>CM053034.1:120963839-122163839 GCA_028564925.1 Lithobates sylvaticus
TTACAATGTACTTCTAATAAGTTTTATTGTCCAGCTAAAGAGAAATGGGATTGAGATATATCGGTCCTACCTATGACCATATCTGGGATAGGATTTTTCGGGCTCTTCCCCTTATATCTCTTTCACCCTCATGTAGATTAACACACTTTTATATATTGCATAGGGCGTATAGGACCCCAAAATGTTTGTTTAATATTGGCTTAACAACTGTTTCAGCTTGCTGCAGGGGTCCTGGCAATCCGGGGTCATTGATACATTTACTATGGCAATGCCCGAAACTCCAGATGTATTGGGCAGGGGTTGTGGGTTCACTTAATGGGATCTTAGATTTGAATCTTTCAGTAGATCCTTTAATATGTCTACTGGGCTATCTTGATAGCTCAGTGCTCAAACCTTCAAGGTGGTTTACTGTGGCACAAGCGCTTTTTGTGGCTTGGAGACAAATTGCCATTAGGTGGACCTCCCCTCACCCTCCTACTATATCTGATTTGCTGTTCGATCTGAATAGATGTATTTCCTATAAGAGGCGTATTTTTTTATGAGGAATTCATTCATCTAAGAGGTTCAACACACAGTCATTAATGTTTAAACCTCTGGCAACAAAAGTGAGTACACCCCTAAGTGAAAATGTCCAAATTGGACCCAAAGTGTCAATATTTTGTGTGGCCACCATTATTTTCCAGCACTGCCTTAACCCTCTTGGGTATGGAGTTCACCAGAGCTTCACAGGTTGCCACTGGAGTCCTCTTTCACTTCTCCATGATGACATCATGAAGCTGGTGGATGTTAGAGACCTTGCACTCCTCCACCTTCTGTTTGAGGATGCCCACAGATGCTCAATAGGGTTTAGGTCTGGAGACATGCTTGGCCAGTCCATCACCTTTACCCTCAGCTTCTTTAGTAAGGCAGTGGTCCCCTTGGGGTCATTATCATGTTTGAATACTGCCCAGCAGCCCAGTTTCTGAAGGGAGGGGATCATGCTTTGCTTCAGTATGTCACAGTACATGTTGGTATTCATGGTTCCCTCAATGTACTGTAGCTCCCCAGTGCTAGCAGCACTCATGCAGCCCCAGCCCATGACACTCCCACCACCATGCTTGACTGTAAGCAAGACACACGCGTCTTTGTACTCCTCGCCTGGTTGCCGCCACACACGCTTGACACCATCTAAACCAAATAAGTTTATCTTGGTCTCATCAGACCACAGGACATGGTTCCAGTAATCCATGTCCTTAGTCTGCTTGTCTTCAGCAAACTGTTTTCAGGCTTTTTTGTGCATCATCTTTAGAAGAGGCTTCCTTCTGGGACGACAGCCATGCAGACCAATTTGATGCAGTGGGCGAATTAGTCTGAGCATTGACAGGCTGACCCCCCTACCCCTTTAACCTCTGCAGCAATGCTGGCAGCACTCATACGTCTATTTCCCAAAGATAAAAAAGTGTGGTTCCCTCGCGCTATCAAAGGGAAAAGTGTCTGTGTGTGGTATATTAAATACATTGCTGCTTGACCTACAGTGTATACAATGCACTCAAGTGGTAATAATTAGAAAATAATGGTCAGCGCAACTTATATACCCTATAGTACTACAGTGAACAAGTACCTGTATAGTAATTGTACAATCAAAATAATTCAAAATAATAAAGTGCAAATGTGCATATAGTAAACAAATGCTGTGCAAACGGTGCTGACTACTATATTCCTATACAAAAAGTAGAACTGTGCAAGCATATATGCAAATAAATATATGTAAACAATCTTAGCGATGAATAGCTATGCAAAAAAAAAAAAAAATTCACTTAATGGTGCGAGGTAGTCCTTAGTAAACACCTGGTGGTGTATATATGTGGCCCTTAATAAATCAAGATAATATTGTCCATATATAAGTTCATATATAAACGTGCAAGAAGTTCAAAAAGTGCTGATGTGCAGCGATATGACAAGCAGGCTCTTCAAATAAATAACATCTGCTGTGTGTTTTTCGTGTGCCCCACTCAGTGCTCACTATGCTCTTACCTCCAAGTGGGTAACAAAACGCCACTGAGATCTGTGTATTGTAGGGCCTTCCTGGGTATCGTGACAGCAGATGGTATGCCTCAGAGTGCTGTACTCCTATCCTGGCTTCCAATTGGTCCGTTCGGCCATTTATTCATAGCATATATAGGTAAGGAATAAACAGGAATATCCCATAGTGCAGTATATTAAGACTGGTTTATTGTTAAAATAAGAGATGGCTACTTACAACATGTATAAATAAAAACAGCAGATCTGTAAAAATGGCGTTACATTTGTCACTTCTGGTTTTCTCGTTTTCCAGTCACTTCCCTATGCATTACGTCACGTGACTTCATCAGGGGATCCGGATTGCGGCGTATAGTTTGAGCATTGACAGGCGGATCCGCCTACCCCTTAAACCTCCGCAGCAATGCTGGCAGCACTCATACGTCTATTTCCCAAAGATATCCTCGGTATATGACGCTGAGCATGTGCACTCAACCTCTTTGGTCGACCATAGCGAAGCCTGTTCTGAGTGGAACCTGTCCTGTTAAACCGCTGTATGGTCTTGGCCACCGTGCTGCAGCTCAGTTTCAGGGTCTTGGCAATCTTCGTATAGCCTAGGCCATCTTTATTTAGAGCAACATTTATTTTTTTCAGATCCTCAGAGAGTTCTTTGCCATGAGGTGTTATGTTGAACTTCCAGTGACCAGTATGAGAGAGTGAGAGCGATAACACCAAATGTAACACACCTGCTACCTTGTTACACTAATGGGTCACATGAAACCGGGGAGGGAAAATGGCCATTGGACATTTTCACTTAGTTGTGTACTCACTTTTGTTGCCAGCGGTTTAGACTTAAATGGCTGTTTATCTCAGCAGGGAACAAAAGTGTAAGCCACAGGTTTTCTAATCTTTTTGAATGATGCTCCACTTGAGAGTAAATGGATGATTGAGACTATTCTTGTTATCCATTGTGTTGCTATGGGCATTTGTATAGTGACTTTATTGCAATAATATAGAGTTTTAGATTTAGTAACAGCATGTCCACAGAAGGCCTCTTCCCCCTCCATTGATATGTAAATAACCCAGATAGAAGATGAGCAGAGGAGGTTGGTGTTTACAGGAAGTGGGGGGGAGGGGCATGGAGAGGGTTTGAAAGAGACATGTGTTTTGGGACAGAGGGACAGTTGGTGTTTGGAGGACAAAGAGAAAACACAAGAACTGGAGAACGTTGGAGACGCTTTTGTGAGTTGGACTTTGAAGAAGGAACTATGAAGGACATCTTAACCCCTAAGTTGAGTAATTGTTTAGTTTACCTAATGTGTACATATTATACATGCTTATATGTGAAGCTATAAGTCGTGATGTATTGTATTGTTCATCCTACAGTTTGTATGTGCAGATTTTTTCCCTGTTTAGTAAAGCATTAATACACTTCAGAAGTCTAGTCTTCCTTGGTTTTACCACAAGAACTTAATAGATAAACGCAGGTATAACAATTGGGGGCTCGTCCGGGATTTGTGCTAAAATTTCAACTGAAGCAGACCTGTTTTATATTGTGTGTTTTGTTGCTTGTGCTGGGGGAAAAATGCTGCATACACTGTTTAGGAGGAGTAAGGCGGCAAAGATTTCTGGTGTCCAGGAGGACTTGAAGGCGTGCACCCTTCCTATCTGGGCCAGAAATAGTCAGTGGATGCCTGTTGCAAAGGAGCTAGCTAGATATGCGTCTCCTTTGAACAGAGCTTGGGGGGATGGAGTCTGTGATCTTTCCTCAGATTTTAGTCTCAAAAGTTTTGGGTTCAGTAAGGGAGAGATGCGGGCAGTTGCTGTGTTTGGTTTGCACTTCCTGCATGCTCTACATATTGAATCTGAAAAGAGGGAAAAGGCGGAATTAGAAAGAGATTTACTGAAGGAGCAGCTTGCAGCGGCATCCAAGTGTTTGGAAGAAACTGCAAGCAAGGAAAAAGATTTAGAAAGGAGGGTAATCAAAGTTAAACCTGCAGTGGCTTTGAAGTGTGTTCAAACCCCTGTAGGCCGAGCTGAAGATTTGAATGAGCGGTGTGCAGCCCTCATGACCAAGTCTAATGATGCCCTAACAAAGGACAAAGGCCCAAAGCCTGTAAGCAGAAGTAGGACATGTGCCACTGTTACTTCTCATAACCGGGAAGCAGAGGATTTTATCAGCTCAAATGACCGAGTTGAGTCAGATACAAGGAAGGCAAGGCCTATGATCTCCAGGAGACACATGTGGATTGATTTACTTAAGGTGGGGGTCCATAGAGAGGAAATAGATGGGATTCCTACACCAGCATTGTTTAAGAAGTGGAAGCAAATGGTTGGGAATGGTAGATTCAGTCACATTAAGTGTTTCTGTTGCCATAACATGGGGCATTTTGCAAAAATGTGCCATGCTGTGAAGGCTGAACAACAGCAGGCCTGTGTGCTTCCCAGGACAGCACGGAGAGACATGCAAGTTTATTCGTTACGTTGGAAGTCAATGCCTTTCCGTGAAAGTATTTCAAGGCAACAGTGGGCACCCTACAATAGTTTTGCAGTTAGAAATGGGCAGATAGAGAAATGTGAGCAGTGAGCTATGTTTTTTTGGCACAGTTGGAAGGAACATATAATCTGCTTTGTCTCTTACTCTTTTCAGGTATTGAGCATCGAGAGGTGGAGCAGGCAGAGCAGATGACCATAATGGATGGGAGGAGACAGACCAGAAGAGAGCCTGAGGAAAGGTGGCTGAATTGGAGTGGACTTCCATCTGAGCATTTTCCTTATGACCAAGAAGAAAAGAGACTTTTCATCTGGGACTTTCTTTACAAACTGCCAAAAGACATTGTTAACCCTGCTCAAAAGTCAGCCTTCCAGGGACAAACCAATCGTCTGACCGCCCACAAGATGGGGGTCGAAAGGGAATTTGTTCCTCCCATTTATACGGGGGGTTTATTTTGCCCTTTCCTGGACAAAAGGCTTTAAGAAGTTTCCTATATTATCCTATAAAGTCAAGAGGTGGTATGTGTTGCCATGGGCATTTGTATAGTGACTTTATTGCAATAATATAGAGTTTTAGATTTAGTAACAGCATGTCCACAGAAGGCCTCTTCCCCCTCCATTGATATGTAAATAACCCAGATAGAAGATGAGCAGAGGAGGTTGGTGTTTACAGGAAGTGGGGGGGAGGGGCATGGAGAGGGTTTGAAAGAGACATGTGTTTTGGGACAGAGGGACAGTTGGTGTTTGGAGGACAAAGAGAAAACACAGGAACTGGAGAACGTTGGAGACGCTTTTGTGAGTTGGACTTTGAAGAAGGAACTATGAAGGACATCTTAACCCCTAAGTTGAGTAATTGTTTAGTTTACCTAATGTGTACATATTATACATGCTTATATGTGAAGCTATAAGTCGTGATGTATTGTATTGTTCATCCTACAGTTTGTATGTGCAGATTTTTCCCTGTTTAGTAAAGCATTAATACACTTCAGAAGTCTAGTCTTCCTTGGTTTTACCACAAGAACTTAATAGATAAACGCAGGTATAACATCCATAGACAGGGGATCATTGGTTGATGTGGCCATTTTTCTGTAATATCAATGAGCAGCATAATGTTTCTATGTCCAGAATTATAAAAATGTCCCAATTATTAAATTATAATATAATATTATTGGTTGTCTCCTTCTCCTGCTGTTTAAGTCAGCCCAGATGCAGATAGTACCCAATGAAATACAAGAGTACACGCATGTGGAAAATTTAGCAACCATGGCCATATCTAGTAAAAGGCTTCTAGAGTCTCCATATTTAAAATTAGAGGTACTGTCTTTATCAACTGACCAACTGTTTTTAATTATTGACTCTGCTAATGTGATGTAAATAAGAGAACAAGCATAGTGGTGTGTTTGTATTCTGCTTTTACAGTAATCATGAAGGGATACAGTTGTGGAGTGAACAAAAGTATAAAATGTAGGTGAAGTAGAAACAATTATAGGACCCAGACGAATATTAAATCAGTTAACATGGATTTTTTTTGCTAGTGTGGTGTAAGCATAAAAATGCATACCCCTAACTAATTTGGATAACAGAACCTTTTTAATGAAATATAACATTTGACATTTCAAACTGCATATACTTATTGTAACTTTGGCATATTATTTCTTATGTTGTTGTTGCTGTTTTATGTCTTTTTTTTTATTTTTATATTATGTCTGCTTCTGCAAATAGGCTTCAGAATTAATGTTAGGCAAGACAATTTAAATGTTGCTAAAATTAAAAAAAAATTAATAATATAACTTAATTGTGTGTTGAATTTGCTGCTACTGTTAATGCTCTTTTCTACATTCAGTAACTAGAATAATGGCTGCTGATTTTGCCTGAGGCATGGTTCACCGGGGAGTATAAACCTGGGGTTCTGTTGATATCCCTGTCAAGAGGAATTGACTTGAATTCAATATGAGCCCCATTCCAACAAAAAGACATTTTAATAAGGCACAGACAAGAAACAAACTGCAAAATACCTTACATGTGACATGAAACTGTAATTAAACAATCACAGGTTGTTGTTTAATATTTAAATCCATTGTTTCCACTATACAGTAACTATTAAAATAGAATCATAATAATATGCATATTTAACTATAGTGAATCTTTTTAAATGTGCGAAAAGACCACTGTATCTTTAACCTTTAAATAAAATATAAAAAGAGTTTTAGTAAATCACTACACCCAGAATAATATTTTGCAGGAAACATAGCAGCATGATCTTTATTTTATAATTTAAGATAGTAAGAATATAAAAGTGACGTATGCAAAAAATGTGTACCAAAAAAATGCCTTGTGGGGATGAGAACATATAAACAAACAGCTGCCCCCTTTAAAGTGAACGAATCACTGGAACTGTGCTACATTATAAAATAAAGAATAAGGCGCTATACATGTTCATATAAAAAAAACTGGCACAAAGAAAACACTGCATCAAACTCAAATGTGCACATTAATGAGAAAATAAGCAAGCATAAAGACCATAAGTGAATAAATCCCAACACCAAAACTGAATACTCTGAGATAAAACTTCTAGATCTTCCACCATGAGTGCTCAGTATGAATTTGGCCACTCACCAGAGCTGTTTGACCCCTTTTTATAGGATGGTCAAAAAACACTTTGTTTGGATTGGTTCCACTAATGACATGAATCCACTCCAATGGCCACTCAGGAAGGAGCTAGAATGTAAAAAATTACTTCACAGGAGACACAGGTGAAAGTCTCATAGTGTAGTCATTTTTAATAAAGTAAAAACAACAGCAGTGATAGCAGTTACACTCACATGTGATAGTGCCTGGCCTGGTACTAGGTGTAAACAGTGTGTGTGAGTCAGCTGATCCCTGGGGGTAGCGTGCATTCCACGTCTCACCTTGAAGGTGCAAAGCCTGGTGTGCTGTATCAAATATGGACCCAGAAATGACGGATCCTCTGCTCCGACATATGTTTTGCCGTGAATGGCACTTCAGGACATTTTACTAAAGTCCACTTTAAAAAACAAAAACAGTAAATTCCTTTCTACTGTGATCAATATTCTCAAAAATAAATAATTAAATAAATAAATATCCTCAAAATATTGTATATTTGAAAAGAATAACTATTCTGTTATGTTATTTACCTTGAAACTGTTAATTATTTACAAAAAAATTGTGCTTACTTAAACATAATCCCCAAAAATTGCTAAGAATTCCATGAAATTATTTATAGCATTTAGCGTTTAGCATATAATAAAAGAAGAAAAAAGAAGATGGATAAGTTATTGGTGTATTGTTGTAACTTTTACAAGCCCAGTTCTCTGCTCAATGTTTATATATATATATATATATATATATATATATATATATATATATATATATATATATATATATTTTTTTTTTAAGATGTTTCACTTTATTGGTGTTTTTTCATAAACCTTCTTTTGTTACAGACAATACAAATAGTAACTATTTGTTAATGTGGGTCTTGATTTTCTGAAAGTTTCAGATACTGGTGCTTTCCTTGGCTGCTAACGGCTCAATTTATTGTATATTGTAATATTGCACACCAAGGCATTAATCTGGATGCCCCTTTCCCCTTATGTACATTATTTATTATTAAACCAAACATCTATTTTGCATGTTCCTCTTTTAAACAGTTGTGATCTACATTCCAAAGGCTTTCTTCACCAAGCTTAGAATTTTTTAAAGACGTTTATATGGCATCAGCATCACCACTTAAAATAGTGGTACTTAACAGGCAAAACAATATTAGGAGGCTTACTTTAAATTATACAAAAAAAAAAAAAAAGACTATGATTTTCATATTGTAGACTTGTTTTTCCCTCAGACTAGATAAGACATAGGCAGAGAACAGAATAACATCTTTTTCAGTTCATAATGTCCAGTACAAACGTTTATAAATAGTGAGAGTGTTTGGCCATTAATGACTTATGTGATTTAGTTCCAAACATCTAAAATGTCATCTAATGCCCCGTACACACGCTCAGACTTTCCGGCGGGACAAAGCGCCGGACTTTCCAGCGGAGCTCCGCCAGACTTTCCGAGCATGTGGACTTGCCCACACACGCCCGGACTTTCCGGCGGACAATCCGCGGGAAAAAGTCAGCGGGACTTTTGGAAATGAACGGACTTGCCCCACACATGGAGCAAAGTCCGTTCATTTAGAACGTAACTGCAGGTAGACGGGACTAGCAAAGGCAGTGAATGCCCCCGTCACCTGGCATGGATTTAAAGGGAATCCCTACGCCGAAAAAACAGCGTGGGGCTCCCCCCAAATCCATCTCAGACCCTTATCCGAGTACGCAGCCCGGCCGGCCAGGAAAGGGGTGGGGACGGGCGAGCGCCCCCCCTCCTGAGCCGTACCAGGCCGTGTGCCCTCAACATGGGGGGTGCCAACGCCATTTTTTCAACATGGGGTTCCCCTGAAAATCCAGGGCCTGGTATGTTTTTGGAGAGGGAACCCATGCTGTTTTTTTTTTAAATTTTGCATGGATTTCCCCCTAAAGATCCATACCAGACACAGTGCCTGGTATTGTCGGATCCCTGTTCAGTGAAGTCAGACGGCAAAGTCAGATCCAAAATGACGACTGTCGTGTCCTACCAGTGTGAACCTGGCCTCAAGCTTGAAGGCATATTTGTTTTGAGAAGGAATCACATGTGTTAAAGTCAACACCTAAGTTGTTTTCATAAGTCTGTAGAGACACGGAAAGCTGTTTACTAAGTATTACTAAGTATAAGTTTACTAAGACATAAAGTGTTGAAATATGACATGTTGTAACAAGAGCTTGTGGTAAAATGTATTATCATCTGTATTACCCATATATATTTTTTTGTATTATCACCAAAATTTTTGATATTATTATACGCTGAATTTTTAGTTAATAAAAATATATATTTTAGCACATTAATGTATTCATTCTTGTCTTCAACTAGCATGGATAAACAAACTTGAATTAATTGGTTGTATTGTGGAAAGACGTAAAAATCTCCTAAACCATAGATTTTTGCATAATTCCATAAATATAATATAGTTTTAATATTTCAATATAAACATCTGAAAACACCACCGAATGCACTGTAGATATAGGCTACACTGGATGCAGAGTATATATATATATATATATACAGGTCCTTCTCAAAAAATTAGCATATTGTGATAAAGTTCATTATTTTCTGTAATGTACTGATAAACATTAGACTTTCATATATTTTAGATTCATTACACACAACTGAAGTAGTTCAAGCCTTTTCTTGTTTTAATATTGATGATTTTGGCATACAGCTCATGAAAACCCAAAATTCCTATCTCAAAAAATTAGCATATCATGAAAAGGTTCTCTAAACGAGCCATTAACCTAATCATCTGAATTAACTAATTAACTCTAAACACCTGCAAAAGATTCCTGAGGCTTTTAAAAACTCCCAGCCTAGTTCATTACTCAAAACCGCAATCATGGGTAAGACTGCCGACCTGACTGCTGTCCAGAAGGCCATCATTGACACCCTCAAGCAAGAGGGTAAGACACAGAAAGAAATTTATGAACGAATAGGCTCATAAATACAGAGTGCTGTATCAAGGCACCTCAGTGGGAAGTCTGTGGGAAGGAAAAAGTGTGGCAGAAAACGCTGCACAACGAGAAGAGGTGACCGGACCCTGAGGAAGATTGTGGAGAAGGACCGATTCCAGACCTTGGAGGACCTGCGGAAGCAGTGGACTGAGTCTGGAGTAGAAACATCCAGAGCCACCGTGAACAGGCGTGTGCAGGAAATGGGCTACAGATGCCGCATTCCCCAGGTCAAGCCACTTTTGAACCAGAAACAGCGGCAGAAGCGCCTGACCTGGGCTACAGAGAAGCAGCACTGGACTGTTGCTCAGTGGTCCAAAGTACTTTTTTCGTATGAAAGCAAATTTTGCATGTCATTCGGAAATCAAGGTGCCAGAGTCTGGAGGAAGACTGGGGAGAGGGAAATGCCAAAATGCCTGAAGTCCAGTGTCAAGTACCCACAGTCAGTGATGGTCTGGGGTGCCATGTCAGCTGCTGGTGTTGGTCCACTGTGTTTTATCAAGGGCAGGGTCAATGCAGCTAGCTATCAGGAGATTTTGGAGCACCTAATGCTTCCATCTGCTGAAAAGCTTTATGGAGATGAAGATTTCATTTTTCAGCACGACCTGGCACCTGCTCACAGTGCCAAAACTACTGGTAAATGGTTTACTGACCATGGTATTACTGTGCTCAATTGGCCTGCCAACTCTCCTGACCTGAATCCCATAGAGAATCTGTGGGATATTGGGAAGAGAAAGTTGAGAGACGCAAGACCCAACACTCTGGATGAGCTTAAGGCCGCTATCGAAGCATCCTGGGCCTCCATAACACCTCAGCAGTGCCACAGGCGGATTGCCTCCATGCCACGCCGCATTGAAGCAGTCATTTCTGCAAAAGGATTCCCGACCAAGTATTGAGTGCATAACTGAACATAATTTATTTGAAGGTTGACTTTTTTTGTATTAAAAACACTTTTCTTTTATTGGTCGGATGAAATATGCTAATTTTTTGAGATAGGAATTTTGGGTTTTCATGAGCTGTATACCAAAATCATCAATATTAAAACAAGAAAATGCTTGAACTACTTCAGTTGTGTGTAATGAATCTAAAATATATGAAAGTCTAATGTTTATCAGTACGTTACAGAAAATAATGAACTTTATCACAATATGCTAATTTTTTGAGAAGGACCTGTATATAGATATATATATATATCTATATATATATACATATACAGTAACAGACTGTATATATGTATATATATATATATTAATACACCGCCTGAAGTGTATTAGAAACAGTACACCACTAGGGATGAGCTTCGAGTTCGAGTCTAACTCATGTTCGACTCGAACATTGCCTGTTTGCCTGTTCACCGAACAGCAAACAATTTGGTGTGTTCGCGGCAAATTCGAAAAGCTAAAGCTGGGAGAAATCTAAAGTGCTCATTTTAAAAGCCTATATGCAAGTTATTGTCATAAAAAGCACGGCAGTTTTTTCAGGAGCAGTGATTTTAATAATGCTTAAAGTGAAACAATAAAAGTGTAATATTCCTTTAAATTTCGTACCTGGAATGTGTGTATAGTATGCCTGTAAAGGGGCGCATGTTTCCCGTGCTTAGAACTGCCCCTGCACAAAGTGTCATTTTTGCAGGAAAAAAAGCTATTTAAAATCATTTGCGGCTATAATGAATTGTCGGTTCCCGTAATACAGAGAACAGTCATTGAAAGTCATTGATAAAAAAAAAAAAAAAAGCGTGGGGTTCCCCCCAAATTCAATTACCAGGCCCTTCAGGTCTGGTATGGATATTAAGGGGAACCCCGAGGCAAACCCCGGGGCAATCGCGGGTGCCCGGCGGACATCGCGGCCACCGGGCACGTGCATCGGGTCCCCAGTGACGCGGTGGGTGCACCCGCACACCCCCCGTGGCGCGCGCATGCCCCCTAGTGGCCGCAAAGCAAGTGCAAGAGATGTTTCTTGCCGCCGTCATATGACAGTGAGCGGTCAGAAAGTGGTTAAAATTAGCACTTTTGATTTTGAACGTTAGCGTCCCATAGACTTTAATAGGGTTCTAAAGTTCACACGAACTTTAGGTCTGTTCGCAGGTTCTGGTGCGAACCAAACAGGGGGATGTTCGGCTCATCCCTATACACCACTGAATGCACTGTAGATATAGGCTACACTGAATGCAGAGTATATATATATATATATATATATATATATATATATATATATATATATATATATATATATATATATATATATATATATATATATATATTATTACACCACCTGACATGTATTAGAAACAGTACACCACCGAATGCACTGTGGATATAGGCTGCACTGGATGCAGAGTATATATATATATATATATATATATATATATATATACACTAGACTGTGTATATATATATATATATATATATATATATATATATATATATATATATATATATATATATATATATAATACACTGCCTGCACTGACTGAATATAGAGTAAACACTATGCTAAATGAAAAAATGCAAAGTATATATATATATATACTAGACTGACTATATATATATATATATATATATATATATATATATATGAAATACACTGCCACTAACTGAATAACCTGCATGCTTAATCTACCTCAAGCTATCTCTCTGTCAATGCCAACAACACTAAACGCGGACGCTATGTAAGCAGCCTTATATAGTGTGGGGTGTAGGCTTAGTCTACCTGAGCCATGATTGGCCAAAGGCACCCTGCCTTTGGCCAATTATGGCTCTCTCAGCACGCTGTAATTGGCCAAAGCATACAGGTCAGGTGCATGCTTTGGCCAATCATCATACAGCAACTTACTGCGATCTCCCAGTGCATTATGGGGCGTTCCGCGGCACTTGAATTTCCCGCAAACGCCCCATAATGTCCTCTGTTCGGTGAATGGGCAAACACCTGATGTTCGAGTCGAACTTTTGTTCAACCCGAATATCGAGCTCATCCCTACTGAAGCTACTGTCTGTTCACTTCCTGGATATACACAGAGGCACACCTCCAGCTCTGCAGCCCTGCAGCTCTCTTTGGCCCTCTTATGACTCACCCCCCTTCCTTCCTGCAAACTCTCATGAGAGTTATGCCGTGTACACACGATCGGAATTCTTGTCGGAAAAAGCTCTGACGGTTTTCCCGGCAGTTTTCCAGACAGAATTCTGACGGAATTCCGCTCAAACTGTCTTGCCTACACACGGTCAAACCAAATTCCGACCGCCAAGAATGCAGTGATGTACAACACTAGAACGAGCCGAGTTCAATGCTTCCGAGCATGCGTCGAATTGTTTCCGAGCATGCGTAGGAATTTTGCGTGTCAGAATTGCTACAGACAATCGGAATTTCCGTCAGAAAAATTGAGAACATGCTCTCAATTCTTTGCTGTCGGAAATTCGGCCAGCAAAATCCTAATGGAGCCTACACACGGTCGCATTTTCCGATGAAAAGCTCTCATCTGTCTTTTTCTGGCCGGAATTCCGATCGTGTGTCCGCGGCATGAGAGAGAGAGCTGTGCATGATGTCATAAGCATAGGCTTTTTACCAGATAATAAACAGGAAGTGGGCTGTATAAGTTATTTACTGGCAGAAAAAAATATGTTTTACTATCCAAAGTATTACAACAAGGGCAGAAAATTTAATACATGGAAAGTTGAAAATATGACTGAATGGTCCGCTTTAAAGAGAGTGAAGCAACTGTTAAACTACATTAGAAACAACTTAAAACAGTTACATTAAAAAATACATTAAGTGTTGAAAGATTATAACAGCTATGTGGGGGAAAAAAACTGCTCAGAAAAAGTGTAATAGCTGGTATGTACTCCGGAAATAGTTGTACCAAAACACAAGAATCTTAGTAATGTAATTATTTGAGATGAGATTTGAAAATGATATAAATACAACACAGTTGTTTATTGTGAAGCAGCTGTGGCATGCAAATGATTGTGTGCAATACAGAAACATTTTTTTTTAATAGATGTATATTTCTATAAGTTATCAAACATGAATATGCTATAGAACAACAGTTATGAAACTGGATTGATAAAGAAACAACTCACAAAATGCATGGTGATGATTATTTAAAAGTCTACCATATACAGTAACCATCTTAGTTTTTCCTCTTTTTTTTTTTATTCATCAATATATCCTCCTGTAACCTGGGGGACAGGTAGCAGGTACAAAGCTCACTGGGATGGGCTGTTTAGTAAGGCACAGATACCAAATCCACTTGAGGTAGTGAAAACAGTGCTGGGTTTATTTGATTCAAATACAAGTCCATACACAGGTGCTGCACAGTCTTCCAGAAAACACATCAAAACAGAAATAACCAAACTAAAAGTCCTAGCCGTGTCTCGGCTCTAACTATAACATACACCGTCTCTAACTATCAAGCTGAGCAAGCCTACCGCTGGTCAGCTTCTGTAAAGAGTTTTTAAAGGGTTTTACCAACCTTTTGGCTCCTCACAAACCATCCATGTTTGTGTGTCCCAGGCAGAGAGCAAAGGCTGTTTGCTCAGGTGAGCTTAAATTAGCCTGGGGAATAGGACTAAGATCCGAACTGGATCATGTCTCAGAGACCTCTGAATGTATATGAGAGGAGCCTGGGAGATGTATAAACCCCGAATAGGACTTCTCCTGGCTCTCTCTGGGACGCTCTGCTACATATCCTCCCCCCTTGTTTCAACCCCAGGGTTGGAACACCTGTGGCCCAACAGGAGTGAACACGGGACAGGGCATCTACATTCCCCATCTCCACACCTGGCCTGTGTTTTACGGTGAAGGAGTAATCCTGTAGAGCCAAAAACCACCGGTTCACCCGTCTATTAGTCTCCTTCTTTTGGGCCATCCATTTCAGGGGAGCATGGTCAGTTATCAAGTCAAACTGGCGCCCTAACAAATAGTACCTGAGCGCGTCCAGGGCCCATTTTATGGCTAAACATTCTTTTTCAATGACTGCATACTTTTTCTCATGGTCATTGAGTTTTCTGCTTAGGTATACGACAGGGTGTTCTTCCCCATTGTATACCTGTGACAGTACCGCCCCGATACCAACATCAGACGCATCCGTCTGAACCAAAAACTCTCTGGAGAAATCGGGAGAGTACAGTACTGGCTGTGCACACAGAGCCTTCTTCAGGACCTGGAAAGACTCCTCTGCTACTGGGGACCATTTCACCATTACAGAGTCTTTCCCTTTCGTAAGGTCTGTCAGAGGGGCAGCTATAGTTGCAAAATTTGGGATAAATCTTCTATAATACCCCGCAATACCAAGAAAGGCCCTGACCTGCTTTTTGTTTGCAGGGCGTGGCCATTCCTGGATGGCTGCTATTTTACTCACTTGTGGTTTTATGACACCACGGCCAATAGTGTAGCCCAAATACTTGGCTTCCTCTAGACCAATGGCACATTTTTTTGGATTTGCCGTAAAACCTTCTTTGAAGAGGGAATCAAGAACCGCCTGGACACGAGGCAAGTGAGACTCCCAATCAGTACTATGTACCACTATGTCATCTAGATAGGCTGCTGCATATCGTCGGTGGGGTTTTAGGGTCCTGTCCATGGCCCTCTGAAATGTTGCGGGGGCATTTTGCAGCCCAAAAGGCATTTTTTTATATTGAAAGGAACCGTCTGGGGTCACGAACGCAGTCTTCTCTTTGGCGCTACCAGTTAGGGGTATTTGCCAATACCCTTTTGTCAAGTCTAAAGTGGTAAGATAGCGAGCCTTGCCAAGTCGGTCTATAAGTTCGTCTACTCTGGGCATTGGGTATGTGTCAAACTTTGTCACCGCATTAAGCTTCCTGAAGTCGTTACAGAACCTCCACGTGCCATCCGGTTTTGGGACTAGCACGATGGGGCTAGACCAGTCACTATTGGATTCCTCAATGACATCTAGCTCCAACATTTTTTTAACTTCCTTGCTGATGTCCTTTCTCCTCGCTTCAGGAATTCGGTAAGGTTTGAGCTTGACACGTACCCCAGGTTCAGTAACAATATCATGCTGAACTGCTGAAGTCGTCCCAGGTAACTCTGAAAACTTCTCTCTATTCCTTATCAGGAATTCTCTAGTGTCCTGTTTTTGGGAATATGAGAGGGTGTCTGGAATCGTGACCTCAGGGATGAGAGGGGACTCAGTACCCGTAGGCGTTACTGGGAGAGGCCTCGCAGTTAACGCCATTCTATCTTTCCAGGGTTTTAACAGGTTTATATGGTAAACCTGTTCGGGCTTCCTTTTTCCTGGTTGATAAACCTTGTAGTTGACCTCCCCAACTCTCTCAATTACTTCAAAGGGACCCTGCCACTTAGCCAGGAACTTGCTCTCAACAGTGGGAACTAACACCAGGACCCTGTCACCAGGTGAGAAAACACGGAGTTGGGCCCCCCTGTTGTATATTCTCTGTTGGGCTGCCTGGGCCTGCAGTAAGTGTTCTTTTACCACTGGCATGACTGCTGCAATCCTCTCCTGCATTTGGGCAATATGCTCAATGACACTTTTATGGGGTGTCTGTTCTCCCTCCCAAGTTTCTTTGGCTATGTCTAAGAGTCCCCGAGGGTGTCTCCCATAAAGCAACTCAAATGGGGAGTACCCCGTAGAGGACTGGGGAACCTCCCTGATGGCAAACATCAAGTATGGTATCAGGAAGTCCCAGTTTTTCCCATCCTTGTCCACAACCTTTTTTAACATGCTCTTTAACGTCTTATTGAAGCGTTCCACTAAGCCATCCGTTTGAGGATGATACACTGAGGTTCGCAGCTGCGTCACTTTAAATAACTTACAGAGCTCCCTAGTTATTCGCGACATAAACGGGGTGCCCTGGTCTGTAAGGATTTCTTTCGGGATGCCAACCCGACTGAACACCATAAACAGTTCTTTGGCAATGTTTTTAGCAGACGCGGCACGTAAGGGAACTGCTTCAGGGTAACGGGTAGCATAATCCATGATTACGAGGATATGCTGATGACCCCGGGCAGACTTGGGAAGTGGGCCCACAAGGTCCATGGCAATCCTCTCAAAGGGCACTTCAATGATAGGCAAGGGCACTAAAGGACTTCGGAAGTGGGATAGTGGGGCTGACATCTGACACACAGGACAGGATTGACAATAATTCTTAACATCTTTCTGTATCCCGGGCCAGTAAAACCTGCGCAACACCCTTTCAGTAGTTTTTTCAACCCCTAAATGGCCTCCTAGCAAGTGCCCATGGGCAAGTTCTAACACCAGCCGTCTGTATGGCTTTGGGACCACCAACTGTTCAACCACTTCATCATTCATTTTACATACACGATACAGTAAATCCTCATTGCTGCTGAAATAAGGAAAACAGGGCCTGTCCCCGGGTTCGACAGGTACACCATTAATCACTATTACATTTTCCCAGGCCCTGGAAAGGGTATGGTCTTTTCTCTGCTCAGTACCAAAATTTTCCTTATGCACATTAAGGTCATCAAACTCTAACATAGGCTCGGGGTCAGCAGACGGCTGTCCGGCTCTACTGGTAGTGGGGACTTCCTCAGGGTCCTCCAGCTCTCCTGCCATAACCGATAGAGGAAAAGCCGGGGAGCCCTGAGAAGAGTCCCCTGAACCCACATTGTCAGTAGTGGCCAGGAATTCTGGCTCTGCGACTGAGTCAGGTACTGCGACCGAGTTGGGATGATCCCACAGTTCCCAAAACTTAGGGAAGTCCCTACCAATGATGGCCTCATGCACCAAGTGGGGAACAAGTCCAACCGGATGGGTCACTGTACCTAAACCAGTTTTAAACTGAACAGTTGTTACAGGATACTCCCGGGTATTTCCATGTATACAGATCACAGCAACATTTTTAGCATGATAATTTACAGGTTCAATCATTTCAGCTGTAACCAAAGTCACCAGACTTCCAGAGTCCAGCAAGGCTGTAATAGGCTTATCATTCACAGTCATTTGGCACATTGGTTTTCTCATATTTGGGGTTGCAGTGCATGAAACCGCAGCAAACATAGACTGCCTTCTAATAGATAAATCACACTGCATTGGTTCATCTGTCAATGGACAATTTGCTGCAACATGTCCCATTTCTTGGCAACGAAAACACCTGACGTTTCCCCAGTTTGGTTTGCTGACAGGCACTGGCTTCCCTTGTTTGGGATGCCAAACTTCAGTCCTGGCACCAAAAATCCTCCCCCTATTTCCTTGCCATGCTTACCACCCACTTCCCCTGGAACAGTCTTACCGGTTGTCTGGGGAGACCGTGGCTTTGGGTGGAAAGTCCGTGCGGCTGTAGGGGTGGTGACCAGGTTCTTTGCAGCAAAATATCTTTCAACAAGTTCCACCAGGTGGTTCGCCGAATTGGGGTCTCCTTGACTCACCCACTCCTGCAGGGGAATTGGTAGTGACCTCAGGAACTGGTCCATGACCACACGCTCCACTATTTGTGGCCCAGACAGGGACTCCGGCTGTAGCCATTTCCTCACCAGGTGAATTAGGTCGAACATCTGCGATCTTGGGGGCTTCTTGTCTTGGAAGGACCAGCTGTGGACCCGCTGTGCTCGAACTGCCAAAGTGACACCAAGTCGTGCCAGTATTTCCTGTTTGACCTTTTCATAGTCTGCTGCTTCTGCTGACTCCAAATCATAGTAGGCCTTCTGCGATTCCCCAGTAAGCAACGGGGCGACCAGTCCTGCCCACTGGGTTTTAGGCCAACCTTCCCTCTCAGCGGTCCGTTCAAACGTTAGCAGAAAGGCCTCTGGATCATCCTCTGTAGTCATCTTGGACAAAAAGCGAGCCACATGGATGGCTGAGGGCTTGTCTCCAACATTATCAACGTTAGCAGGTGACCACTGTGCTATTGTCTCCACAACCTCAGACAAGGTTTTCCTATCTGCTTTTGCATCAGTGGCTAGCTGTGCAAACAGCCTCTGCGTTTGTTCCTGTGCGATAGCATTAGCTTGCTGTTGTGCCGCGTGGAGTGCAGCATTAGCTTTCTGCTGTACAGCGTTTGCTTGCTGTAGTGCAGCATTTGTTTTCTGCTGTTCAGCGGTTGCTTGCTGTTGTGCAGCTTGAAGTGCAGCGTTTGTTTTCTGCAGTGCAGCGTTTGTTTGCTGTTGCGCAGCGTTGGATATCATCAATTGTTTTAGGATTTCCTCCATGTTTAGTCACTCTAGGTACTGGCCTTTTAAGTAGTAACTTACTACAGCTGCCCGCTGAAATCCACCATATGTAACCTGGGGGACAGGTAGCAGGTACAAAGCTCACTGGGATGGGCTGTTTAGTAAGGCACAGATACCAAATCCACTTGAGGTAGTGAAAACAGTGCTGGGTTTATTTGATTCAAATACAAGTCCATACACAGGTGCTGCACAGTCTTCCAGAAAACACATCAAAACAGAAATAACCAAACTAAAAGTCCTAGCCGTGTCTCGGCTCTAACTATAACATACACCGTCTCTAACTATCAAGCTGAGCAAGCCTACCGCTGGTCAGCTTCTGTAAAGAGTTTTTAAAGGGTTTTACCAACCTTTTGGCTCCTCACAAACCATCCATGTTTGTGTGTCCCAGGCAGAGAGCAAAGGCTGTTTGCTCAGGTGAGCTTAAATTAGCCTGGGGAATAGGACTAAGATCCGAACTGGATCATGTCTCAGAGACCTCTGAATGTATATGAGAGGAGCCTGGGAGATGTATAAACCCCGAATAGGACTTCTCCTGGCTCTCTCTGGGACGCTCTGCTACACTCCCTATTGGGGTTTTCAGGACATATTTTTGTCTTTACTGATTTTTGGGGGAGGTACCAGCTCATCTTCTATACAGGCCAATGCCTTAACACCAGGAATCTGTGACTCCTGACCAACGGCTTAATTTGCACTCTTTGCTCTCAGGTAGACAGGCACATAAAGCCAATGCACACCATTCCCTCAGGTTAGCTACATAACGGTGAGGAAAACAGAAGCAAACTAAGAGAAGAGTGCAAGTCCAGACTGCTGAGCCCACTCTGAACATGTTCCCTGATCAATTGGTAGGTCCCTTGCCTACAGTCCCAATTTTAAGAAGAAGGGGTCGACACCAAGGCTCTCCTAAACATGGGGGCACAAGTGATGTTACTGTATTGAGACTTTTATGACAAGTATCTGAAACATTTACCCCTATGGAGATTTGGGGTATTGGATTGAAAAAGTTCCCATATGATGGGCACCTCCCAATCTGACTGTTATTCGGTCTTTCTGTGGTCAGGAAAACAGAGACATTACATACGTTAGCAGTCGTGTGTCCTTGCCCTCCTGGGGCAAAACAGAACTCTTGCTGATAGGGGCAAACACTGATCTAGTGAGAAGACTACTCTCCCCCATAGCCATAAAGAGTGACTCATCAGTTCACAGTCAGCTACGTCAGGCTTATAAATTTGTTCTGCAGGAGCAGAAGTCTCCAGTGGAAGAGATAGGAAAACTCTGGAGACTCTGCTTGCTTTGAAGAAAGAGAGCTGCACCCCAGGGAAATAGCTTGCTTGTAAGCCACTGTCAAGTTATCCTGGGGCAAGCCTGGGCCGTTTGTTATATATGAATATCCCACATACAGTCAAAGTTAACCAGAGATGGTTGTCAGGCCTAATTTTATATAAAACACAATTCACAAGGGAAATGGGGAATGGTGAGGAGTACAGACAAAATTCAGCACAAAAAAACTAATATTTATTTATAAAAGGCTAAAATATCCCCTCTACAGCTAATTAGGGGAAAATACTAAACATTTTTCAATGTGTTCATGGGTGTTCACACCCCTGTGATCTGATTCCTGCACCATTAGACAGTTTGCACTGCAATATGCATCCCGATCTGGGGGTGACACCCTTAGCGGTTTGCATAGGGAAGTGTGAACTACCTGCGAGTTCTATGCAATGCGAGAATCGGCATTGGAATTGCGCTGGTTCTCGCATCGTGCTAGTGTGAACTGAGCCTGAAGCCGATTTTTGGGGAAGGGACACAGGAGTGGAGCTAATTCCTGAGGTAGTGTTGTTTAAGGCCTTGCAGCAAAATCATAGACAGATCCCTGTCAGTATCTGAAACAATACTGTTCTTCCAGTCAAGCTAAAACCTAAGGTTCCACCTTCAAAACTCCCATTATCTGGGGTGTGGCTAGCCAGCGGAGTAAATGGCTGCTCACTGAGACAGCTCCTCTCCACCACGGGCCATCAGGGAAAAATACAGCGTCACAGAGCCTCGAAACGAGCCGCCATCAGGCTCCCACACAGCGGGCATACATCCCAATGCCAACATGGAAGAGAAAGGAGTGCACAAAATTGGGGAAAATGACCGACTTCTTCCAGCAATCGTGCTGCTACAGCAACCAAAATGGCGCTGGCAGCTCTGCTGAATCCACACGCGGCTCTTACCCGCAGCACAGCCCCGTAAAATTAACCCGGGGCACGGCAACAGACAAGGACGAGGAGGATACTCTCAACCACCATCAGCCTCATCTAGCCCAGCAAAGATCAAACAGAAAAAGAATACCTCACCAGAGAGAAGCCTGGAGACACTATAGTCAGGATTCACTTATATCCCATAAAAGACCAATTCATGACAGCCATAAGACACTGTGAAACCTTGCCTAAAAGTTTACAAGAACTGTTATTCTTCGCCGATCTATCAGCCTTCACCTTGCAACAACGTAGGCAACTTGCCACGATTACAAAACCACTGAATAACCACCGTTACCCAGCCAAATTGTTGGTGACAAAAGATGACACCAGGTAAGTGATCTCTAATGTAAAGGAAGGCCTCCGCCTCATGTGAGAGTGGCAAATCATAGAGCCATGTACAGCAGATGAAGGTTTCTCTTGCTCACCTTTGTCTACTCGAGCCAACTCAGATGTGGAAACGGGCTGAACTGTGTACTTACCTACTACAATTTCATCCCATTCTCTGGTGGCCCAGGAGAATGCCACATTCCTTTTTCCTTTAACCCCACAGGTTTTAGCGGTTACCATCTCTGAATACTGGATCGATCACTTACGTCATCTCTCGGGTCGATAAATCCTCACCTACTAAAGCATCTCCAGCAACTAACCTCACAACAGGAAATAAAACTACACAGCTGTCTGCTGTCATACAGAACTGCCAACAACACACCCCTACTGACATCTCCAGTCATACACAATGGCATTTACAATTTTGTCTTTCAATATGAAATGCCTGAATAGTCCTACTAAGAGACAGATGGCCTGGAAGGAAGCAGACAGACTCAAGTGCAATATCATATGCTTTCAAGAAACACACTTTGTATCCCATAAACCTCCGGTTTTTCAAAATCACAAGTTTCCACATGTATTTATAACTAATGGCCCCTCAAAAAAAGAGGAGTGACAATTGCCATCAAAGATTCTATTCAGTTTAATCAACTAGGAATACACTTGGATGACTCAGGCAGATATATAATCCTCATTTGCAAAATCAATAACACCAAATACACGTTGGTTAACCTATACCTTCCGAAGCGACTGTCTTTCCTGAAGAAAGTTTGGAAAAAAGTTTCCTCAATATGTCAGGGACATGTGATCATATGTGGGGACTTTAATACAATTCCAGATAAAGACCTGGACCTTTCCAGTGACACACGAAACCAACAACGCAGAGAGACATTGGCCCATTTTATTTCCACCTCAAGAATGTTCGATGTTTGGAGGTGTCAACATTCATCAGAACGAGATTTTACATTCTTCTCCAACGTACATCACACATACTTTCGCATCGATTTATTTTTGGTAGACAAGTTTATGTTGCAGAAGATTGTAAAGTCAGATATACATTTCAGTACGTGGTCCGACCACGCTCCAATTTCCATCAGTGTGGGGAGAAAATCATTCCGAAACCAGGGCAAACAGATGGCGCAACGATATCTATACCCTCTCACAACCAGAGAACACCAAACAAATTCTTAAAGCCCTCAAATAATTTTTTGATCTTAATGCCCCTTCGGTTGATAATCCCTTTACATGGTGGAACTCTCACAAGGTTTATATCAGGCGATTACTTATACAATTAAGTGCGAAAATAAAAAAGCAACAGACAAAGCGGCTCAATGACCTGTTATCTAAAATACAATACCTAGAAAGCATTAATAAACAAAACACTAACCAAAAAACAATTGTTTCTCACCAGACAGGACTTACGAACCCATTTAATACTCCAACATGATAGCCATCTCCCTGTGATCGGGAGCTACGATCAGTGATGTGTCAAAGCTAGCCCATCACCCCTACAGTTAGAAACACTCCCCAGGACACCCTTAACCCTTACAGTGCCACCCAGTGTTAACCCCTTCACTGCCAGTCACATTTACACAGTAATCAGTGCAATTTTAATTGCACTGATCGCTGTATAAATGTCAATGGTCCCAAAATCGCGCCAAAATTGTCCGACGTGTCCGCCATTATTAATAAAAAAATATATATTAATAAAAATGCCATAAAACTATCCCCTATTTTGTAGACGCTATAACTTTTGAGAAAAAACAATCAATACACGCTTATTGCTAATTTTTTTACCAAAAATATGTAGAAGAATATATATCGGCCTAAACTAAGGAAAAAAAATGTTTTTTTATATATTTTTGGGGGATGTTTATTATAGCAAAAAGCAAAAAATTATGTGTTTTTTTCAAAATTGTCCCTCTTTTTTTGTTTAGAACGCAAAAAATAAAAACAGCAGAGGTGATCAAATACCACCAAAAGAAAGCTCTATTTGTGGGATAAAAAAAGACGTCAATTTTGTTTGGGAGCCACATTGCACGACTGCGCAATTGTCAGTTAAATTGACACAGTGCTGAATCGCAAAAGGTGCTCTGGTCTTTGGCCAGCAAAATAGTCCGGGGCTTAAAGCGGAGTTCCACCCTAAAGGGGAGTCTATGCCTCTTCCTGTCTGCTGGGACACACACGGGTCCCAGAGACAGCACGGAGCATTCTCATTGCGCTGTGCGACTCGCGCATGCGCAGTAGGGAACCGGAAAGTGAAGCCACAACACTTCCTGATTCGCTCACCGAGAATGGAGCAGCCGAGAGCTGAGCAATTGATCGGCCTCGGCTGCCGACATCACTGGACTCCAGGAAAGGTAAGTGTCCATTTATTAAAAGTCAGCAGCTGTAGTATTTGCTGGCTTTTAATAAAAAAAATTTGGGTGGACTCCCTCTTTAAGTGGTTAAAAGAAAAAGTGGTGAAACAAAAAATCCCCTATATCCAAAACCCCAAAGCAGGGAACAAAGTCACAAACCCAAAAGAAATTGAGGCCGCTTTCAGCGACTACTATGAATCACTTTACAATCTTAAAAATGACCCTGCTACCTATCAACCAACAGACAAAATGATATCTGACTTCCTTGCGTCAGTAAGCTTACCCACACTTTCGCAAACAGATTTGTTTCAATTAAACCAACCCTTTAATGTACCAGAAATAGAGAAATTAATAAGAAGCTTGCCCCATAATAAATCTCCAGGACCAGATGGATATTCATCAGAATACTCTCAACTATTTAGCTCTATCTTATCACCATACCTATTACAGGTCTTTGATGCCGCAATGTCCAAAGATAGTTTTCCAGCTGAAATGCTTACAGACACAATTGTAACCCTGCCTAAACCAGGTAAAGAGCCTAATGTACCTCAAAATTTTAGGCAAATTTCATTACTAAATGTGGATGTAAAATTGTATGCCAAACCTCTTGTCAACAGACGAACAAACCTGCTACCATCCTTAGGGGAGCATGTGCCACCCCCCCCCCCACCCAGCACAGGGAAACCAGAAGTGACGTCGGCAGCTCCGTGGAACGCAGAGCCCGAGCGGAGCTGCCTGTAAGGTAAGAAGGTAAGTAAGTGAGGCTGCATTTGATGGGGCACAGTGAGGCTGAATATGATGGGGCACAGTGAGGCTGCATGTGATGGGGCACAGTGAGGCTGCATTTGATGGGGCACAGTGAGGCGGCATTTGATGGGGCACAGTGAGGCAGCATATGATGGGGCACAGTAAGGCAGCATATGATGGGGCACAGTGAAGCTGCATATGATGGGGCACAAGGGCTGCATAAGATGGGCACAGTGGCTGCATAAGATGGGCACAGTAGCTATATTTGATGGTGCACAGTGGCAGAATTTGATTGCACAGTGGGAGCATTTGATGGCACAGTGGGAGCATTTGATATGGTACAGTGTCTGCATCTGATAGGCACAGTGTGTGTGTTTGATGGGCTCAGTGTCTACATTTGATGGCACAGTGGCGGCAATTGATGCACACAGTGGCTGCGTTTGATGACACAGTGGATGTGTTTGATGGTACAGTGGCGGCAATTGATGGGCACAGTGACTGCGTTTGATGGCACAGTGGCTGCATTTGATGGCACAGTGGCAGCAATTGATGGGCACAGTGGCTGCGTTTGATGGGCACAGTGGCTACATTTGATGGACACAGTGGCTGTGTTTTGTAGGCACAGTGGTTGCGTTTGATGGCACAGTGGCTGTGTTTGATGATACAGTGGCGGCAATTGATGGGCACAGTGACTGCGTTTGATGGCACAGTGGCTGTGTTTGATGGCACAGTGGCAGCAATTGATGTGCACAGTGGCTGCAATTGATGGTACAGTGAGGCTGCAATTGATGTTTTTTTTTTCCGCCACTGCCTGCTACCAAAATTAATTAACCATGACCAGGTGGGATTTGTGTCTGGCCACCAAGCCACAGACGCAACCAGGAGAATGGCAAACCTGTCACGTACCTGGTGGTGCGAGCCCGATATTGCAGATAGTGACCTCCCTTGCATTTCCCACTCCTGGTTCCCTGGTAGGATGACAGGAGACCCAGGAGTGAGGAGGAGCACGGGTGCCTGGCAGGATCAACAGACCGGTGGAGTGACAAGGTCAACTCAGCGGACGAGGTGGGTAATCTGGATAGCAGAGTAGACCGGATCTGGACAGGTGAGCTGGTTCGGTCTAGCAGGTAGGATAGCAGAGCAGGTTGGATCTGGATGGACAACTTAGCGGACTGGATAGCAGAGCAGGCCGGAACTGGACAGGTAAGCTGGTTCAGCAGGCAAACAGGATAGCAGAGCAGGCTGGGTCTGGATGGACAGCTTAGCAGACTGGATAGCAGAGTAGGCCGGATCTGGATGGACAGCTTAGCAGACTGGATAGCAGAGCAGGCCGGAACTGGACAGGTAAGCTGGTTCAGCAGGCAAACAGGATAGCAGAGCAGGCTGGGTCTGGATGGACAGCTTAGCAGACTGGATAGAAGAGCAGGCCGGATCTGGATGGACAGCTTAGCAGACTGGATAGCAGAGCAGGCCGGAACTGGACAAGTAAGCTGGTTCAGCAGAAAAACAGGATAGCAGAGCAGGCTGGGTCTGGATGGACAGCTTAGCAGACTGGATAGCAGAGCAGGCCGGATCTGGATGGACAGCTTAGCAGACTGGATAGCAGAGCAGGCCGGAACTGGACAGGTAAACTGGTTCAGCAGGCAAACAGGATAGCAGAGAAGGCTGGGTCTGGATGGACAGCTTAGCAGACTGGATAGCAGAGCAGGCCGATCTGGATGGACAGCTTAGCAGACTGGATAGCAGAGCAGGCCGGAACTGGACAGGTAAGCTGGTTAAGCAAGCAAACAGGATAGCAGAGCAGGCTGGGTCTGGATGGACAGCTTAGCAGACTGGATAGCAGAGCAGGCCAGATCTGGATGGACAGCTTAGCAGACTGGATAGCAGAGCAGGCCGGAACTAGACAGGTAAGCTGGTTCAGCAAGCAAACAGGATAGCAGAGCAGGCTGGGTCTGGGTGGACAGCTTAGCAGACTGGATAGCAGAGCAGGCCGGAACTGGACAGGTAAGCAAGCCAACAGGAAGCAGGACCTTGGAACAGACTGGATCAATACAGGTGATCAGGTTTGGCACAGGAAACAGAACTTCAGAACGGACTGGAGCAATACAGGTGATCAGGTTCATCACAGGAAACAGAACTTCAGACCGGACTGGAGCAATACAGGTGATCAGATTCATCAGACTAGGCCGGGTCAGGAATCAGGCTGGCATCAGAGTACAAGGGGATGAGGCAGAAGAATGGTCACAAAAAGCCAAGGTTGGGTACAGGCAGATAGCTGGATAGTCACAGGTAAGCCCGGTCAAACAGGACAGAGGTATCAGGATCAGGTTACATACACCACAACGCTGTAGAGCAGACAGCGGGGACCGTCTGCTCAGGCCAGGTTTAAATAGGTCACCTGGCGCCAACAAGAGCGCGCACCTGTCTCCCTGTGAGCATGCCCGTGTGCGGCCGCACACGTGCACGCGCCCCTGGCGCATGCGCATGCGCAGTGGCGCCTGTGGGCCAGGATGGCCAGGGTTCAGGTTTCTGGCAGGATCTTCATGACAGAACCTCATACACCTAGTGGAAAAATCCGGAGAGCCTTCTCTGTTTATTACGTTGGACACAGAGAAAGCATTTCCGAGTACACTGGGGATATTTGAATAAGGTACTTATGTTATTTGTTCTAACAGGTCCAGTTCAAAAAGCAATATTAGCCTTGTACTCTTCTCCTTTGGCATACGTATTCACGGAAGGCATGTTTTCCAAAAACTTTCAAATTACTAATGGGACAAGACAGGGCTGCCCCACTAATCTTTGCCCTAATTATGGAGCCCCTGGCCCAGAAAATTAGATTACACCCAAGAATTTCACCCAAGGCATTCCTTCTCAGGGCAACCAACATACAATCTCAATGTTCGCTGATGATGTTATACTAACACTATCTAACCCAGCCATTACTTTACCAGCAGCTCATGAGGTGCTTCTCCTATTCAATAAAGTGGCCTACTACAAGGTCAACGCCTCTAAATCTAGCATACTGAGTATAGCAATCGATAAAACTCTTAAATTATCCATGCAACATAGAATGCTATACCTGTGGACCACGAGTTCCATAAACTATTTAGGAATCCAACTTACTTCCCCACTTACCAATCTATACAGAGCCAACTACATCCCACTCATCACTTCTATCCAACAGGAGATATCCAGACTCCAAAACGACTTCCTCTCCTGGACCGGCGGCCTAGCAGCGTATAAAATGCTGCTGCTGCCAAAAATAATCTACTTCTTTAGAGCACTTCCAATTCCCATACCTGCCTCTTTCTTTACAACAATGCAAAACAAATGTAGCACTAACCCCCAAAAGAGCTGCTGGTTTTGATTTGGGCTTACCGTTATCTCACCGTCTTGAGGGTCCCGTGGATGATGGCCCAAAGAATATTGAAACTGACACTGAGTCCTCTTTTGGGTTATTTATTTAGAATAAAGACACAGTCTCTCAATAGAAAGGGTAGAAGATTAGGGTTCAGGTACTTGATGTTTTCGGGGTGGAGCTACTAACGAATCCAGATAATAAAACAGTTCCACAAACTGGATTCAGCAGCCCCCAGATAGGCCCCTCTCACTTGGCCTAGGAGCCGGTGGGGTGCTCGGTAAAGTCTCTGCCACAGACTTATGAATTTGAACTGAAGCGTCACTGAAGGGTTTAGATAAATTTAAAGAACTGCCATACAGTACCAGTATCTCTCAGATGATCTGGGTTGCGTCCTCCAACTGAGTTTCCAGGCAATCTCCAGAGATACCAGCCTTGCGCCTGGTCCTCCCTTCAGAAAATGTCCTCACCTGGGTCCTCCAGTTTTTGTGCCTCTCTTCACTTGAGACAGCACCGGACCCTCCCTAGATCAATAGGCCTCAAAACTCTTCTGGATCTATCCCCTCAGTTGCGTAGCCTTGGGCCAGCCGGTCTCGAGGCACAGGATACATAAGCTGCGCACCCCAGGCCAGGAGGGCCCTGAGGTTTGTGGGGCAGCGGCCCCAAGCACAGCCAGGAAAGAACCCCGACAAAAACTCTTTAAAAACATGGCGTCAGTACCTTAAATACCATCGCCCAGAATGCACACCAAGAGAAAACACTCCCACTGGCTATTTCTGAGCAATAGGTGGCATTCAATTCATCCAGCTGAACTGCGCTTCTACACTTACTGGTGGTGACAGCGACACCTACGGTCAAGGAGAAACCAGTGCAACCCAGCTGAACTGATACAGAGACCAGAACTTTAGAATAATTAATCTGAAACCCAACTTTGGTTTCAGGCAACTTAAATTTGAAAAAACAATAGCGCCTGCTCGTCAGGAGCCAGCGCTACACAAATATCACAATTTATCTGGGCAGGCAGTAGGGTAAGATGTTCTACCCAATTGCAAAGGAAGCACAAGTCTGTGGGAGGTATGAGAATACCAGTACTAAAGGACTATTTTGCAACTGCTGTACTGGACCAACTTAGAAACTGGTTTGTAAGAGCCACTATCAAACCTTGGTGCCAATTAGAATTCGCCTGGATACATCCCAAATCACTGTTATCCCTCCTTATAACATCTGACCTAATTCACACAGGGATTAAAATAGATCATCCCACCATACAGGCCACAATCCAGGCGTGGTCTTATCTGAGGACAACAGAGGATGATACTTTATCAACCATTCACATCCCCATCCCAATAGAATCCCTCAAATGGGTAATCCTAAAAATATCCCTAAACCAATGGTTAAGTAAAGACATCCACTACTTAAAGGATCTCTTCATAAGAAATAAACTAATGTCATTCAGAGACTTAGTGCACGAACACCAAATCCCAATAAAATAAATGTTCACGTATAACCAGATTACCTCGTTCTACCAACATACATAAAACACCCACATACCAATGTTTGAAAAAGTATGGAAATTTTGGCACACAAATGCAATGAAGGTGAAAGGAATCACCATGATATATAACATACTACACTCTAAAACTACCTTTACCAAACCAACCCCTCTACTAAAATGGGAAAAAGAATTAGGCAAAATATTTTCAGATCAACAGTGGCTAAAAGCAATCAGAAACAACTGCCAATTTTCTTCATGTTCTAACTATGAAGAACTGGCAGAAGAATTCATCCTAAGATGGCATTTCACCCCATACATAGTTGCAAAACTTTCCAAAATGAACTCAAACCTTTGTTAGAGAGAATGCGGGCAGGTAAGAACTCTAATGCCGGCGGATTTTTTCCAACGGATTTTGTCCGAAACGGGTGTTGCATACATATGGTCGGACAAAGTTGTTGGAAAATCCAATCGTTCGGAACGTGTTGACGTTCGTTGCGTACAACGGAACTACGTAGAGGCTAGTAGCCAATAGCTTTGGTCTCGTAATTTGATCTGAGCATGCATGGCACTTTGCCCGTCGAAATTCTCTACAAAAGATCGGAAAAAGTCTGATCGGATTTTGTTGTCAGAAAATTTTAGATCCTGCTCTCAAATTTTTTCCATCGGAAATTCCGACGGAAAAAGCCCGCTAGAGCCCACACACGATCGGATTTTCCAACAACATAATCCAATCGGACTTTTTCCTTCGGCATATTCGACCGTGTATACGGGGCAAAACACACATGGTTTGGGCCTGCCTCCATCTCTGCAGCTTCTGGTCAGAGATATTTAAATTAATATCTAGAGTAACTGGGGTCTTTGAAAAACTGAATATTGAACAGGCTATTCTTAGTATCAACATGTCAACCTACCCAATTTCTATCAAATCGATAGCTATACATATAATTTTTGAAGTGTCGGCTCAAGGCACATGCAAATGTGAGTGTATTTTATGCTTTGTTATTTTCCAAATAAACATTTTTAACATACTACACCATGGGAGAAATCTATTATTCTTTTTGAGAGTGGAAACTGGCCGATCTCAAACCTATGGAATAGGAGGCTGGAGTGAACAGATGTAGGAGTGGTTATCCAGGAATTAAACCAAAGGCTCAAACTCACCTGGTTCTGGTGAGTGGCCATTACATAGGAGGTGGTGAATTCACATCTAGGGTGCCTGTATAACGCCAAGATATAGAAAACTTCTTTCACAGTGGTGTCACTCATTGGAACAAAGACTTTTCTATATAAACATTTCTTTGGCATGTTTGTTTTTTCATTTATGGCACATGTGTTTGATATATGATTGTTGATACACTTGGCAATTAATCTGTATGAGCATTAATTCATTGTCACAATATATTTATTGTGAAAGGTATATCCATATTTCACATTAAGCACGCAGCACTTTATAAGGCGTATATTGTATACTGTAGTTTGCACATAAAAACAGTAAGGATCACAAGGTTAAATAGCACTAGAGAGGGTGGTGCGGTTCTCTTTTTGTTACAATATTTACACATACAGTTACCTAGACCAGGAATACTGTTTCTAGACTGAAGCACACCGTATGAATAAATGCACAGTGGATAGTATAATTTATAATTAAACAATTGGTGCCGGTACCTTTACATATACACATATAATTTTTGCAGCATACTCTGCGATAATGCATAAATGGAAAACAAATGAAATTCCTAGTATAAGGGAGATCATTAAACAGGTCAACACTGTAGCAGAATATGAAAAAATTCTAGCATACAGAGATGGAAACACTTCCAAATTTGAATCTGGTCTATTTGGAGAACCTTTTCAGCTACACCATAGATGGATTGAATACTCTTAAGTTAGAAAACACTGTTGTTATACCATGTTTGAATAATACTTATGAACCCGTTACAGGAACAGTTGTTATAATAACTCAAATATTTCTTTACTTAGTTTGCCTTCTTGATTCAATACACTTTAACATCCTTGTTTGTACTGAACCAATGTTTTTTTTTTGGTCAAGATGAGCTTCCTCTATAGAGTGTTATACAATGATCATTAATTATAATCCAGATAATATTCTGAAAGACATGTGTAAGGACCTTGTGACCTCATCCCCTGAGATGCAGTATGATCCCTTTGGGGCATCCAGAGGGATAAGAGTCGCAATGCTTGATCAGTTATTGTATTATTATTGCTATAATGTTTGGTAAAAAAAAGTTATGATAGGAACAATGCAGATGCGTTAGAATGCTATGTTAGCATATGCGATTAGAGGTAGATATACACAAATGTAAACGCAGGATCTGGAATGTATTATGCACTTGCATAACATCATTTTATACTTTTTGTTATCATCATAACATTTTCAATAAAAATGATTGAAATTAAAACTCCCATTATCACCCAATGGCAGGAGAGGGTCCAGGGGCGGCTCCTGAAATGGAGGGTTCTTTAAAAATTACTATAAAGTGGGCTGTGCTAAGAGTGCTCGATTTGGAATTTGACTTCAGGAAGATGAACCTTTTAGGGAGAGAGCTTGGTGAATTCTCTTTGGGCAACTTGGAAGATCTTCGAGTGCAACTGGCTGAGTTGAAGTTGACAGGGATTATCTGAGAGTCGTGAAGCCCCTATGCCTCCCCCATAGTGGTGGTAAAGGAAAAGATTAGCTCTCTCAAAATGTACATTGATTATTGAACACTCAACCAGAGAACAATTCCTGACAACACTCCACAGATAAAGGACACTCTGCAGTGCCTATCAGGGGTAAAGTGGTTCAGCGTGTTAGATCTGAAAAGCGGGTATTACTTCCCTTATCTGTGAACTCAGGTTTTTCAAATTCAAAAGAACACCCCAAATTCGTATTCGTTACGTTGATTAACCACTTGACCACTGGGCACTTAAACCCCCTTCCTAACCAGACCAATTTTCAGCTTTCGGTGCTCTCACACTTTGAATGACAATTACTCAGTCATGCAACACTGTACCCAAATGAATTTTGTGTCCTTTTTTTCACACAAATAGAGATTTCCTTTGGTGGTATTTAATCACCGCTGGGTTTTTTAATTTTTGCGCTATAAATCAAAATATACAGAAAATTCGGTAAAAAAAATAAATAAAAATTCTTTGTTTCTATTAAAATTTATTGCAGAGTATTGGCAGAGTATTGGCAGAGTATTGGCGAGTATTGGCGAGTATTGGCAGAGTATTGGCGAGTATTGGCGAGTATTGGCAGAGTATTGGCAGAGTATTGGCGAGTACTGGCAGAGTATTGCAGTGTTGCAGTGTTGCACAGTGGTGGCAGAGCATTGCACAGTGGTGGCAGAGCATTGCACAGTGGTGGCAGAGCGTTGCACAGTGGTGGCAGAGCATTGCACAGTGGGGGCAGAGCATTGCACAGTGGGGGCAGAGCATTGCACAGTGGTTGCAGAGCCTTGCACAGTGGTTGCAGAGCGTTGCACAGTGGTTGCAGAGCATTGCACAGTGGGGGCAGAGTATTGCACAGTGGTTGCAGAGCATTGCACAGTGGGGGCAGAGCATTGCACAGTGGGGGCAGAACATTGCACAGTGGGGGTAGAGCATTGCACAGTGGTGGCAGAGCATTGCACAGTGCTGGCAGAGTATTGCACAGTGGTGGCAGTGTAGCTATCACTGACCAGTGCTGTGGGCACTACACATCCAGCCCACAGCGCTGGTCCCATCTCTCCCCCTTTCCGCTTCTACCCTCTCACTGTCTGTACCGATCGGTACAGAGAGGGGAGGGAGGAACCGGCGTCATGACGTGATGCCGGTTTGTGTACATGTGATCGATCCGTCATTTGACGGAGCGATCACGTGGTAAACGGCCGCTATCAGCGGCCGTTTACGGTGATCCGTGATGCGCCGTGTCCTCGGGACCCGGCGGTCACGGATGTTCCCGAGTGAAACTAAAACGAAATTTTTCGGCAGTACACATGTCTAGTTGGCTTCTCTCTCTGGGTTTCAATTCAGCCTGAAGTATTGCCCAAGAGTCAGAAACATGGATACAGGTGCTCTCTCAGGAAGGCCTTATGGTTCAGGCATCCCCACAGACAGCTGGATACCACTAACTCCAGCATCATGCTAAAGGGGCAACAGAGGCTGAAGTTGTCAGAGTTGAGGGCTACTGTCACTCTAGCTTAAGCTGTATTCAGGGAAAGCTGCACTCCAAAGTCAAGGACCAATGTATTTGGTGTGCATTGATTTCCAACCAAAGACCAACATGCCTTAACTGTAGCCAGAGTTCTTGTGGAAAAATGATTTGCCCACTGTGGCCTGCCTCAGCAAATCTAATATCTAAAAATGTGCATTTGTTATTTTTAGTAAAAAAGGTGAACATATTATTTAAATGGATGTTATGAATAGAGTTGAGCGGACACCTGGATGTTCGGGTTCGGTGGGTTCGGCCGAACTTCGGAAAAAAGTCCGGGTTCGGGACCGAACTTGACCCGAACTTGACTCCAAACTCCGAATCCCATTGAAGTCAATGGGACCCAGACTTTTGAACACTTAAATGGCTGTAAAAAAGTAATGGAAAGGGCTAGAGGGCTGCAAATGGCAACAAAATGTTGTTAAGAGCATGGCAAGTGATCTGCAAACAAATGTGGATAGGGAAATAACTTAAAATAACATAAAAAAAATTAAAATAAAAATGAAATGCTGGAGGCCCCCTTCTCAGCAGAAGAGGTACAGGAAGTCATTAAGAACCTCAGAAACTCAACGGCACGATGCCGCGCATATGGTGGGAATACCCCAGAATACGCACTTTCTGGAAAAAATTATTCAATTTAATGGATAAGATAGTGGGAAAATAAAATACTTGGAAATTAAAAAAAATGAAAAAATTATAATCTTGACCTAGGAGGACGAAATTCAAATGGAGTAGGAGGTTGAGGTGGCGGTGGATGTGGAGGTGTAGGTGGAAGCGGCGGTGGAGGAGGACGAGGTAGCCAACACTGGTTCAAAAATACAACAATGGCTGGGTAAGGCTAGTGGTGAATGATGTGTCGAATTCTGTCCCCCGTTGCATAGTGTCCGCCCTGTAATGCGCTTTCTCAGTACGTAGGACAAGGGGATTTTGAAACTCTCCGAAGACGATGCGCAGTGACTCCAGGTTCAAGCCACATCATCCGAGGTTGAAGCCTAGCCAAGCGAGCCCGTGAGGGGCCCTGTTACTATGTGCTACCGTATGTCCACTTGGATGGTTGGGCTTGAACCTGCACTCACTGCGCAGGCGACGTTCATCTTTGGAGATTTTGTGAATCTCCTTGTCCTCCGTACTGCGCAAGCACTGCACCGGCGCAGTAAGTGGCCGGACACTATCCGATAGCAAGACAGTTTTCGTCAGAACACTGGTATATGTGTCTATTCTGCACAAGGTACGGCCAAGTCCTGTGGGATCCATGCCTGGTTCATTTTAATGAACGTGAGCTTGTCCACATTGGCTCTGGACAGGCGGCTGTGCTTGTCTCTGATAACGCCCCCTGCCGTGCTAAATACATGTTCAGATAATACACTGGCGGCAGGGCAGGCCAGCACCTCCAAGGCATAAAGGGCAAGCTCAGGCCATGTGCCCAATTTGGAGACCCAGAAGTTGAAGGGGGCAGACCCGTCATGCAGTACGCGTAGGCGTGTGCACACATACTGCTCCACCATGTTGGTGAAATGCTGCCTCCTGCTAAGACGTTCCATCTCAGCTGGTGGTGCTGGTTGTTGTGGCGTGCTGACAAAGCTTTTCCATATTTCGGCCATGCTAACTCTGCCTTCCGAGGTGCTGGCGGTGCCCCGGCTGCGTTGGCGACCTCTTCCTCCTCCTCTGCCTTGGCATTGTGCTTCCACCGTACCCCCGCTGTCAAGTGGGAATGCCACCAGCAGCACGTCTACCAGCGTGCGCGTGTACTCGCGCATGTTACAATCGCGCTCCAGTGAGGTAATTAAGGACGGCACGTTGTCCTTGTAACGGGGATCCAGCAGGGTGGCCACCCAATAATCAGCACCAGTTAAAATGTGGGCAACTCGGCGGTCGTTGCGGAGACAGGGAAGGGAAGGGATAGCTCGTCTGGAAAAGTAGTGGCGGCTGGGCACGACGTACTGTGGGACAGCCAATGACATCAGCCTTTTAAAACTCTGCGTCTCCACCAGACGGAATGACAGCATTTCAAAGGCGAGGAATTTTGAAATGCTGGCATTCAGGGTCAGGGATCACGGGTGGCTAGGGGGGTACTTCCTCTTCCGCTCCAGTGTTTGGGAAATAGAGAGCTGAATGCTTCCATGGAACATTGTGGAGATGGTTGGTGACCCAGGTGGTAGTGTTTCTGGCAGATCCTCTGTTTGCGGGTTGGCAGGTGTCACTGTCACTACAGAGGTGGATGAAAAAGCCGAGACTGCAGCAGAAGAGGAAGCAGGAGGAGCCAGAGACCTTTCTTGGTTTTTGAGGTGTCTACTCCACTGCATCTTGTGCTTTGCACTTAGATGCCTGGTCATGCAGGTTGTGCTCAGGTTGAGAACGTTTATGCCTCGCTTCAGGCTCTGATTGCACAGCGTGCAAACCACTCGTGTCTTGTCATCAGCACATTGTCTGAAGAACTGCCACGCTAGGGAACTCCTTGAACCTGGCTTTGGTGTGCTCGGTCCCTTGCTGCGTTGGGCAGTAGCAGACGTACTGTCTAAGGGACGGACGCTCCACTTTTGCACCCTGCTCCCTCTTCTGCTGTGCTGGTGGCTCTGTGCGTCCACCGCCTCTTCCTCCGAACTACACTGGTCACCTGCATGACGTTGATTCCATGTGGGGTCAAGGACCTCATCATCCTCCACATCATCTTCCACCCAGTCTTCACCCCTGCCCTCCTTGTCGGTCTGCACAATGGCGAAAGCAGCAGCAGTTGGCACCTGTGTTTCGTCATCATCCGAGACGTGCTGCGATGGTCCTCCCATGTACTCATCATGAAACATAAGTGGTTGGGCATCGGTGCGCACAATCTCTTCCACTTCTGGGGCAGGGCTAGGTGGATGGCCCTGGGAAACCCTGCTAACAGAGTCATCAAAAAGCAGAAGAGACTGCTGCATGATTTGGGGCTCAGACTGATTGGCTGATTTGCAAGGGGGTGAGGTGAAAGACTGATGGACATCGGCTGCAGGTGCCAACTCTGAACTTTTATCAGGAGACTGGGTGGGAGACAATGTGAAGGAACCGGAGGCACTGTCAGCAAACCAATCTACTATCGCCTGTACTTGTCCTGGCCTCAACATTCGTACAGCCTCATTAGGCGCGCCAAAATACCGCTGCAGGCTCTGTCGCCTACTCGCACCTGAGGAAGGTGTTTCACTAGTGCGTGTAGCTGGCACAGATCGACCACGTCCTCTCCCTGCAACAGGAGCGCCACCAGCAGCACCACGACCCGGGCCACGTCCCCTTTTTAAAGATCTCCTCATATTTTGAAAATGTATGATCTCACCCTAAATGGGTGTTTTTGTCTATAGCAGAATAAACGGATAGTGTCTAAAGCGTTTATGAAAATGCAGAAAATGCTATTGGGAAGAAAAAAAACACTGCAAAATAAAAAAATTTTGCAATTTTTTTCCAATATCAGAATAAACGGACAGTGTCTAAAGCGTTTATGAAAACGCAGAAAATGCTATTGGGAAGAAAAAAAACACTGCAAAATTAAATTTTTTTGCAATGTTTTTCCAATATCAGAATAAACGGATAGTGTATAAAGCGTTTATGAAAACGCAGAAAATGCTATTGGGAAGAAAAAAAACACTGCAAAATTAAATTTTTTTGCAATGTTTTTCCAATATCAGAATAAATGGATAGTGTCTAAAGCGTTTATGAAAATGCAGAAAATGCTATTGGGAAGAAAAAAAACACTCCAAATATAAATTTTTTTGCAATGTTTTTCCAATATCAGAATAAACGGATAGTGTCTAAAGCGTTTATGAAAACGCAGAAAATGCTATTGGGGGAAAAAAAAACACTGCAAAATTAAATTTTTTTGCAATGTTTTTCCAATATCAGAATACACGGATAGTGTCTACAGCGTGTATGTATGAACACGCAGAAAATGCTATTGGGAAGACAAAAAACACTGCAAAATTAAATTTTTTTTGCAATGTTTTTCCTATATCAGAATAAACGGATAGTGTCTAAAGCGTTTATGAAAACGCAGAAAATGCTATTGGGGAAAAAAAAACACCGCAAAATTTAATTTTTTTGCAATGTTTTTCCAATATCAGAATAAACGGATAGTGTCCAAAGCGTTTATGAAAACGCAGAAAATGCTATTGGGAAGAAAAAAAACACTGCAAAATTAAATTTTTTTGCAATGTTTTTCCAATATCAGAATAAATGGATAGTGTCTAAAGCGTTTATGAAAATGCAGAAAATGCTATTGGGAAGAAAAAAAACACTCCAAATATAAATTTTTTTGCAATGTTTTTCCAATATCAGAATAAACGGATAGTGTCTAAAGCGTTTATGAAAACGCAGAAAATGCTATTGGGGGAAAAAAAAAAACACTGCAAAATTAAATTTTTTTGCAATGTTTTTCCAATATCAGAATACACGGATAGTGTCTACAGCGTGTATGTATGAACACGCAGAAAATGCTATTGGGAAGACAAAAAACACTGCAAAATTAAATTTTTTTGCAATGTTTTTCCTATATCAGAATAAACGGATAGTGTCTAAAGCGTTTATGAAAACGCAGAAAATGCTATTGGGGAAAAAAAAAAACACTGCAAAATTAAATTTTTTTGCAATGTTTTTCCAATATCAGAATAAACGGATAGTGTCCAAAGCGTTTATGAAAACGCAGAAAATGCTATTGGGAAGAAAAAAAACACTGCAAAATTAAATTTTTTTGCAATGTTTGTCCAATATCAGAATAAACGGATAGTGTCTAAAGCGTTTATGAAAACGCAGAAAATGCTATTGGGGAAAAAAAAAAAAACACTGCAAAATTTAATTTTTTTGCAATGTTTTTCCAATATCAGAATACACGGATAGTGTCTACAGCGTGTATGTATGAACACGCAGAAAATGCTATTGGGAAGAAAAAAAACACTGCAAAATTAAATTTTTTTGCAATGTTTTTCCAATATCAGAATAAACGGATAGTGTCAAAGCGTTTATGAAAACGCAGAAAATGCTATTGGGGAAAAAAAAAACCACCGCAAAATTAAATTTTTTTGCAATGTTTTTCCAATATCAGAATAAACGGATAGTGTCTAAAGCGTTTATGAAAACGCAGAAAATGCTATTGGAAAGAAAAAAAACACTGCCAAATTAAATTTTTTTGCAATGTTTTTCCAATATCAGAATAAACGGATAGTGTCTAAAGCGTTTATGAAAACACAGAAAATGCTATTGGGGAAAAAAAAAACACTGGCAAATTAAATTTTTTTGCAATGTTTTTCCAATATCAGAATAAACGGATAGTGTCTAAAGCGTTTATGAAAACGCAGAAAATGCTATTGGGGAAAAAAAAAACACTGCAAAATTAAATTTTTTTGCAATGTTTTTCCAATATCAGAATACACGGATAGTGTCTACAGCGTGTATGTATGAACACGCAGAACACGCAATATCGGAATACACGGATAGTGTCTACAGCGTTTATGAAAACGCAGAAAATGGTATTGGGAAAAAAAAACACTGCAAAATAAAAATTGTTTGCAATGTTTTTCCAATATCAGAATACACGGATAGTGTCTACAGCGTGTATGTATGAACACGCAGAAAATGCTATTGGGAAAAAAAAACACAGCAAAATTAAATTTTTTTGCAATGTTTTTCCAATATCAGAATACACGGATAGTGTCTACAGCGTGTATGTATGAACACGCAGAAAATGCTATTGGGAAAAAAAAAACACACTGCAAAATTAAAATTTTTTGCAATGTTTTTCCAATATCAGAATACACGTTTTATGAAAACGCAGAAAATGCTATTGGGAAAAAAAAAACACCGCAAAATTTAATTGTTTTGCAATGTTTTTCCAATATCAGAATACACGGATAGTGTCTACAGCGTGTATGTATGAACACGCAGAAAATGCTATTGGGAAAAAAAAACACAGCAAAATTACATTTTTTTGCAATGTTTTTCCAATATCAGAATACACGGATAGTGTCTACAGCGTGTATGTATGAACACGCAGAAAATGCTATTGGGAAAAAATAAAACACAGCAAAATTAAATTTTTTTGCAATGTTTTTCCAATAGCAGAATACACACAGACTATGGTGTATCTCTTACTATATGCAGTGTTGGTCCTAATGGTGCACTGAGCTTGCAGGTAAAACTTTTATATTTTGTCTGGCACTGGCCTCATGGCACTATTAAAAGACTGTGCACTGCACCCCAGCCAGGGTACAATTGATTTAGGAATCTCTTCAATAATTCTCTCTGCCTCTTTCTTTTGCTTAATAAAGAAACTCCCTACTCTACTCTAGCTATCTAGATCGCTCACTGATCTAACTAATTAGAAGAAAATTAAAGGAATGTGGACTGACTGACTGACTGACTTTATCACACTAACTCCTAAAATCCTCTCTCTCAGCAGCACAGGAACCTGTCTATAGCAGAATGACACTGTGTGCTGTGTGTCTGGACTATATATAGAGGCAGGGTCACATGCTACACTGCCCAATCACAGCCATGCCATTAGTAGGCATGGCTGTGATGGCTTCTAAGGGCACACTAGTGAAACTAGCGTTGATTGGCTGCCCTGCAGCTGTTAAAAAGGCGCCAATACATCGCCGAACACTGGACCCGAACCCGAACTTACAGCCAATAGTTCGGGTTCGGGTCCGGGTCCCGAACACCCAAAAGTCCGGTACGGACCCGAGTTATGAACACTATGTGCTTAAAGGGCTTTGTCCTATCTTTGGAGACCAAAGAGGTTTTTTTTGGGGGGGGGGGGCCTAGTAGGCAGGTTCTGGGCTACATGAATATGGAGGAGTGCTAAAGCCAAGCAAACCTATAGACTTGTAGCATGGGAAAAACACACATAGGGAGAGATAATGGTGCTGCACACCCACGGGTGATATAATATGGGAAAAGTTTTTTTTTAGCAGCCAAGTGAGTAAGTAATAGATACATTTAGCAAAATACGTTCTTTATTAAAAGTTATTAGCATACAATGTTTCCATAATAGTTCAAATATGAGCTCTAAAGGGGGCATGCCCAAAAGTGCAAAAAATGTCTGATGCATGACAAAGCCTAATGTATGACAAAGATCTTACCCCCCACAGATAGGGAAACAAAGGAACCAAAACCAACGAGAGGATGTAGGGCAGGATGAAGAATCCAAGAGAAAAAGGAGAAGGGAGACAGAAGAATAGGGATATATAACCTCACTGATGTTTTTTTAACGGATAAAGAGTTGAATATTTTGAACACGGGTTTGAAATGTTCCACAAAAAAAACTATCAACAAATTCAATGTCTATATTGATATTCACAAATATCTACGTGAAATGAACATGACAAAGTATTTTTTGCGCAATCAACCCAGTTTAAGAAGGACTTGGGATAACGTCACAGTAGGAGTGCATAGCGGATTAAAAAATAAGTCCCTATTTAATCCCCCCTCCACATCTAATCATCACATGAGTATTTAAACAATTAACCCTAAAGGATTTGTGCCCAAACGAAACATGAATCCAAGATACATACAAGAGGGTATCAGTGCTCTGGAAAAAAGAAAAGATATTGTGATCTGCCCGGCGGACAAAGGGGGAGGTGTAGTGATTCTGAAGGAATTTTATCATTCCCAATTGTCAGAAATGCTAGCAGATGAGACTACATATACACTTCTGAAGGGGGATCCGACTAGAAACTATAGACCAGACTTAATAAATCTTGCTGATTATGGTTTGGATAATAGGCTACTCACAAAAAAGAAAGGAGATACCTGGTACCCAGTTTTAGCCGGATACCAACAATATACACCCTTCCAAAGGTCCACTAGATTGGGGCAGTATTTAGATTGTTTTTTACAATCCAGTGTTACCAGTACCAAAACTTACCTGGGGAATGATGGGGGGGGGGGGGAGGGGGGACCTGGAACTTAATAATCAAAGTGACAAAGAATCAGAAGCCTGTAAGGGGATGGGGGCTCTTGACGAATGTTCACTCCCACTCCACTCTGAACTCCTAAGGAGTGGATAGGGGTGGGACTGACACAGATGGCCGCAGTCATAGCTACACCCTAGGGCATATGGTTCAGTGGTTGGGCAAAGATTGGGTGACCACCTATAGAACCAATGCCGGGAGATGGCCGGGGGGAGGGGGAGGGAGGGGGGGGGGTAAGGGAGGGTGAGGGGGGGAGGGGAGGGGAGAGAGGGAGGGAATGTGAAGACCCACCTTGCAAATCTAAAACGAGTACAAAAAGTAAGGGGCAGAAGTTAGGAAAAAAGCATAGCACTTTAGGCAAAGGGGATATATGACTGAAGTAAATTTGGTAACGTATAACTTAAAGGGGTTAAACTCTCAGACCAAGAGGCGCAAATTAATTAAAGAATTAAAGGAGTTTAGAGCCGATGTGGTGTTTCTGCAGGAAACCCACTTGTCCTTGGAAACAAATATTAAACTGAATTTGGAAAATTACCAGACGTGGTACTATGCTGATTCCCCAATAAGTAGGGTGAAGGGGGTAGCAATAGGGTTCGAGAAACAGACCAGGTTTACAGTGATGGATAGGATAACAGACCCCGAGGGACGGTATTGTTTCCTAAGGGCAAATTAGGCGATAGGATTCTGACCCTGGTAAATGTATATTGCCCTAATAAAAACCCCATAAGCTATCTGATACAGATATTAAACAGACTTGCAAAGTTTCAGATGGGGGAGGTTATAATGGACGGTGATTTTAACTTTTGTTTGGATCCAGAGCAGGACTGTACGTCCCGGGCACAGGGGACAAGTAAGGGTTTATTAAGAAGGTTTAAACTTAAGTTGAAACAATGTCACCTGATCGACGTGTGGAGGGTACAACATGAGAAAATACGGGATTACACCTTCTTCTCCCCTGTGCATGGGACGTACTCGAGACTCGACTATATAATGCTAGAGCACAGAATGCTGGACTTAGTGAGGGTTACACAGATAGGAATCTCTACTCTGTCGGACCACTCTCCGGTGTCAATGAGGATCGGGATACCTGGAATACAAAGACAACCATTTAGCTGGAGATTAGATGAAAATCTCTTGCAAGATGGAAAAGTAGCGAAACGGATACAGAGAGAAATTGATTTTTTTTTTCAGTATAAACGACACGGAGGGAATCTCCAGTGCCACCCTATGGGAGGCGCATAAAGTGTATATCAGGGGTATCCTCATCTCCATTGGCGCCAGAGAAAAGAGGGAAAAAATAAATAAAATGTCCATAGTAACTAACGAGATTCAGAGATTAGCGCAAGAACATAAGAAACAAAATGGGCAACAGCAGGAAGAATTTTTTCACTCATTGGTAAATAAGAGAGACGAACTTAAAGATTTGACAGAACAAGCAATAAATAGGACATTTAATAAAAGGGCGAGAGAGAGATACCGCTGGGACAATAAGACAAGCACATTTCTAGCAGGAAAGTTAAAAAAACAGAGAGATTTAAACTTCATTGAAAAGATTCAAAATAAGAGGGGAGGGATGGTGCATACAACAAGGGAGATAGCTGAAGTGTTTAAAAACTATTATGAAGACCTCTATTCTGTGGACCAGGAAGGAACACAAGATATAAAGAGGACAGAGAAAATTAAAGTGTTTTTGGAAAAAAGCAAATTGCCCTGCCTGTCAGAAGAGGAAAGGCTCTGTATAGATAGACCTATTACGGAAGAGGAAATATACAAAGCTCTGAAAGAAACAGCAACTATTAAAAGCCCGGGCCCAGATGGCTTCACTTCTATTTATATAAAAAAATTTAGTAAAATTTTAGTTCAGAGGCTGTGCAAGTACATGAACGGCCTCGGTTCAGAATTTAAAATGGAAGGGGAGGCCTTGCAGGCTTCAATAACGCTGATTCTGAAAGAGGGTAAGGATAGTACACTCTGTTCAAGTTATAGACCCATAGATCTCCTGAATGCGGATACTAAATTATACGCTAAGGTACTTGCGTCCAGGCTGAAGGAGAGGTTGACCGACCTGGTCCAGAGAGGGGAGGGACAATGGGGTGCGTTCCCTCCTCTTACTCCAGGCATTGGAGGATGGTGGGTCCCCAGGTCTATTCCTGTCAATGGATGCTAAAAAAGCATATCCCTTGAGCCCCTGTTGTCAGCTATCCGGAAAAATCCTGATATTAAAGGGATTAAGGTTAGGACAGAAGAACATAAACTCGCAGCGTTTGCGGATGACGTTCTGTTTTATATAACCAACCCAAGGACAACGATTCAGATCTTATTAAAGACACTAAAAGAATCTCCCCGATCTCAAATTTAAAAATTAACCCCAGCAAGTCCGAAATTTTAAATGTCAATATCAGTAAGCAGGAAGAAGCCAAATTGATAAAAGAATTTCACTTTCCTTGGCAAAATGAGATTAAATATTTAGGAATTAAATTAGCGCCCACGGTTAAAGCAATATACAATATTAATTTTATTCCCTTATAAGATGAAATCAGAAGCGAAATAAAAAAGCTTTCAGTAACCTCCCTATCTTGGATTGGCAGGATTAATGTGACTAAGATGGTGCTGACCCCAAATATTCTCTATAATATTCTCTATAAGCTACAAATGCTCCCTATAGCACTTCCGCAAATATATTTAAAAATACTGAAAGGGTTAATCTCTAAATATATATGGAACAACCAAAAACTGAGAATAGCATTTAATGTTTTAAGTAGGGGTAAGAAACAAGGGGGGTTAGCAGTGCCGGATTTTCAAAAGTACCACAACGCGATTGCTTTTATTCGCGTAATAGAGTGGGCGAAAGAGGCTAATGAAAAAAGATGGGTTAGTTTAGAAAAAGAAATGAGTGGTACACAGTTGGGAAGAATAATTTGGAACCCCCCACAATATAGATGCATGGGATTAGGTACACATGAAATCACATATACAGCACTAAAAGTATGGGATTAGATTCACACACAAAAAAAATGGACATATAATTCTCAGTTGATTTATTTGAAGCAGAATGATTATTTTGCACCGGGAAAAAAGGAAGTGGGGGGAAACTGGTTAAAAAAAGATAATGCACAATTAAAGGACATAATACACCAAGGTAAAATGCACTGAGTAAGGACACTGCACTAATGATAGTAAATGTCTGGCGGTTCCTCCAACTTAGTCACTTTATTGAGAAATTGCCCCACCCACTAAGAAATAAAGAGGAGTACAGACCACTAGAAAGGCTCTGTCTGAAAGTAAATTCAAGAAAGAATATAGGGCGAAGATATAAAATTCAAATGGAAGGTGACGACTTGGAGGACCCGTCCTACATTAAAAAATGGAAAAGTGAATTAGGGACACAATGCAGCACACAGAAAGTGAAGACAATTTTAAAATTACTACATAGTTCGGTGGTTGATAATAGGTCGATAGAAACAAATTTCGAATGCCTCGCAAGGTGGTACTTGACACCTGATAAAATCAGTAGATATGGAACAGACCAATCCTCAGAGTGTTGGCGCGGGTGTAAACAATTGGGAAATAAGGCACATATTTGGTGGGAGTGCCCCGTTATTAAATAGGTATTGGAAGGAAGTCCGTCAGCTAATAAAGGAAGTCACAGGGGTGGAAGTAGCAGATGACCCATGGACATGCTTGTTCCACGGGACAGATCCTCCCGTTAAAAAATATAAAAATACTTTAATTCCCATTTTTTTAAATGTAGAAAAAAAATTAATTCCAAAAAAGAGGAGAGCAGCTGAGAGCCCTAAAATTAGGGATCTAATATTTCAAATGAGCAAAATACTAAATCTGGAGAATATAGACGAGAAAGGGGAAATAGGAGAAACGGGCGGAGAAGTGAGAAATAAATGGACAGACTGAAAAGAATTTAAAAACACATGGAGATATGTAGAGGAGGTTACAAGATAAAAAAATAAAAAAATTTAATTTAATTTTTTTTTCGCCTAGAAGTGCAGAAAATATAGAAATTGAACAGGGTCAGCAAATGGCCCACTCAAAAGGATTGCAAGGTGGGGGGGGGGGAGGGGAGGGGGTAGGGGGGGATTGAGGGATAAAAATGTATATGATGAAATTTGAAAAGAAAATACCACAATGATGTGACTTAAATAAAGAGACGGAAATGAACGTCAAGTTAAATAAAAGTCTCTTTAATGATCGCTGAGGTGGCAAAGAAAAAAAAAAAAAAACCTTACCTCAGGGACACTAAAGATTTTCTTCTTTGTCTAAGTAAGATCAAATTGCCCGAACAAACAGACATTTACATGGTAACAGCTGACGTATCGTCGCTGTATACCATCATACAGCACAATGACGCACTGTTATGCCCCATACACACGGTCGGAAAATCCGACCACAAAATCCATCGGATTTTGTCCGACGGATTTAGTCCGACACTGGTGTTGCATACACACGGTCGGACAAAGTTGTCGGAAAATCCGATCATTCTGAACGTGGTGAAGTTTGTTGCCTACGACGGGACTACATAGAGGCTAGTAGCCAATAGCTTTGGTCTTATAATGTGATCTGAGCATGCGTGGCACTTTGTCCGTCGGAATTCGATACACACGATCGGATTTGGTGTGATCGGACTTTGTTGTCGAAAAATCTATCCAGCAGGAGATAGGACTTTGTCCGTCGGACAATCCGATGGAAACTGTCCGATGGTGCCTACACACGGTTGGAATTTACGACAACATTGTCCGATAGGACAGAATCCATCGGAAAATCCGACCGTGTGTATGGGGCTTTAGCCCTTAATTAGGCCTTCAGCCAGAAGGAAGATATCCCGTTTATTCAGGTATGGTGGGCACTTCTATACACAAAGAAGAGGGGTTGCGATGGGCGTGAAGTTTGCGCCAAGTTAAGCAAACCTCTTCATGAGCGAATGGGAGGATAAGTTCATCTATGCAGAGAAAGGTTATCAAGCAGAGATCTTGGATTCAACGATACAACGAGTGGGACATCTTTCACAGGCTATGTGTCTAGAAGATAAAGAGAAAATTAATGACTCCAGACAAGAATGGGGGTTCATTAGTGATTTCCATTCTCAATTTAGAAAAGTAGAAGACATAATTAAAAAACACTGAGAAATTCTCAGTATGGACAAAATCCTGAAAAATGTATTACCAAAAGAACCAATGTTCATTTACAGAAAAACACCATCTTTTGGAGACAGGATTGTCAAAAAAGTCCTGGATCCCCCACAAAAATGTTTGGGGATAGGAATGTCTTTTATGCCTGTAGGAGATATAAGTCTTGTCAACAGACTCAAACTCATATCAGGGGACTTCTTTTACTTCGACCGCACATGGCAGAGATTTTGATATCAAACAATTCATATCATGCAATTCTACACATGTAATTTATGCCCTACAGTGCCCGTGCGGCCTAATGTATATAGGCCGTACAAAAAGATCATTGGCCATACGAGTCTATGAGCACATTTATAATATCTCTATTGGTTTTAAAGGTCACAGCGTGTCACTCCACTTTAGATGAAAAGATAGCAGAGACCCCTCGGGACTTCTGTTTTGGGGCATAGAAAAAATAAGCCCCACATGGAGAGGCTCTAATATGGTGAGAGAGATATCCAAATGTGAAACAAAATGGATATACCTCGCCAATACTCTTCAACCTTATGGGTTTTTCCAGTGAACTAGGATCAGAGAATGTTAAACATCGGGATTGAGTTAAATGAAGCCCTAAGCGCGCTCATGCATTTATCAGTGTATTCTAGTGGCTCCTAATTTGAGCTGTCATTTTTCAGTTAACAAGCTGTGAATGAGAGTGACAACGTTCTGGAGCGCCAATGTTTAGACGTAATGTGATATGAATGAATCAGCCATCACTCATTGGTCTTGTGAACACGGCGGTGTGTAACTCTGATCGCACTGTGGTTCATAAATTGATTAAGCATTATTGCATATATCTTCGAACGTAGGATAGCATAGGATGAATGGAGATTGGGGATAATTCACTCGCTCTCATCCCCGGACAGCTTTATGGGATCTGTTCATTTGGATCCAGGTTTTATAACGTTACAACATTATATTGGCTAGATCACCATTATTAAATGGTTACCGTGTATGTGCAGTTTTGTCTCGGAATATCATTTTAAATGTTTTTAAGATTTAATTACTTATTATGCTGCTTTATAAAGTTATATATGTATAAACTTTTTATTGATATCTGGAATATGCTTGTATGTGAAAATATTTTGTTAAACAATGTGTTGAGCCGTGAGGGTGACTGTAGTCGGAACATGCAGGCTTAATTGTTATTACGGGTCCGGTCCAGCCACCCTCCACATAGTGTACAAATATACTAATGTAAATTATGTTTCCCCGCTACATTTAGTTAGGATGCATTAATAGGCTCACTCAGTGAAAGTTTGATTGTTCTGTGGTGGGAACCATGGGTGATTGAACATTCAGTAGTGAAGAGGTTAACACACAATGAGAGGTTATAAATTAGCAAGTTCTGCCATATAGGTCACGCCTATTGATAAGACGGATTCACAAAATGCGTCTAGGTGTACCACACGGCTTGCTACACAGGTCATTGGCTCTGGATTCTCCCCGGGAACCACCATGGACGATCACAGCTTTCCGACAGGTGGTGAGATTAACAGAACCAAATGCACCAGGCTACCATTTATTGTATGCTCTTGTTTTAACATTTGTTTTTAAGTTTAATGTATTAAGGGAAGGGGTCTTTTGGATAATAAAAATCTTTACATTTTTACACTATGAGGCTTCCTTTTCCCTTTCTTTGCCCGAGTATTATGGAAAACTCTCAGCTGATCCTGTTGAATCAGAGGACGTTGAGTGTCTGTCTGCATATTGGCTAATCGTTTACTAAGGGTCGGACGGATGTTCGCTTGGCAGTGATCGTAGTCACCCCATACATACTAAGAGGCTTTGATTGATCTGCAATCTGGTGAGTGCAATTCCTATAGGGAGTACAAGCACTAGATACATTAATGGTCAAATGTTTAAAACAGCTGATGAATCATTTATTAACTGCTACATGCAAAAGACTGGTTTTGAACTTCGATTTCATTTGGATTTACAGACTATTAATCTTTTATGCATTCATTTAAAACTTTTAGTGCTGCTAAAGTTTGACAGACTATTTTTTTAATTTTATTAGAATTATAGTTTTAATTGCTTCTTTTTTAAATATGACAAAGACTGATGCGTTTCGACCCATTTGATTGGGGTCTTCTTCAGAGGAAAGGTTTGCTGCAAAGAAACTGCATTTAGTACATCAGATTGAAAAATGGATAGATGATTGTACATACACGGAATGAAATCAAAAATAAACCGCGCTAAAAAAAGTGATAGGGGAAAAAAAATAAAAAATCTTAACCTAAAAGGCTGCTGCTAAAAGTGGGATACACACACACAGGATATATAAAATGGATAAAGCTGCGCCAGACAAATATATAAACATACATGAAAAAAAGAAAATGGCCAAATAATAATATACCAAAAAATGAATTACATACACAATAAAACTACAGAAGAGTGTGTAAGGTATAATAAATAAAGTCCAAATGGGAACCACATTAATCTTGATTAAGTGTCTTCCTTTGGTAATAAACCAGGTAGAATATAGTGAGTAGACTGCTGATTAGATGGTAAATGGAACACCGCTGTGACAGGCATACAAAAGTTTTGTGCAATCCCATCCACCATTTGAATTTGGCGCTTACCAGATGTCTAGTAAAAAAAGGCACTGCCTATGAAGCCTGCAACATCCCAGATGGGGAGTGATTGATGAGACCGATCAGATCAAGGACAAACACTCCAGGGAACAAGAAGGACCTCCACAGCCTCTGCTTCGCTCAAGGACATCCAACTAATTGTCTCAGGCACATAAAAACAAGGGACCGCCCATAGCGTGATACTGCTAAACACTTGTTTATTTAAAAAATTTGAAAACACTTACAAATATAAGAAGAATAACGAGCACAATACACACACTGCCGGCCGGTCAGTGCAAACCCGTCCCCCGTTCACGATCTCCGTGGTAGCGTCACTGCGTGCCTTCCCATACGTCGTTTCGTCACAGATGACGTTGTCAATGGGGAACGGGCGACGCAGTAACGCACCACCCATATATAGCCCAACCTCCACCTGAATTGCATGGAGTTAGACAAGCGCAGCCATCTTGAGTGTGGGAAAGAATGCCCATACCCAATACTAATAAGCAGCACTATATAAAAAATAAATAAAAATAAATATAAAAACGATCGTAACTAATTAAAGACGAAGGTGAGTTTATTTAGTAGTGAAATTATAAATAATTAATGGCAAATGGCCGTGATGCAATTAATTAGACTACATAACGCTATCTATAGAAATAAAAATAAACCACGCCATGTGAATTAGACATGTTATAATGGTGGAAAAACATGATGAAAAATATACTGATAAGGGAAGTGCAAAAGTGAACCTAGTAGAGGAACTATAATGCATATAAGCAATATATGATAATACATATTTAGTGAAAATAGAATATCACTGTGTCATGGTGGCAGATAAGCCCATATATCACGACCACAAATGAATATTAAGAAATTAACTCAAACAAAAATTAGAATACAAATAACTGTATATGCTGTGAACTGAGCCCAGACTCAGTGAAATCAGTGAAAAAAAAGTGAGAAAAATGTTTTTATTTAGAATATATCTATAAACCCAATAGTTACCAAGTATCCATATAAAGGTACCTATGGTAATAGGAAAAAAAAAAAAAAAAAAAAAAAAATTTTTTTTGTAAATGAAATTCCAAAAAAAAAAAAAAAAATTAAATTAATAAGAATTAAAAGATATAAGAATGCACATATGTTATACACATACCCCAATGAAGAGATATGGCACAACATGCATGCATTTAATACGCCCACTCTACATGCATCTCAGGAGGAGTGTACACATATGACAATAGCATAAAAGGAGGGAAAAATTAAATTGAATAAGAAAATTTTTTCCATTATTGTATAAACATAGCAGTACATACGAATAAACAACAATAATAATGTATAATTTACCCCTAGGAAAAAATTAACTATCCGCATATTTAGGAATTATCCACAAACGCATTAATTTCCACATATTTAGGAATTATCCACAAACGCATTAATATCGGTGTCTATATTGAGTCCATGTGGAGTGTAAGATTTAAGGCGATGGATCCATGACATTTCGAGTTTGGAGATTTCCCTCACTAGGGAACTCCCCCGCCAATGGGGTTTGAATTTATCGATCCCAAAAAATGAAGTCCCAGAAGGGTTCTTGTCGTGTACCAATAAGTAGTGTTTGGACACTGAATGTTTGGGGAAACCACTAATGATGTTGGATATATGCTCACCCAAACGTACATGGAGAGGACGTTTAGTTCGGCCCACATATTGCAGCCCACAAGGGCACTGCAGCATATAGACCACCCCCTTGGAGGAGCAAGTTATGCATGGTTTGATGGTATGGTTCCTCCCTGTAGCTGTGCACACGAACGAGGTAGTACGTCTCCCAACATTCCTGTTGAGGGAACAGACCCTGCATTTGCCACATTTGTAATACCCCGTGAGCTGATCGAAAAAAACCCCTTGTACTGGTCGGAGGATCTACGACGTTGGCTGCAATTTGGTTCCTTAGAGAGGGTACCCCTTTGAAAATCACTTGAGGTATATCAGGCACAAGATCTTTCAAAGTGGAGTCACTTTTGACAATATGCCAATGTTTTTTGATAAGTTGTTTGATACCTCTGTGCTGTAGTGAATAAGAGGTAATGAAAGGGACTCCATTACTGAAACGATCTCTTTGTTTCGGGCCTTTATCTACCAGTAGATCTCTTCTTTCTAGTTCTTTCACATCATTCCGAATCTTAGTCAGATCTTCCAATTTATAGCCTTTCTCAACAAACCTCTCAATGAGAACATTTGATTGGGCCAGAAATTCGTCCTGTTCTGTACAGTTCCTTTTAAGTCTAATAAATTGACTCTTAGGGACCGAAATAAGCCATGGTGAATGGTGACAGCTCCCAATGGGTATAAATGAATTTCTGTCTGTGGCTTTGAAATGAGTGGAGGTCTTAAATTTATTATTATCTATTCGGATATTGAGATCCAAGAATTGAATAGTATCCTGACTCATTTCGTATTTTAATTCTATGCCCCTAGAATTGATATTCAAGGACTGTATGAATGACTGAAGGTCACTAGCCTGGCCATCCCAAAGGAGGAGGATGTCATCGATATAGCGTGCCCAAAGGACAAGTTGGGGTATGTCCTGGGCATAGATGACATCCTCCTCCCATTGGGCCATAAATAGGTTAGCCAGGCTAGGGGCATATTTGGCACCCATAGCCACACCAACTATCTGTAGATAGAATTGGTTATTGAACCAGAAGTAGTTGTGTGTGGCTACGTATCTGAGTAAGGACATAATAAAGGTCACCTGATCGTTGGAAAGATGGGATTCCTGTATTAGATATTTGTTAACTGCTTCGAACCCTAATTCGTGAGGGATTATAGTGTATAAGGACGTGACGTCCGCCGTCACCATCCACATACCAGGTCTAACAGCGACGTTGTCCAGCATATTTATAACCTGCCTTGAGTCCTTAATAAAAGATGGCATCTTTGCTACCAAAGGCTGCAAATAGGAGTCAATATACTTACCCACCCGGGACGTCACTGAGTCAATCCCACTGACTATAGGGCGCCCGGGTGGGCAAGAAGGGTTTTTATGTAATTTGGGCAGGTAGTAAAGAACAGGGGTTCTTGGGGCCCTAGGGATAAGAAATAATGCTTCTTTGGAATTCAAGATCCCTGTATTGCGGCCTAACTTAATTAATTAACACTCCACATGGACTCAATATAGACACCGATATTAATGCGTTTGTGGATAATTCCTAAATATGTGGAAATTAATGCGTTTGTGGATAATTCCTAAATATGCGGATAGTTAATTTTTTCCTAGGGGTAAATTATACATTATTATTGTTGTTTATTCGTATGTACTGCTATGTTTATACAATAATGGAAAAAATTTTCTTATTCAATTTAATTTTTCCCTCCTTTTATGCTATTGTCATATGTGTACACTCCTCCTGAGATGCATGTAGAGTGGGCGTATTAAATGCATGCATGTTGTGCCATATCTCTTCATTGGGGTATGTGTATAACATATGTGCATTCTTATATCTTTTAATTCTTATTAATTTAATTTTTTTTTTTTTTTTTTTTTTTTTTTTTTTTTTGGAATTTCATTTACAAAAAAAATTTTTTTTTTTTTTCCTATTACCATAGGTACCTTTATATGGATACTTGGTAACTATTGGGTTTATAGATATATTCTAAATAAAAACATTTTTCTCACTTTTTTTTCACTGATTTCACTGAGTCTGGGCTCAGTTCACAGCATATACAGTTATTTGTATTCTAATTTTTGTTTGAGTTAATTTCTTAATATTCATTTGTGGTCGTGATATATGGGCTTATCTGCCACCATGACACAGTGATATTCTATTTTCACTAAATATGTATTATCATATATTGCTTATATGCATTATAGTTCCTCTACTAGGTTCACTTTTGCACTTCCCTTATCAGTATATTTTTCATCATGTTTTTCCACCATTATAACATGTCTAATTCACATGGCGTGGTTTATTTTTATTTCTATAGATAGCGTTATGTAGTCTAATTAATTGCATCACGGCCATTTGCCATTAATTATTTATAATTTCACTACTAAATAAACTCACCTTCGTCTTTAATTAGTTACGATCGTTTTTATATTTATTTTTATTTATTTTTTATATAGTGCTGCTTATTAGTATTGGGTATGGGCATTCTTTCCCACACTCAAGATGGCTGCGCTTGTCTAACTCCATGCAATTCAGGTGGAGGTTGGGCTATATATGGGTGGTGCGTTACTGCGTCGCCCGTTCCCCATTGACAACGTCATCTGTGACGAAACGACGTATGGGAAGGCACGCAGTGACGCTACCACGGAGATCGTGAACGGGGGACGGGTTTGCACTGACCGGCCGGCAGTGTGTGTATTGTGCTCGTTATTCTTCTTATATTTGTAAGTGTTTTCAAATTTTTTAAATAAACAAGTGTTTAGCAGTATCACGCTATGGGCGGTCCCTTGTTTTTATGTGCCTGAGACAATTAGTTGGATGTCCTTGAGCGAAGCAGAGGCTGTGGAGGTCCTTCTTGTTCCCTGGAGTGTTTGTCCTTGATCTGATCGGTCTCATCAATCACTCCCCATCTGGGATGTTGCAGGCTTCATAGGCAGTGCCTTTTTTTACTAGACATCTGGTAAGCGCCAAATTCAAATGGTGGATGGGATTGCACAAAACTTTTGTATGCCTGTCACAGCGGTGTTCCATTTACCATCTAATCAGCAGTCTACTCACTATATTCTACCTGGTTTATTACCAAAGGAAGACACTTAATCAAGATTAATGTGGTTCCCATTTGGACTTTATTTATTATACCTTACACACTCTTCTGTAGTTTTATTGTGTATGTAATTCATTTTTTGGTATATTATTATTTGGCCATTTTCTTTTTTTCATGTATGTTTATATATTTGTCTGGCGCAGCTTTATCCATTTTACATACACGGAATGGCCATCTCACATAGTTACCAATATATGCAGCGGAGACCTCTCAACCAAAATTTCCTTAAAAGCTGTCAGATAATCCCACGTAATTCAAGGTCAGATAGAACCCCAGGAGGATATAGCACCTCATTGAGTGCGGCTTACAAGGAGTCACGTGTTTATGTACCCCCCCCAAGGGGAACACCAGGCCGGGTGGGGTTGACACCTGCGGCAAAGTTCCAGAGCGTAAATTCATAAGATGTGTAATATATTGTATCCATATTAAATTTAAACTGGATTATTGCATGGTCAGAAAAAAACACCAAAGGAGTATTATGCATATTATATACATATCTTAGAAATGTAGGTAATTAATGCATGAATAATAATATTATTGCAAAAGAGAACCATAAAGAGCACAAGGGCATGACATGAATAGGTAAGTGAAAAGTGATGGGGGTGGAAAAAAAAGGGAGTGAAAACGAGTGAGTGGAAAATTGCATGAATGCAGATGAATTGAAATGGAGATGTGGTATATTTAGAGTGCTTAGAATCCTAGGAGTTGTAATTTCAGATGGCAGCCATATAATGGGGCCAATTGATTCCTTACACAACAGATCCAAATAGGCACTGTGCATTAGGTGGGGTGAGAGATGATATTCAATAAACTGCCCTGGAAAGTTCTTCTTGGCACCCAGGGAATTAGAGAGAGAGGTACCTCTCGCTGAATATTGACCTGCCAGTGGGAGACCATACTAGCAGACATCAAAGCCTGAGACTAGAAGTGAGGACACCAGGGGGCAGTGCCAGGGGGCACCTGTACCGCTGCTCCAGGGAGACTGGAGTATCCACTCACCCTCTGCTTACCACTGCTGATCACTGGAGGCCTTTGGAGAGAGACCGAGGGGGCCCTCCTTCTACAGTGAGAGGTCACCTCTGCATCCCAGGAATTGGTGAGAGGGCTATTAGCCCATTGCTGAAACTACTAGCAGAGACAGAGCCACCGAGAGCAGGACACCAAGTGTACCCAATCAATACTGCATTCTATACTGCACTTATTCCAATCCTAGACTGAACCTATACCAACTCTATAACACATTTTACTGAACCATTACAGCATCTGAACCACATCTACCTTGCACCTGTGTCAAGACTATGCTGTACTTATAATGTACCTACATGGGCCTTGCAACTGTTTATGCAGATCTGGACGCCAAAGGTCATCTTATGCTCAGTCCTTACTGTTAATCACTTTGTATGCTTAATTGTGTCATTGTTAATCCATTTATGCTTGCCTAGGTACCAACCATATTACTAACTTAATATTAAGTTTGCCTTTACAACCTGATTTAGTGCTTGTTTTCTTTAACTGCTTGCCGACCAGCCGCCGTCGCTATATGGCAGCAGGTTGGCTCTCCTGCGCAAATCGCCATAGCTGTACATCGGCTCAGCCAGGTGCAGTTGCGGGAGGGCGTTCACAGGGGTTGTGCGAACTCAATGTCCGCTGGTGACCCGCGACCACCTAGTACAGAAGCAGAACGGGGATCTGCCTTTGTAAACAAGGCGCATCCTCGTTCTGACAGGGGACATGACAGAGATTGTCCCCAGTCATCGGGAACAGGGATCTCTGTCATATCCCTGGCAGTCCATCCCCCCTACAGTTAGAACACACCCAGGGAACACAGTTAACCCCTTGATTGCCCCCTAGTGTTAACCCCTTCCCTGCCAGTGTCATTTTTACATTAATCAGTGCATTTTTATAATACTGATCAATGTAATAATGTCACTGATCCCCAAAAAGTGTAATTTGGGGTCAGATTTGTCCGTCGCAATGTCGCAGTCCTGCTAAAAATCACAGATCGCCGCCATTACTAGTAAAAACAATTAAAAAATAAAAGTCCCTAAATCTATCCCATAGTTTGTAGACGCGATAACTTTTAACTTTTGCGCAAACCAATCAATATGCGCCTATTGGGATTTTTTTTACCAAAAATATGTAGAAGAAAATATATCGGCCTAAACTAATGAATAAATTCATTTTTTTATATTTTTTTTTGGGATATGTATTAGCATACATATCCCATGCTCCTTGTTTGTTTATAGCGCAAAACTCTTGTTTGTTTATAGCGCAAAACTTACTCCTTGTTTGTTTATAGCGCAAAAAATAAAAACCGCAGAGGTGATCAAATACCACCAAAATAAAGCTCTAATTGTGGGAAAAAAAGGACATACATTTTGTTTGGGTACAGCATCGAATGACTGCGCAATTGTCAGTTAAATCGACGCAGTGCCGTATTGCAAAAATGGCCTGGTCATTGATGCCGCGTACAGACGATCTGAATTTTCGACAACCAAACAGTGGATTTTTTGCCGACGAATGTTGGCTCAAACTTGTCTTGCATACACACGGATGCACAAATGTTGTCGGAAATTCCAATCGGCAAGAACGCGGTGACATACAACACGCACAACGAGCTGAGAAAAATGAAGTTTAATAGCCAGTGCGGCTCTTTTGCTTGATTCCGAGCATGCGTGGACATTAGTGCGTCGGAATTGTGTACACACGCTCAGAATTTCCGACAACAAAATTTAAGAACCAGCTCTCAAACAGTTGTTGTCAGAAATTCCGACAGCAAATGTCCGATGGAGCATACACACGGTCAGAATTTTCGACAACAAGCTCACATCGAAAATTTGTTGTCGGAAATTCCGATCGTCTGTAAGCAGCAAAAATGCTCCCCCTCCAGTAGATCCATAAGGCTCCAATTTGAGAAAATGCTGGGTAATGGCATTATTATCTGTGCAAAGGATTCAAACGTATTCCTCTGGTTTGGCTGACAAACTGTCACTGTTTTAATCTAGTACATTCTACTGTAATCTTTTCTGTGGAATAATGGGCAATATATGGGAGTGATTAACATTATATATTTATTTTTGGGGTGTTATGTGACACTTTGGGTTACAATCATGTTTTTAAGCTAATGTTGGCCATATTTAATTTCCCAAAAACTATTTTGTTTGTTTCAGGTCAAGTCTTTAAAAAATTATGTATGTGGTCAGATTAACTTCCGTAAAACAAATCTGAAATAACAATTTAGAATGTTAGCAAACAAAAAATTGATAAAAAATGGGTGGGTATTTTAGTTGTTTAAAGGCATGGGAGAGTGTTTGAAAGCATTAGTTAGGGAGACCAAGTATTACATGTGTACCTGTTAATGACCCATTCCAGGGGGTACCTTATTTAAAATATTATTAAATAAATTGTTACATATAGTGTACTATGGATAAAGTTTACAATTACAACATACATTTTTTGTCTGCAATGAATTCTTGTTATTATTTGATTTTGGACTTCAAAAAATGACTGAGCCCTGCTTGCTTTTGTCCTTTGCTTGTGGAAAACATATCGTTTATGGGATATATTTTTCATTTTATAAAATGTTTTGTCAAAGGCTTCCATTTTATTTGATTATAAATAAAATGCCAATTCTTTTGATAGGTAATCCCAATATAAAACATTACCATCTTGTTTGAGACTATTCCTTATTGTTGAGTCGTTTTATTCATTTTGTTTTGTGATCATTAATATATTTTTGTCAATTTATTTTACAGCCAAAGACCAATGAAAAAACTGCTGCTACATTTACGGTTTAAATGCTTTGTATTTATATAATTTTGCAAGAGACTTTTTCATGTCAAAAGAGGAAACAAGATGTAGTAAAATAATTATTTTTCATACTTTGATTTGGAGAATTTAGTAAATCAGCAGGTTGCATCTGCAGTGTTAACTAAACTAATCTAAAATACCAAGGTGCCTGCAGAGGCATAGAAATATTTGAACCCATGGAGACTTGAACTATATTTGCCCATATTTACTTTTGCTATTAAAAATAAGACTTTTATAGACAATAAAAAGTGGGAAATGTCTCTTTTTAAAGCCCAACCCTAGGAAAACAGCTAAATATATGGATAAAATATACAGGCTTGTACACGGACAATTATGTGATTTTTACACCTTTGCAGACAGCACCTTCTCTGTTAAGGTGCATTCACACAAGTAAATGCACCCGACGCTGATTAGATGGGAAAACTCCAGACAGGGTTCCCAGCAATTAGCTGCGGGAGGCAGCACCCTTGGAACCCTAGTGTCAGCTCCCGCAGCCACTAGCATGAAATCATTCATGCAGTGATATGCCACGGCCAATCACTCGCATGTGATCGCTGCATGTGGGTCTGGTATGGATGTCTGGAACCCACTTAAAAAAACAAAAACAAACAAAAAATGGTGTAGGGCCCCCAAAATTCATACCAGAACCTTATTTGAGCATGCAGCCTGACTGCCCAGAAAAGTGTGAGTAAATGATCATACCCCCTCCTTGAGGGCAACATGAGGACAAGGTGCTTTGCTAGGGGAGTCCCCCCTGGCAAGACACCATCCTCATTTGAGGGCATGTGGCGGCCTGGTATAGTTCAGAAGGCTTGTGCCCCTTTTTCCTGGTCAGCTAGTCTGCATGCTCAGTTAAAGGCCTGGTATGTATTTTGCAGAACCCTACACCATTTTTACACTATGCCTGCCCTTTTATTTTGGACCCTGAGTGACGACTGAATGGGCCAGACAAGGATAAATCGCTGGTAGTTAGGATGCCAGGCACCACCAGCTCCCTAAAAACCAGGAGCCCTGGGCAGCCAGCTGTCACATTTTGCATTGGTAGTAATAAAGCTGCTAAATGTTTTACTTTCTGCTGCAGCCAGAAGTTATACTTGGCCAAACACCAATATAGTTTGGCCATCCCTGTCCTGAATCTCAGAACAGCCAAACTGGCAGCTCCTCCCCATGCCTAAGGTTGCCCCTACTTCTACCAGTATAAGTACAGCTTTACATTGAATTGCACAGACTGGACAAATTAGAATACTTGTAATTTGTAAAAATACACTTTGGTAAAAGTAATTTTGTTATATTATTACTTATAACTTCAGTGTTAGCTTTGTAAGGTGTGCAGGTGATTGTGTTATACGCCTAATTGATCTAGGCACGTTGCCTTCTCAAAGTGCCTCTCAGTGAGGTTTGAGTCACCAGCACATTGACTTCAGGTATTTAATTTAATACCCAGTGATTTGTATAATTTATTCCGTGCTGTATTGCTCTAGCTTCCAATCGTTTCTATATTTTTTCAAAACATTATGACAAACCTTTCACAGAGAAAAGTAATGTATGACATGGGAAGCAGATTAAGCAACCTTTTTGTTTAAACAGAAGAGACAGACAAGACCAAAGTGCATTTAATACTTTATTACATTGACATTTCTTGTGAAATGTTGGTAGAATCAGTTTGACATCATACAGAAATAAATGGTTCATCCATAGAATATTTTCCATAGTACACTGAAGATAAGTTTTTGTATTTGTTGAAGGTAGTCTTCATAATTTTGGTTATAACAAAAGGACACAGGCGCTCAGTATGCAGGTGTAAATCATGGATAAAAATAAAATAACTAGAGGGGTTTATAATGAGAATAGCAACAAATTTTCAAAGAATAATGTCCAAGTTCACTTTAAAGGGAAAAATAGAATTAAAAGTGCAGGAGCAGGTAGTAAGTCCAATCTATATTGTTTTGCTGGATGAAATGATCAGATGAAGGATACACTTTATGCTGTAGGCTGCTTTTCTCAGGAGCGAAGCCGGCTCAGTCATAGAGGAAAAGAGCCATGGCGCTGTTCTATTTGTTTTCTTTTCATAATTTTGGTTGGTCTGGGTTGGAAAAGAATAAGATAGTCCAGGCTTAGAATATAAGGTGGGAGGGGAACTAAAGAGCACGTCTCTGGGCAGGAAGAGAGGAGGTAGACTACAAGTCACAGCAGATCCATATACGGCTGGTAGCACATCTAATCCGAGCCTCGTTCTGGCTTCCTATACACGGCCGTGTATTACCAACAGCACGGAGGTCATTCAGGCGATACCGATGTCACAACACAGCTGGTGACAGGTGTTGGCGTCAGACCCCCCTCACTCTCGGAACCCACACCTGGCCACATGAACTTACTGCTGACTTCATCCTTAACCTGGTGTGCTACTATTGGAAGATATAAAAGGAGCAACCACTGTGCTGAACCACCTCACTCCAACCTCCTCTCTTCCTGCCCAGAGATGTGCTTGAATGCTATGTTGCAGTTTTTCATGTGAGTGGATATTTTCTTTATAATAAATGATATGTATTCAGAGGCACCCCTCTCCTTGTTTTTTCATAGCTCTTTTGGACCTTGCTTCTGGTCTTTTCGGTGGCAGCCCTGACAGACTTATGTATGTATATATTTATATATATACCCACCCCTGCCCCCTTGGACTATTAGGAACTTTTTAATAAGGTATTGTTGCATTGCGCCTTTTTACTTGTTTAAATGAGTTCCGAGTATAAACTATACAGATGAGCCGAATATGCCTAAGTTTGGTTTGAGGCAGAACACAAAAGTTCGGGTGCCCAATCTGAACCCCACTGAAGTCAATAAGAGCCAAATGTTAAAAATCTGATCTGGCCAGTTCTGACCATTTTCTAGACTAATAGGTAGGAGAAGGTCAAACAAATGGAATTGGGGGGGGGGGGGTTGGGGAGCATGCCATTTTTTTAAAAGTCTGCTTAGTGAGTAGCAGCTATTTTTAATAATACTTTTAATAATACTTCAAAATTTGACCCATTACAAATGGAAAACTTTATATAACATACCTGGGAGATGTCCTTAACCTGCCTATGAAGTGGCACATCTTTGTATGATGTATACAAACCACTACCGAAAAAATTTACATATACAAATAAAACATGCAGTTTAGATTGCAGGCAATTGACAGCTTGACAAAAAACGGCCAGGGTTTCCCTACATCTATAGTAGATCAGACCCTTATACTAGTTAAAAGTCTACTATAGATGTTAATGGGGAATCTAATGCAAAAAAAAGTGTGGGGTTCCCCCTAAAATCCATATCCTTATCCATGATGGGAATCTTGCATGAGTGTAAAGGGGGCTCCCATGCATAAAAAAAAATGGTGTGGGGGCCCCCCCCAAAAATCAGTACCTGAACCTTTGTGTCAGCTGAGTTTGAACTGAACTGGAAACTAATCCCTAATAAACTGGACGGACCATGGAATCAAAATCTGTTAAAAGGGTGAAGCCCTGTAAAGTCTTGCTTGTCATAAAATATCAATAGCTTTAATTGTGCTGTCACTAAACTTGCAGTCAGGGACATATCGCAACATATCGCAACTGGTCTGTATACAGTGCATATGGAAAGTATTCACAGCGCTTCACTTTTTCCACATGTTATGTTACAGCCTTATTCCAAAATGGATTAAGCCTAGGTTCACACATTCCCGCATGTCAGTCCCGACTTCTGGGGCGATTTCAGAGACATCTGTGCGGGTTTCTGCACAGATGTCAATGGAAATCGCACCTTGAAATCGCCAAAAGTAGTACAGAAACTACTTTTGGGAATCAGTGCGGAGCCGCAAAAGCTTTTGAATTGACATGTCAAATTGCATGCCAAATCGCATCAATGTGAACCAGGGCTAAATTCATTATTTTCCTCAAAATTTTACAAACAATACCTCATAATGAAAACGTGAAAGAAGTTTGTTTGAGCCTTTGCTCAATACTTTGTTGAAGCTCCTTTGGCACCAAGTACAGCCTCAATTCTTTTTGTGTATGATGCTACAAGCTTGGCACACCTATTTTTGGGCAGTTTCTCCCATTTTTCTTTACATGACCTCTGAAGCTTCATCAGATTGGATGGGGAGCGTCAGTACACACCCATTTTTAGATCTCTCCAGAGATAATCAATCGGGTTCAAGTCTGGGCTCTGGCTGGGTCACTCAAGGACATTCACAGAGCTGTCCCATAGCCAATTCTTTTGTTATCTTGGCATTGTGCTTAGGGTCATTGTCCTGTTGGAAGTTGAACCTTCGCCCCAGTCTGAGCTCCAGAGCACTCTGGAGCAGGTTTTCTTTTTTTTCAAATTCTTTATTATTACAGAAAAGCAAAGTATCCATCAGAACACAATACAACAAAAGAACCAGGGGTGTTGTGTCGCACCTAATATCAGATCAAAAGGGTAGTATAATATAAAACGAGATTGCTGATATCACTAATACCCCCTAGAGTTTCTTACTTTAAAAGATGAGGTAATGACCATGTAGATCATATTCGAGTATGCACTGGTGGACACCTTGCAGTTTTGGAAAGAAAGAAACCAGTACAGAGCCATAGGCTCACCCAGTAGGATGCTAAAACAGGAGGAGATAAAGGGGTGGGGAGGGGTGGGAGCCAAAGTGATGAGATGCGTTGGAGCAGCAGTATTAGGGACGAGAGGACCTCAGTCCCCAGAGAAGCTCTCCAGGAGGGATTTCCCTTCATCTGAATATACGAACATGTTCCAATATGTCCATGTTTTGTATATCTTTCTCTTTTATTTTGAGCGGTAAGTACCAGGTCTTCCACGGTATTGATTTTTCTAACCTTATTAAGCCACATAGAAATGGAAGGTGGATTGGGGTCTTTCCAGGCACAGAGTAATTTAAGCTTTAGCAGCATTAATCAAGTGACGTATAACTGATTTTTTGTTTGTCTGAAACGGTATTTGCGAGCAGTGGAGCAGGAAGAAGGCAGGATCCATCGTAATTGGAAAGTCTGTGAATTGTTGGGAGATACTCTGGAGCAGGGTTTCATTAAGGATGTCTCTGTACATAGCTGTACTCATCTTTCCCTGGATCCTGACTAGTCTCTCCGTTCCTGATGCTAAAAAACATCCCCACAGCATGATACTGCCACCACCATGCTTCACTGTAGGGATGATATTGGCCAGGTGATGAGCGATGCCGAGTTTCCTCCAGACATGACACTTGAAATTCAGGCCAAAGAGTTAAATTTTTGTTTCATCAGACCAGAGAATTTTGTTTTTCAATGTCTAAGGCCCCTTTCACACTGGGGCGGTGGGGGTGTTGGCGGTAAAGCTTTATTCCCCTTTCACACTGAGGCGTTTTTTAGGCGCTACAGCCTGTATAGTGCCTGAAAAAAGCGGTTCCTTTCATTCCAGTGTGAAAGCCGGAAGGCTTTCACACTGGAGCGGGGCGCTAGCAGGACGGTAAAAAAAGTCCTCCTAGCAGCATCTTTGGAGTGGTGAAGGAGCGGTGTATTGATTGCTCCTAAACCGCTCCTACCCATTGAAATCAATGGGGCAGCGCGGCCATACCACCGGCAAAGCGCTGCTGCAGCGCTTTGCGGGTGGTTTTAAACCTTTTTCGGCCGCTAGCGGGGGTTAAAACCACCCCACTAGCGTCCGAATAGCGCCACTAAAACAACGGCAAAGCAGCGCTAAATATAGCGCTGCTTTACTGCCAAAGCCCCCACTGCCCCAGTGTGAAAGGGGCCTTACCATCATTTAGTGGTGCTATTTGGACGCTAGCGGGGCGGTTTTAACCCCCGCTACCGGACGAAAAAGGGTTAAAACCGCCCGCAAAGCGTATAGCCGCGCTGCCTTATTGATTTCAATGGGTAGGAGCAGTTTTGGAGCGGTAAATATACCGCTCCTTCACGGCTCCAAAGATGCTGCTAGCAGGACCTGTTTTACCATCCTGCTGGTGCACCGCTCCAGGAGGGCTTTCACACTGGAGTGAAATGAGACGCTTTTTTCAGGCGATATACAGGCGTTATTTTTAGCTCTGTAGCGCCTGAAAAATGCCTCAGTGTGAAAGGGGCCTAAGAGTCCTTCAGGTGCCTTTTGGCAAACTCCAGGCGGGCTGTCATGTGCCTTTTACTGAGCAGTGGCTTCTGTCTGGCCACTCTAAAATACAGGCCTGATTGGTGGAGTGCTGCAGAGATAGTTGTTCTTCTGAAAGGTTCTCTTCCAGAGAGAAATGCTGAAGCTCTGTCAGAGTGACAGAGGGTTCTTGCTCACCTCCCTGACTAAGGCCTTTCTTCTCCGATAGCTCAGTTTGGCCAGGCAGCCCGTTCTAGGATAAGTCCTGGTGGTTCAAAACTTCTTCCATTCATGGATGATGGAGGCCACTGTGCTCATTAGGACCTTTAATGCTGCAGAATTTTTTATGTACCCTTCCCCAGATTTGTGTCTCGATACAATCCTGTCTCGGAGGTCTACAGTCAATTTCTTGGAATCCATGGCTTGGTTTGTGGTCTGATATGCAACATTATAGACAGATGTGTGCCTTTCCAAATCATGTACAATCAATCAACTGAATTTACCATAGGTAGACTCCAATCAAGTTGTAAAAAAAGGATGATCAATGGAAACAGGATGCACCAAGTTCAATTTTGAGTGTCATGGCAAAGGCTGTGAATACTTACGTACATGTGATTTTTTCGTTTTTTTTTAAATTTTTTATAAATTTGCAAAGATTTCAAATGAACTGCTGAACTGATGAAGTGAAAAATATAGTACAGCTGTGCATGGTAACCAATCAGATTCTAACTTCAGCTGTGGAAAAAAAAAAAAAAAACTGGATGCTGACTGGTTTCTATGCAGAGCTGCACCAGATTTTGAACTCTCCAGTTTTTAGTAAATCAACCCTTATGAGACCATCATTGCTGTCCAGCATTAAGAAGCAGTCAGTGACAGGTGGAATATTCAACTTCCTCCTGAAATAAAGGTATTGCATGCTGAAGTGCAGTGGGAGTTGGCTAAAAAGACTGACACATACAAAGATTCCCTTATAACTTAAAGGCATCTGTCCTATAAAATATTTAGTAATACTGCTACTAAATGTGACACCTTCCTGCTCATGCTAGTTGTTAGGGCAAAAAAATGGCAACCGCCCCAACCTTTAACTAGCCTTTGTAGCAAGGTGCACATGAAATGGCAACGCACATCGCAAACAAACTTTTCCCAGCACACTTACCAGCCAGCCTGCAAACAACCAAATTGGCCCTATTGAACAGTTTGCAATAAAAGCAGAGGGTTTTGTTTGCACACATTTGCACACACTTGCAAATACATGTGTAAGCCACAGTGCCCGTGTCAAGGGACCTCTGTATATACTGTGGTCCTAACTCTAAAATGTACTCCATAGTAGTAGCACATATATCAATGGATAGGTTAAGGGCAGGGATGCCTGGAGGGAGCCCATCCTTCATTAAAGGCACAGTGAAGCATGTGATGCCCAGCAATATAGCACAATGGCAGCAAAGGCACCCAGTGCCTGAAGGGAATCCCTGGCTGTGTGTTTGTAAAAAAAAAAAGCAGCCACAAGTTGTCATTTACCAACAATTTTATTGTCATTTTTTCGTTGTCACTTTTGCAGTAGTAGGTTGTATACACTGAACATATTTACCATTTCAATGGCAGGTTCAGGGCATCCCTCAAGCATGCAGTTTAACTATTTCAATACCAGGCACTTACACCCCCTCCTGCCCAAGCCAATTTTTTCCGCTTTCAGCGCTGTCGCTGTTCAAATGAAAATTGCACGGTTGTGCTACACTGTACCCAAACAGAATTTTTATCATATTGTTCCCAGAAATAGAGCTTTCTTTTTTTGGTATTTGATCACCTTTTTTATTTTTTGCTAAACAAAGACCTAAAATTTAGAAGAAAAAAATCATTTTTCTTTTGTTTCTGTTATAACATTTTGTAAATACGTAAGTTTTCTTCTTCACTGATGGGCACTGATAGGCGGCACTGATGGGCAATGGTAGGCGGTGGGTAGGCGGTGGGTGGCACTGATATGCAGCACTGATGGACATTGATTGATGGCACTGATGGGCACTCAGGGGTGGCACTGGTGGGCAACAATGGGCAACACTGATGGGCACTGAAAGGCTGCACTGATGGGTACGTATGGGTGGCACTGATAGGTGGCACTGAAGGGCACTGATAGGCAGCACTGCTGGACACTGATACATGGCACTGATGAGCACTGATATGCGGCACTGATAGGCATCACTGATGGCACTGGCAGGCATTGGAGATGGGCACTGATTGGCAGCTGCCTGGGCACTGATTGGCATTTCCCTGGTGGTCTAGGGTGGCATACCTGGTGGTCCAGTGTAGTGGCAATTCCTGGTGGTCCTGGCGGCATCCTGGTGGTCCTGGGTGGCCATCCGAGGGGGGGCTACACTGATAAACAATCAGCACAGACCCCCCCTGTCAGAAGAGCAGCCGATCGTCTCCCCTTCACTCGTGTCTGTCAGACGCGAGTGAGGAAAAGCCAATCAACGGCTCTTACTGTGTACATAGTGATCAGCCGTGATTAGACACAGCTGATCACGTGGTAAAGAGCCTCCGTCAGAGGCTTGTTACCGAGGTCGGTGTATCAGACTGACACACCACATCACCGATCGCCGTGATGCGTGCCCCCCGCGGGCGCACGACAGTGGTTGATGGGTGGTGGGCGGTAAGTGGTTAAAGGAAAATTGCATTTTAAACTTTTAACTTTTTTGCTACTGTTAACTGTCTCCAGCCTACCCATGTACTTTGTTGGGAGATTCATTGCCTATTAGCTTAGAAAAAGCCTGATACTGACTTCTAAGATTATGTTCTGATTGATTTCAATGAGGTTCATATTTAGTATTCAAATTTTGGTAAAGTTTGCTGAACGTATCCTGAACTGAACCCTGCTCATCACATCACTCATTGGCTCATCATTACTCAACATTAATCATTTCTTTAACCACTTCAGCCCCGGAAGAAATTACCCCCTTCCATACCAGAGCACTTTTTGCGATTCGGAAATGCGTCGCTTTAACTGACAATTGCGCGGTCGTGCGACGTTGCACCCAAACAAAATGGACGCCCTTTTTTTCCCCACAAATATAGCTTTCTTTTGGTGGTATTCGTTCACCTCTTCGTTTTTCATTTTTTGCGCTATAAACAAAAGAGGAGCGACAATTTTGAAAAAAAAACACAATATTTTTTACTTTTTGCTATAATAAATATCCCATTTAAAAAAAAAAATATGAATTTTTTCCTCAGTTTAGGATGATACGTATTCTTCTACATATTTTTGGTAAAAAAAATCGCAATAAGCGTATATTGATTGGTTTGTGCAAAAGTTATAGCATCTACAAAATAGGGGATAGATTTATTGCATTTTTTTTTTTTTACTAGTAATGGCGGCGATCTGCGATTTTTTTCGTGATTGTGACATTGCGGCGGACACTTCGGACACTTTTGACACATTTTTGGGCAATTCACATTTACACAGCAATCGCTGCTATAAAATTGCATTGATTGCTGTGTAAATGTGACTGGCAGCGAAGGGGTTAAAACTAGGGGGCACTGCAGGGGTTAATGTATGATCCCTGGGAGTGATTCTAACTGTGGGGGGAGGGGACGCACAAGGGGAGGAGACCGATTGGTGTTCCTCTGTACTGGGAACACACCATCGGTCTCCTCTCCACTTACAGGACGTGGATCTGTGTGTTTACACACACAGATTCACAGTCCTCCTGTGTTCCCGGGCAATCGCGGGTGCCTGGCAGACATCGCGGCCGCCAGGCATGCACACCGGGTCCCGAGCGATGCCGGGAATGGGAGAACGTCATATGACGCCCACCCAGGATGGGAGATCCACCTTGTGGGCGTCATTTGACAATAGACCGGTATTGAAGTGGTTAAAAGATGATTCGTTTTATTTTTTTTTTAAATTTGCAAAGATTTTGAATGAACTTCTTTCACATTGTCATTATGAGGTATTTGAAGTTGAAGTTGAAGTCTTGTGAGACGAAACGCGTCGGGTGGACACGCTAGATATACCACTACTGCGTTTAAACTTTTATCTTGGTTTGTCTTTGTTTTTATTTTGACCTTTTTACTTGACAAACAAGAATTTTTAAACTTGATGGTGGGAGTTATTATACTCCTCTTAAATAAAATATAATCCCTGAACGGATTGTTTTACACTATGAAGAGGCCCTCTATATCTCTTTTTTTATTTCTATGGTCCTGACCCATCGAGGCTTTTGAGGTAAAGGCAATCGGATGTCCTTGTAGCTCTTCCACTCTCGCGAGTGTGTTCGTTTTACCTCCATTTGAGAGTTGGTGAGTATAGACTGCTGCGCCGGCTCAGTCTTGTTCCAGGTTCCAGATCTCGGCTCACCACTCTACAAGCATCGCCTGCCGGTATACCCAAGCTCGTTTGACCCCTCACCAACGGTCAGTGGGTCCATCTTTAATGGTAAGCGTACCAGATCCCATTTCTGCACCATACAGTTCTAGACATCGTCCAAATTATATGAGGATGTCACGTTGATGAACATTACGAAATGTCATATGAATATTGATACATCTTTATATATGAACTTCACCAGCTCGGACTATCATATGATTTTAGTCACTGGGATAATCCCAGCACGTGTTTATAACTTTTGTGATTTTACTTTATCATTATTATTGTTATGATTTGATATTTCTCACATGTCACAATGGTGTAAACCACTATATTTTGAGACACTTCTTTTAAACACGTAAGCACATATTTCTGTGATCATACCGTGATTGTAAATATTAAGGCTTCGGCTGTTGTGCACACCGTGTGTCATTTATAACACACTGTGTGATACTCACCACTTGATTATTACGCAACTAAGCGTTTTTGCACACCTTTTCATTCTGTCGGTTATAATCCAACAGATTTGTACCGATAGGTAGTATGAATGGCTAATGTGTTGTGATTCATTTTTCAATACTTTATAAGCATCTTTGACGCGGATTGTTTATATATTCCACCATCTGGATGCACGTTTGATACTCACTAAATTCTGCACGGTAGCTTTGTATCTAGGATTCCATTCCTACCTATGGCCACCGATCAGATACACATTTCATAGCGCCACACTTATTTATTTTTTCATTTTACTACACAATTTGTCTGATTGTTGTGTTGGCAGCTGTCCACAGGGGAAGCGCAGCTGCATCCTTATAAATAATTATGAGGTATTGTTTGTAGAATTTTGAGGAAAAGAGTGAAGGGGCGGAGCCACCTGGTAACGTCACCTGGGGGCACCACCCCATTGTGACATCACGGAACTGCGCATGGCACAAGGGGGAGGAGCCACCAGATGACGTTGCCAGGTGGCTCTGCCCTTACCTACAGTTGTGCTCATAAGTTTACATACCCTGGCAGAATTTATGATTTCTTGGCCATTTTTCAGAGAATATGAATGATAATACAAAAACATTTCTTTCACTCATGGTTAGTGTTTGACTGAAGCCATTTATTATCAATCAACTGTGTTTACTCTTTTTAAATTGACCTAGAAGGATTGGTCACTTGGTCGATTACAGGAAGGATCTGTCAGTCAATTGCAGGAGGGATCAGTCGGTCAATTGTTCATCCCTTGTGAAAGCAATAATAAGCAATAAACAATAAGCAAGTTGATCAAAAAAAAGTTTGAAAGTGTAAAAAAAAGTTTTGAATAAAATAAATAATAAAAAAAATAATAAAAAAATGTAAAGAGCCCCTCCCCCTGTGCTTTCGCGTAAACGAGAATGCATACGTAAGTCGCGCACGCATATGTAAACGGTGATCGCATCACACATGTGAGTTATCACCACGAATATCAGAGTGAGAACAATAATTCTAGCACCAGCCTTTTTGTGTAACTCTAAACTGGTAACTTGTAACTTTTAAAGCATCGCCTTTCACACTGGAGGCGTCCAAACGTTAGCGGTAATGCGCCGCTCATTTTAGAGGTGCTTTACCACTGTTTAAGCAGTGCTTTTCGGCCACTAGCGTGGCAGCGATTCAAAAGCACCTGAAAAGCGTCGGAAGTGCCGCAACATGAAGCTGTTAACCCATTCCTCGGCCGCTAGCAGGGGTTAAAAGCTTCATGTTGCGGCACTTCCGAAACGCTTTTCAGGTGCTTTCGAATCGCTGCCCATTCGTTTTAATGGGCAGGGTGTTTTGGGAGCGCCCCAATGATGCTGCTTGCAGGACTGTTCCTAATGTCCCACAAGCGCTCTGTTCCAGTGTGAAAAGTCACACTGAAATGAATGGGAATCCGTTTTCAGACGCTATTTCTAGCGATAAAACGCCTGAAAACCGCCTCAGTGTGAAAGGGGTCTAATCTAGAGGTTTTTAGGTACCGTAGTTTGGTGCTGTTCTACACAATTTTAAAGCATGCCATGTTTGGTATCCATTTACCCAACGTAACATAATCTTTTATATTTTAACAAAATGTAGCAACCCCCCCAAGGAGCCGCTTGATGAATTTGGGTTCTCTGATCTTAACCTGGCACACCTGGTTAAGTTAAATTACTATAAACACATTTAAAGACACATGTGGAAAATACTGTTATCCTGGCTGTGGATTATCACCAAAAACAGACACACACCTGGTAGTGATAAACAAATTGAATATATTATCACGGTTTAAAGAATATGGAAGCTAACAACACTGTTAAACCTTTCTGCAAATAATTAATACATTAGAAAAGACAGCCTTCAAAACTTAGCAACTGTAAATTTAGAAAAGGGCAGTAATCTATATGTCCATAACACAAACGCTGAGAGGGAGGAGAGAAGATTTGTCAACTTCTCAGCTCCTTCTGGGCCACAAGCACCATTGAAAGTAACAACACTGAAAGAAGAATTGGTTAACAGGTACAGAAAGCACAATTCTGTAAGGGGTGGGGGTCCTGGGTTGAAGAGTACTAGTATCTTCTGCTAGCAAATGTTTGGGCCCTTTGAAAAGAAGGTAGGTTTAATCAAGCAAAGTGAGACAGTAATCCTCTAGGAAATCCCTTTAGGTAGTGGTTAGTTGATTTTCAGCCACTCACCAATTCTCTGTGGAATGACACGATGGAAATTCCAAATGCTGGTTCAGGCTCCTATCAATGTTGTAATGCCCTGGATCCCCTCCTGTCGGCTGATCAGAATGGCTGGTAGCTAAACTGGCAAGGTGACCGGACAGTGGCTGATGGACACCTGGATGGATATTGCGACCCCTGGAGCGGTGTGGATTGTCTGTGCTGGGTGGCACTGGGTTGCTGAGCAGGGTGCCTGGGCTGAATGGTGGCGAACCGTGTAGTCACTTTTCCTAACGTCCCTCAGCCTCCTGTCAGCACTCTAACAAAAGTCTCAGGAAAGTGTGGCTAGCAGGTGCTGCTAGACAGTGTGGCTCTCTCTCCTTCTTTCAGATGGAGTTTCACCACACAGTCCTGTCACCTTTCCTCCACTCTCTCTGTAGTTCTGTGTGGAAGTCTCTCTCCCTTTCTTTCAATCACCTCAGCACTTCCCTCTCTTCAGTCTCCTGACCAGCGGCGGTGCGTCCATAAAGGGCGCAGGAGCGCCGCCCCCCTCTCCTGTCACTCTCTAATCACCATAGATAGATTCATGCATTGCATGAATCTATCTATGGTCGCTGCTGACACCCCCTATCCAGGTGTCCGGCCCCTTTTCGGTCACCAGGCACCTGAATTACAGCGGTGGGGGTGTTTTTTTGGAAACACCTGATTAGCGCTGCAGGCACTAATAGGCGTCCAAAAAAGTGACAAGCGGGCGCAATGCTGTGTGTTCCTTGTCACTCAGCAGTATGTTAGCAAACCGAAGGAATTCGCTTTGCTAGCATTGTACCGCTCCTTAGCCAATCAGGAGCACAGGTCTGTGTTACCTGTGCCCTGATTGGCTGAAACGACAGGCGCTGTGATGGGGTGCCTATCAGGCATCCAATCATAGCAGAGGATGAGAGGAGGAGCGGGCAGGAGAAGAAATGGAGGACACCGCTGCCGCTGTCACCCGAGACAAGGTAAGTGCCTACAGACAAGGAATAATGCTGTATGCCTCTTGATCCTTCTCAGTACATTGAGTACATACAGGCTGCATGCTTCAGGTGGATGAAGAAGGGGAACAATCAGAGAACAGTTCTGTGCAGTAAATCTGGCTAGATTTGTGAAACACTTAAGAGGGCACTGCAAAGTTCTTCAAATATATTTGGTGAGTGATGTTGTGAGATTTCAAAGAGAGCAGGAGGAAAGAGTACAGAGAGGAGAGAGACAGCAGAGAGGAGGGACAGCAGAGAGGAGAGACAGAAGAGATGACAGCAGGGAGGAGCGACCGCAGAGATGACAGCAGAGAGGAGGGACAGCAAAGATGACAGCAGGGAGGACAGCAGAGAGGAGAGACAGCAAGGAGGACAGCAGATAAGAGAAAGCAGGGAGGAGAGACAGCAGGGAGAACAGGAGAGAGGAGAGACAGCAGGTAGGACAGCAGAGACATCAGGGAGGACAGCAGAGAGGAGAGCATGGGCACAGTGGCTGCGTTTCAATGGGCACAGTGGCTGCATTTTAATGGGCACAGTGGCAGCGTTTGGTACAGTGGCTGCGTTTGATGGGCACAGTGAGGCTGCAATTGATGGGGCTTTTTTTTTCAGAATTTTTCAGTTTATTTGTGCCCCCCCCCCAAAAATTTTGAGCACCAGCCGCCACTGCTCCTGACAGCACTTTCTCTGTAGTGCTGTATGGAAAAACCTGTCTCTCTCTCTCTCTTTCAATCACCTCAGTCCTTCCCTCTTTTCCATCACCTCAGCAAGTGAAACGCCACTTTTTTTTCAGTGTGCTCTGTGTCTCTGAGTTTTCTGGAAGGACAGCATCTCTCTGTCTCCATCTTGTGGCCAAAAGGAGAAATTGCATTACAACAAGCCTGCTACATACTCTCATTTGGTCCCCAAAAGTAGGACAGAGTCTATCAACATATAATGTCCACAACTTGTTACATGCTTTCATGCTTTCAAAATAAAACAGGAAGCACAAACAGATTAGTACATGTAAGAAAACAAACTATTTGCATGCACGTATGAATCTGACATAGGAACCTCCCACCATTTGTCATAAGAGGGAAGTTTGTTCTGCCCACAAGCCACTGATATTGGGATGGCCCACCTAGATGTGGCAGGGGGTGAGTTGGAGTCGCTCTCCACTAAATCTGTAGTGGGAAGGGTCGGCAGGCTGTGCATTCTCTGAGATGTGAGGATCGCTTCTTCAAAACATTTGCCTAAAGTATTGTATGTCAGCCTTTTTGGTGGGCGAATAGTTTGCTTTCCTCTCTGCTCTTTGGGCTCAGGCGTTTCAGATATAGTAGCCTCTTCCTCTGATGCTGCAGAAGGTTGAGGAGCTTCTAGGTCCTCTACAGTTGGGGGACTCGGAAAGTCTTCTTGGCTTGCCAAGTGTTGTCTCTGTGAGATGAACTCCGGAGCCTCTGGCCTGAGGGTTCCCGCATCTGCTTCTCTGGGAGAAAGGGGAGTGGCAGTCTCTTCCAGTGTAGACTGCCACAGCCAATCCATGCCCATTTCTTCATCCTCACTGTCTTCTGCATCCATGTTTGGTTGCAAGAATTAGGACCTGGTTACTACAGGTGATTCCCGAGAGATGGTTTGAGTAGGCTGTTAATTTGGTTGATGAAGTATATGAACTATTTCTGATAAAGGTAGCAGATGATTCCGGTGCCAGGTCTTTAGTGGGCCTGTGCTTCCTTCTGGCAACTACTTGCAGATGATATAGGGCTGCGACTTCCACCGATCAGCCAGTTTGTGTTTCCCAGGGACACCCAAGTTCCTCAGTAACACTCTGTCACCAGGCTGCAAATCATGTAATCGCACATTTAGGTCAAAGTTTCACTTGTTTCACTGGCACCAGAACCTGCGAACAGACTTAAACTTTGCGTGAACTTTAGAACCCTATTAAAGTCAATGGGACTCGAACGTTCAAAATCAAAAGTGCTAATTTTAAAGGCTAATATGCAAGTTATTGTCCTAAAAGGTGTTTGGGGACCCAGGTCAGGCCCCATGGGACATGTATCAATGCAAAAAAAAGTTTAAAAACAGCCGTTTGTTTGGGAGCAGTGATTTTAATAATGCTTAAAGTGAAACAACAAAAGTGTAATATTCCTTTAAATTTCATACCTGGGGGTGTGTATAGTATGCCTGTAAAGGGGCGCATGTTTCCCGTGCTTAGAACTGTGTTTGCACAAAGTGTCATTTCTGCAGGAAAAAAAGTAATTTAAAAGCACTCGTGGCTATAATGAATTGTCGGCTCCCCGTAATACAGAGAACAGTCATTGAAAGTCAATGATAAAAAAAAAAAAAAATCCGTGAGGTTCCCCCCAAATTCAATTACCAGGCCCTTCATGTCTGGTATGGATTTTAAGGGGAACTCCACACCAAATAAAAAAAAAATGGTGTGGAGTTCCCCCCAAAAATCCATACCAGACCCTTTATCCAAGCATGCAACCTGGCAGGCCGCAGGAAAAGAGGGGGGACGATAGAGTGCCCCCTCCTGAACTGTACCAGGCCACATGCCCTCAACATTGGGAGGATGCTTTGGGTGTCTGTGACCCCTCAAAGCACCATGTCCCCATGTTGATGGGGACAAGGGCCTCATCCCCACAACCCTGGCCGGTGGTTGTGGGGGCTTATCAGAATCTGGAAGCCCCCTTTTAACAAGGGGACCCCCAGATCCTGCCCCCCCATTTGAAATGGTAAGGGGGTACAAAAGTACCCCTACCATTTCACAAAGAAAGTGTAAAAAATTGTTATAAAACACACAGACACCAATGGGAAAAGTCCTTTATTAAAAATTAAAAAAAGGTTCCAGCGGTGGCCATCCACTCTTGCTATCCAGCGATGGCTGATCATCTCTCGGGGGTCCAGCGATGGGTGATCTCTCCCGATGGTCCAGCACAGCACATCCTGTCTCCAACGGAGACACTGCGTGGATTTCCGACAGCCTGATAAGGTCTTAGCTGAGGAGGACGAGGCCACCCGCCACATGATCCCGCCCCCCTCTGACACAAGGGGAAACCCAGGCTTTCCCAGTGATGTACGGGTGACCACGCCCCCCTCTGATGTAACGCTGGTGGGGGGGCGGGATCTGGGGGTCCCCTTGTTAAAGGGGGCTTCCAGATTCTGAGATTCTTTTTAAATTTGGCATGGAGTTCCCCTTAAAATCCATATCAGACCAGAAGGGTCTGGTATGGATATTTGGGGGGAACCCCACGTAATTTATTTTTTTTAGTTTGACCCGGGGTTCCCCTTAATATCCATACCAGACCTGAAGGGCCTGGTAATTGAATTTGGGGGGAACCCCATGCATTTTTTAAATTTTTTTTATCAATGACTTTCAATGACTGTATTCTCTGTATTATGGGGAGCCGACAATTGTTTATAGCCACGAGTGCTTTTAAATTACTTTTTTTCCTGCAGAAATGGCACTTTGTGCAGGGACAGTTCTAAGCACGGGAAACATGCGCCCCTTTACAGGCATACTATAGACACTCCCCAGGTTCACAATTTTAAGGAATATTACACTTTTATTGTTTCACTTTAAGCATTATTAAAATCACTGCTCCCGAAAAAACGGCAGTTTTTACTACTTTTTTTTGCATTGATACATGTCCCCTGGGGCAGGACCCAGGTCCCCAAACACTTTTTATGACAATAACTTGCATATAAGCCTTTAAAATTAGCACTTTAGATTTCTCCCATAGACTTTTACAGGGTGTCCCATGGCTTTTCGAATTTGCCGCGAACACCCCAATTATTCGCTGTTTGGTGAACAGGCGACAGGCAATGTTCGAGTCGAACATGAGTGTGACTCGAACTCGAAGCTCATCCCTAATCCCTAGTATACAATTTAAAGAGAAATCCCCCTTCAATGGGACTTTGAAGGCAACACACACTTGGGTAATACAAAAAATACATTTTAATCAGTGTACATAAAAATGTTTGATCATACAAATAATCGATGATAAAAGACATCAAATATTATACAAAAAAAATAGTAATTCTCGGTACCCGACGTGTTTCTGGTTAAACACCTTCGTCAGGGGTATAGGATAGGAGTGAGTATAGTCACAATTTTTTTTTTTTACTATAAAAGATAAAAAGGACATGTCAGAGTGGTAAGAAGTAGAAAACAATATCCGTGTTAGCCATAGACTACAGGGTAAACAATCCTACCAAACAAGAAGATGTACATACCATGCAAATGTTTCCAAAAAAGAAAAGGTGAAGCAACTGCGCAATAGGGGGCGTAGATGGGTGCCAAAAAACGGGGAGCAATGAAGTCACAGAACACAATGGGTTCCAAGGTTGGTGTCAACTTAATATATGGCAAAAAAGTATATGTAATATAATATAGTAAATACTGGCTTTTTTGCAAGACTAGCAATGAAAAATGAAAAAGGATCCAAGAGTAGCATCCAAAATTAAAATAGACAGCAGAAGGCTCACCATACCCCACAATAAGGGATGATGGCCAGGATATGTGATTTAGAGAAAGTCAATGAGCATATAAATAATACATAATGTGAGTATATATATTTACCAATGTTCGATATCAAGTGAAGGTAGCTGATCAAAGCTTTCAGTGAGGCTCCTAATTAGTCAGTAATACCAAGATATCCAAATGTCATATGTGTATATCATCCCTGTAAGGGACAAAAGGACAATTCAGGGAACATATAACCAAGCAGACACCGTGAACCGTCCACAGACGGTCCATAAGTGATAAGTGTGGGGCATCCGGACTAAAGGTAAAATGCTCACCATAGGAGTGTAAATATGGGTCCCAAACCTGGCGTCTCCCCGCTCTGCAGTGCTTGTTGGAGGCCAGTATTTACTATATTATATTACATATAATTTTTTGCCATATGTTAGGTTGACACCAACCTTAGAACCCATTGTGTTCTGTGACTTCATTGCGCCCCGTTTTTTGGCACCCATCTACGCCCTCTATTGCGCAGTTGCTTCACCTTTTCTTTTTTGGAATCATTTGCATGGTATGTACATCTTCTTGTTTGGTAGGATTGTTTACCCTGTAGTCTATGGCTAAAATTGATATTGTTTTATACTCTTTACCACTCTGACATCCTTTTTATCTTTTAAAGTAAAAAACAAATTGTGACTATACTCACTCCTATTCTATACCCCTGACGAAGGTGTTTAACCAGAAACGCATCGGGTACTGGGGATTACTATATACCAGAGAGTATTATTATATTGTCATATTGTTTATGTAAATCGTTTTTTTTTTCCTGTATGTATCTTGTATAATATTTGATGTCTTTTATCATCGATTATTTGTATGATCGAACATTTTTATATACACCGATTAAAATAGATTTTTTTTGTATTACCCAAGTGCGTGTTGCCTTCAAAGTCTCATTGAAGGGGGATTTCTGTTTAAAACATATCCTCTGTAGGGATGAACCGAACACGCCCGGGTTCGGTTCGCACCAGAACCTTCGAACGGACCGAAAGTTTGCACAAATTTTCGAACCCTATTCGTTACAATGGACGCGAACGTTCAAAATCAAAATTGCTAATTATAACGGCCAATATGCATGTTAATGTCATAAAACAGGTTTGGGGACCCGGGTCCTGCCCCAGGGGACATATATCAATGCAAAAATAACTTTTAAAAACAAACGTTTTTTCGGGAGCAGTCATTTTAATGATGCATAAAGTGAAAAAAAAAAGTGAAATATTCCTTTAAATATGGTACCTGGGGGTGCTAAAGTATGCCTGTGAAGTGGCACGTGTTTCCCGTGTTTAGAACTGTCCCTGCACAAAATGACATTTGTAAAGGAAAAAAATAAGCCATTTAAAACCACTTGCGGCTTTAATGTCATGTCTTGTCCTGGCCATATGGCTGAAAATCCTTGAGAAAAATGGCATGGCTACCCCATCACCCCCCCCCCCCCACACACCCATGGATCTTGTATGGATATTAAGGGGGACCCCGCACCCAAAATAAAACTCTATACCTACAACACTATATACTCTGAACAGCAGTATATAGGCGGTGCAAACAAGACAGGGACTGTAGGTTTGTTCTTAAGTAGAATCTGAACAGGTACATTTTTAAGTGTAGCTCCATCCAAACAAAATCTATTTTTAAGCTTTTTGGAGAACATAGGGAGGGGTTATCACCCCTGTAACATTTGCTGTCTTTGCACATCTGTTCAGAACATTTCACCTCACTTTCCGTCCCAATGACAAATGTTTTTGGAAAAGTGGGGTTTTAATTGAAACAAAGATTGGTGATAAAGCATCAGTAGAGAGGATATACCTTTTTCCTAAATTAAATCTAACAGGATAGAATTTCCCTTCCTAGTGGTAGATTTCCTCTCACTTCCTGTTTTCTCCTTCCGTTTGCAAGTAGGAGTGGTTCGTAAGTTGGATGTTTGAAAGTAGGGGCCTGCCGTATATACTCTGCAGAAATTTGCCCCATTAGATGTTGGTGTAGCCACAACACTGTAAGCCCTCACAGTTACTCTTGGTGGGCACAGGAATTGGCCCTGCTGTGAATTATTAGATCAAGATTTGTAATTGCATGCACCTGTTGAACAGGGCAGAAAAATTGGGCCTTTGGTGGTGGTGTTGGACGGTGTTGCCACAAGACTGTAAGCCCTCACAGTTACTCTTGGTGGGCGCAGGAATGGGCCCTGCTGTGAATTATTAGATCAAGATTTGTAATTGCATGCACCTGTTGAACAGGGCAGAAAAATTGGGCCTTTGGTGGTGGTGGTGGACGGTGTTGCCACAAGACTGTAAGCCCTCACAGTTACTCTTGGTGGGCGCAGGAATGGGCCCTGCTGTGGACTATTAGATCAAGATTTGTAATTACACGCCCCTGTTAAACAGGGGCTGAAAAATTGTGCCTTAGGCACTGGTGCTGGTGCCACAACACTGCAACCCCTCACAGATACTGTACTTGGAGCACAGCAGTCAGACCTGTTGCGAAGCATTGCTTAAAAAATTGTAATTACACGCCCCTGTTAAACAGTGGCTGAAAAATTGTGCCTTAGGCAACGGTGCTGGTGCCACAACACTGCAACCCCTCATAGATACTGTACTTGGAGCACAGCAGTCAGATCTGTTGCGAAGCATTGCTTAAAAAATTGTAATTATACGCCCCTGTTAAACAGGGGCTGAAAAATTGTGCCTTAGGCAATGGTGCTGGTGCCACAACACTGCAACCCCTCACAGATACTGTACTTGGAGCACAGCAGTCAGACCTGTTGCGAAGCATTTTTTTTTAAAAAATTGTAATTACACGCCCCTGTTATACAGGGGCTGAAAAATTGTGCCTTAGGCACTGGTGTGGTGGCACCCAGAAACAAAAATGTTCTTCCAAGCTATAAAGGAATGGATCATTGAGGAGGAGGAAGAGGATAGTCAGTGAACATAACAGGACAGTCACTCAGCATCAGCATAGGCAGTCTTGAAGGGATGTGACATTATAAATTATTCAGTTATATCCGCTTCAGGTGCCTGGTAGCTAGTGGTGATCCAAGACTGATTCATCTTTATGAAGGTCAGTCGATCAACCGAGTCGGTGGACAGGCGCACCCTGTGATCGGTGACAAATCCTCCAGCAGCACTGAATGTGCGTTCGAAAGAACGCTGGATGCAGGACAGGCCAGTAGCTCAATTGCATACTGTGCAAGCTCTGGCCAGTTATCCATCCTCAAGACCCGGTAAGCCAGAGGATTTTCGGTGGGAAAGGTGTCCAAGTCTGACCTTGCCCCTAGGTATTCCTGCACCATGTATATCAGACGCTGGCGATGGTTGCTGGAACCGATCATACCTTGGGGCTGCGGACTAAAAAATTGTCTGAACGCATCAGTCAGATGTCCACCTTCCCCACCGCTCCTTCTGCTACTGACCGAAGCCTCAGCAACTCGTCGTCCAGGACCAGGAGTTTGTAACCTTCCAGTTTCTGGGAACGCGTTGCACAGACCTTTCTGCAAGGCCTCCCTGAGATGTTTCATCCTCTGCTCCCTCTGCGACGGCAAGATAAGGTCCACAACCTTACCCTTGTACCGTGGATCAAGGAGAGTGGCCAGCCAGTAATGGTCCCTCTCCTTGATCCGAAGAATATGAGGATCCTTCCGCAGGCTTTGCAGGATCAGGGAGGCCATGCAACGTAGGTTAGCTGAGGCATTCGGTCCGGAGTCTTCTGGGTCATTGAGGACGACATGATCGCCAGCCACCTCCTCCCAGCCACGTACAAGTCCACTGGTTTGTTGGGACTGTACATCATCCCTAAAAGACTGCTGCTGCTGATGCTGAGTGCCAGGCTCCACCTCTATGCTCACACAATCCTCCTCCTCCTCCTCATCCTCTTCCTGTGTGATGGGTGGGACAGAAGGAATACTGTCTGGATAAAGGGGGCCTTGAGAGGCAAGGAAGTCCTCCTCTTCCTGCCTCTGTTCTGCCTCAAGTGCCCTGTCCATTATCCCACGCAGCGTATGCTCCAACAGGTGGACAAGGGGTACAGTGTCACTGATGCATGCACTGTCACTGCTCACCATCCTCGTGGCCTCCTCAAATGGTGACAGGACAGTGCATGCATCCCTGATCATGCTCCACTGGCGTGGGGGAAAAATCCAAGCTCCCCTGACCCTTTCCTGGTGCCGTAGTCGCAAAGGTACTCATTGATGGCCCTCTGCTGCGTGTGCAGTCGCTGCAGCATGGCCAACGTTGAGTTCCACCTGGTGGGCATGTCACATATCAGGCGGTTCAACTCCTTATGCAGCTCAGCCAGCCGAGCACTGGCATTATACGATCAGCGGAAATGCACACAGACTTTCCTGGCCTGCCTCAGGACATCCTGTAAGCCTGGGTACCTGCCCAAGAACCGCGGCACCACCAGGTTGAGGACGTAAGCCATACAGAGCACATGGGTGAGCTGCCCCTGTCGCAGGGCGGAGAGGAGGTTGGTGCCATTGTCAGAAACCACCATTCCTGGCTTAAGCTGGCGTGGCGTCAACCACCTCTCGGTCTGCCCCTGCAGAGCTGCCAGAACCTCTGCCCCAGTGTGGCTCCTGTCCCCCAAACACACCAGCGCAAGCACGGCATGGCATCTTTTTGCCTGCGTACTCGCGTAGCCCCTTGTACGCCTACAGAGCACCGCTGGTTCCGAGGACAGAGCACTCGAAGAGGCCATGGAGGAAGAAGAAGAGGAGGGGGTGGAGGAGAGAGGTGTGGCACAACCAGTAGTAGCATTTTGGAGGCGTGGTGGCGGAACAACCTCCAACACTGCTGCACCTTGTCCTGCATCCCTCCCAGCTGCCAATAGAGTGACCCAATGGGCCGTGAAAGACAGATAACGTCCCTGTCCATGCCTGCTGGACCATGAGTCAGCAGTAATATGCACATTACCGCTGACCGCCCTGTCCAGCAAAGCATGGACATTGCCTTCCACATGCCGGTAGAGAGCCGGAATCGCCTTCCGTGAGAAAAAGTGGCGTTTGGGAACCTGCCACTGAGGAACCGCACATTGAACAAACTCACGGAAGGGGGCCGAGTCTACCAACTGAAAAGGCAGCAGTTGAAGTGCTAGCAATTTAGCCAAGCTAGCATTCAACCGCTGGGCATGTGGATGGCTGGGAGTAAACTTCTTTTGACGGTCCAGCAGCTGGGGCAGGGAAATTTGCCTGCTACAATCAGACGTCGGTGTACTGCAAGTACTTGGTTGTGACACACCTAATTCTACACCTTCAGTCCTCTCAGAGCAGCTTTCAGAGAGGACTGAAGATATAGTGGGGTTGGAGATCCCAGCTGATGAGGAGCAAGGAGAGGTCCGCTTTGTTCTTTGGTGTGGGTCTTTAATGTGCGCTTGCCAACGAGCTGCATGGCAGGTCGACATATGTCTGGTCATGCTTGTGGTGCCCAAGCAGCTGATGTTTTGGCCACGCGAGATACGCTTAAGACAAATATTGCAAATAGCAGTGGTGCGATCTGATGTACTCGTCTCAAAAAAGGCCCACACCAAAGAACTTTTGTGATAACGTGCAGAGGCAGCGCCCTGCACAGGCGGAGCTCTGCGGTGTGATTCAATTGGTGTGCTGGCCTCTAGCTGGCCTCCGGAGGGCATCCTGCCTCGTTGGACATGTGCCGCCACCTCCTCCTTCTCCTCCTCTCTCCCTTCAGGCACCCACGTGGAGTCAGTGACCTCATCATCCCCTCCCTCTTCACCACTGGAGCAAACCTGGCAGTAGGCTGCAGCTGGTGGAACATGACTGCCAGATTGCTGATCCCCTCTCTCTGCGCGCACACTACTGCCTTCCTCAAGCTGGGTATCATCATCCGAGCCTTCAAAACGTTGGGCATCCTCCTGGAGCATGCACCCAACACTGTGCTCAAACAGTTCGGGGGACTCCTCAGGAGGACATGGTGGGTCTAGGGAAGGGGTGCCTGATGATGCCATTGAGTACGCGTTGGCAGGTGCTCTGCCAGTACCCTGAGCCTGGGTGAGAGAGGATGAGGAGGATGAGGAGGGCTTGGTCATCCATTCTACCAAGCCTTCTGGATGATGCTCAACATGTCCAGCTGCCGAAAACAAGGACAAGCGTGTCCCATGGCCACGTGCTGATGACGATGCATGACCACGTCCACGACCAGCACTGTTGTCTCTAGAAACAGAGCCTGCTTGCCCTGTGTTCTTGCCTCTGGACTGTCTGCCTCTCCTTGGCGGTCTTCCAGGCATTGTAGTGGGTAGTGTATATTGTGCTGGAGTCACACAGCACACACACTAACTCCTGCAGATGGATGCCTTAGATGACACAGCAACAGGGCCTTATGGCAGATAGAGGCTGCCTTAGATAACAAGAACTGGGCTGACACACACACACTAGCTCCTATGTGTGCTGACACACACACACACACTAGCTCATATGTGTGCTGACACACACACACACTAGCTCATATGTGTGCTGACACACACACACACTAGCTCCTATGTGTGCTGACACACACACACACACTAGCTCCTATGTGTGCTGACACACACACACTAGCTCCTATGTGTGCTGACACACACACACACACTAGCTCCTATGTGTGCTGACACACACACACACACTAGCTCCTATGAGTGCTGACACACACACTAGCTCCTATGTGTGCTGACACACACTAGCTCCTATGTGTGCTGACACACGCACACTAGCTCCTATGTGTGCTGACACACACACACACACACTAGCTCCTATGTGTGCTGACACACACACACACACAGCACTGACACACACACACACTAGCTCCTATGTGTGCTGACACACACACTAGCTCCTATGTGTGCTGAGACACACACACTAGCTCCTATGTGTGCTGAGACACACACACTAGCTACTATGTGTGCTGACACACACACACACACTAGCTCCTATGTGTGTGCTGACACACACACACACACTCCTACACACACACACACACTGACACACACACTAGCTCCTATGTGTGCTGAGACACACACTAGCTCCTATGTGTGCTGAGACACACACACTAGCTTCTATGTGTGCTGACACACACACACACTAGCTCCTATGTGTGCTGACACACACACTAGCTCCTATGTGTGCTGACACACACAATAGCTCCTATGTGTGCTGAGACACACACACTAGCTCCTATGTGTGCTGACACACACACACACACACTAGCTCCTATGTGTGCTGACACACACACACACACTAGCTCCTATGTGTGCTGACACACACACACTAGCTCCTATGTGTGCTGACACACACACACACTAGCTCCTATGTGTGTTGACACACACACTAGCTCCTATGTGTGCTGACACACACACTAGCTCCTATGTGTGCTGACACACACACTAGCTCCTATGTGTGCTGACACACACACTAGCTCCTATGTGTGCTGACACACACACTAGCTCCTATGTGTGCTGAGACACACACACAAGCTCCTATGTGTGCTGACACACACACACACACACACACTAGCTCCTATGTGTGCTGACACACACACACTAGCTCCTATGTGTGCTGACACACACACTAGCTCCTATGTGTGCTGACACACACACTAGCTCCTATGTGTGCTGACACACACACTAGCTCCCTATGTGTGCTGACACACACACTAGCTCCTGTGTGTGCCACACACAACACACACTAGCTCCTATGTGTGCAGACACACACACACACACACTAGCTCCTATGTGTGCGGACACACACACTAGCTCCTATGTGTGCTGAGACACACACACTAGCTCCTATGTGTGCTGAACAACACACACACACACACACTAGCTCCTATGTGTGCTGACACACACACTAGCTCCTATGTGTGCTGAGACACACACACTAGCTCCTATGTGTGCTGAGTCACACACACTAGCTCCTATGTGTGCTGACACACACACACTAGCTCCTATGTGTGCTGACCACACACACTAGCTCCTATGTGTGCTGAGACACACACACTAGCTAGCATGTGTGCTGACACACACACACTAGCTCCTATGTGTGCTGACACACACACACACACACACACACTAGCTCCTATGTGTGCTGACACACACACACTAGCTCCTATGTGTGCACACACACACACTAGCACACACACACTAGCTCCTATGTGTGCTGACACACACACACTAGCTCCTATGTGTGCTGAGACACACACTAGCTCCTATGTGTGCTGACACACACACACTAGCTCCTATGTGTGCTGACACACACACTAGCTCCTATGTGTGCTGACACACACACACACACACACACACTAGCTCCTATGTGTGCTGAGACACACACACACTAGCTCCTATGTGTGCTGAGACACACACACACTAGCTCCTATGTGTGCTGAGACACACACACTAGCTCATATGTGTGCTGAGACACACACACTAGCTCCTATGTGTGCTGAGACACACACACTAGCTCCTATGTGTGCTGAGACACACACACTAGCTCCTATGTGTGCTGACACACACACACACACTAGCTGCTATGTGTGCTGACGCACACACACACACACACACACACTAGCTAGCTCCTATGTGTGCTGACACACACACTAGCTCCTATGTGTGCTGAGACACACACACTAGCTTCTATGTGTGCTGACACACACACACTAGCTCCTATGTGTGCTGACACACACACTAGCTCCTATGTATGCTGACACACACACTAGCTCCTATGTGTGCTGAGACACACACACTAGCTCCTATGTGTGCTGAGACACACACACTACCTCCTATAAATCCCTGCCTGCCTGCCTGCCTTAGATCACAATGGGATATGTGTGCAATGCTCTACTAACAGCACTGCAATGGGTGCTACTGCAATGCTGTACTAACAGCACACACACACCAGACTAATCCCCAGAATGAAAGGACTTAGACTCAGCAGCAGATAATGTCACCACTCAGTCAGCAGCAGCGCAATCAGCAGAAATGATCAGTATTCAATCACAATGAATCAGCAATGGTAATCAGCAATGGTAATCAGCAATGGTTTAGCAATGAATTAGCAGTCTGCCTATTCACTCAATCAAAGCCGGAACACATGTGCACTAGGCCGACGGCGCGGCAGCCTTTTATATAGTGGGGCGTGTACTAAAGCCCCTGAGCTTTAATTGGCTACAGGCGTCCTGCCTGTAGCCAATTATTGCTCTCCTCGCTGCCGGCACTGTGATTGGCCAAGCATGCGGGGTCACAGTGCATGCTTGGCCAATCATCAGCCATCAATGCACTGCGCCGGCCGCAATGCATTGCGGGCCGCTCGCATCACACGAATGTGATGCGAACGGCCCAAATAGTTCTGGGCTCGCCGAGCGGACGAACGCCCGGTGCTCGATTCGAACGTGGGTTCGAATCGAACACCGGGCCTATCCCTAATCCTCTGTGTGACACCATCAAGGTATGATCTAAAGAGGTGCCAAATGCTAAGTCTACCGGCAGTCGAGCTTACCTACCAAATATCAGCCTATATGGTGAATTGCCCGTGGCATAGTTTTAAGTGCTAACAAAGGCGTGTACAATAGCTGCAATGTCCCGGCTCCAATGCTGTTTCTTTTCAGCCGTAAGAGTCCCAAGCATATCCAGGAGGATGCGATTAAAGCATTCTGGCTGGGGATCTCCTTGAGGGTGGTAGGGGGTGGTTCTTGACTTCTGAACACATAACAGGTCTAACAGTCTTTTAATGAGTCTACTTTCAAAGTCTCTCCCCTGGTCAGAGTGAATACGCTGAGGTAGGCCGTAGAACTTCTCTACCAGAATTTTGGCCACCGTAGATGCTTGCTGGTCCTTAGTTAGGAATGCCTGGGCATACCGGATGAAGTGGTCAGTCACCACCAGCACATTTCCCTGCCCACTCGTGTCAGGCTCCAAACACATCAATTCCAGTGGTCCTTGACTTTGAAGATGGCCCATTAGGGCTGCTCTGTGGGGTAAAGTCTTCCTCTGTTTACACCATATGCAGGAGTGACGATACCCCTCAACTTCAGTCCGCATACAGGGCCAATAGAACCGGTCTCACACCAGTTTGAATGTCCTCTCAGGCCCTAAGTGGCTGTGATTATCATGCAATAATCACTATGCATTCTCGACAAGAATAGCTGCCACTTATCTTCAGGATCATCTGAGAGGCCCCTTCGGTAGACCACCCCATTGCGTAAATGCAGTCGATCCCATTCCTAGTGTACTAGTCATGCTCCTGTTGGCAAGTCTGTTAGCAGTAGATTTGGGCGTCAATCCTCCTTTCTTAAGTCCCTATCTGAATACTTAGGTAGGCCGTTATCCCTGACCTGGGACAAATCACAGTAGTATTTGGGGATACCTGCCACTGAGATAATTCCGATGGCTTTGGCCCCAGTTGTTCCTCTGGCCTGATGTTCCACTCCCTGACACCATGCCTGTATCCCTTCTGGAGTCAGTTGAGTCCACTCTTCAGAGAAAACCTCCAAGTCACAGGGTATCCTTGACAGGGCGCCAGCATCTCTGTTCCCAATTCCTTGGAGGTATTTTTAGCTGAAGTGCAGCCAACCACCTGTGCCTGGTGGCATCCAGTTTAGCTGTGGTCAGTATATACGTGAGTGGGTTGTTGTCAGTTTTGACCACAAAGTTTGCACCATACAAGTAGTCTTTTAACTTCAGCAGGTGCAAGACTTTGGCTCACATAAGCAACAGGCCGCAGGTGTCCATCATGCTCCTGATACAGTACCCCACCCAGCCCATCTCGACTGGCATCAACATGCAGCTCATACGGCTTCACTGGATTGGCATAGGCCAGAACAGGTGCAGTTGTTAGACTCCACTTCAACTGCCGACAGGCTTACTCAAACTGGTCAGTCCACTGGCCTTTCTTGATGGGTTTTGTTGAATCAGGGTCATCATCATCCTCATTTTTCAACAACTCATTAAGGGGCCGAGCTGTTTTAGCAAATCCTTCTACAAACCTTCTATAGTATGAGCAAAATCCCAGGAACAACCTAAGCTTGTTTGACAAGAGGTGACAGCTTCCAGCTTCTGGGGGTCAGTAGCTATTTCTTCAGCGGAGACAACATGGCCAAAGTAATTAACTGAAGGCTGGAAAAACTGACATTTTTCCAGGGACAGCTTCAATCCCTCATCGTGGATTCTCCTCAGAACATTCACCAGATGCTCTTCATTTTCTTCTAGAGTTTTGCCGAAGACGATGATATCGCCCAGATACACCAACACTTCGATTAGGTTCATGTCCCCTCCTGTCTTCTCCATCAGTCTCTGGAACATTGCTGGGACTCTGGACAGACCTTGAGGTATCCCATCAAACTCAAAGAACCCTATTAGGGTGATAAAAGCTGTCTTTTCCCTGACTTCAGGGTGCATGGGGATTTGATAGTACACACTCTTAAGGTCCAGCACGCTGAACCACTTTGCCCTCGACAGGCTCTGCAGGGCATCTTCTATCCTTGGAGTGGTGTACTAATCAGGGATTGTCCTCTTGTTGAGTGTCCGATAATCGATAACAGCCCAGGGACCCATTTTTCTTCCACACCACTACTATGGGGAGGCATAAGGGCTCCTAGACTCCCTGATGATGCCTGATCTCTTCAATTCTGCCAGCTACTCACGTAAATCTTCTAGGTCCCCCAAAGGGATCCGTCTGACTCTTTCCCTGAATGGCTTGTCTTCCTTAAGGTGAATCTGGTGCTGGGCACTTTTCGCACACCACGCATCAAACAACATTTTTCGAGAACATTTTCTGCCATCTCAGGAGCTTGGCTTTGACTTTTTCTTTCGACTCAAGAGATAGTGCAGTGTTTTGTGGATAAAACTGTTTTATGGAGATTTCATCCTTCTCTTCCTTCCCCAAATCAGATGCTAAGACTGGGATGGCTGGATTTACTTGTCCTAACAGCATTCGGGCTCACAGTTTCAACGACAAGGCTGTAACAGTCCGGATGCTGACAGGGATCTGTTGATGACATGACTCTGTTGCAGAGCCCTAATTGATATGACTTCTGGGATTACCTCCACTCCCGTGTCCCCTCCCTGGCAGTCAGCTTCAAGGACAACAAAGGGGCCTGGTTGTTCCCAATTGAGCTTGACTGAAGCTTGTAGACACACCACTTCTCCAGGTTGTAGTATCTTCTCACTTCTGTCCAATCGCCAAATCTTCCACCCTCCTTCAGCTGTGGCTCTCTGTTCCTCGACTAGGTGCTGATACTCAGCATAGGGTGTATGCCTTCGGTTGGTTGGGGTGTCAGACTTCAAGAGGAGTGAGCAACCTTCTGACAAGGTCAGTGTTCATTCCTATTATCAGAGAACTTGTTGGCTCCTGATGGGCGAGAGCATACAACCGCTAAGGTATCAAAATTTTCTGTTTGTTCGGGCACAGAGGGGTCAAAAATCAACTTGACCGGTAAGTATCCATCATATGCAAAATTTTGGGTTCCAATACCCCATATCTCCAGTTCCTCCAATTTCTGCAGGGGTTAGTGTTTGAGGTGCCAGTCGTAAAAGTCTCTATATAGCATGGTAACTTTCGCCCCCGTGTCCAGAAGGGCCTTTGTATAGATGCCTTCTACTTGAATTGACACGATGGGAGAAGGTCCCACAAGTTTGTCAGGGAATCTACCAGGAGTAAGGTAGTTAGCTTGTCCCGTCGTTTGTATTCATACCCCCTTCTTGATGGGATTTTTATTTTGTTTGCATCTCAGTTGAGCCCCAGAGGGCTGGTATGCACCGACTCTCTGTGTCCGGACACTCGAGGTCGATGGGAGCAGATTGTCTGGTCGATGGTGACCAGACAGTGGCTGATGGACACCTGGATCGATATTGCGATCCCTGGAGCGGTGTGGATTGTCTGTGCTGGGTGGCACTGGGTTGCTGAGCAGGGGGCCTGGGCTGATGGTGGCAAACCGTGTAGTTGACACTTTTCCTAACTTCCCTCAACCTCCTGTCAGCACTCACAGGAGTCTCAGGAAAGCGTGGCTAGCAGGTGCTGCTACACAGTGTGGCTCTCTCTTATTCTTTCAGATGGCGTTTCACCACACAGTCCTATCACCTCTCCTCCACTCTCTCTTCTTCTGCTGATAGCACTCTCTCTGTAGTTCTGTGTGGAAGTTTCTCTCTCTCTCTTTCAATCACCTCAGCACTTCCATCTCTTCAGTCTTCTGTCAGCACTCTCTCTGTAGTACTGTGTGGAAAAAAACTGTCTCTCTCTCTCTCTTTCAATCACCTCAGTCCTTCCCTCTCTTCCATCACCTCAGCACTTCCTGAAACTTCCCTTTTTTTTCAATGTGCTCTATGTCTCTGAGTTTTCTGGAAGGACAAGTCATCATCTCTCTGTCTCCATCTTGTGGCCAAAAGGAGAAATTGCATTACAACATGCCTGCTACATAAACATAGGGTATTATATAGTGTTTATGTGCAAAAAAATGTATTAAACTAAATTTTTTACAAAGAAACTCCGTTTAAAAAACCACTGCCCAAATACCGTGACATAAAAAAATTGCAACACCCACCATTTTATTCTCTAGGGTCTCTGCTAAAAAAAATATACAATGTTTGGGGGTCCTAAGTACTTTTTTAGCAAAAAATACAGATTTTTACATGTAGGAGAGAAATGTCAGAATTGGCCTGGGTGGGAACTGCATAACAAAGAGGAAGGAGTGGTGGGGAGGAGATTGGCTCTCACACTTAGGTGATAGCTGGATGATGGAGGCACATAAACTGACCATGCTATCTGAGATCAGCAGCCATGATAAATGTGGTCAGTTTACAGAGGGGAAGACAGGAAAAGACAGGATCAACCAGGTATGAGCTGTACACAGGAGGTGGGAGAGAGACACGCTGTGTGAGCTTTACACAGGAGGCGGGAGAGACACACACTTACCTGACCAGGAGAGGCAGAGGGGCCCGGGAGACCATGATTGTGACAGCGGAGGTGATGGGGACCAGGACCTGACTGGGAGACCGTGAGTGTGAGGCTGGTTAGCTGATAGGGAGAGGCGGCAGGGCTCGGGGTTATGATAGTCGCACCGGTAAAAGCAGCAGGCGCGGGGACCAGAGAGAGAGACAGGCTGACCGAGGGATGCTGCAGGAGCTGACAAGTCATACCGGGGCAGCCAAGCAAGAGGAGCGGAGCAGCCACACAGGAAACACATACAGTAGGCTGTGTGATTGTGTGTAACAAACTTGTCTTTGTCAGTTCACCTCCCTGGAACCCACGCCATGCATCATGGAGGGAATGCCCGCACACCTCCCGGTTCTCAACCTGGCTCCATGGGGGGCACTCACCCGCCTGCTCACCTCCCGGTACTCACGTGGGGCATCATGGGGGACCCCCACATGCCTCCTGGGCATCCACCGCTTCAGTCATAACTTAGTCCTGGTAGGTACAGGCCAGGGGGGATGTTTCAGTCCTTGGGTTCGGCTTAGCCAGACGCCGTGAATCCAAGGCACTCCCAGCAGTTTGCTGTCCCCCGCTGTCAGGTGTCCCCACCTTGCCACATAGTATTCATTTGACATAGGCTAGTCTTTCATGCATGTCAGCAGAGGTTTTTCTAGGTTCAGCGCAGTAGCTTGGCTGCATGTGGTGTTAGCTGGTGGCTGCAAGGATGCATGACCCTCCACCACTATTTCCTCTAGTAGACATATTTCTGGCTTTGCAGTCCAGGTCTGAGATTTCCTTAGGTCGGGGGGGGGGGGGGGGTGGATGCAGGTGTTTTCTGTCAGTGTTTTCTATTGTAGCGTTTCTGCCCCAGGATTTCTGTCATAGCGTTTCTCTCTAGGCGTTCAGTCTCAGTGTTTCTGTCATAGCGTTTTTCTGTCATAGCCGTTTCTGTCATAGCCTTTTCTGTCATAAGCCGTTTCTCTCATAAGCCGTTTCTCTCATAGGCGTTTCTGCCCCAGCTTTTCTGTCGTAGCGTTTTGCCCCAGCATTTCTGTCGTAGCGTTCTGCCCCAGCATTTCTGTCTTAGTGTTCTGCCCCAGCATTTCTGTCATGGCGTTCTGCCCCAGCATTTCTGTCTTAGCGTTCTGCCCCAGCAGTTCTCTCGTATCATTCTGCCCCAGCATTTCTGGCATAATGTTCTGCCCCAGCATTTTGGTCATAGCATTCTGCCCCAGCATTTCGGTCATACGTTCTGCCCCAGCATTTCAGTCATAGCGTTCTGCCCCAGATTTTCTGTCATAGCGTTCTGCCCCAGCATTTCTGTCATAATGTTCTGCCCCAGCATTTTGGTCATAGCATTCTGCCCCAGCATTTCGGTCATAGCGTTCTGCCCCAGCATTTCAGTCATAGCGTTCTGCCCCAGATTTTCTGTCATAGCGTTCTGCCCCAGCATTTCTGTCATAGCGTTTTGCCCCAGCATTTCTGTCATAGCGTTCTGCCCCAGCTTTTCTGTCATAGCGTTCTGCCCCAGCATTTCTTTCATAGCGTTCTGCCCCAGTATTTCTTTCATAGCATTCTGCCCCAGCATTTCTGTCATAGCATTCTGCCCCAGCATTTCTTTCATAGCGTTCTGCCCCAGCATTTCTTTCATAGCGTTCTGCCCCAGCATTTCTGTCATAGCGTTTCTGCCCCAGGGTTTCTGTCATAGCGTTTCCTCCCCAGGATTTCTGTCATTGCGTCTCTGCCCCAGGATTTCTGTCATGGCGTTTTTCTGTCATAGCATTTCTGTCATAGCGTTTCTGCCCCAGGATTTCTGTCATGGCATTTCTGCCTCAGCGTTTCTGCCCCAGGATTTCTGTCATGGCATTTCTGCCTCATCGTTTCAGTCTCAGCGTTTCTGTCATGGCATTTCTGCCTCATCGTTTCACTCTCAGCGTTTCTGTCATAGCGTTTCTGCCCCAGGATTTCTGTCATTACGTTTCTGCCTGAGCGTTCAGTTTCAGCATTTCTGTCATAGCGTTCTGCCCCAGCATTTCTGTCTTAGCGTTCTGCCCCAGCAGTTCTGTCGTATCATTCTGCCCCAGCATTTCTGGCATAATGTTCTGCCCCAGCATTTTGGTCATAGCATTCTGCCCCAGCATTTCGGTCATAGCGTTCTGCCCCAGCATTTCAGTCATAGCGTTCTGCCCCAGATTTTCTGTCATAGCGTTCTGCCCCAGCTTTTCTGTCATAGCGTTCTGCCCCAGCATTCCTGTCATAGCGTTCTGCCCCAGAATTTCTGTCATAGCGTTCTGCCCCAGCTTTTCTGTCATAGCGTTCTGCCCCAGCATTTCTTTCATAGCGTTCTGCCCCAGTATTTCTTTCATAGCATTCTGCCCCAGCATTTCTGTCATATCGTTCTGCCCCAGCATTTCTGTCATAGCGTTCTGCCCCAGCATTTCTTTCATAGCGTTCTGCCCCAGCATTTCTGTCTCTGCATTTCTGTCATAGCATTTCTGCCCCAGGGTTTCTGTCATAGCGTTTCCTCCCCAGGATTTCTGTCATTGCGTCTCTGCCCCAGGATTTCTGTCATGGCGTTTTTATGTCATAGCATTTCTGTCATAGCGTTTCTGCCCCAGGATTTCTGTCATGGCATTTCTGCCTCAGCGTTTCTGCCCCAGGATTTCTGTCATGGCATTTCTGCCTCATCGTTTCTGCCCCAGGATTTCTGTCATGGCATTTCTGTCTCATCGTTTCACTCTCAGCGTTTCTGTCATAGCGTTTCTGCCCCAGAATTTCTGTCATTACGTTTCTGCCTCAGCGTTCAGTTTCAGCATTTCTGTCATAGCATTTTCTGTTATAGCGTAGCGGTCCTTGCGTTTTTGCCCCAGGATTTCTGTCATAGCGTTTCTGCCTCAGGGTTCAGTCGAGGCATTTCTGTCATAGCGTTTCTGCCTCAGCTTTCAGTCTCAGCAATTCTGTCAAAGCGTTTCAGCCACAGTGTTTCAGCCTCAGAGGGCCGTTGTTGCTCAGTCATGGCATACTCCGGTAGCTGTTTTCATCTTCGTTGGTTGTCATGTCTCATCGTATCTTTGTTCATGTTTGTACCTGGGTCAGTTGGCTAAGGCTCACATGTCGGGATCTGTCACGTCTACAGATCCATATGGGCTGAGGTTTAGTTTGACCACAATCTTCTCGCCCATATATCATACATCATACGATGCATGTTCATTCACCACACTTATACGACTACTCACCACGGTTTGTGGGTACACTAGCCCTGAGTTTTCAGTTAATTACCTGTGTCTGTGCTGCAGGTTACTCAGGCTCACTACTACTTACACAATGGTGGGTGGGTCCGTCATCAGGTTCATTTACGCGCAGTGGTCCTGACATTTCTGCTCATGTTCCCATACTTAGGTAGGCACAGAGGGGCATTGTTGTTCTCATGTCTGGTTGTCTGTCATTTCTCTAGTTTGTCTTCTCAGGTTGGGCTGTATTGGCATCCATACCGATATCAACCATGCTTGCACTCACTTCCATCAGTCCTGCCCGTTGTTAGGGCTAGTTGATTGGTGCAGATGTTGTTTCGCCACCAGGCTCACCCTTGGCTCGGAAGCAGTCGTCAATTTTCTTTCAGATGACGTCCTGTTGCATAGAGACCCTGGTTACCGCCCAGGGATTTATAGTCTTTTTTAGAATGTGTGCTGAGCCATGTCCCCTTGACAGTCCTTAAGTGGTAGGTTTGGGCAAATGTCGTCATGATTCTGGATTCAACTCTTGGCTCTGATCTCTTGTCTAGGATGTTGCCTGGAGAACTGCTCAGGGACGTCAGTCCAGTCATCTTTTCCGATCCCCAGCCTGTTCCAGGTAGGGGGGGCTTCAGTCACTTTGGGTATGACTGTATCATGCCATGGTAGTCTGGCCCTCCTTCCTCGGTTCAGGATTCAGAATCAGTTGTCAGGTCACAGGCTAAAGCACGACCCGATCGAATCAGGTGGGACCAGTGTTCTGTGTCTGGCATGGTTTCTCCATGTTTGACGATGCTATTGCCATAGCGCATGGGCCGTATCCGCCTACTCCATCACATCCATCAGGTATCCAGCATTTTGCACTCCTGCAGTTGTCCTTTTGCACTCACCCTCTCACTTCCCCATACCAAGTATGGGTAGGCCAGGGGTTGGGGGCATTTCACTGAACTACTTCACTGGTGTCCGTTTTTGAAGTATTTCAAAGTATTTCAATCCCCTATCACAGACATTAGCCATCCCCATGAGATACAGACCACCCACCACTGCTTCCCCCCAAAAAAAGAATAAACCCCCAAAAAACAAAAAGTCCCCCAATACAGCAATTAGTCCCCATGATATACAGACCCCCCACAAACATAAAAAACAGAACAAAGAAAAACCCAGAAAAAAACACAAAAATGCCCACATAAGCTATTAGTACCCATACAGACCACCCACCCCTACTTCCTCTCCCCCCCCCCCACACATTAAAAAACCCCACTAAAAATGAAAAGAAACAAAACATAAAAAATAAATCCTTGGTCATCTGCCACTCTGACAGCAGTCTGTGTCCACTGGCTGTGTCATGGCCCGTTAAGCAGCAGCCTCTTGTACCTCTCAACATGCTCCCATGTTAAAATTATCTAGTCAAGGCAGGCTGGTTAGAACACCCTCGGCTTGCCATGGTCCCTCACTAGTATTGATCACGCGAGAGGAAGACACTATGTCACTTCATGCAACTGGAGGAGGTAGGGGGAGGATCTGACTCTGTGATCATTAACCTCTATGTTACCCCAGCGGTGCCACATTTTTTTTATTGCAGTGATTTATTGTGTCAGACTCCCGCTGTCCCAGACAAAGCCTATTTTCCAGGATTCTGCCCAGGACACAGGCCCGTACTGGCTATAGGGCACACCGATCATTCGCCTGGTGGGCCGGGCCGCTGGGCCACATGACTTAAGAAGAGGTGGCTGTGACATGCAGGGCTGGCTGCGAGTGGATGTGCCGCATATGCTTGGTGCCACCAAGCCGTTCAATGGAAACCTAGGCTGCCGCTGAATTGAAGGTCCCGGTTCGCGCATGCACCCCGCAGCCGCCAGGCACCTGGCAACCAGGATGCTAGGAGAGGAGGAGGGACAGAGAAGCTGAGGCCTTCTGCATCACCACCTTCCGTATAAGCGGCCGCGGCACCTTTCTGGCTTTCATGTGCGCGAGGCGGGTCTCATACACTGATTTAAATCCCAGTGTGGAGTTCAGGAGAGTCCATAACTACTCTGGGGGATAATGAGAACTTCAGACATCATCTGTTTAAATGGTAGGGATTTTTTTAAATTGCCAAAAATGTATCTGCAAAGGGCCTACATTAATGTTTTAATGCAATTTGTGCAACTTTAATCCAATAGGCAAATTGTGCAAGTAAATGTGGGTCCTACTGCTCTAACAGAGGGCTCAGAGAGACCCTATATGGATAGATACCATGGCAATATTGTGGCTCAGAAATCATAGTACCTCATGGTTCAGATATCAGACCCCTGTAGATCAGGGAATATGGCACCCTAGGACTTGTTGCACACTCACGATATATACCAGTAAGTACCACAGTACTATATTTATACAGTGGGACTAAATTCATTGAGACATTACTTTTCAATCTTGTGTACTATAACTTTGAAATTAGTAAGCAGCTATACTATTTTTTCCCTAAGAAAACACTGTTAAAAGTACTATTAAATGGAAACTCTACTCCCTCCTAATGGTAGACACGTGCATTCTTGAAGCTAAAAGGAACCTGCGAGACAGAAAAATAGGAGTTTTCTTTTTAAATGTGCAGGCATAGGGACTCTCGTCATCATCCATCTTTCACTACTTGGTAAGCTGCTGACCTTGAACAGGCATGTTTGTATCGAATGTTGGGACAATAACTCCAAGTCAGGGACTTACTAACTAAAGATGACAGCACCGAAAATGGCTCATTCAAGTCAGTAATAATAAACTCCTGATGTAGCAGGTGGAATATCGGTAAATTACTTTGCTGGACACAGGACTCGTTTAAGGGAGTTTACCCTGATGACGTCAGTTGTGACGAAACGGTCGTAGGGTCGCCGCGTACACATGTACTGTGCATGCGCAATTGCTTTTTTTTCGTCCATAGACACACGGAGCTTGTTTTTTCCTATATACCTTGCAAGGCTATTTTTATGTATCAGGATTTTTTTATCCAAAAAAATCTTTTATGGAAACGACTGCACTATCAGAGCTTTTCTTTTGTCTTTCCTGCTCCTTATCCACTGGATGCCCCACTAACTCTGTGGAAATCAAGGGTTTTGCAAAAGTCCGCCACACAGGAGAATCGCAGATGTCGATTGAATATAGGATGGGATGCTGGTGAAATCTAACAGCACCAAGGCTGTTCTACTAAGCTTAGTTTTACCCCCCCCCCTGAATAAGGGTGGTCGCTGGCTTTCTGGTAAGCCTCCCCTTTTGCTTTATTTTGTGGTGACGGGCAGCACGAGTGGTGGAAAGTATCTCTTGAAGTGCATTCTGGATACATCTACATAAGAATAATCTTCACACATGATTGTTTGGACTTTCACTTATGAACTTTTTCTTTGAACATTTGAATATCAGATATGTTTCTTATATGTGGTCATACACTGATCTAACTCACAATATTTGGGTTTATTAGCACTAATGTATATTTTTGCTACTTATTAGAAGTTGTCACATTTTTTATTTATTATCCAGCGCTGCATTTTTTCTTTTACACATCCAACTTTGTGCCCTATATCGGGGTTATTAGTGTCCAGCTGCAGGACAACCTTCACGGTATTTTTTAATTCATTGGTATATATTTTCATTCATTGTTTATACACCTAGCACAATTCTTTTTGTTTATAATTTGTCACATTGATACCATGTCAAAGCTTGTTGCTGTGTGTTGGCATGCAACTCAAAGTGCCATGCAAAAGGTTTAAAACACACAGCAATGTGTGGCAATGTGCATTAACATGCATTTTGATGTATTAAAAAAAGATCTTGCCTTGCTTTTATTATTCTTGACTGCTACTTTATTGGCAGGCTAGGGCATATATAAGCTGTATAAAGCAAGATGACCCCACATATGCATTTCATGTTTATTAGACACCGTTTAGTTCTGCACCTGTTTGTCGCGTACACACGATCGCACATTCCGACAACATTCCGACAACAAAATCAATTTTTTTTCCCGACATGTGTATGCATGTCTTGCATACACATGGTCACACAAAGTTGGTCGGAAATTCTGAATGTCAAGAACGCGGTGATGTACAACATGTACAACGGCACTAGAAAGAGAAAGTTCAACACCCTTTGGGCTCCTTTGGTGACAGACGATTTGCGCTTTTCAGCCTCCTGCTTTTCCGATCATTACTGCTCTTCAGTTTGTGCTTGTGGGTTCGTATTTATATTACATATTTGATTTTCAGTGCGTTCTTGTCCGCTCGTTTCTGATTTTCAGCTCCGACCTTTCTGTTTTTCAGTGCTTTCTGTTAGCTCGTTCTGACCAGCTGACCTTTTTGAAGCCATGAGGACCCTCAACCCGGACCAGAGGGTTTATAACTACCATCTGGCCAGAGCCAGAAGAGTGGTGGAGAACGCTTTCGGGATAATGGAATAGCCAGCCGGTTCCGCCTAGTCCTTACGCCAATCAACATGGCGGAATATAAACTTAACCATATAATCCTTGCATGCTGCATTCTACACAACTATTTAAGGAGAAATTCAATGAACTATGTGGCCTCAGTTGGGCCTGAGGCCAGACTTCAACAAGAAACCCTGATGGCGCTTGAAGCTGGTCGCCCTGGCTTGCCCCCCCAAAGCGCCCGCAAAGTAAGACAGAAGTATGTTGAGTACTTTGCGGGTAGGGGGGCCATTGATATACCAGAAACTGTTTAAGAAACATTTTATCAACAATTTTTGAACTTAAACTGAAAGAAGATTTCCTTTGATTTACTGCCTGGGTTTCTTTTAGCTGCATTAAACTATTTAAAAAATTGCAGCGTGACGAATGTGCTATCTCCATTACGAATGCTAGTTTTACCAGACCTGAGCGCTTCTGTCTTGTAATTTATTCTGAGCATGCGTGGCACTTTGTGCATCGGAAATGTGTACACACAATCGGAATTTACGCAAATGGATTTTGTTGTCGGAAAATTTGAGAACCAGATCTCAAATTTTGTGCAATGGAATTTCCGATGGAAAATGTCTGATGGAGCCAACACACGGTCGGAATTTCCGACAAAAGGCTCCCATCGAACATTTTCTGTCAGAGAATCCGAGCGTGTGTACGGGGCATTAGAGTACCTACATGCAAACACTTATGAAAAGTTGTTTCATTGCATATAGCTAGGTATGTAGTATATACAGTAGATGGGGAAGGAGCACACGTTTGCATTCAGGAGCTATTGTAGTAGAGAACCACTAAGGTATGATGTGACAATGCTCGCTATCCATCTGCAGGATCATTTTATTTTTATCTTATTTATATCTAGCATTTTACATATGTCCTTTAGGTGGAGAAAGCAAGGGTATGGGAGCAAAATTGAAAAAAAAATTATAGTTATGCCTCTTTTTTTTTTTTTTTTATATACTTTAGTAGAGACCAACATTGTACATATTCAGCAATAAAATACATATAGTGTAGTCTATGTTACCTACCACATGTCATGTTACATATTTATCCAAAGGGCAGTCAATACATAGAGAATAATATACAGCAGATGAAAAAACATCCAAGAGGAAATAACAGATTTCAGCAAGTTATTATTTGTAACATAGCACCATCTTATGGCCGTGTAATAGAAAGACACATTTATGTCTGTTTCTTTAGCTTATACTAGTATTAAATCCAAATTCAAAAATATAATATACTGCAGCTTACCAATTTTTAGTTATGGCAATTGCAGTTTAAGCTTTTTTTCCTTTATTTTCATCTGGTGATCTGACCAGTAAGTCTGTTATTTGGAATAGTAGTTAGAGCAGCCTTTCTCAACCAGGGTTCCTTCAAAGGTTCGTAGGGGTTCCTTGAGAAATGAGCAACTTCTGCCTCTCAGATGAGTAACTTCTATCATCAATGATCTTTTTAGTGATCGGTAAGGGGGGATTCCTCCCAATTACCACAAATATAAGGAGCAATTTCCTTATTGGCCAGCATACTAATATATCATGAGCTATAGATATAATTACTACTATTGGAGGTTCACTGAGCCTAGAATGTTATTTCAAGGGTTCCTTCATGTTAAAAGGTTGAGAAAGCCTGAGTTAGAGGGTTAAGACAAACCATTTAACACTGACAGTCAGTGGCGGAACTACCGCCATAGCGACACATGCGTTCGCTATGGGGCCCACAGCCTAGTAGGGCCCGCAGCCAGGTGCGGTCCTGTCCTGGTTGCCATGAAAATTTCTCTTTTTCGCAGCCCGCCGCCACCGCCGCTAGAGGTCCGCGGCCGGCGGAGATATTGTCTCCGCCGGCCGCCATTTTCCAGAAGACCACAGTTAAGACACTAGAGGGGAGCCTGCCGAGTGGCTACAATAGAGCTGTGGCTCCGCCCACACCCCGCCCCGGTCTGTCTGTCATCTGTAACCTGCTGTGGAAAGGGGTGGGGGGGTGGGTGGTGCTGCAGCTAAATTTCTATTGTAGCCGGCCGGCTCCGCCTCTGTTTTGTTCCCCCCTTGGCCTTCAGTAATGGCAGCAGAGACACTGCTGTTTTATTTATATATATATATAGGAGGGCTCCAATTGGAAGGGGGGGACCTGAGAAGTAAGGAGGCACTCCGCTAGCTGGGGAAGTGACACCTGAGAAGTAAGGAAGGAGGCACTCCGCTGGCTGGGGACAGTGACACCTGAGAAGTAAGGAAGCACTCCGCTGGCAGGGGACAGTGACACCTGAGATGTAAGGAAGCACTCCGCTGGCTGGGGACAGTGACACCTGAGAAGTAAGGAAGCACTCCGCTGGCTGGGGACAGTGACACCTGAGAAGTAAGGAAGCACTCCGCTGGCTGGGGACAGTGACACCTGAGAAGTAAGGAAGGAGGCACTCCGCTGGCTGGGGACAGTGACACCTGAGAAGTAAGGAAGCACTCCGCTGGCTGGGGACAGTGACACCTGAGAAGTAAGGAAGCACTCCGCTGGCTGGGGACAGTGACACCTGAGAAGTAAGGAAGCACTCCACTGGCTGGGGACAGTGACACCTGAGAAGTAAGGAAGCACTCCGCTGGCTGGGGACATTGACACCTGAGAAGTAAGGAAGCACTCCGCTGGCTGGGGACAGTGACACCTGAGAAGTAAGGAGGCACTCCGCTGGCTGGGGACAGTGACACCTGAGAAGTAAGGAGGCACTCCGCTGGCTGGGGACAGTGACACCTGAGAAGTAAGGAAGCACTCCGCTGGCTGGGGAAGTGACACCTGAGAAGTAAGGAAGCACTCCGCTGGCTGGGGACAGTGACACCTGAGAAGTAAGGAGGCACTCCGCTGGCTGGGGACAGTGACACCTGAGATGTAAGGAAGCACTCCGCTGGCTGGGGACAGTGACACCTGAGAAGTAAGGAAGCACTCCGCTGGCTGGGGACAGTGACACCTGAGAAGTAAGGAAGCACTCCGCTGGCTGGGGACAGTGACACCTGAGAAGTAAGGAAGCACTCCGCTGGCTGGGGACAGTGACACCTGAGAAGTAAGGAGGCACTCAGCTGGCTGGGGACAGTGACACCTGAGAAGTAAGGAAGCACTCCGCTGGCTGGGGACAGTGACACCTGTGAAGTAAGGAAGCACTCCGCTGGCTGGGGACAGTGACACTTGAGAAGTAAGGAGGCACTCCGCTGGCTGGGGACAGTGACACCTGAGAAGTAAGGAGGCACTCCGCTGGCTGGGGACAGTGACACCTGAGATGTAAGGAAGCACTCCGCTGGCTGGGGACAGTGACACCTGAGAAGTAAGGAAGCACTCCGCTGGCTGGGGACAGTGACACCTGAGAAGTAAGGAAGCACTCCGCTGGCTGGGGACAGTGACACCTGAGAAGTAAGGAAGCACTCTGCTGGCTGGGGACAGTGACACCTGAGATGTAAGGAAGCACTCCGCTGGCTGGGGACAGTGACACCTGAGAAGTAAGGAAGCACTCCGCTGGCTGGGGAAGTGACACCTGAGAAGTAAGGAGGCACTCCACTGGCTGGGGAAGTGACACCTGAGAAGTAAGGAAGCAGCACTCCGCTGGCTGGGGAAGTGACACCTGAGAAGTAAGGAAGCACTCCACTGGCTGGGGAAGTGACACCTGAGAAGTAAGGAAGCACTCCGCTGGCTGGGGAAGTGACATCTGAGAAGTAAGGAAGCACTCCACTGGCTGGGGAAGTGACACCTGAGAAGTAAGGAAGCACTCCACTGGCTGGGGAAGTGACACCTGAGAAGTAAGGAAGCAGCACTCCGCTGGCTGGGGAAGTGACACCTGAGAAGTAAGGAAGCACTCCGCTGGCTGGGGAAGTGACACCTGAGAAGTAAGGAAGCACTCCGCTGGCAGGGGACAGTGACACCTGAGAAGTAAGGAAGCACTCCGCTGGCTGGGGAAGTGACACCTGAGAAGTAAGGAAGCAGCACTCTGCTGGCTGGGGACAGTGACACCTGAGAAGTAAGGAGGCACTCCGCTGGCAGGGGACAGTGACACCTGAGAAGTAAGGAAGCACTCCACTGGCTGGGGACAGTGACACCTGAGAAGTAAGGAAGCAGCACTCTGCTGGCTGGGGAAGTGACACCTGAGAAGTAAGGAGGCACTCCGCTGGCAGGGGACAGTGACACCTGAGAAGTAAGGAAGCACTCCGCTGGCAGGGGACAGTGACACCTGAGAAGTAAGGAAGCACTCCACTGGCTGGGGAAGTGACACCTGAGAAGTAAGGAAGCAGCACTCTGCTGGCTGGGGAAGTGACACCTGAGAAGTAAGGAGGCACTCCGCTGGCTGGGGAAGTGACACCTGAGATGTAAGGAAGCACTCCGCTGGCTGGGGACAGTGACACCTGAGATGTAAGGAAGCAGCACTCCGCTGGCAGGGGACAGTGACACCTGAGATGTAAGGAAGCACTCCGCTGGGGACACCTGAGATGTAAGGAAGCACTCCGCTGGGGACACCTGATGGCATCTGATGGCAGGCGACGTGGCAAGTGACACACTCAGGGCTCCCACTGATTCTGATTCTGCATTATGGTGAGTTGAAGTATTTCATTTTACATTACAATGTAATAATAGAAATAATGCGCTTCAATCACCCTGACACCATAACAACCATGGTGCCGGGATGATTGAAGCGCCAACACCAGGTGTTTGGAGTATCTTTATCTGCTGATTGCTAAACTTTCTGGAATACACATATTTCTATTGTGGTGTAGGATCTGGGCCTGCTGTCCCTTCATTCCTCTTTTTTTCCTTCCTCTCTCTTTCTTTCTTTGTTTCTCCCTCCATCCCTCGTTCATCTCAGACTCTAACCACACCCCTTTGAGTCACGCCCCTTTAAGCCACACTCAATAGTACGATTAAACCAACCCCATACCTTGCCGTGGCGCGCTTTGCCTTTGTATTTTTCTTTCCCCACTATCCCACACCTACAAACAAATGTCCACCCCCTAATTTTGATAAGACTCTGCCCACCGACAAAAAAAATTGTCCAGGTGAGGATGAGGAATGTAAGTTTACTGTTAAGCCTCCCGGGCCCCTCGAGTCCGGCCGTGTCCCGACACACGCAGCTGCATACAGCAGGAGGCAGGAGTACAGAGCAGAGTGGGCGGGGCAGAACGCTCGAGCGCGCCTGTGAAGGGACATTGTTTTCGGCACATGAGGAGGCTCTGAAGTCTAGACAAGAGGTAGGAAGGGAGTGGGAGACAGACTGTCATCTGTTTTGCACAGTTCAATTTTTTTTTTTTGTGGGGGGGGGACTGTTTACAGGGGGGGGGGCCCATACAACATTTTGCTATGGGGCCCTGTGATTTCTAGTTACGCCCCTGCTGACAGTGGTGCTTACAATGGTCCGCTTTTAATAATTAATTAAAAACCTTTATCCCAAAAGCGATAAGGTTAACTGCTTAAAACATGTTAGGTGGAGTTTAGCTTTAATTTTTTCATCAAGTTCAAGAAAATCTAAAACTACCCTCTGTCCAGATTGACAAGGCTGCGGTTGGTCCAAAGGTGTCTCTGTTGCTACTACATCCAGAGTGGAGATATCATAACATAAGACAGGAAGTGCATACTTGCCAACTGTCATGGATTGCCCGGGACAGTCACAATGTGTCCTGGAATCTGGGATCAGGACTGGGGACAGGGACAGCTGCAGATAGAACTCCTTACTTTTCAACAAACCTAGAGCAAATAAAACAAATAAAAAACTTTCTATGGCTCCATTTGTTTAGCTGCAAGGACAGAAAAGGGACTCTTTTTCCATTTTCAGGTGCGACGGAGTGATCTGCATGCAGCCGTTCTCAATAGCATAGTTGCCAACATTCCAAAAAAATGTTGCCATGTGTCAAGCAAGTCATTATAGGCAGAGCGTGTACTTAAATTAGGGGCGGGTCATTAATTTATGAATTTAGCATGTACTTGAATGTAACAAGCATGTACTTGAATTTAGGGGTGTGGTCCTACAAGAAGCATATCATTAACATATTCATTTATTTGTCAGGTATATGTAGTGCCTTCTACCCTCAGGGAACTCAAAGACTTGATACAAGCTTCTCAGATATTTGGGGAACTACAAGTCCCAGCATTGTAATTTATTACTCGGACAGACAATGTTGGGAGTTGGAGCACTTTTGTTACTAGTGTGTTGGTAATCTGAGGAACTACAAGTCCCAGATTGGTGAAATAAACTAAATGCTAAATGCTGAAACTTCCTGTAATGTTGCAGACCTGGGACAATTTTGTCTTCTTTGAGTAAGTACAAGATCCAGCATGCCCATTCGTGTGAAACTTGTACATTTGGGTCATCTTTGGCTTCAGCACTTTCCAAAAACACTTCCCTTACACATGTTCTGTACAGAGGCATGTTGAAACTTTGTGGTAATGCTGCAACTTGTAGTTCCTCAGCAGCTGCTTCTTCTCCCTGGCCCTCCTGCTCACATCATCCTGGTTGTTATTTCAACAGAAAATTAAATGTGAAAAAGGTTTAGCTTTGTTGGCAGAGAGGAATGTCAGATAACAGGCACAGGGTGTCCATGGGAAGTCCTGCAGGAGCTTTCCTTTAGAAATGTCCTTTTGCTGTGGTACTGTTCTAAACGTGGGAAAAATGTGCCACTTTACAGGCATACTAAGGCACGATATTTAACCGGTTCCTGACCGGCTCCTGTATATATACGTCAGCAGAATGGCACAGCTGGGCAAAGTAATGTACCCGTACGTTACTTTGAATTTCCCGCCGTGCCCACACAAGCATGTTGCAAGCTGCGTGACCGCGCCCGTAAGTCCCGCAGACTTGATCGCCGCGGGGATGCCCGTGATCGTGTCACGGAGCTCAAGAATGGGGAGATGCCGATGTAAACAGCATCTCCCCGTTCTGCCTATTGACAGCACACTGATCGTCTGCTCCCTGTCATCGGGAGCAGCGATCAGTGTGGTGTCACACACAGCCACACCCCCAGACATTTATAAACACACCCCTAGAAACACGTAACCCCTCCCCGCCCCTAGTGGTTAACCCCTTCACTGCCAGTGAAATTTTTACAGTAATCAATGCAATTTTATAGCATTGATCGCTGTATTAATGCCAATGGTCCCAAAAATGTGTCAAAATTGTCCGATGTGTCCGCTATAATGTTGCAGTCACGATAAAAAATCGCTGACCGCCGCCATTACTAGTAAAAAAAAATATTATTAATAAAAAATGCCATAAAACTATCCCCTATTTTGTAAACGCTATAACTTTTGCGCAAACCAATCAATAGTTGCTTATTGTGATTTTTTTTTTACCAAAAATATATATAAGAATACGTATTGGCCTAAACTGAGGAAAAAAATCAAATTTTATAAATTTTTGGGGGATATTTATTATAGCAAAAAGTAAAAAATTGTTGCTCTTTTTTTGTTTATAGCGCAAAAAATAAAAACCGCAGGGGGGATTAAATACCACCAAAAGAAAGCTCTATTTGTGGGAAAAAAGGACGTCAATTTTGTTTGGGAGCCACGTCGCATGACCAAGCAATTGTCAGTTAAAGCGACGCAGTGCCAAATTGCAAAAAAAGGCTCTGATCAGGAAGGGGGTAAATCCTTCCGGGGCTGAAGTGGTTAAATGAATATTTAATTTTTATTGTTTCACTTTAAGCATTAAAAAAATCACTGTTCCCGAAAATAAGTCAGTTTTTAATACTTTTTTGCATTGATACATGTCCCCTGGGGCAGGACCCAGGTCTCCAAACACTTTTTATGACAATAACTTGCATATAAGCCTTTACAATTAGCACTTTTGATTTTTCATGTTCGTGTCCCATAGACTTTCGTGTGCTCTCCCAAATTTTTTGCATGTTCGGATGTTCTGGTGCAAACCAAACCGGGGGGGGGGGGGGCAGGGGGTGTTCGGCTCATCCTTATCTCCCAGAGTGATCCAGCGGATTGCTATTCAGGCTGGGTTCACACTTAATTTGGATGTGGATCACAGCAGGGGTCCAGTGTGTCCCTGTTCCCTGTTTCAGGGACGACTCAGGCCCAAACTTTTGCCTGAATTCAGACCTAAAATGGAGCCAGGGATGCACAGGACCCTTGTGCAATCCGCTCCGCAGCCGCCCCAGAGATGTGTGGACCGGTCACACTCTCCTGTCATGCAAATTGGATGCAGGGAAATCCGGATTCAATTTGCATAAGTGTGAACCCAGCTTCAAGAGACTAGGACTTTAAGTCCCAGAGTATAAAATAGAGGAAAAAACCTGGAAGATAGAATGCCTATAAAATGTTAAACATTTTGGGCCCTTTGTGGGACTGTGGCCGCCCCGCCTGGTAATTTCTGCTTGAGTTCTGATTACTCAGCTAACATTGTTTATGTATATTTGATGTATTGTACTTCAATAAAAAAATATATTTATTTGGTATTATTATATGAATATTTATAAGGCAGTTTTGACATGTGGTGTTTAATGATTATAACCTGTAGGTCCCTTTCACAAGGGTGCCTCCATTTTACAGAATCCACAAATTTTTTCATGGACACTTTTCATTACCTATTTATCATATAGTATGTAGTATTCCGAACTTTTTAATTCTGGGAAATAGATATACACAATGATGTAAAACTATAAGCAATGTAACAAAAGAGGGAAAAATTACAATTTGTATTCACAGGCCCTTATGAACTGATAGAATTGCATCTGCAGTAACAGCTGTGGTCAGCAGGTGGCAATACAGTATAGTTACTGCTAACTTGATTATTGCACACAAGGGTCTGCAGGCTTCTGTACTTCTGTTTGGAATTGTGTGGTTACGATATAGCCAATATTAACGTAAAAACTCAGCCAAAACATATAATTCAACCTTATGTTGCTTTAACACTAGCATCACATGTATATCCTGGATGTCTGTGAAAAATGTTTTGATACTTTTAGGTTGCTATTACAATATGCTGAGTTCCATCCACATAGGAAGAATTTTGTTCCTTCCAGTAGTCTGTACCTGGCAAAGTCTTTAAGGAGAAGCCTGTAGATTTTTGTTATAGATTTGTTTTTTATTTAACTAAATACACTATGTACTTATTCCTAGGATCCCTTATGATGTCCTAATTTTATTTGTAAAGTCCATAACCATTTTAACCACTTGACCTCCAGAAGGTTTTACCCCCTTCATGACTAGGGCAGTTTTTGCTATTAGGCACTGTGCTACTTTAATGTGCAATTGCGCGGTCATGCAACACTGTGCCCAAATGAAATAAATTTTTTCACACAAATAGAGCTTTTGATGGTATTTAAAGTGATTGTAAATGATCACCTTGTAAAACAACCCATTTAGTTTAACCACTTAAGCCCCAGACCAATTTGCAGCCAAAGGACCAGGCCCCTTTTTGCGATTCGGCACTGCGTCGATTTAACTGACAATTGTGCGGTCGTGCGACGTGGCTCCCAAACAAGATTGGCGTCCTTTTTTTCCCACAAATAGAGCTTTCTTTTGGTGGTATTTGCGGTTTTTATGCGTTTTTATTTTTTGCGCTATAAACAAAAATAGAGCGACAATTTTGAAAAAAATGCAATATTTTTTACTTTTTGCTATAATAAATATCCCCAAAAAATATATAGTTTAGGCCGATACGTATTCTTCTACATATTTTTGGTAAAAAAAATCGCAATTAGCGATTATTGATTGATTGACATTATGGTGGACACATCGGACATTTTTGACACATTTTTGGGACCATTGTCATTTATACAGTAATCAATACTATTTAAATGCATTGATTCCTGTATAAATGACACTGGCAGTGAAAGAGTTAACCACTAGGGGGCGGGGAGGGGTTAGGTCTGTGACGTGTGTGTTTTTTTTACAGTACGGGGGCGTGGCTTTACATCTGACGTCACTGATCGGCTTTCCCGATGACAGGTAACAGCCGATCGGTGACAGGCAGTGTAGGAAGCACGGAGAGAGGTTTGTTTACACAGACCTCTCCCCGTTCTTCAGCTCTGTGACCCGATCGCGGGACACCAGCGGCGATCGGGTCCACTGGTCCCGCGGTCACGGAGCTCAGGACCGGGTCACGAGCACGCCGCCGGCGGCGGGCGCACGACCCACAGCTGGGCATTTAAAGGGGACGTAAATGCCATTCTGCCGACGTAAATGTGCAGGAGGCAGTCCTGAAGTGGTTAAAATAGAAATGAAAGGCAAAACATATTTATATAGATAAAAATATATTTAAAAGCGCCCCGCTAGCGCTCGAAAAAAGCTGGTAAAGCCCTGCTAGTTTAAGCGGCGTTTTTACGAGCGGTTTTCGGGCGCTGGCAGTGTGAAAGGGCTCTTAAAGCACTTGGGTTTTCACATTGGGATTGCAGATGAGGCTTCTTTCAAGTGCTTTACAGGCACTTTTTTTAACGCTAAAGAGCCTTAAAAACACCTGAAAAATGCCCCAGTGTGAAAGGGGTCTTTAGTTCCTCAAATAAACTGCTTTTGCTGGGGGTTTAACTATATTTGGAGCCATTTGCAGCCTAAGTAGTGGGGGGACACCTCTAAAGGTAACTACAGGGGTTTCAGGAAGTAAAGATCCTAGAACTTTATCAATCTTCAGGACGTTCCAATGCTTTAAAAAAATCTTTTTAATAAAAAAATGTTGTTTAGTATATGTGATAAAAAAAGAGAATTTAGAGAAAAAATTGCAATCTGACGATCTATCCTTGGGTTTTAACATATCATCCCTGCTTCTATGTGGCCCCACAGAAGAAGGCCCACTTTAGTGTACACATAGTGGGAAGGTGTTAAGGGTGTATGGACATGCTATAATCACAATTTAACCAAAAAGAACATTACCAAATAAATTTGGGGACTTTTTAGGATCACATTAAAATGAACGGTTAAAAACATTTATGTATGTGTTTTTTTTTTTGTAAATCCTCTTTAAAAACAGATTATTCATGGCTTTCAATTGCACGTATTTCATAGTTTCTTTCAACAGTACTTGTCCACATAAAAATTCTAATAATTGAACCTCTACCACTTCTCATCAGACCTATTGGGCCTCATAGACATGGGTCAGAAGGTTGCAGAAAAAATGCCTCTAATATAATTTATGCATGTATGGCATACGTAAATGCACTCTACTGACCTGAATATAAATTTATTCTGTGCATTTATGCATATACAAGCGTAAATTATGCTTATAAGCTCCACTTATTTCCTTTCATAACTCTACACATGTAAAAAAAATAAAAAAAATAACATGGTCTTCCCCTTAAAAATATATACCAGATCCTTATATTGATGAGGTTCTGGTTATGATGTCAAGGTGGACGCCTTTAAAAAAAAAAAAAATTATAGAAATGGCATGGGGTCCCTCCCAATATCAATGCCAGACATGAAGGAACTGGTATGAATTTTGAGAGGGAACCCTACACAAAAAACAAGAAGGACAAATCCTTATCAGACCCTTTTCTGAGTGTTCAGCCTGGCAGGCCAAGAAAGGAAGAAACCAGCGTGTGCCCCCATCCCTACTGAACCATACCAGGGCACATGTCCTCAATATGGGGGGGGGGGGTACCTTGCTAGGAGCGCATCCCCTGACAAAGCACCTTGTTCCCTGGGCCAGAGTTGTGGAGGTCTGTGGGTGGGAGGCTTATCGGAATCAAGATGCTCCCTTTAACAAAAAGGGAGCACCCAGTTACACCACCCATAATACCCCTAATTCACAAAAAAGTAGACAGTAAATAAAGTTTTTGTTATCACATAGTAAATAAAGTCACTTACCCAGTTTATGATAAGTCTTCTACTGAAAAAACAAAACAAAAATGTTCCACGTCATACATCCTTCATCAATCATTTTGTCTATTGATACAAATCCACGTCAATCACAATGACACAAGCCCACTGAAGGAAGAACAAAATGCAAACCTAAGAACACCCCTCCCCTTTGGGGATTCGACATCAATAAATGATTGGGGCTGGTTGGTGTCATTGATTGCTAATGACACAACACTGTGATTGGTCATAGAAGACCAATCACAGTGACCTTTGACAGTGCTGCCTCAGGGCTGTTTCCAGTGCAGGATCCCCCTGAGCTTTATGTTCACTTCCTCTTGCCCTAGAGCCTACCTTGAAGAAGACATCTATTATTAGAGAATATGCTCTGTCAACGTTTGCACTAGTCCCTGAGTGTCCCAAGCCTCACCCTATGCCCTATCCCAGTTCTTCAAGTAATACATCCTAAAAAAAAAAACATTCTGCTTGGTTACTGTGTGAAAAGACTCCGGACTTATTGTGTGCCTGGCTGCCATGCATCTAATAGGCAAAGAACCCTGCGACAGATAGCAGGACCAGTTTGGGGAAGGCGCTACATTCACTTTCAAATTGTTCAGAGTTGCCTGCAGTCAGCCCAAAATCTTGCTCCAAATAAACAACTAGAAAGGTAAGCAGTATTTAAAAAAAAATATTATTCGTTTTTATGTGTGAATGTGCACAAATAACAAACATATAGAGGAGTTGTCATTTTAGGAGAACAGAATATGGAGCCATTCCAAGCATAGATAAAACAACACTCCCTGAGAAGTAATAGACACTTATGAGAAGAGGGTTACATTTTTTTTAAAGAAAAAAAAATATCATTTCGCACTCTCTATTGATTGATGAAGTCTTGAACAACATACCCAACATACATAAGCACGCAAAGTTATATGAAGGAAAACTTCAAACACGCTTATACAGTGGTGTGAAAAAGTGTTGCCCCCTTCCTCATTTCCTGTTCCTTTGCATGTTTGTCACACTTAAGTGTTTCGGAACATCAAACCAATTTAAAAATAGTCAAGGACAACACAAGTAAACACAAAATGCAATTTGTAAATGAAGGTGTTTATTATTAAAGGTGAAAAAAAATCCAAACCATCATGGCCCTGTGTGAAAAAGTGATTGCCCCCTAAACCTAATAACTGGTTGGGCCACCCTTAGCAGCAACAACTGCAACCAAGCGTTTGCGATAACGTGCAATGAGGCTTTTACAGCGTCCTGGAGGAATTTTGGCCACTCATCTTTGCAGAATTGTCCTAATTCAGTTCATTAGAGGGTTTTCGAGCATGAACGGCCTTTTTAAGGTCATACCACAACATCTCAATAGGATTCAGGTAAGGACTTTGGCTAGGCCACTCCAAAGTCTTAATTTTGTTTTTCTTCAGCCATTCGGTGGTGGACTTGCTGGTGTGTTTAGGATCATTGTCCTGCTGCAGAACCCAAGTTCGTTTCAGCTTGAGTACACGAACAGATGGTCGGACATTCTCCTTCAGGATCTCTTGGTAGACAGCAGAATTCATAGTTCCTTTTATCACGGCAAGTCTTCCAGGTCCTGAAGCAGCAAAACAGCCCCAGACCATCACACTACCACCACCATATTTTACTGTTGGTATAATGTTCTTTTTCTGAAATGCAGTGTTCCTTCTACGCCAGATATACTTGGACACACACCTTCCAAAGAGTTCCACTTTTGTCTCATCGGTCTACAGAATGTTGTCCCAAAAGTCTTGGGGATCATCAAGATGTGTTGTGGAGAAATTGAGACGAGCTTTGATGTTCTTTTTGCTCAGCAGTGGTTTTCTCCTTGGAACTCTGCCATGCAGGCCATTTTTGCCCAGTCTTTTCCTGATGGTGGAGGCATGAACGCTGACCTTAACTGAGGCAAGTGAGGCCTGCAGTTCCTTGGACGTTGTTGTGGGGTCTTTTGTGACCTCTTGGATGAGTCGTCGCTGCGCTCTTGGGGTAATTTTGGGCGGCCGGCCACTCCTGGGAAGGTTCACCACTGTTCCATGTCTTCGCCATTTGTGGATAATTGCTCTCACTGTGGTTCGCTGGATTCCCAAAGCTTTGGAAATGGCTTTATAACCCTTTCCAGACTGATAGATCTCAATTACTTTCTTTCTCAATTGTTCCTGAATTTCTTTGGGTCTCGGCATGATGTGTAGCTTTTAAGGATCTTCTGGTGGACCTTACTGTGTCAAGCAACTCCTATTTAAGTGATGCCTTGATTGTGAACAGGTGTGGCAATAATCAGGCCTGGGTGTGGCTAGAGAAATTGAACTCAGGTGTGGACAACCACAGTTATAGTATGTTTTAACAAGGGGGGCAATCACTTTTTCACACAGGGCCATGATGGTTTGGATTTTTTTTCACCTTTAATAATAAACACCTTCATTTACAAATTGCATTTTGTGTTTACTTGTGTTGTCCTTGACTATTGTTTAAATTGGTTTGATGTTCCGAAACACTTAAGTGTGACAAACATGCAAAGGAACAGGAAATGAGGAAGGGGGCAAACACTTTTTCACACCACTGTAGCTCTGGCGAGGAGGCTCCTAGATAGCAAGGCTTCTGTCAATAGGCACCCACTAGTAGATAAAACCAGTGAAATACAGAATGGAGTAAGGGTTGCCACTTTTCAAGCCAAACCCGAACACTTTAGAGGCAGACAGTACATTTTTATAATTTTAGTATACACTATAGGATTGTAACAGACCTGGGACACCTTTGGGCACTCCAAAGAAAATAGTAATGCGGCGCCCATACCGCCCACTCACCCTCCTGTCAAGCCCTGTTCCAAGCCACATTTCTGTTTGAATAATGTGTCAGAGTTTCAGGTGGACTGAACCACGGACACATTATTCAAACCCCAGACTGTCCAAGTGAATCCCGGACAGGTGGCAACCCTAAATGGAGTGCCATGCCAAAACTGAATGAAAGTCCAAAATAATTTAAATTGTTGGTACAAAAAAATGTTTTTAAATGTTCTTAAAGTGGTTGTAAAGCCTAAACATTTTTTACCTTAATGCATTCCTTGCATTAAGATAAAAAAATGTTTAGGTGTCAGCATCCCCCTCACCCCCCCCCCCCCTTTTACTTACCTGACCCCTCATTCCATCCAGCGCCGTTCACTTCTGCAGATATTCTCTCCCCTCACTTCCCGGGTCTCGCTGGCTTTGCTGCAGCACCAGGAGACATTGGCTCCCAGTGCTGTCAATCAAAGCCAGTGACAAGGGAGCTGGGGGCAGGGCTGAGTCCCACTGTCTGTGTCAATGGATGCAGCAGGGGGCTCGGGTGTGTGCAGGCATGATTACCCCCATGGAGGAGGAGCTAGAAGCGCCGGCAGGGTACCCAAAAAGAGGAGGTTCGCGGCCACTCTGTGCGGTGTGTGTATAGAGATGCTTGTTATTTAAAAATATATATATTTTTACCTTTACGATCACTTTAAGCCCTGTTGTGTGCTGACAACACAGCTTTTTGTGAAAGGAGTGGTGTCAGTTCTGCCCTTTTTTTTTTTAGTAAAAGCTTTTGCAGGCTCTTTGACTTTGGAGAGCTTTCAATAGAGTACACAAAAGCTTAAGGCCCCTTTCACACTGGGGCGGGGAGCCACGGTGACGGTAAAGCAGCGCTATATTTAGTGCTGCTTTACCGTCATTTTAACCGCGGTATTCGGCCGCTCGCGGTGCGGTTTTACCCCCCGCGAGCGGCGATTTGCGGCGATATTGCCACGGTTTTACCGTGGTGTCCCATTCTAATCAATGGGAAGGAGCGGTATAGGAGCGGTGAACACACCGCTCCTATACCGCTCCAAAGATGCTGCTAGCAGGACTCTTTTTGTCATCCTGCTAGCGCACCGCTCCAGTGTGAAAGCCCGCCGGCTTTCACACTGGAGTTAAAGGGGCCGGATTTTTTCATGCGGTGAACAGGCGCTATTTTTAGCGCTGCACCGCATGAAAAACGCCCCGGTGTGAAAGGGGCCTAAAGGCTTGCTTGAATTAGCATGTGACAGGGTGATTTACAGGCAGAAGATTGTGGGAGACAGAAGCAGAGCATTGTTACTCCATAACACCTGCCCAGACAAAGACCTTATCAGTGTCACAACTCTTTTTTCATTAAAGTTAGCAATAAAACATTAGGCTTCCCAAGTGATATTTTTTCATGTTAAAACTAATATGAAATATTAGTAGTTGGATTTACATCTATTTTAACAAACTATGCTTGAGTTCTTTAAATTTAAGTGCTGGGGTACATTTTATTATGTACAGATCTGTGCACCCAAAAAGCCAGTATTTGTCTGCATCAACTGATTGATTGCCAGCTCTTCAATTGTCAAAACCTTAGCAGATTTTTGTATTGATGGGGTCTTCTGCCTTTTTTTTTAGATTATACATTTTAGCTTGGGATGATTAAAACACATCAGGCAGTCTTCCAGTTAGATGTTCAAGAGCATTATTAAAAATAAAAAAGTAAAAACACTGTGGATCCAAAACACCACAGACCTTCAATCCAGGTGCGCCGAAATGCCCCATTGTATTCATACTTTCCCAAGAAGTGTTTTTATCTTTCCTTAGTTATAGTAGTGTTTCCACCAAAAAAAAAAAATAGCTTAAAAATCATTAAAAAATAAATAAATAAATAATTAAAAAAAATAAAATTTACTCACCTCTAAATGCCTGTTGCTAGGGTTGTCCCTCGTACATGTGCAGTGGGTGCACGGCTGTGAAGCCACAGCCGGGTACCCACAGTAAGAATGCCGGTGCTGCGAGCGGAGCAGGGAACGAGGGGGGGCTTTGTTCCCCCGCATCGCTGGACCCTGGGACAGGTAAGTGTCCGATTATTAAAAGTCAGCAGCTGCAGTATTTGTAGCTGCTGACTTTTACATTTTTTTTTTTAGGGGCACCCACTTTAAATGTATATATAATATAATGTGTTGATTTTATCAACATCTGCAGTGGGTGTTTGTAGTCCTTTGTGATCCAGGTCTGATTCCTTTTATTAACGCCTCCTTTACACAAGCACCTTTAATACTGTCAATGCTCGGGACCGCTCAGTCACTTTCATGACTGTATTGGGTAGAGCAGCTGGGTTTGTTTAGTTGCTGCGTTTCCATAGACATGAATGGGTTGCTTGCACACACCTGGTTGCTCCAGGTGCTTAAAGAAACAGCCCATCTATGGGGCACATGTGTGAGTGAGAAAAAAGAAAGGTTGGGACAAGAATAGTCCCAGGATTGCAATCAAGGGGAGAATCAACAACAGGATTTAATCGATCAAATGCATGAGTAGGACACGTTCCTCCACGATACCTACTAGCACATATAAAACACTATAAACTGTAGAAAAAGAAAAAACATTGCGTTATTAAAAATAAACTCTGGACAAAAAAACTCCCCCACTAGTCCTGAGTCAAAAAACTTCCTTTTCCAAAAGAAAAATTGGACATAAAGTGTTATTAAAGAGAGTAAATTCTTTCTGTCCGTAGCAATAAATCTTGACTGTCCCAAATCACTTGTATGAGTTATGCCCTAACCAGGGCTTGGAATTAAATAATTATGGAAAGTCAATATAAACAGACAAGAAATCGCTTCCCGTTGCTGCTATTCTCATGCTGCTAAATGAGATGTATAAACAGCGATGATGGTCATGCAGAGGTGGATATAGATCAGATTCTAATTAGTCTATACATAGGAACAGCATACAGGTCTCCAATGATTTAGTAATGAAGCGTAACACACTCAAGTAGAAAATATTCAGTTCTCAATAGTGTGACAGACTGCAGGGACCGTTGCTGGTTGTATAGAAACCAGAGCCTCTGTGACTCGTATCAGTTAATACATTGATCTGCAAACAATCTTGACATATAGACACATGAGGAGACACATGTAAAGGAGTGACACAAGTCCGTGAGGGGTTCTTACCCTTCCTTTACTATTGCTGCTTGGCCAGTGTGTGTACGTCTTCCTCGTGTCAGGTGCCAGTGGATCAGGAAGAAAACAACTGAAGTAATTTGAGCATGACCGGTTCCGTGTATCCAACAGAGTGACTGTTATCTGAGAAGCAGTAGGTCTGATTGCTTTCCGGTTTAAAGTTCAGGAAGCACAGCTACGATAGCCCGTATGGACTACTCTCTGACGGATTATACAACAGCACTTGTCCTTCAGTGTTCGGATGCAAGGAGTCACCTTGCTGTCATAGGTACAGAATTACTCAGGAGCGAGGGGATCAGCCAGCGTCTACAGCATTGATACGTTGACGGGTTTCGTGCTTTAAATAAGCACTTCATCTGGACGTCGTGCATATATGATCAGAGTCTTTAAATAGGGCATTTCAGACAATCAGAGTCTAAATCGCACATGTATTGTATACCGCCATCTTGTGGTGACAACTTAAAACTACAGTTGATTTAAGAGAGAACAGGTGAGAGTTTCAAATTGGTAAGGGGAATAACATAATCAAAATGTAGTTAAAACCTATGTTAGACTTACCGGGAACCTTCCAGGACGGCACACATGAGAGATGAGGGCTCCTCCCTACAGGAAACACAATCATATGACAGCTTTGTTATAAGTCCCCAACCTCCCCCTTGATCCTCAGTATGTAATAAAGTAATCCTGAACTGGTTCACAAGGAGCTTATCTTTCCCTCCACACAGGGCGGGTAGTAGGCCTGCCGTCCTGGAAGGTTCTTGGAAATACCGTTACCGGTAAGTCTAACATAGGTTTTCTCCTATAACCTTCCAGGACGGAACACATGAGAGGATAATCAAGTAACCCCAGGCCTACCTTCAGGGTGGGACCACCGCTTGCAGGACTTTCCGACCGAAAGCCAAATCTTGTTGTGACCACATTTCCACACGGTAGTGCTTTAGGAACGTATCCTGACTGGATTAGGTGACTGCTCTGCAGATTTGTTCCCAGGAGGCCCCTGCTTTCTCAGCCCAGGACGTTGCTAGTGACCTGGTTGAATGAGCTTTAACTTTTGCTGGTGCTGAAACTCCAGAACTCTCATATGCCACAGAGATAGCTTCTCTGATCCATCTAGATACTGAGGCTTTTGAAGCCTGAAGCCCTTTTCTAGACCCAGCGTATAAAAACTAGCAGGTGACTGGACCTCCTAAAAAATCTTTGTTCTTTCTAGATAGGTAAGGAGGCATTCTTCTTATATCTAGAAGATGACATTTCTTTTCTTTCTCATTTTTTTGGTTTATCATAGAAGGATGGCAACATTATGGCTTGCGTCCTATGAACTAAAGATGCTACCTTTGGTAAATATAAGAGATCTGCCCTAAGGGTGACCCTATCTGGCTGTACCAATATGAAGGGTTCCTTCATGGACAGACCTTTCATATTTTTTGTTGTCTTTCCCCTTTTTTGCCACAGCCACAGGGCTCGCTTTTTCAACCTCAGGACCAAAGGTAGGTTGTGTGACTCACACTGCACCAGCATACACACACACACACACACCTCTCCTGGGACCCACCTTTTTTCAAAGGGAAGAGGGAAAAAGCCAGGACCAAACATTTTTTATCGGATGTAGCCTGGCTATCCTATACCAATCTAGGCAAGCGGGAGTGACTGCAAGGGTAGAATAAGGGCACTAGGTCCCCCTCCAGAGAGGCTTTCCTGTGAAGATGTGCCTTCTCTAGGGGTAAGCTCCTGTGTCTCAAGGCCCTGGGCTATTGACTGCCCAGCGGCAACACAGAAGGCTTCAATGGTTGCCAACATTTCTGTTTGCGGGGATGAGAGAAACTCTTTCATCAATGCCGAAGCCTCCTTCCCTGCTAATTTATTTATGCATTTATAGCAGAAAGGTTTTGGGTGAGAATTTGGGAGTTTGTCCTTACAATACCCCCTTTTTTGAGGAGCTATGCCCTGTAGCGGCAGAAGGGAGTTTATCTGGGGCCTCCTGGGCTCCGCTGGGGGACTATGTAAGATAAGAGACATAATACATCACATTATATGTCTTCCCCCAAGACTGCGGGCTTGTACTGGGGAGGGAGGAAGGGTAAGTTTAAAGTTCAGCCTATCCTGACTTATCCCCGATTCCTGACGCCAAGAATCTGGGTTTTCTTATCCCTTCCTCAGCTCCCTTTCCAAGGGGGGTTGTACTCACCGGGCCCGACCTGGATCTGCCCGCAGTAGTTGCTTTCCCTTCCTCTTGCTCATTAGGAGGTTAGCAGGGACTTGGGCTGCTGATACTGCTGGTGTGGCAGGTATAGCCAGCCGACCGCTTCACACCGCCTTCTACTGCACTCCATGCCGCTCTCCATGCTTCCCCCGTCGTTATCACTGCTTTAGGGTTGCGCTGTGACCACACTTCCTGTGATGCGGTTCTAACTCAAAGTGAGGTTTGGAAGACAGAACTTCTTGCAGTCAGCAAAGTGGAGAGCGGCTGGCGGTGGAATCAAACAGCTTCAGCGATGGCGCGCCTCCCCGCGGCCAGAGTGCTGATGCTGATATGGGGGCGACCTGTGAGAAAGGACAAGCCTTACAAGTTAGTACAGCCCTCCCCGGCCTCTCTAAAACCTGTCTCAACAGGGGAACCATCAGACCCTCCCCGGTCCTTCGGTTAGGAAAAAAACAAACATGCTGCTGTGTTTGGGAGAAACACAATCAATACTGAGGATCAAGGGGGAGGGTGGGGACTTAAGACAAAGCTGTCATATGATTGTGTTTCCTGTAGGGAGGAGCCCTCATCTCTCATGTGTGCCATCCTGGAAGGTTATAGGAGAAATGTTTTTTTATAAATCCAGCTTGTTGATAACAGTTACCCAATCGTCAAATAATGATAATACATTTAAATATGATGAGAGGCATTTGTTCCTGCATAAAGTTTACTGGCTAAAATACCAGAAAAGAGAGAAGGGAGCTATAGCCAATAGTAGCGGCCTCCTGGAAAAGTAAAGCTCATCATGTGGGTAAAAGGACAGTTGGTTACGGTAAAGAACATAAATACTGATGATAGATCAATAATTGATTACATTAAATACATAACAGTGCAGAGAGTACACAGACTCTTATGCACTGCCAGACTTTCATCAAACAAGAAGGGGGGGGGGGTTTCCCCCTATTTAGGGTTCCAAGAATACTTTCAGGCATAACTCAGTATTGAGGCCCTTCGGCTGAAGGGTCTGAAGCCTGAAAATCCATAATTCACCCCTTTATCAAAGTCGCCCCTTCGGTCAGAGAGATTAAGGGCAAAAAAGCCCTTTGCTCTGAGCCCACGCTTGTTGCTCTGATGGAATTCACGAAAATGCTGAGCTATTGGGGTACCTTTTTTTAATCTGATACTCTTTAAGTGTTCAGCAAATCTGACACGTAGCTGGCGTTTCGTTTTGCCCACATATAAGTTATGACAGGGACATTCAAGAATGTAGAGGACCTTTGATATAGCAGATTTCAAACTCATTTTTTGAATCCAGGTGCCACAGTTACCACTAGAGAACATGCCTATTACTCTGGGCATGTCAGTGTGCCAGTTTCTATTTACAGGTCATCTGAATTCAGATTCGACCAGATCATCCTTCAGATTTTTGTCTCTCTTGGCCACCATGTGGGGTCTATCACCTGCAATCTCTCTTAGGGTGTCTGAGCGGTGAGGATGTGCCAATGGTCGGAAAGGATAGAGCTAACCTGGTGCCATTGGACCCCGAAAGGAGTAATAAGCCTTATTGGTTCTCCCAAATTGCTGGTATTCCTTTCCTGGGGTACAAGTAGGTCAGCCCTCGTCCTCCGTCCAGCAATCATCTTGGCCCTTTTTAAAGTGCGATGTGAATAGCCATACTCCCGAAATCTATGTTATAATGACTGATTCACGGCAGTAGTCTTCCTTGGTGGAGCAGTTCCTTAGAATACGGAGGAACTGCCCCACCGGAATACCCCGTATAAGAGAGCGAGGATGGTGACTGTATGCTCGTAACATAGTGTTTGTGGCTGTCCCCTTCCGGAACATTTTTGGTGACCAATTGTCCACCTTCTATTCTTATTAAGAGATCCAGGAAAAATCCAAATAGTGAAACGAAAAATGTGCTATATAACAACAGCAATAAAGTGATAACGTGCTAAAATACATACAATATTCCAAATAAAGTGCTTTCATGCAGGATATGATAAAACGTCCATATGGTGAGAAAAAAAGGAATCAATAAAATCCTTAAACCAATATAATGGTGAACTAAACTATAAAAATCCTTATAAAAAAAAATAGATTAATGAATATATATATATATATATATATATATATATATATGTGAAAATAAAAGTGCTACAATGTGCTGTGCAATCAAATAATGTTCAAAAGTGCTCCAATGTAATCCATGCGATTCAGTGGTTGCTGTGATATCAATTCAATATTAAGGTGCTGCGTGTGCACTCAGTTGTTCCCCCCAGGTAATGACTGCTCACATTAGAGCGTTTGACCTTGCTGATTTGGCTTGGTCAATACTCGCATTGGAACCTGTAAATGGTTCAGTGGTGAATCCGGATTCCTGTGGTGGCCTCACTAGCATTCCATCCTGTCCCCTTCCCCTATGCGTGTTGATACAAGGGGTTCATTCGTATCTTCCTCAGGGGTCAATATAAGGGGTTAATTTGTATCTTCCTCAGGGGACATCGTCGATGTTCCGCAGCCACGGTACATAGACGAGGCGTATACAGGCAGGCATAAGCAGGTGCCCAAAGAGGTGCCACATAATTTCTGGTAATGATGACCTGCAAATTGAAAAAAGTTGTTCTTTAAGGCAATCTCCAGCAGTTCCAGAATTAATTCATTCTGCGCACTCATGTTGGGGAATCTTTGGTCAAGGAAATTATATACTGCCAGTATTCCCCATTCATGTGCGATTGACATGTATAAAGACTCCACGTCTATACCCACAAGGAGAACCTCCCCCGGGAAGGTAAGATTGAGAATTTTATTGAGTACGTCCCCTGTTTTACGGACATAGGATGGCAAAGATTCCACCAGTTCTTTAATCAAACAGTCTACAGTGGTGTGAAAAAGTGTTTGCCCCCTTCCTCATTTCCTGTTCCTTTGCATGTTTGTCACACTTAAGTGTTTCGGAACATCAAACCAATTTAAACAATAGTCAAGGACAACACAAGTAAACACAAAATGCAATTTGTAAATGAAGGTGTTTATTATTAAAGGTGAAAAAAAATCCAAACCATCATGGCCCTGTGTGAAAAAGTGATTGCCCCCTAAACCTAATAACTGGTTGGGCCACCCTTAGCAGCAACAACTGCAACCAAGCGTTTGCGATAACGTGCAATGAGGCTTTTACAGCGTCCTGGAGGAATTTTGGCCCACTCATCTTTGCAGAATTGTCCTAATTCAGTTACATTAGAGGGTTTTCGAGCATGAACAGTCTTTTTAAGGTCATACCACAACATCTCAATAGGATTCAGGTCAGGACTTTGGCTAGGCCACTCCAAAGTCTTCATTTTGTTTTTCTTCAGCCATTCGGTGGTGGACTTGCTGGTGTGTTTAGGATCATTGTCCTGCTGCAGAACCCAAGTTCGTTTCAGCTTGAGTACACGAACAGATGGTCGGACATTCTCCTTCAGGATCTCTTGGTAGACAGCAGAATTCATAGTTCCTTTTATCACGGCAAGTCTTCCAGGTCCTGAAGCAGCAAAACAGCCCCAGACCATCACACTACCACCACCATATTTTACTGTTGGTATAATGTTCTTTTTCTGAAATGCAGTGTTCCTTCTACGCCAGATATACTTGGACACACACCTTCCAAAGAGTTCCACTTTTGTCTCATCGGTCCACAGAATGTTGTCCCAAAAGTCTTGGGGATCATCAAGATGTGTTGTGGAGAAATTGAGACGAGCTTTGATGTTCTTTTTGCTCAGCAGTGGTTTTCTCCTTGGAACTCTGCCATGCAGGCCATTTTTGCCCAGTCTTTTCCTGATGGTGGAGGCATGAACGCTGACCTTAACTGAGGCAAGTGAGGCCTGCAGTTCCTTGGACGTTGTTGTGGGGTCTTTTGTGACCTCTTGGATGAGTCGTCGCTGCGCTCTTGGGGTAATTTTGGGCGGCCGGCCACTCCTGGGAAGGTTCACCACTGTTCCATGTCTTCGCCATTTGTGGATAATGGCTCTCACTGTGGTTCGCTGGATTCCCAAAGCTTTGGAAATGGCTTTATAACCCTTTCCAGACTGATAGATCTCAATTACTTTCTTTCTCAATTGTTCCTGAATTTCTTTGGGTCTCGGCATGATGTGTAGCTTTTAAGGATCTTCTGGTGGACCTTACTGTGTTAAGCAGCTCCTATTTAAGTGATGCCTTGATTGTGAACAGGTGTGGCAATAATCAGGCCTGGGTGTGGCTAGAGAAATTGAACTCAGGTGTGGACAACCACAGTTATAGTATGTTTTAACAAGGGGGGCAATCACCTTTTCACACAGGGCCATGATGGTTTGGATTTTTTTTCACCTTTAATAATAAACACCTTCATTTACAAATTGCATTTTGTGTTTACTTGTGTTGTCCTTGACTATTGTTTAAATTGGTTTGATGTTCTGAAACACTTAAGTGTGACAAACATGCAAAGGAACAGGAAATGAGGAAGGGGGCAAACACTTTTTCACACCATTGTATATATGTGGTGGTGGCCAATAGGAAAAAGAGTATCCCAAGGGCCACTCCCACATGCATGATTGGTCAATCAAAACATATATGGAACAGCTGTGACTATCCACATCACATGTGTGAAAGACCACCTCTGGGAAATGTCTGAGCTGGCACCCTTATCTTGCAAAGAACCTTTTTTGTTTTTGCATAGGGACAAGAGGAAGTTAAGCCTAGGATTTCCTTATTGCTTAAAGCAATTGTAACCCTAAATAAAAAAAAAAATGTATCCTGTTACTTTAAAGCATGTTAAACAGCACAGTGCTTGTGTTGTGTAATTGGGCCCTCTCAATCACCTGAATACCTTGCTAATCCTGCCTGTTTCTGCCCTCCCCCCTGTAAACTGACCCTGGTTTATCGTGGCTGCTCAGCCCTGACACCGTTGTCAGTTTACCTGCCTCTGTCGTCCGCAGCTCTCCTCTGTCCCCCCCCCCCCACCTGCCTGTCAGCTGGTGACAGGGCCTGCCCTTCCCCTCCTGCTGCTGAAATTACTGTGTAAAATACACACAATCCCCTATGTTAGAAAATGTACTATGCTCCACAGTCTGTGCTTTGTAAAACATATGCCCATTTTTACCTTATTTCACAGTGCCTTGTTTGATGCTCACGTGACTCCGCGCTGCTCTCCTCCTCTCCTCCCGACTGACATCAGTGGGGGGATTCTCGGCCCCTCCCGCTGTAGCTGTCAGATCAGGAGTGGGAGCAGCGAGGAGTCACGTGAGCGCCAAGCGGCACTGTGAAGGTAGAAATGGGCATATTTTTTTCAAAGCACAGGCACTGGAGCATAGGACATTTGCTAACAGAGGGGATTGCGTGTACTTTACAAAGTGGCGTAACAACCACTTTAATGTAGTACCCAGTTTGCATTGTCTTCCCTGCCTGTGTTAACTTTTTTTTAAAAGGTGTTTATTTTTGATTTTCCAACAGTACAAAAAACAAACAATACAAAACTAACAGCAGTAGTAGCACCTTATAAGCAAGGGGATCACATCACAACTTTCCTGTGCTCCTGTTTTATTCCACCATGTTTACTCCTGAGGATAACGGCAATAGGATTGGACCCATATGCCCTACTGCAACTGACAACCATACACACACACACACACCCTTCACGCAGACTCACTCATGTCCATTCATACCTCATTCTACTCTTGCTCTGTCCCAATAGTCCCACCGAAATCCTCTCCCCCTGCCAATAGAGATAGACCAACAGTATGGTATTCCCAAACACTTGTTAACAATCCTGTGAGGATAGGACCGATCCCCAGAAGGGGGCAGTAATATCCAGCCAGGGTTGCCATACCTTATAAAACTTCTTTAGACAGACCCTGTTTTTATAAACAATCTTGATCTTGGGGAGTTCCCCATTGATGATGCCATACAGAGTTTGTAACTTAGGAGGGTCACTTTCTTTCCATTTTAATAAAATCACTTTCCGTGCATAGAACATTATAGTCCGTATTAGGATGCGAGCAGCCACTGGGTGGACTAAGTCATTCAGTATACCCAGTAATCCCACTTGTTCAGTATACCCAGTAATCCCGGGTGTTCTGGGAACCGGTATGTTAAGCTGTTCTGCAAAAAATTTGAATAACTGATCCAGTATCGATTGAGTCCAGGACAGCTCCAGAACATATGAAACATATTAGCATTATTACAGGTACACCGAGCACAACTAGCATTCGCTCTCAGCCCCTATCAGGAGTATAATGTAAGTGGTGGATAAATTTAAACTGTACATATTGGTCAGCAGTACACATAGTATCTTGAAAACAAACCTCAGTAACCTCTTCCCACCCCTCAACTGTTAGAACAGGTATCAGTTTTTGCCATTTAGTAAATGAGGTTTGGAATGGGTCCGCCCCCGCCATGTTCAGGTGGTTATAGAAGGTTGTCACCATTTTCGTTATATCTGGGTCAGAGAGATGGTCTTCCAAAGGAGATGTCCCGAGCCCCATGGTCAGGGTACCAAATTGAGTCCGAATGGCATGTCTGATCAGAAGATACTTATAAAAAAATTTGTTAGGTATACCATATTTAGCTTTTAAGTGGTCAAAAGTTACAAAAATATTATTTGAGAATAAATGCGCCAGATGCGTAACTTGCATCCTTGTCCACCATTTCGAGTCAGGATGACCATAGAGCTCAGGGAGATTTGGGTTGTCCCAAATTGGAGTGTTTGGCGACCATGTACTCGTATCTTTGGAGAGGAGTCCATTGCCCTCCTTCCATGCTAGCAAACCAACATCCCTAGGGGAAAATCTAGAGCATCTATTGGGTCGAGACCTGTGCAGCACATCAAGTGCCTTAGTACCTTCCTCGTAAAATGAGGACACTAGGGAGGCAGAAGGGGGCCGAGGGTCGGAATGCATCCACTCATATATGAACGTGAGTTGTGAGGCAAGAAAGTAATTCCGTAGGTTTGGGTTTGCCAATCCTCCCTTGCTTTTAGCCGCTTGCAGGGACACTTTGGATATACGTGGATGGGCGGCTTGCCAGACAAAGGAGGATAGGACTGCCTCCACCTTTTGGAACAGTTTTTTGGGGAGATACACTGGAGCTGCTCTAAAAAAATACAAAAATTTTGGCAAAAAAATCATTTTAAAGATATTAATACGTCCTATCAAATTTAGTGGGAGGGTTGACCAGACTTGGAGTTTGTCCGTCATTTGTTTTATTACGGGTGTGATCTGCCTGTGTTAACTTGACCAAAGCAGAGATAGCCTTAAGCCTCGTACACTCGATCAGAAAATCGTAGAAAATACACTGCTTTTGAAGCAATCGTACGATAATCTGAACGTTAGTACACAGCTGTCATCCAAAATTTTCTGAAGGGACAAATATTTCCTGTGCGATACCAGATCGTACGGTTTTCATTCAATCAGTACAATTTTCATCCAAAAATACAATACAAATACACTACATTACATCACTTCAGAATTTTTATTCTGTCGTACGAGAATTTTCGTACTTAACCACTTCCCACCCGGCCAATGTACATATACGGCTGGGTGGGAGCTGTCTACTTCTGAATGGACGTTCCGGAACGTCCTTCAGAAGTAGAGGGATCGCGCCGCTGCGCGTGCCCGCGCAGCGGCGCGATCCCGATGCGGCCGTGTCACATGGACACGGCGCATCTCGGATCGGCAGGAGGGCTCGCTGATTGGCCCTCCTGATCACATGACGGCCGTGTCGAATAACAGCCGTCATGTGATGTAAACAAACAGCCGGTTGCTAGGCAATCGGCCCTCCTCTCCTCACACAGAAGTCGTCGGTGAGGAGAGGAGAGCGGATCGCTGCAGCCGGCTGGTGATCAGTGAGTATTAGCTGTTTTTTTACAGTTTTTTACTCACTGATCACCAGTAGTGTCCACACAGTAAAACACACATGTCCCCACAGTAAAACACACATGTCCCCACAGTAAAACACACATGTCCCCAAAACACACATGTCCCCAAAACACACATGTCCCCAAATAATAAAAACACATGTCCCTCACATATGTCCCAGTAAAATAACATGTGCCAATGATTATCTGCACACATATGTCCGTGATCACCTGAACACCCCTTTTACATGATCATTTGCGTACATATGTCCGTGATCACGCGAACCAATTATTATACACTTAACGGATTTTTTTTTAACAAAAAACATGTAGCAGAATACATTTTGGCTTAAATTTATGACAAAATTTGATTTTATTGGATTTCTTTTAAAAAAGAAAGGAGAAAATATTGTTTTTTTTCAAAATTTCCACTATGTTTTCGCTTATATCGCAAAAAATAAAAAACAGAGTCGCGAATAAATACCACCAAACTAAAGCTCTATTTGTGCGAACAAAATGATAAAAAATTAATTTGGTTACAGCATTGCATGACCGCGCAATTGTCACTGAAAGTGCGAGAGCACTGAAAGCTGAAAATTGGTCTGGGCAGGAAGGGTGTTTAAGTGCACAGTAAGCAAGTGGTTAAGTAACCTATTAATTTTCGATATAGAGATTAGCATCCAAAAAAAAAAAAAAACAGACGATCGTTTGTCCGATAATCTCATTGTGTGTACTAGGCTTTACAAGGAAAAGCAATTTAAAATGTTAATACAATAGGAAGTTTAACTTACCTGTAAATTCTTTATCTTGGAATACATGACAGGAAAAAGGATTTGTATTCACAGACCATGGGTTATATATAGGCTACCTTAGGGTAATTGGACACTGGATTGGAAAAAAAAAAACTGATTGGAAAAAAACTTGCTGTGGTCACATAATAGCTTTCTCTAAGGGACTTCCTTAAGGGATTTATCAAGGGTTTCCGCAAATAGGCTCTCAATGCCAAAAGGCATGCATAGAAGACACTTCTTACAAGCAGCTTTAGCAGACCAAGCTTTTAGCCATAAAAACCAGCACATGTACCGTACTTAGACATAAGGGATATTCTAGAAACCTGGCAAATTACATTCTCTAGACGCATCAACACAAAAATATAAGGCCGAGGCATCAGCTACAGTTGTTCTAAGAGAGCATGGTCATCAAGGGCAGGTTCCTGGTCTCTGTTATTTGTTTTGTCCAGTTTTCAATAGTCTGGCAAATAGACAAAGCTTGACCTGCAAGGCCAGAGGAGGCCTTTAAGTGGACATCTAAATGTCTATAAACAGAATCATGAAAAGAGGTGACATCCTCATTAGAAAATGTAAGGTGTTTAATGAAAACAGAAATGGCAGGGTCCAGTACCAGAATAGCCAATGGAACAGGCCTATTCTGACCAGTGTTGGTCATCTTACTTTAAAAAAGTAATTAGTTAAGTTATAAATTACTTCTCCCAAAAAGTAATTGCGTTAGTAACTCAGTTACTACATTGGAAAAGTAATTAGTTATGCAGCAAAGTAACTGTGACATTTTTTTTATATCCTATACGTGTAACTAAGGGGCGGGTCTAGTATTACTGTAACCAAGGGGCAGATCTGTTATAGCAGGTAAGCAAGGGGCGGGTCTATTATTATATTGTGTAAGGGGCGGATGGCTACAGAAGAGGGCGAATGTTAAATTAATGGGCAGAGCTCGATATATAACAATAATAATAAATGCGCCCCTTGGTTACAGTAATACTAGACCCGCCCCTTAGTTACACGATAGACACCCCTTGGAGAGTAGCAGGAGTATCGGGAGCGCGCGGCATTGCCTCGTACAATTACATGTTAACTGCGCCTGCGCGGTGTAGAGTTCACTCAGAGCTGTTTAGGTTCGGCAATTTTCGTAAGCTCCGTAGTCCTTCGCACTGTGCAAGCGCTGCGCCTGCGCAGTGCAGGGGGTCCTTATCCGGCGGGGGAACTTTTTCAGCAGGACACCGGAATTACACTAATGCCATCTAGTGGCGGTAGATGTAATTGGGGTAACGCCACCCAAGTAATGGGAACTGAGTTACCATGAGGGGAAAAGTAATCAGTTAGATTACTCGTTACCCTCTAAAGTAACTGCGTTAAGTAACTCCGTTTATTTTAACTCAGTTACTTACATCACTGATTCTGACACTTTTTGTTTACAAGTAAGAATCTGTATTTTATGTTAGAAAATTACTTAGCACCCCAAGCATTATATATCCTTTTAGCAGTGGCCCTAGAGAATAAAATGGTGGTCATTGTAATTTTTTTTATTTCACATGATATTTGTGCAGCTGTTTCTTAAAGGCAATTTTTTGGGAAATGGGGGATTGGGTGAACTTACTACACTTACCATACAACAGTAAAAATTCAGCAGCTAACACCACAATATGACATAATTGAAAGTGTGAAATGGATAAAGTGCAGCAATATGAATAGACTATGAATGGCACATGTATGAATGTTTGTTGTGACAAACAAGATGCATGCAAACTAGGTCAACAAAGCATGTGAAAAATTCAAAAGTATCATATAGACTTCAATGACATGTAAACAGTGACCCAATATAAAGTGCACGCAACTCAAGGCTTGGCAAATAGGCTAATAGAAATATTTGCGGTTAATCCAGAATGAGCAGTGTTTTGAGTTTCCTGTAGGCCTTCGGCAGAATGCATGTTTCCGGCCCTTTGGTCACAGCTCCCTTGGGCCTGTCATCTGCCCTTGCTAAATGAGGGAATCTCCAGTGGGGTACTCACAGAATGGAGTTTGGCCTGGATGGGGTTTTGTGTGCCTGGATACAGGAACCACTATAACCCAAGCACTGAGCATGTTACTGTATCTCAGTAGTAAATGACAGCAGGAATGCAGTAAATTGTATTTTGGGGAGAAAGTCAGAGGGGAATGCGTTAGCTGGAAGGCATGGTTTAGCTACCTCATCCTCATAAGACTAAGTCTAAATTTGATGTTTTTTCTCTTCCTATCTAAATTGCTTGTGCTAGCTGCTGAGAAACATTAGCGATAAATATTAAAGAGGCACCACATTAAAGCGAAAAACTCCCCATTCCTCTGTCTAAAAAACTACATAGTGTAATATGGACTGTGGTTTATCTTTTTAAAAGCAAGGAATCAGTGCCAACATACAGGAAAACCTTATCTATGACACTGGGCCTAATAGAAGACTTGATCTCACCAAAAGGATTTTCAAGGCAGGGCCGGGATAAGGGGGGGGGGGGGTAGTTTTTTCATGTAAGAGAGGGGCACCGAGTTGCAAGCATGCAGTGAAATCTGTCCACAAAATAGTCTGGCTGTCACACCACCCAATGTCCCAACCTCTGTTACTGTTACTATAGCCTGCCCAAAAAATGTAGCTGAAGATGTACCTGAACCCATTGTGTGCATGTTCTCTATTGCAACAGCTACATCCCTTTTCAGAAAGGAGAAGGACACTCTCTCCTGGGCTTGGGTTCCTGTCAAAGTCTCACTGGCTGGATCAGGGCTGAAACAGTCCAAGTGGCAGTATGAGTAGCTGGAGCAGGCAAGAGAGTTAACACTGCAGCACTGATCACTGCTTCTTGCCCGGCAGTGTCCAGATTTCGAGAGAGGTTTGAATGAGGATGTCAGAGGAAGTATGGAAGACTGTATCTTCTCCACCTGTGAGTTCTGCCCTGCTCTGCCTTGTAAACTCTATAATTCTGTGCTTTAAATCTACCCTGCACCTTGCAGGGCAGGTTTACTAAAATAGAAAATCAAATTTTTAAATAGGTTAGGAATTACTGGGGCTTGTCAGGTGTGTAGGTTTTCCACATACACATTATATGTTATTACAAAAAACATTATTTTTAATAGGATATAATGTCTATGTAGAAAACAAATATGTAGCACCTGAAAAATCCTAACCTATTCAAAAATACAACAGCAAGGGATGTGGTGCCATATTATAGCCCAACTCCAGGAAATAAAAAAAAACAAATCCACCCTTGCAGCATTGGGCTGAATAAATTAGTATTTAACCCTAAACCTAGTAACCATTTAGCAAAAGTTTTTGACACTGGTTTACGTTTCTCATCTTCAGATTCGTCATCTATTTTCTCTAATTTCATAACAAACTCTTTTGAAGGCAAAGGTGTTAATATATCCACAAAGTAATTTTTCCAAATGTATTCTTTAATACCTAAACAACAAAATCCTGCGAGCCTTAAAGAACCCCCTACCAACCTGCCACTATCAAGCTGCAAAGGTTAAACACGTCTCATACGTTCGTGCACATTAAACACAAAATGTAATATACGCTGCGCTGGAATGGCTATGCACTAGATCTGTAAATCTGTAGAATCTGTATATTAATCTATAGTTATAGATCCACAAGAATATAACAATATGCATAAAATAGTAAACATACAACTGGTGTAAAGTGCAAGTGCAAAATATAGCAAAAACAAATAATGTGCACAAAATCTGTAAACGCACAACTAAAACGCATAGATAAATATAAAGTGCACAAGTGCCAAAAAAAACTCGGTGAGGTTATATGAGCCCCCTGAGGAAGATACGCCACACCCTGAGTATCGACACGCGTAGGGGAGGGGCCAGGACGGAGCAAGAGACATTACACCTGCCTGGAGGGGATACAAGCCATACCCATACTGTTTACAGTATTTTTTTGAGCCTTATGAAGTATGGTGCACTGACGCACCTTACACATGTGAGTACCCCGGCGGGGGAATGTTTTTTAACTTGTCTATTAAATTTTGTAAAACGGTATTGCACTATTAGTCTTTTGCTTTTTTCATGTGCCTCTGAGATCATTGCACTGAGGATACTACTGATCGAGTGAAACAGCTGAGAACCCTATAGTGGTTCATATGCGTGCTTTGACTCAGTGTAAAAGCTGGTCACACGCTCTGAGGTGAGCTTATTACCATAAGGGGTTCCCGGATTTCACCTATGCATGATTCAGAGCCACGGTTGGATGTAACAAGCATGTCAATAGTATGATCACCGGAAATCACATCACCTGCATCTAGTCTCACATCAATCAACATTTTGTGGTTCTTATCACAGCCCAAGACAGGCTGCCACAAAGAACTGTTTTTTTTAATAATATAGAGAAACTTGTGTGGTTTATGCACTTGCATTTTTTTATAAATCTTTTATACATGTTTGCTATCACATATGTATGCATTTAGCACTTTTTTCATCTAATATTATTATTATTGATATTTTATTTTATTTTTTGGTGTGTTATTGTGCATGGCACCGTGTAACTCTAAAGGGTCCATATAACCTCACAGAGTTTTTTTTGGCACTTGTGCACTTTATATTTATCTATGCGTTTTAGTTGTGCGTTTACAGATTTTGTGCACATTATTTGTTTTTGCTATATTTTGCACTTGCACTTTACACCAGTTGTATGTTTACTATTTTATGCATATTGTTATATTCTTGTGGATCTATAACTATAGATTAAGATACAGATTATCTAGTGCATAGCCATTCCAGCGCAGCGTATATTTAATTTTGTATTTTTTAATACCTACTGGAAAATGGAAACCTAAAGGTGATAATACACATGGGATTGTTTCTTTAATACAAGATTCATGTACAGTATTCGCAGTAACAGCCACCACTGGGTCTTTAACTATATTAGATAAATTAATGGGCTGTGACAAGGTTTTCATATTAGAACCAGATGTGGCTTACCAAACCAATGCAGCCGGATCACCAGACTTGCTGGTATCTGCAGACACATTAGCTGGCTTAGAATGTAGCTCAATAACTAATTTTGCAAGAGATGTAGAGATATCAAGTAATAGATTAAATTGCTGAGACTCACCAGTAATTGCATATGACAAAATCTCTGCTGTATCCAGCTGCTGTGGAGGAGAACCCAGCACCAGAATATTTTGTCCTGTTGCTCCGTTTCTTTGCTGTGTAGAGAACTTGGGGAGCTAGCGATCGCTGGCTCCACGGATTGCTGTCCTGACCAGCTTGGCCCAGGAAGCGTCGCTTGTTGCCCAGGAGACGGCTCCTTGTTCATAGGCAGCCGTCATGATGCTCCGCTCCTGTGTGCTCCACCCACCACTCCTTCTCTCCCTAAATGAAGCTTGTTGCGATGAGCCGGCTCCGCCCCTCTCGGTAACACACTCCTGGGTGGGGATGGAGAGAATCTTCAGCTTCTGTTCCGCCGCCACTTTCCCGCCCTCCGAACATTGGTCCCGCCTTCCTCGATGATGCGGCTTCCTTGCCCTGGAACCGGAACTTCTTCTCCTGAGTCGGCGTTTCCATAAATGATGTCCGCTTCCTCTGGCAAGACCCCCCAGTACTTTGGCGGTGGCTGCTGGGTCTTCCGCGGCAAGTTCTTTATCCACAGGTAAGGCAAGGCACTGCGGAAGCCAGTCGTCTTCTTTTTTTGCCTCCGCCCATTCTAGAAGCTGCCTCAAGAGCGTCTTCATTTCGCCAAAGGGAATTCAGGCTGATGTAGTAGTATTATAACTCTAAAGCTCAGTATTAAAGCTCAGAGCTCCGCTGGATGGTTTCCCTCTGACAACTGTCCATGGACCTACTATGGGGGTCCCTTATATACTGACCCCCCAACATTCTGGAACTTTCCATGAGGTCATATGACCTATTCTGACCTATCATGAAACGGGGGGCCTGTTCACAAATTTTCTTGTTCTAACTGGGCTAATTGACCCTTAATAGACTGTATCCCTGCACTCTGCTGTCTGTACTTTACCCACTTCTCACTTCTGCACATTGTATATTACATACACCTTACCTTATGTTATCTACTCCTGCATTCTGTATGTTACTTTTACTCCTGCACTGTGTACGTTATCCACTCCTGAGCCCTGCATTGTACATACATTTTGGTCCTGACCGTTCTTTTTTGTTTTGACTAAAGGCCACTAGGTCCTCCATAGCTCCAATCTCCCTTACTTTGTTTAACCACCTTCCTATTGAGGGTGGCTCCGGGTCTTTCCAGGACAAAGTAATATTTGCCTTGGCCGCATTAATCAACTGACATAAGATGGATTTTCTATATGTCCGTTTCGGTATTTGAGTTATGTCCGTTTCGGTATTTGAGTTTAATGGAGCAAAAAAAGGGCCGGATCTTCTGGAATTATATTTTCAATACATCTTTGGGAAATCCTTCTTACCTCTCCCCAATAGTGCCTAATTTTTGAACATGTCCAAAGTACATGAAATAGGGATCCATGTTCCTCTCCGCATCTCCAGCACAGTCCTGTTGTTTCAGGGTAGAATCTCTGAAGTTTAAGTGGGGTATAATACCACTGCATCATTACTTTATAGTTTAATTCCTGTGTTCTAGTGCACATTGAGGTGTTCTGAGACATATATATTATATCTCGCCACTGAGCTATGGTAAAGGTCCTATTAAGATCCCTCTCCCACTTAGCCTTACATGGAGGCACATAGTCCTCTGGTGGGGTGTTTAATATCCCAAACATTTTTGAGATCAACCAGGGGAGTGGTTCCTCACCCTCACAGTATTGTTCGAATGTCGTTAAATGACGATCATATTTAACCGCTGGCCCCAGAGACCTCAAAAAATTCAATATCTGTATCGCCCGCCACGGCCTTAACTCAAAAGACCCCCCCTTTTTGCGTCAACCCCTCTAAAGTAGGCCATGCGCCATTGTAAACAAAATGTGAGACCTGAAATATCCCTCTCTCTTCTAAGTTTTTAAATGCTCCCACTTCACTCCCTGGGGGGAACCTCGGATTCCCCAGCACAGGAAGTAAGGGTGAGTTTTTTGAGGAGATTTTAGGGTCACAAATTAAAGAGGAACTGATACATATTGTGGTCCCTATAGTTGGGTGCTTCTTAATCGGCATTGGTATTCTTTCAGAGCACCAAGGTGCTCTCTGTAGGGGTATCTCACTTGCCTGCTGTTCTAGTTCTACCCATGTCTTCAGTTCTCCATGTCTGCACCAATCCACCACCCTCCCAAGGTGCACTGCATGATAGTATTTCACTATATTTGGGACTGCTAATCCGCCGAAACCCCTGGGCATCATCATTGTTCCTCTAGCTATCCTGGGTCGTTTCCCTGCCCAAATAAATTTTGTAAATAAAGAGCATATTTGACAGAGAAAGACCCCTGGGACAGAAATTGGTAGTGCTTGAAATAGATATAAAAATTTAGGTAAAATGCTCATTTTGATGGTATTGCATCGGCCAAACCACGAATGGGTACCCTGATGCCATTTATCCAATTGCCTCCGAACTGATTCGAATAAACCAGGGAAATTTACCTCAAATGTCTTCCTTGTGTTCGAGGGGATAAACCTGCCCAGGTATTTCAGCTTCTCAGTTACCCATTTAAAACTAAAGTTTTGTTGAATTGCGATACAGTCCACCTTCCGCATCGCAACTCCCATCGCTTCTGATTTTGAATAATTTCTTTTTAAATTCGATAAATTGCCATATGTTTCGAATTCTTTCAGGAGGTTGGGAATTGAAATATGCGGTGCAGACATGGAGAACAAAAGATCGTCTGCATAAGCTGTAATTTTATAGTTTCTGTTTCCTATTTTTAAACCCTGGATGTCTCTATTTTGCCTGATTTTACTTAATAAGGGTTCTACTGATAAGGAGAATAGCATAGGGGAGAGAGGACACCCCTGCCTAGTGCCGTTTGATATTTTGAAAGGCTTGGAAAATATTCCATTTACCTTCACTTCTGCCTTTGGGCTTGTATACACACTTTTAATCCACCTAATCATCTGGTCTCCCATGCCAACACATCTCAGTACCGCAAACAGAAAAGACCATCTCACCCTATCGAATGCCTTCTCGGCGTCGGTGCTTAGAAAAAAGCTAGGGATATCTGACTTATTGGCATGGTAGACCAGATTAAGAACTTTGATGGTATTGTCCCTCGCTTCCCGCGAGGGGACAAACCCTACCTGGTCTCGATCTATCAACTGACACAGAAAAGGCTGGATCCGGGTTGCCAAAATTTTAGTAAAGAGCTTCAAGTCCACATTTAAAAGAGAAATAGGTCTGTAGCTGCCACATTCCGAGGGGTCCTTCCCCTCCTTCGGCAGCACAGTAATATGCGCCAGAAGAGAGTCTGGTGGGAATGCGGCAGCCCTACCTAGGACATTGAAGACTTTTACCATCTGTCCACATAGCTGTGTAGAGAATTTTTTGTAGTAGAGCAGCGTGAATCCGTCCGGGCCAGGCGCCTTACCCGGCTTTGCCGTTTTCATTGCCGCATTCAATTCCTCTACCGAAATGGGCTCTTCCAATCTGCTACGTTCTAGGGATGTTAGTCTCGGCAATTTCGCTGAGGAAAGATATTCCTCCTGTGCCGATAGTGGTATAGGGACTGATTCTAGGTTATATAGTGAAGAATAAAATTCACCAAATATCTGTGATATAGCTTTAGGTTGTGAAATACGTTTCCCCTCTCTTCCTTTTATATGGGGAATGTAGGTATTCAAGATTTTCCCTTTCAATTTGCCTGCTAACAGTTTTCTACACTTATCCCCTAGTTCATAGACAGACTTTTTGCCTCTCTGGATAATTGCTTTGGCTCTGAAGCGTAAAATGTCCGAAATCTGGCGCCTCAAATCCCCCAGCTCTCCCCCTATGAAAGGTGTCTGATTCTTCTTATGTTGAATTTCCAGGTCATGAATCTTCTGAAGGAGCCCCGTCACCTGTTGGTCTCTCTCTTTCTTTACTCTTGATCCAAATTTGATCAGTATGCCCCTTATCACTGTTTTATGTGCCTCCCACACTATGGCCGGGTTGCTTTCCAGAGTCTCAGAGAGAGGAAAAAGAAGGCGGGGTAAGTATATAAGGGGGAAGGGGAGGTCCAAAGGGAGATTACGTGGGGAACCCGAAACAGCAAGAATAGGATTATGGGCTAAAGGATATGGGACTAATCGGGATTCACTATATTAGAGATGAGGTTGTAATTGTGAAAGGGATATATTAAGTTATGGAAAAAGAAGTCCTGGACTCTCTGTTTTCTCTATGTTATTATATTAATTGTTCCCTGTTCTTTTGTATTTCTCCTGATTTGTTTGAAAGAAAAATCAATAAAAATAAAAGTATAAAAAAAAAAAAAGAAAAAAAAAAAATTTGGTCCTGACCATTGCACTTTGTAAGTTATCCAATCCTGACCTCTGTACCCTATAGGTATTTTGATACGGTATGGTTATCAGGCATGAGTAAGATGATTGGTCAAGCGCAACACAGAGGAAGTGTGTGTGTGGGGGGGGGGGGGGGGGCACAGTTTGGCATGTTTTCCCTGGGCACTGGATGACTTTGTCTGGACACTTTCAGAATCTGGGAACTACAGAAATGGATCTTGGCCCTGAATCTGTTTAGCACCCTGCGACTAACTAAACATGCTGCACTTCATGCTAAAGTGAGCACCTATCGCATGATTCAGCCCCTGAAGCAAACATTACAGACCAACCCCATGCAGTGGGGTTTAGGTATGGCCCCTGAGTGTGTAATTGAAAGGATTGGTGTTTTTCTCTTGTTGTTGCTCTTGAAGTCACATTAAAAAAAAACCCTCACCATTCTCCATTTATGTTCATGAAGCATAAAGGACTGTTTCTTGTCAATTTTCTTATATAAAGACATAAAAAACTATTTTTATCTTAACTCAGGATTTATTCAGTTTTTCTCCTTTTAAACATCATGTACTATCAAAAGCCAGAAGTATATGGGTCATCTAGTACAGTGATATAGCGTTTGTGTTTGCTGAAGACATCACTGTGTTAATGTCAATGTCAGATTATTTCATATGTGGGTGGATGCCAACATGAATTCCTGAGTCCTTACACCTTTGTAATAATTCAGCTATTTTACTTTCTGACAGACGTAGATACCTGCAGGATAATAGATTTGAATTAAAAATGATATATGCACTATACTAGGTTCATTTATATATGGCACATACAGTTTAGGTACGTTCATTCTTTCATTGAGATTCTCAGCACAGTAAATGTTTGCGATAATGGTAATGGCGAGATTGTTTAGCTACAAAAATCTGTCTTCCTGTTTACTGTTCCCACAATAACCATAAGTCCTCAGGCTTTTTTTTCCCTAAATGGCAATGTCTCAGTTCCACACAGTCACTTTTAGCTTTCTTAGTCCACCCTAACTTATCATATATAATATTTCCAGGACAGATAAAGATAGTAAAGCATTATTTAATCATCATTGATACATTGGAATAATGGGAAGCAAGGTTTTGGGACTTTATATGAATCATGTAGCCCAAGGGGAGACAAGACCTAGTGATGTCTGGTAGGTAGTACATCTTTGTGACCATTACTGTTGCCTGATAAACGAATTTCCATACGGTAAACTAAGATAAATGGTACAGGGACATTTTTAATTCCACAACGTATTACATTTGTTACATAGTCGCACATTAGTATAACAGCACAGTAGTATCACAATGGTAACATCAGAGAGTCACCAGACTCATTAGTAATACATGTCTCCATAGATAGTAAGGTATAATATATTCAAAATGGTAGAATCCAGAAGGAGCATAGACTCAGTGGTAACTGGTAGTATGGGAAGCATCAAACAGCTCGACGCGTTTCGTGGCTCACATTGCCACTCTTCAGGAGCAGATGCATTGTAAATTTCTAAAAGAGTATTAGGAGTAAGTATTAGATAAGGAAATACTGAAAACAAAGAAAAAGATTTAGATAAGATTAGAATCCCCACTCATACCTTCAGACCAATCATGAGTCCGGTAGGGAGCAGTGGAGGGCAGGAACCGGCCAGGCAAATCAATAGCCGCGGGAGCTGTGGTGGTATTCCCCAGGCACCACCGGCAACGAAAACACCCCAGAGACCAAGGTCTCCTTAATAATTCTTATTAAGTCCCCAATCTTACTTCTAACTACCCTAATATCGGGGATTGTTCCCTACTTCTACCCCTACTTTTGATCATTGATACATTGCAAAATATGCAAGAGAAAAATAAAAGTTTGCATAAATTGTTAGTGTATCATTAACAATAAGTTGGATTGACAAGGGCACAAATTAACACAGCACAACTGAAACTTTTTTATAGGTTTGCCATCAATAGAAATTTGAATGTGCATATGTCATCTAGATCATTGTTGGGACCTTGAAACTTATCTGGGGAGGGTATTTTTTATATATTTACAGTATGTACATAGTCCAAAATAGAGCGCGGCTTTCACAGGTGATTTTATTTTAATATTTTGACGAGGCACAAGCTCGTTTTTCTCTCTCTCTGACTTTATGTACTACAGGCTTTGCTGTGCACCCGGAAAATTTTTTCTCTGATATGTATGCAGTGGCAACACTGGATTATACAGTATGCAGTGTATATATATATGTATATATACACACACACACACAGTATGTCACAAAAGTGAGTACACCCCTCACATTTTGTAAATATTTTATAATTTATAATAGCTTGTATAACAGTGTAAATTTGCTGTCCCCTCAAAATAACACAACACACAGCCATTAATGTCTAAACCGCTGGCATCAAAAATGAGTATACCCCTAAATGAAAACATCTGAATTGGGCCCTAAGTGTCAATATTTTGGGTGGTCACCATTATTTTCCAGCACTGCCTTAACCCTCTTGGACATGGAGTTCACCAGAGCTTCACAGGTTGCCACTGGAGTCCTCTTCCACTCCTCCATGACGACATCACAGAACTGGTGGATGTTAGAGACCTTGCGCTCCTCCACCTTCCATTTGAGGATGCCCCACAGATGCTCAATAGGGTTTAGGTCTGGAAACATGCTTGGCCAGTCCATCACCTTTCCCCTGAGCATCTTTGGCAAGGCAGTAGTCATCTTGGAGGTGTGTTTGGGGTCGTTATGTTGGAATACTGCCCTACTGCCCAGTCTCTGAAGGGAGGGGATCATGCTCTGCTTCAGTATGTCACAGCACATGTTGGCATTCATTGTTCCCTCAATGAACTGTAGCTACCCAGTGCCGGAAGCACTCCTGCACCCCCAGACCATGACACTCCCACCACCATGCTTGACTCTAGGCATATATATATATATATATATATATATATATAAGCAGTCAGGTGACACTTGTCTTTGTACTCCTCACCTGTTTGCCGCCACACACGATTGACGCCATCTGAACCAAATAAGTTTAGCTTGGTCTCATCAGACCACAGGACATGGTTCCAGTTATCCACGTTCTTAATCTACATCATCTTTAGAAGAGGCTTCCTTCTGGGATGACAGTCATGCAGACCAATTTGATGCAGTGTGCGGCGTATGGTCTGAGCACTGACAGGCTAACCCCCCACCCCTTCAACCTTTACAGCAATGCTGGCAGCACTCATACGTCTATTTCCCAAAGACAACCTCTGAATATGATGCTGAGCGCCTGCACTCAACTTCTTTGGTCAACCATGGCGAGGCCTGTTCTGAGTGAAACCTGTCCTGTTAAACCGCTGTATGGTTTTGGCCACCATGCTTCAGCTTAGTTTCAGGGTCTTGGCAATCTTTTTATAGCCTAGGCCATCTTTATGTAGAGCAACAATTCTTTTTTTCAGCTCCTCAGAGAGAGTTCTTTTCCATGAGGTGCTATGTTTAACTTACAGTATGAGAGAATGAGAGCGATAACACCAAATTTAACACACCTGCTCCCCATTCACACCTGAGACCTTGTAACACTAACGAGTCACATAACACTGGGGAGGAAAAATGGCTAATCGGACCCAATTTGGACATTTTCACTTAGGGGTGTACTCACTTTTGTTTCCAGTGGTTTAGACATTAAAGTGGACCTTCAGTAATTTTTTCATATTTCTATCTATTAAATCTTCCGTCCTTGTTGTTTTAAGTTTGGATAGTAAAACATTTTTTTTTTCTGGCAGTAAATACCTTATACAGCCCACTTCCTGTTTCTTGTCTTGTAAAAAGCCTAGGCTTATGACATCATGCACAGCTCTCCCTCTCGTGAGAGTTTGCCAGGAAGGGAGGGGAGATGATTAATAAGAGGGCCAATGAGAGGCGCAGAGCTTGAGGTATATATATATATATATATATATATATATATATATATATATGAACACACACACACACACACAGTTACATAGTAGGTGAGGTTGAAAAAAGACACAAGTCCATCAAGTCCAACCTATGTTGGTGATTATATGTCAGTATTACATTGTATATCCCTGTATGTTGTGGTCATTCAGGTGCTTATCTAGTAGTCTTTTGAATCTATCGATGCTTCTCGCTGATACCACCGCTTGTGGAAGGGAATTCCACACCCTTGCTGCTCGTATGCCACGTACACATGATCGGACTTTCCGCCAACAAAACCAGAGATTTTTGTTCGAAGGTGGTTGGCTCAAACTTGTCTTGCATACACACGGTCATACAAATGTTGGCCAACAATTACGAACGTGAGAACCCGGTGACGTACAACAAGCCAATAAAAAGGACGTTCAATAGCCAGTGCGCCACTCTTTGGGCTCCTTCTGCTAATCTCGTGTTTATCTTGTGTTAGTAGAAGTTTGGTGAGAGATGATTCGCGCTTTCCAGCCTGGTGCTTTTCAGTTTGTTTCTGCTTATCAGTTTGTGCTTGTCGGTTAGTATGTGTTGTCAGTTCGTTCCTGTCTTTCAGTGCATTCTATTTATAGTTTGCTTCTGTTTTTCAGTGCATTCTTGTCCGCTCGTTCCTGATTTTCAGCTCGTTCTTCTCAGGTCCTTTCTGATTTTCAGTTCGTTCTGAGCAGCCAACCCGTCTGTTTTCAGGAACTATCTCCGGATGACAAACCCCGTTTTTCCCCGTCTGTTGGCTTTGCTGTCCTCCTATATTACCAAGCAGGACACCTGTATGCGGCAAGCCATCACTCCCAAGCAAAGGCTCGTCGCCACCTTGCTGCACTTGGTGACGGGGAGAAGTCTCCAGGATATTAAGTGCATGACTGGGATCTCCCTCCAGACTCTGGAAATCATTATTCCAGAGACCTGTCAGAGACATCATTTAGGTCCTGCAGAAGGACTATATTAAGGTAAATTTTATACTTTAACCTCACATTCTATGTATTTAATGTTTGCTAATGTATTGTATTTATTTCATCATTCTATAATTACCATGATTGTAATATGCTGTGAATGTCCTCTTTGTCATCATGCATGCTGTACACTTTTAATGCTCCTTTTTGTCCTTCATGCATATTTGCCTTCACTAACCTCCCCAGCATGCTATCCTGGGCCCATACACACCTAGCCTAGTCACTTAACAATGTATTTTGTCAGCTCCCTAAACACCCCCTAAAATGTATACAATTGTTATTGTTGACCTTAAATTCAGGCAGAATGCAAGAGGCTTTTTTTTTTGGGGGACCAAAACTCATTTGGAACCCTCCCTCCCCCCCAACTGCTAGGCCAACCGATATCAATACTCTATCTGCTGACTTTGCCAAACCCATACACACTATACCTACCTCTTTTGTGGTCATATTTATGGATGAATTCAACAAAGCATGTAGTGCAAGTGCCTGCCTGAATACTTTCAAATGGTACTGTTTAAAGTTTTGTTTTCCTATTATCTTGATAGGTAATTGCAGAATGTAAAAATGTGCTTCAATGTGTATTCAATGTGTATGTGTATATGAATGTGTATTCATATTTTTGGATTATGACATTTCTTACCTGTCCAGTGGGCTGCCAATAGTGTTAGTAAGGAGGGGCTGGCCAAAGTAACACACATTATTTATGCATTCAGCTCTCAATGAAGTGGAGACGGTTACCTGTCCAAAACATCTCCCCCACCATAAAAGTTTTCCAATGGGCCATCAGAGGGGGAGGGGGGGGAATCTGATAAGTGGACCTTATACTTTTTTCTTTAAATACTAATTTCAATAAATGTTCTACTTATGTTGGCCAAGAATGTTTGTGTCTAATCTGCTTGCAATGTTATGTGCAAAAGTACTAATTTTTATTTTCTTGTTTGACTCCACAGTTTCCTTCCAACCCACAGGAATGGCAGACTGTGGCCTCCCAATTCGACCGGCAGTGGGACTTTCCCAACTGCGGAGGTGCGATAGATGGGAAGCATGTCCAGATCATCCTACCCCCCAACTCAGGGTCATACTACTACAACTACAAGGGTACAGTAGTATTGTGTTGTTGGCGGTGGTGTCTGAAACTTCCTCTTTCTGGACGTGGGGAAGAATGGCTGTATGTCAGATGGTGGAGTCATCGCACAGACCGAAATTTACAGACGGCTCCAGAATGGAAGCTTGGGCTTGCCACCTGAAGCACACAGTGTGTCAACATGTGCTATCTGCCATCATGGGATATCAATGTATGCGTTTTGTGAGTGCAACCCCTTGCTCGCAACTAAAGTAGTTGAGAGGAAGGGGTTGCACCCCCGAAACACATCCATTGTTCCCACATGATGTGAGCTAGCACATGTTGACACACTGGGCCTTATTTCAGACAATACACTTTGCCCTACAAGAGCACATTCATGTGGTGCAACCCCTTCCCCTCACCTACTTTAGTTGCGAGGGAGGGGTTGCACCCACAAAATGCGTACATTGATAACCCATGATGGGAGATAGCACATGTTGACATACTGTGTGCATCTTAAAAATTTGCCTTTGCAATTACTTTAAAACTTTAAAAAATCGTAAATCAATAACGAGAAACTTTACATTTTTGGGTGGTTTTAGATCTTGGCTAAAACATCAATGATGTTGGTCAGTCTTTTTTGAACATCATTGATATTTTGCTTGACCTTCTCTAAATCCTGATTGCACACCATTATCTCACTGATGAGTACTTGTGCACTTGCACTGTTGAAGTGAGTTTCTTCTTCCACAACATCCACATCACCTAAAAAGAAAAAAAAAATACACCATGTATTATAAATATGCAGGCATAAATCAAAGCTGTGGTCTCAGACACTGACCTGTTGTGGTCACTTTCTGACATTTCTGCATTCACATACACAGGTTGTGTGTTGAGTTGTGGGGTCCCTGGTGTCCTCAGATGTCCCTATTCTTTTCTCCCCTATGTGAATACAAAAAAGGTATACTTAGCAGACAGTTATTGTTAGGCAGTTTCAAGCTGAATACATGATTTTTTCCCTTTCCAAAGCTGGAATTCTTAACTGTTTTGTGCAAATTTCACACATGGAGAGACCACTAGTATCCACTGGAGCACCTGTGTGCGACACCATAAAAAGGTTGTTATGGTGTCCCAAACTAATGCTCCTGGATCCAGATGTGTAAACAGCTGCTGAGTGTCCTCTCCTTACACTGAATCAAGTTTGCATTTCATTATAGTTACAAACACATCTAGACATCAATGGGGGTTATTTACGAAAGGCAAATCCACTTTGCACTGCAAGTGCACTTGAAAGTGCACTTGGAAGTGCAGTTGCTCTAAATCTAAGGGTAGATCTGAAATGAGTGGAAGCTCTGCTGATTTTATCATCCAATCATGTGCAAGCTAAAATGCTGTTTTTTATTTTCCTTGCATGTCCCCTTCGGATTTACAGCGACTTTCAAGTGCACTTGCAGTGAAAAGTGGATTTTCCTTTAGTAAATAACCCCCATGTAATAAACTTCTTTTAATACAAATGTAGTTAACCTGCATCTGCCAAAAATGTCGTATTAGTGGGCGAATGAACGATGTTTAATACAAACTATTTCTATGCCCACAAACCTCAAACTTGGCATTTTAAACTGTACAACAGTTAAGAAAAGCACATGGACCAGCACAAAAGTAATAATAATAATAGGAACACATGGCAAATACTTACTTATTTTAAGCACTTTCCTGATCCTTCTATACTGATCATGGAGATAAAACAAAGGCGCCACTCTAAGTGCAGTAAATCAAATAATGTTTTTAATAAAAGCTGAAAGCATGGTACTCAGAAAGGTACACTAGTGACAGGCATTTGGGCATGAACTGTCGGATGTCTGTGGAGTGAATCCGTTCCATAGGCTGGACGGATTCACTCCACAAACATTCGGCAGTCCATGCCCAACCTGGGCCTTCCACCCAGGAAGAAGATGTGGAGGAGCCCAGCTTGACCCAGGTATAGCATTGTTGAAGATATTTCTTGTCAAAAATTGAATGATCTTAACTAGATGTTATTGATCACTAATTTGAGATTTAACAAAGTGGTTTACATATCAATAGACAGTAGTAGCCGACAATGATTGGGACAAGAATGAAAAATGCTGAGGTCACAATGATAGTCTTTTCTATTTGTTAACATTCAATTTGCAACAGTCACGAGCTAAAAATTCTCAGCCAGGAGGTGGCCGTGGCAAGCAGCCTGACGGAATCCCAGGTTCCTCCCCTCCACCCTCCAACCAAAAGGACCTGGAAGGCGAGGAACCTGGAGGAGTCAGCGACTGTTTTCCTTTGCCAGGCTACTGCAGCACTTAACAAGACCCCTGGTGGCCACAAGGAATTTGGCTGTGTGACAGCAAGCAAACAGGAACAAATGGAGGAGGGCCAATGCACAATCTGTGAGGAAATAATTTTGAAGGCCCTAAACAAGGGGACGATGGGCCAACTCACAAATAAAACCCATCTGTGTGAGTTGGACCACACTCCTTCACCACCTCCAGCAACACCACCAACACCAAAGCCACCTAACCCACCAGAGCAGCATGGAAGGAAGCGTGGAAGGAAGTGTGGATAGTGATGGCCTGGGTTTGGTGTGGTCTGGCAAAAAACGCAGGCTGTTGTAAGACCACAGCCTCGGGACATATATGTCATCCGCTGCTGCTCCTGATCTCTCGGAGTCCCGGCCATAAGTATTGTGCTCCCTATTAAATGGACTCCTCAGGTTACCAATTTTGACAGTCAAATAATTGATATCTGCCCTGGGGTGCAAAGGCTTCACCAATTCCAACTGTTTCTCCAGCGTTGCCTTCCTCTTTATTTTGTTATGACCACTATTATATTAAAAATTTTTGTTTTGACAAATACTTGCCTATTTGTTTACTTGACACACAAAACGAGCAAAAAAAAAATATGGAGATCACTAGAAAAAAAAACAACAAAAAGAAAGATTATTCAGGAGATCACGAGAAATAATAAAAAATAAGTTTGTCAGAACTCTGTGAACATCAGCAGCAAAGCCACTTCATTATTATAGCATTATAAAGAAGAAGAGAATGTGCTGCATTGAGAGATTTCAAAATATACTGTGGGACGAATGTGCTATCTCCATTACGGACGCTAGTTTTACAAGACCGAGTGCTTCCAGCTCGTACTTGATTCCGAGCATGCGTGAACTTTTGTGCGCGGACTTGTGTACACACGATCGGACTTTCTGACAACCTAGTTTTACAAGACCGAGTGCTTCCAGCTCGTACTTGATTCCGAGCATGCGTGAACTTTTGTGCACGGACTTGTGTACACACGATCGGACTTTCTGACAACCAAGTTTTGTTGGCGGAAAATTTGAGAACCTGCTAGAGAACATTTGTTGGCGGAAAGTCCGACAGCAAATGTTCGATGGAGCATACACACGGTCGGACTTTCCGACAGCAAGCTCACATCCAACATTTCCTGTCGGAAAATCCGACCGTGCAGCATTACAGTAAATAACCCTCTACGTAGTTTAAGGTTAAACCTCTTTTCTTCTAGTTTTAATGAGTGGCCACGTGTCTTGTTAAACTCCCTTCTGCAAAAATGTTTTCTCCCTATTGTGGGGTCACCAGTACAGTATTTGTAAATTTAAATCATATCCCCTCTCAAGCGTCTCTTCTCCAGAGAGAATGAGTTCAGTGCTTGCAACCTTTCCTCATAACTAACATCCTGCAGACCCTTTATTAGCTTGGCTGCCCTACTTTTTACTCGCTCCATCTCCATTACATCTTTCCTGAGGACTGGTGCATAAAGCATACTCTAGGTGCGGCCGGCCCAGAGTCTTGTAGTGCGTGAGAATTATCATTTTATCTCAGGAGTTCATCCCCTTTTTTAATGCATGCCAATATTCTGTTTTCTTTGTTAGCAGCAGCTTGGCATTGCATGCCATTGCTGAGCCTATCATCTACTAGGGCCCCCAGTGTATAGATTGCATCCATATTTTTGCCACCCAAATGCATTATTTTACATCTTTTTGCAAGGTTTCCACATCCTGCGGAGAAATTATTGCCCTGCTTAGCTTAGTATCATCCACAAATACAGAGATTGAACTGTTTACCAGGTTGTTTATGAACACATTTTATAGGATTGGTCCCAGCACAGAACCCTGGGGCCCCCACTACCCTCCCCTGACCATTCCAAGTACTCTTATTTATCACCACCCTCTGAACTCGCCCTTGTAGTCAGTTTTCAATCGATGTACTCACCCTATGGTCCATGCCAATGGACCTTATTTTGTACAGTAAACGTTTATGGGGAACTGTGTCAAATGCTTTTGCAAAATCCAGATATACCACATCTACGGGCCTTCCTTTATCTAGAAGGCAACTCACCTCTTTATAGAAGGTTAATAGATTGGTTTGGCAAGAGCGATTCTTCATGATTCTATGCTGATTACTGCTAATGATACCGTTCGCATTACTAAAATCATGTATATAGTCCCTTATCATCCCCTCCAAGAGCTTGCATACTATTGATGTTAGGCTAACTGGTCTGTAATGCACAGGGATGTATTTTGGGCCCTTTTTAAATATTAGTGCTACATTGACTTTTCTCCAATCAACTGGTACCATTCCAGTCAGTAGACTGTCGGTAAAAATTAGGAACAATGGTCTGGCAATTACTTGACTGAGTTCCCTAAGTACCCTCGGGTGCAAGCCATCTGGTCCCGGTGATTTATTAATGTTAAGTTTCCCAAGTCTAATTTTAATTCTGTCCTCTGTTAACCATGGAAGTGCTTCCTGTGATGTGTCATGAGTAGGGTTGAGCGAACCCGAACTGTAAAGTTCGAGTCCGAACCGGACTTTTGGGTGTTCGGGACCCGGACCCGAACCCGAACTATTGGCTGTAAGTTCGGATTCGGGTCCGGTGTTCGGCGATGTATTGGCGCCTTTTTAACAGCTGCAGGGCAGCTAATCGACGCTAGTTTCACTAGTGTGCCCTTAGAAGCCATCACAGCCATGCCTACTAATGGCATGGCTGTGATTGGCCAGTGCAGCATGTGACCCAGCCTCTATATATAGTCCAGACACACAGCACATAGCGTCATTCTGCTATAGACAGGTTCCTGTGCTGCTGATAGAGAGGATTTTAGGAGTTAGTGTGATAAAGTCAGTCAGTCAGTCAGTCCACATTCCTTTAATTTTCTTCTAATTAGTTAGATCAGTGAGCGATCTAGATAGCTACAGTAGAGTAGGGAGTTTCTTTATTAAGCAAAAGAAAGAGGCAGAGAGAATTATTGAAGAGATTCCTAAATCAATTGTACCCTGGCTGGGGTGCAGTGCACAGTCTTTTAACAGTGCCATGAGGCCAGTGCCAGACAAAATATAAAAGTTTTACCTGCAAGCTCAGTGCACCATTAGGACCAACACTGCATATAGTAAGAGATACACCATAGTCTGTGTGTATTCTGCTATTGGAAAAACATTGCAAAATAATTTAATTTTGCTGTGTTTTTTTTTTCCCCAATAGCATTTTCTGCGTGTTCATACACGCTTTAGATACTGTCCGTGTATTCTGATATTGGAAAAACATTGCAAAAAAATTTAATTTTGCTGTGTTTTTTTTTCCCAATAGCATTTTCTGCAAGTTCATACATACACACTGTAGACACTATCCGTGTATTCTGATATTGGAAAAACATTGCAAAAAAATTTAATTTTGCTGTTTTTTTTTCTTCCCAATAGCATTTTCTGCGTGTTCATACATACACGCTGTAGACACTATCCGTGTATTCTGATATTGGAAAAACATTGCAAAAAAATTTAATTTTGCTGTTTTTTTTTACCAATAGCATTTTCTGCGTGTTCATACATACACGCTGTAGACACTATCCGTGTATTCTGATATTGGAAAAACATTGCAAAAAAATTTAATTTTGCTGTGTTTTTTTTTTCCCAATAGCATTTTCTGCGTTTTCATAAATGCTTTAGATACTCTCCGTGTATTCTGATATTGGAAAAACATTGCAAAAATTTTAATTTTTCTGTGTTTTTTTTTTTTTTCCCAATAGCATTTTCTGCGTGTTTTTACATACACGCTGTAGACACTATCCGTGTATTCTGATATTGGAAAAACATTGCCAAAAAATTTAATTTTGCTGTGTTTTTTTTTCCCAATAGCATTTTCTGCGTTTTCATAAACACTTTAGATACTGTCCGTGTATTCTGATATTGGAAAAACATTGCAAAAAAAATTAATTTTGCTGTGTTTTTTTTTTTAGCCCAATAGCATTTTCTGCGTGTTTATACATACACGCTGTAGACACTATCCGTGTATTCTGATATTGAAAAACATTGCAAAAAAATTTAATTTTGCTGTGTTTTTTTTTTCCAATAGCATTTTCTGCTTGTTCATACATACACGCTGTAGACACTATCCGTGTATTCTGATATTGGAAAAACATTGCAAAAAATTTTAATTTTGCAGTGTTTTTTTTCTTCCCAATAGCATTTTCTGCGTTTTCATACATACACGCTGTAGACACTATCCGTGTATTCTGATATTGGAAAAACATTGCAAAAAAATTTAATTTTGCTGTGTTTTTTTTTCCCAATAGCATTTTCTGCGTGTTCATACATAAACGCTGTAGACACTATTCGTGTATTCTGATATTGGAAAAACATTGCAAAAAAATTTAATTTTGCAGTGTTTTTTTTCTTCCCAATAGCATTTTCTGCGTTTTCATAAACGCTTTAGACACTATCCGTTTATTCTGATATTGGAAAAACATTGCAAAAAAATTTAATTTTGTTGTGTTTTTTTTCTTCCCAATATATTTCTGCGTTTTCATAAACGCTTTAGACACTATCCGTTTATTCTGATATTGAAAAAACATTGCAAAAAAATTTAATTTTGCAGTGTTTTTTTTCTTCCCAATATATTTCTGCGTTTTCATAAACGCTTTAGACACTATCCGTTTATTCTGATATTGGAAAAAAATTGCAAAAAAATTTATTTTGCAGTTTTTTTTTTCTTCCCAATAGCATTTTCTGTGTTTTTTTTCCACATTCCCACATTTTAACTGGTGCTGATTATTGGGTGGCCACCCTGCTGGATCCCCGTTACAAGGACAACGTGCCGTCCTTAATTACCTCACTGGAGAAATTAAAAAAAACACATTAATTTTTATTAATTTTTCTTCATAAATTTTGGCCACAATTTATACTGCCACATATCTTTGGTAAAAATAACCCAAATTAGTGGAAATTATTTGGTCTTTGTGAAAGTTACAGACTCTACAATCTGTGGTGCGAATTATACAAAATTGATCACATCTGATGTACTGGTGGCCGATCTCATTTCTTGTGACCCGAACAAGCCAGGAAAGTACAAATACCCCCCAAATGACCCCTTTTTTGAAAGTAGACATTCCAAGGTATTTAGTAAGAGGCATGGTGAGCTTTTTGATGTTGTCATTTTTTCCCACAATTCTTTGCAAAATGAATTATTTTTTTATTTTCTATTTTTTTTCTACAAAATTGTCATTGTAATAGGTTATTTCTCTCACATGGCATGTGTTTACCACAAATGACACCCAAAAATAAATTCTGCTACTCCTCCTGAGTATTACGATACCACATATGTGGGACTTTTCCACAGCCTGGCCACTTAGAGAGGCCCAACATGCAGGGAGCGCCATTGCGTGTTCTAGGAGCATAAATTACACATCTAAATTGTTGACTACCTATTACTTTTGAAGGCCCTGGAGCACCAGGACAATGACACGTGGCACTGACGTGGCACTGATGACACTGACGTGGCACTGATGACACGTGACACTGATGACAGATGGCACTGAGAGATGGCACTCATACATGGCACTGATATCACGTGGCACTAATATGTGGCACTGATGCGAGATGGCACTAATACGTGGCACTGATGACAGACGGCACTAATACGTGGCACTGATGACAGACGGCACTAATACGTGGCACTGATGACACATGACACTGATGACAGATGGCACTGATACGTGGCATTGATGACAGGCGACACTGATAACAGATGGCACGTGACACTGACAGGTGGCACTGATGACAGATGGCACTAATATGTGGCACTGATGACAGATGGCACTGACTACAGATGGCACTGGGGATGGCACTGGCAGATGGCACTAGGGATGGCACTAGGGATGGCACTGGCGATGGCACTGGCGGATGGCACTGGCGGATGGCACTGGCGATGGCACTGGCGGATGGCACTTGCGGATGGCACTTGCGGATGGCACTGGCGGATGGCACTGGCGGATGGCACTGGGGATGTCATTGGGGACAGATGACATTAGGGACAGATGACATTAGGGACAGATGACATTAGGGACAGATGACATTGGTGGCAGTGGGCACAGATGGCATTTTTTTTTTTTTTGTACAACACTTACGGCGCTGCAGCCGTTCATCTCCCCCTCCTCACACGCTGTCTCTGTGTGAGGAGGAGGAGCGGCGCTGAGAGATGATCTCATATGTTTACATATGAGATCATCTCTCATTGGCCAGGGCGATCGCGCTGTAAACGGCCGCTGTTATTGGCCGTTTACAGCGATCTGTGATTGGCCGTGTCCGAGGGACACGGCCAACACAGAATTTCCCTGCTGCGCGCTCGTGAGCGCGCACAGGGAACGAGGAAAGGGGAGGCCGTCATATGACGGCCTCCCGGGATTTGGCATCCGCGCTGTGGCCGTCATTCGGCTACGGTCGGATGCGAAGTGGTTAATTACCTCACTGGAGCGTGATCGTAAGATGCGCGAGTACAAGCGCACGCTAGTAGACGCGCTGCTGGTGGCATTCCCACTTGGCAGCAGGGGTACGGTGGAAGCACAAGGCCAAGGCAGAGGAGGAGGAAGAGGTCGCCAACGCAGCCGGGTCACCGCCAGCACCTCGGAAGGCAGGGTTAGCATGGCCGAAATGTGGAAAAGCTTTGTCAGCACGCCACAACAACCAGCACCACCAGCTGAGATGGAACGTCTTAGCAGGAGGCAGCATTTCACCAACATGGTGGAGCAGTATGTGTGCACACGCCTACATGTACTGCATGACGGGTCTGCCCCCTTCAACTTATGGGTCTCCAAATTGGGCACATGGCCTGAGCTTGCCCTTTACGCCTTGGAGGTGCTGGCCTGCCCTGCCGCTAGTGTATTATCTGAACGTATATTTAGCATGGCAGGGGGGCGTTATCACAGACAAGCGCAGCCGCCTGTCCAGAGCCAATGTGGACAAGCTCACGTTCATTAAAATGAACCAGGCATGGATCCCACAGGACTTGGCCGTACCTTGTGCAGAATAGACACATATACCGGTGTTCTGACGAAAACTGTCTTGCTATCGGATAGTGTCCGGCCACTTACTGCGCAGGTGCAGTGCTTGCGCAGTACGGAGGACAAGGAGATTCACAAAATCTCCAAAGATGAACGTCGCCTGCGCAGTGAGTGCAGGTTCAAGCCCGACCATCCAAGTGGACATACGGTAGCACAGAGTAACAGGGCCCCTCACGGGCTCACATGGCTAGGTTTTAACCTCGGATGATGTGGCTTGAACCTGGAGTCACTGCGCATCGTCTTCGGAGAGTTTCAAAATCCCCTTGTCCTACGTACTGAGCAAGCGCAGTACAGGGCGGACACTATGCGACGGGGGACAGAATTCGACACATCATTCACCACTAGCCTTACCCAGCCATTTTTGTATTTTTGAACCAGTGTTGGCTACCTCGTCCTCCTCCACCGCCGCTTACACCTACACCGCCACATCCACCGCCACCTCAACCTCCTACTCCATATGGACCTCGTCCTCCTAGGTCAAGATTATTATTTTTTTTTTTTTTTTTTTTTATTTCCAAGTATTTTATTTTCCCACTATTTTATCCATTAAATGTAATAATTTTTTCCAGAAAGTGCGTACTCTGGGGCATTCCCACCATATGTGCGGCATCGTGCCGTTGAGTTTCTGAGGTTCTTAATGACTTCCTGTACCTCTTCTGCTGAGAAGGGGGCCTCCAGCATTTTATTTTTATTTTTTATTTTTTTATGTTATTTTAAGTTATTTCCCTATCCATTTGTTTGCAGATCACTTGCCATGCTCTTAACAACATTTTGTTGCCATTTGCAGCCCTCTAGCCCTTTCCATGACTTTTTTACAGCCATTTTAGTGTTCAAAAGTCCGGGTCCCATTGACTTCAATGGGGTTCGGTGTTCGGGGTCAAGTTCGGGTCAAGTTCGGTCCCGAACCCAGACTTTTTTCCGAAGTTCGGCCGAACCCGCTGAACCCGAACATCCAGGTGTCCGCTCAACTCTAGTCATGAGGATAAACACTGCAGTTTTGGTTACTGAAGCCCTCTGAATCCCTTGTGAAGACTGAGGAGAAGAATAAATTCAATACCTTCACCATCTCCCCATCCTTTGTAATCAGATGACATTCCTCATTGTTTATGGGACCAATATGGTCTATCCTCCTTTTTTTCTGTTTACATACTTAAAGAATTTCTTGGGATTTTTTTTGCTTTCCTCCGCTATGTGTCTTTAGTGTTCTATCTCAGCCACCCTAATTGCACCCTTACATTTCTTGTTGCATTCCTTATAAAGTCTGAATGCTGATGATGATCCCTCTGTTGTGCTCTTAAGTTTACATACTCTGGCTGAATTTATGATTTCTTGACCATTTTTCAGAGAATGTGAATAATAACACAAAAACATTTCTTTCACTCATGGTTAGTGTTTGGCTGAAGCCATTTATTATCAATCAACTGTGTTTACTCCTTTTAAATCATAATTTAAACAACAGAAACTACCCAAATGACCCTGAACAAAAGTTAACATACCATGGTGATTTTGGCCTGATAACATGCACACAAGTTGACACAAAGGGGTTTGCATGGTTATTAAAGGTAACCATCCTCACCTGTGATCTATTTGCTTGTAATTAGTTTGAGTGTGTCTAAAAGGTCAGTGAGTTTCAGAGAAGGCACCTTTCAGTGATATTAGTCCGCCACCCCAATCTGCCTTCTTAAAGAACACCAAGTTCAACAAATTTGCTCAACCTGCTGATGTATGTGTGTGTGATGTATGTGTGTATATCACAGGTATTTAGTATAAACATAAGTTGAATGAGTTAAGCTAAGGTGGAGTGGTATCACATCTCTTTCTGGAGATGGAGTGGTGGCTTGTCTCCCCAAAAAGTCATCAGAAATTAGTGATTGAATCCCACTTGCTTCTCATACAAAATGTCTGTTTTATTTGCACACAAGTCAATAAAACTACATTTACCTGCATCTCAGTGCTTCTTCTGGTTGTATACATGGCAAGCTGGTGGACCTTTTACAATATCTTTCTTCGCAGGTTTTACAGTACAGCTCAAGTAATTTTTTCTCAGTAGCTGGATTTCCAAATCTTGGCTGGTGAGAAACATTATCTTTGCTAAACTTTTGAGGATATTGGGATGGGAATGTTTTAAAGATCTCAAAGCTGAGATAGAACTTGAGTGTTGGTTTAGCAATTGGGAGGAACCAGCACCTGTAAATGAGTTCTTCTGTAGACTGCAACTTATAAATCTATGTAGATCAAGTGGTCTAGGTGTGTTGATAGCCACAGCAGGGTCAACATTACTGAAAGGTGTGCAATTTTTATTTTTATTCCTCTCTCAAAAATAACATGACAGTTGATAGCTTCCTGGATATAGTGTCTAGGTAAAGGACTAGAATGAGCTTCAATAGAGTATTGTGTTAGAAACATCAATAAGAATAAAGGGTAGAGTGTGGGAGAGATTTGCTAAAACTGTGCACACAGAATCTGGTGTAGCTGTGCTTAGTAATCAATCAGCTTCCAACTTCAGCTTGCTCAATTAAAGAGGAAGTAAAGCCGTTTTTATTTATTTTTTTAAATAGGAACCTGCAAGGCAAAGGCATAATGAGCTAGTATGCATAGCATACTAGCTCATTATGAATGACTTACCTGAGAACGAAGCCCCCGTAGCGGTCTACATCCACGGTCTTCTGCGCTGCCATCCAGGGCCGGAGTGACTTCCGGGTCTCGCTGCTCCAGCGCTGTGATTCGCTGGAGCGGCGATGACGTCACTCCCGCGCATGCGCACGAGAGCGGCATATCGCCGTGATCTCGGCATGCGCAGTACGCCTGCGCGCCGCTAGATAGCAGTGCCTTTTCTTTTCTAAATATCTCCTAAACCATGTAGGTTTAGGAGATATTTATTGGACCTACAGGTAAGCCTTAATCTAGGCTTACCTGTAGGTCAAAGTGGTCCCAGAGGGTTTACTTCCACTTTAAGCTTTGACAACACAACCTAGAAGCTGATTGGTTACTATGCACAGCTGCACCAGATTTTATGTGCATTCGTTTTAATAAATCACCCCTCCCCCCTAATGTTTTCTGTTTTGAGGTGGCTTCATTCTTTTTCTTTTTTTAGGCCTTTCTCCTTTATGTAATCTTGCGAATAACATACTCTCTATCTTAGGGTAGCTATGCTCATTCCTCCACTGTAACTATTGAGTGAGCCATAATTATCTCCCAGGCTGGACTACAAATATCTCTACTTTACACTGGGGATAGTAAGATTCAAAGTTTACAGAAGAAAGATAAGATTGTATTGCTTTTAGTGCAACTTATAGCAAGTGACAAGGATATTACATTTCTATCAAAATCAACAGATATTTTTTGTACTTGCTGAAAAGGATGTTAGTCAAAAATGAAAACCAATGCAGCCACCATGCCTAAGCAAGTAAAAGGAACACAGCTTTACCTTCCATTATGTCCCACACTCCAGACATTGAGTTCCATATTTCCCAGAACAATATAGGCTGTAAAGAAACAATTCCCTGCAGTTGTGATCTCCTTAGATATCTCTTTATTGAAGTAAACACACACACAACAGCTTACACATTTCTGCTTTTTGTCAGGGCTTTTGTCACATTCTATGACTAACTAAGGCCATGTAGACAGAAACGCATAAGTTGTTGCCTTTTATGTTTAGGAACTTACTTCAATAAAGAAATATCAGACAAGATTGCAAGTGTACTGTCAGGTCACTTAAGTCCAGGTGACAGATGCACTCCGTAGGAGTCAGGAGTGCACCGCTAAGGTAGTGGACCCTAGGACTGACTGCTGCGGATTGAACTCCGGGAGGTTCAGGAAGCAGGTCTACTGGAGCATCAACACAGATCCCACTGGGAGCTAGAGCATAGATTCCCCAGGGCGCGGAGTCTAAGAGCCAGCAGGTGTTCACCAGAGCCTCTAGTGGTGAGCATGAACTACGCTGCAGTCTGGCTCCAGGTTGTGGCCCCCAGGGTCTCACAGCTCACACTCACGGTAGACTACAGGAGAAAGAGGAAGGAAGCCGCAGGCTGGAACAACAAGGATAGTAAAGGGATAAGCAGGGTCGGGGTGATTAGCAGACAAGGATAAACATAGAACACGCCAAAGGTCAGGGTCACAAGCAGACAGGGATAGACGAGAACAGGCCAAGATCGGTAATTGTAATCAGATGTAGTAGACACAGCAAGTAGCACACAAAAGCTAAACACACAATGGTTGATCAGCAAGGTTGGCTCACAATGCACAGGTTAATATAGTGTTCCTAATTAGAGGCTGAGTTGAAGCTATGCTGAGGGAAGATTATATAAGTAGTCTGGTGAGGGTGGCTGAGCTCTAAAGCTGAACACATGGAGGAGAGGTAAGCTGAAAGAGAAAGGATTACTGCATAACCATGTCATGTACTATATCTAAGGACTGGTCTGGGGACATGTTAAATTGGATTCATTCTAAAACAAAACAATTTATTACTGTATACTAGGGATGCACCGGCACCGATACCGGTATCGGTACCGATACTTGGCCTTTTCAGGGGTAACGGCACTCTGGAAAATTCACCGATACCAGAAACCGATACAGGAAGTGATGTCAGCTTGGGTTGAGCTCGGGAACCAGATAAGGTTGCGGCCTCTCCACACGGCGGAGAGTGCTGTTTCCCTCATGACGTGTTTTGCTGCCGCTGCGTCTGCTGCTGCGTCTGCTGCTGCGTCTGCTGCTGCGTCTGCTACATGGCTGCCCCACATTGCGAGCTTCCTCCTTACACCATGTCCCCTCATGTCGTCCGGTGAGTGCTCTTCTCTAACTGTTGCTTGCTTATGTTTTGTGTCTTACATCACTTGCCTAACATGGCGGCCGGCCTGTGTTACTTAGTTTGTCCCACATTGTCTCTCTCTCTCTTGCCTAACATGGCGTCCAGCCTGTGTTACTTAGTTTGTCCCACATTGTCTCTCTCTCTCTCTTGCCTAACATGGCAGCCAGCCTGTGTTACACTTAATTTGTCAAATTGTTCCACATTGTCTCTCTCTCTTGCCTAACATGTCGGCCAGCCTGTGTTACTTAGTTTGTCCCACATTGTCTCTCTCTCTCTTGCCTAATATGGCGGCCAGCCTTTGTTACACTAAAGCCCCATACACACGCTCGGACTATCCGAGGACCAGGTCCGTCGGATCATGTCCGTCATACTTTGTCCGATGTTGGTTTTGCGTACACACGGTCGGACAAAGTTGTCCCACATTGTCTTTCTCTCTCTTGCCTAACATGGCGGCCGGCCGGTGTTACACTTAGTTTGTCCCACATTGTCTCTCTCTCTCTTGCCTAAGATAATGTCCACTGTCCAGCATGGCGGCCAGCCTGTGTTTGTGTGTGTTACACATAACTTAGTGTCCCACATTGTCTCTGTTGCCTAACATGTCCATCATGGCGGCAAATGACTGCTGCTGTTACATAAATCATCATTGTCTCTTGCCTAACATTTTCCTGCATGTGCCTTTCTGAGATCATCCTCTGCTTTTTGTTTTGTAGAGATACCGACCGCCACCGTTGTACCCGACAGATTTCATCATCCCCACTGCCACTGGTTTACTTGGCCATACCAAGATGCTGGATGCAGCAGGAAAAAACAAAAAGCACTGGTGAGAGCAGCTTCATTATTCAAAAAAATAGTAGGTGTCATCATGTGTGAAAAAAATCAGAAAACAAATCATCTGGGCTCAAAAAATGTTTCCCCGTTTTTCTCACCCCAGCCCCCCCAAAGCAAACGGATGCCACTGCCAGCAAAATGTCAGCTGTCTGGAAGTTATTTAAAATTGATGAAACCAACAAACGCATTGCAGACTGCAAACTCTGTTCTGCCAAAATATCCAGAGGAGGTTCAAAAGTTCGTTTTTATAATACCAGTAATCCCATAAAACACCTCAAAATGAAATACAAGACTGAGCATGGCGAATTTACAGCTGTCACTAGCTCTTGCACTCAGCAACTGACACTGCAGCAAACCCTTGCCAGACGTGAAAAATTTTCCATGGATAACCCAAGGGCTCAAAAAATTTCTGAAGTATTTACCCAATTCATCGTTCTTGATGATCAGCCACTATTAATAGTTGGCAATGTGGGTTTTTGGCGACTTATGAATCTTTTGGAGCCAAAGTATGAAATTCCCAACAGCCGTCATGTCACAGATGTTCTGTTGCCACAATTACACAACACAGTGAAAAAACACATTACCAACATGCTATAGGAGGACATAAAGGCTATCAGTTTCACCACGGACATTTGGAGCAGTAGTGTGAGTCCCATGTCTGTAATTAGCTTAACTGCACAGTGGATTGATGCCAATTTCACTCTGCACCAATCATGCTGCACACAAAGAAATTTCAAGGTTCTCACACAGGCCAAGCTATAAGAAGCATACTAGAAGAAATGCTTGACATTTAGGCGATTACCAAAAGTTCTGTCCATGTGGTAATGTGGTAATCTGTGATAATTGCAGAAATATGAAAAAAGGTGTAGAAGATGCTGGTCTTTCATGAGTCTTTCATGTGTGGCACATACACTGCAGCTGGTTGGGGCTTTTATTACAGCGCAGCATTACAGAGGCTGTGGGAGTTGGGCGTAAAATAGTTGGGTACTTTAAACATTCAAACCTGGCATATTCTCGGCTGCAAGATATTCAGATCCAGCTTGGTCAACCCATTAAAAGACTTCAACAAGATGTTCAGACTTGCTGGAACAGCACTTTTTACATGCTGCAGTCTCTGATAAAGCAAAAACGGGCCATTAGAGTATATGTGTCAGAACATGAGCTGCCTGCAACGATCACTGCAAATCAGTGGAATCTCATGGAGAAGATGATCAACATCTTGGCTCCCTTTGAAGAGTTGACTCGGCATGTGAGTTGTTCAGATTCTTTTGCCTCGGATGTAATTCCTGCAGTGACTGTGCTACAGTGATTATTATTTAAGAAGCGGATGAGGACCACGGTGTGAAAACGATGAAGAACACATTGCTTGGTGCTTTGCAGAAACGGTTCTCTGACATGGAGCAAAATCCACTTTACTGCATCGCTACCTTACTCGATCCAAGGTAATCAATTAGTTATTGCTGGCTGCTATTTTGACTTGTTTTTATTTGAATATTGAATCTGATATGATTTTGTTTTTTGTTTTTTGGATGAAGGTGATATTTTACAGTGTTATCACTTGCTTGCATTTTGCAAGGTATAACACTGTAAATCTCACCTTCATAAAATAAAACACAAAACAAATGACAATCTGACAAACACACTTACCTGCTCTGCCTCTGTGTAATGGTATTGCACAGAGAAGGCCAGACAACTATTTTTGCCATGTCCCCCGCCGTCACCTTTCCTTCTAGCAGTGCCCCCACAGCAAGCTTCCACAGTCGTTGCTTTGCTTGCATGACGTTGTCTAATGTCTTGTATTTTTTTTCTTCTAGGTATAAAGATCGGTTCTTCTCAAATGCAGATGCTGGCAGGCAGGCCAAAGAGATGTTCGTGCTGGAAATTCAAGAAATATCTTCTGTACAGGTACTACAGGCACAGGCAGCTACACCTGAGGTGCTTGAGAAACCAGCTACCAAAAGGCCTCGCACTGAGCAAAAGCCAGGTACCAGTGTGACTGTGGACAGTGTTTTCCAAGAAATTGCTTATTCATCTACATTTGAGAACAGTGCTCCCACAGCTGCTACCATACAACTAGAAGCATATCTTGGAGAGGTCACTGTGCCTCGTTCAGAAAAACCTCTTGAGTATTGGGCAGTCAATAAACTGCAATTTCCCGCTCTAGCCCAAATGGACCAAAAATATCTTTCAGCTCCTTGCAGTAGTGTGGAAAGTGAGAGATTGTTCAGTGCAGCGTCACACACTCTGAATGACACCAGAAACCGACTTCTAACTGAACATGCAGAGATTATTCTGTTTCTTAAAAAAAACTTGCCACTTGTGTTTGAATTGGAAAAGTAATCTACCGCCTGTTACTGTCCAACTGTAAGGCATCATGCACAGTTGCACGCTTCAGCTCAAAGCAACTGCTCCATCTGGCATTTGAGCGTTTTTTGAGCGTTTCCTCTGCCTGTTAACTCCCCTCCATGTTGGCCTTTAAAAAAAAAAAAAATTGCCTTTTTAACTCCATGCCACAAACTTTTTCCTTAAGTGTAAAAGTGATCACCTATGGTGTGCACATTGCACACTATAGGTGATTCAACGTGCAATGCATGGGGGACACAATATGGAGCGGCATAGAGTTAATACTACAGGCAAACAAAAGGCTCAAAAACAGGGAGCTCAAACGCCTGTAGGAGCAGCTACTTTGAGCTTTATTGTGCATGTGGCCTTACTGGCACTGCTGCTAAGTCCTTGGCCTTGCCATCCTTGAATTAACCTAATTTTGGTCTGTGAAAAATGTTTTTTCCGGAGTTTAATAAGAAGTTGAACTAGAAGCTAGCACTTTTTTTTTTATTTAAAAAATGTTTACAAAATATAATGTTTTTAGATACTGTTCAGTTGCTTGGAGACTGAGACTATATACATATATATATATACACACACACACACACACACACACACACATACACAACAGTCCCCAAAGAAACCACCAGAATAAATAAAATATAATACAAATTGATAGTTAAAGTATTGTAGCGCTGTCATTCTTGCTTATTAATGTGTGTTTGCATGTTATAATCAAAAGTCTATGGACATTTCTATGGCTTTGTATTTGGCGCCATCTAGCAGCCAAATACTGATGGTAAACTTAAATGATTATTGCTTTTTCTTTTTTCAATAGTTTTTTTGAAAGTTTTCAAGAAGTATACAAAATGCACACAAAATGTACAACATACAAGAAAAATCCACCGAGTGGGGAGTTTCCCGACCATAGTAACAGCAGACATATCAACATTTTAGAAGCCGACATGTGTAGCAAATCGTACCTGCAAGTTTAGGAATATGTGCCAGGTAGAGCAATAAAATATAGTAGGCGTATACCATATTGCCTGCTCACACAAATTGACAATGGCCTGAATAAAAAACAAAAAAAAACAAAAAACAAACAAACAACAAACTTACAATAACAATGGAGCTGGGATAGGGATAGGGATATGACTGAAGCTTGAGATGACCTTAGTTTCAACCTAGATTTAAAGAATATTCTCTAGTATTACTAGTTATCTGCAGATTGATGGTATCTTGCCCTCCAAATTTTCCACCGGTTGCCACACCTCCTACCCAGGCCTAGCCTTTTTGCCAGTAGAGATTTGTAGTTGTGATTAGTTTTAGTAATGGCAATGGCTTCAGATATGTTTGGTGCAACATCTGATTTCCACTTTTTAATTATAAGTGATCTGGCTGCCAAGAGTATATGCGTGACGACCGTGCGGAACTGAGGAGGGAAAACCTCAATTCCCAGATTAAGTAGTGCTAGTCCCGGACCTGGGGAGGTAAACATGCCAGTGATAGAGGAAATTAGCTGAAAGACACTGTGCCAAAAACTGATTAAATGCTTACAGGACTAAAAGATAAGCGTAATGGTGCCCACCTCCCCACATCCCCTCCAGCACAAGTTAGAGTTTGCACAAGAGATTTTGGACATCCTATATGGCGTAAGATACCATCTAAGAATTATTTTTTGAGAAAGTTCCCACTGATTTGCACATTTTGACGCTTTATAAATTGAGTTGATGGCTAATTGCCATTGTTGTTGTGTAAATATTTTCCCTAAGTCCTCCTCCCATTTTTGATAGGGAGTGGATTTTGTGAAAACTCGTTTGTGCTGGAAGAGTGCGTAAAAAAAAGAGGGATGCCTTTTGTAGCCATTTGTGGGGTCGTGTAGAATTTCCATACACTGTCGTGTAAGTATATTCTTTGAGATTTCAGGGAATTGAAAAAATTAGAAATTTGGGTGAATTTATATTCGTCTCTGGGTAGGAGGTTATACTCTACTTTGAGAGTGTTGAAAGTTTTAAGATGATCATTCTGGAATAAATCAGCAACGTAGTTAATACCCTTAAGTTGCCAGTCTTTTAGAGTAATATTGGGGATAGCTTTAGATAATAGATCGATACTTGTGGGTATTTTCGTCATTTTATTTCCTAGTGGTCTAAGCTTGCGGAGGTCCCTCCAAGCCCAGAGTGAGGCTTGTATAGTTAAAAGCAAATGTCTTAAAGGGAATGGTTTCCACAAATCAAGGAGCAGCACAGCTGTAAGATCTCCTGTGGGGCTTGTGGCTTGTTCAATGTTTTGCCAAGGGGCATTTGACGTGTGATCAAACCAGGTTTTTATTTGGGTAAGCATAGCTGACCTGAAATAGTCCTGTACCTCAACGAACCCCATACCCCCTGCTATCCTATGCTTAGTTAAGAGGGCTTTAGAGCATCTTGGTTTCTTTGAATTCCATACATACTTAATGAATGTCTTGAGATGAGTAGCTTTCAGGGGGATGGGGAGTGTGTGAAATATGTATAGGATTTGAGGGAGTAGAAGCATTTTAAATGAGGCCAGGCAACCTGACCAAGTTATTTCAGTTTTGGAGAGGCGTTTAGTTTCTATATTTAGTTTATTGAGCAATGGACGATAGTTTGCATATGCTAATTTGAGTGGGTCAGCTGTTATTTGAAGGCCAATATAAGATATTTTATCACTGCTCCACAAAAAGGGAGAGGATGTTTGCAATATTCTTTGGAGATCTGATGGAATGCCTAGGGGGTAGGACGAGATTCGGCTAAAATTATCTAAAATGTAATGGGCATGGGATAAGGATTGGAATGAAGAAGTTATAAATAAGATAATGTCATCTGTGAAGAGATTAATTTTGTGAGTTTTTTCTTGGAAGGAAAAACCTTTGATACCAGGGTGGGCCCTAATCTTTTCGGCCAAGGGTTCTATTAATAAATTAAAAATAGAAGGAGACAGGGACACCCCTGTCTCGTCGCATTAGAAATAAGAAATGGGCATGATAGGATGTTAGATGTATAAACCTGTGCGGAGGGTGGCGAATAAAGAGCTAAGATTGCAGATAGGATGGGTCCCTCAAAGTCAAATTTACTAAGGGAAGCCCTCATGTATACCCAGTGTATCCTGTCGAACACCTTCTCCGCATCCAAAGAAAGGAGCAGAGAAGGCGTCCGACAGGCCCCTGCGCGTTGGACAATGTTAATGACTCTACGGGTTGCATCCGAAGCTTGTCTTCCTGATGTAAAACTAGATTGATCAGGATCAATCAGTGTGGGTAAAATGTGAAGGAGTCTCTGAGCTAGGATCTTAGCATAAATCTTCACGTCTGTATTCAGAAGTGAGATGGGGCGAAAGTTGGAAGGTGTGTCTGGACTTTTTCCTGGTTTGGGGATGGTTATAACATATGCCCTAAGCATCTCAGGTGGGAATAAGGAGGATGCTCCAGCCTGAGAAAAAAATTGTTTGTAATGTGGGGGATAAGATTTCCTTAAAGGCTTTAAAATAATCGCTAGGGAGGCCATCCGGTCCCGGGGCTTTACCTAGTGGAAGGGATTGGATTGCCTTTTGGATCTCAACTTGTGAAATAGGCGCATTGAGGGTTAGTATCTGTGCTTGTGATAATGTTGGGAGATTGATACCTGCTAAAAATGATTGGATCGCTTCCTCTGTAGGTTGCGAGGCGTTATCATCTTGTTTAATATCGGTAGTACGAAGCAAAAGTATCTGCTATATCTTAAGGGTTATATAGTTTACTCTTATCTGATGCTCTAATTAAATAGGGAATTTTTTGTGGGCTCTGTGCTCCTTTAGGCGTCGGGCTAGGTGTTTACCCGCTTTGTTTCTTGATGAATAGTGCGTTAACTTTAAGAAATCAATAAATTTGTTATGTTGTTCTAAAAGCACAAGTCTAAGTTCAGAGCGGAGGCCGTTCAGTCTGTTTGCCAGTACATTACTTGGAGCTACCTTGTTTTGAGTTTATAATGAACTTATGTCATTCAATAAGTGATCTAGTTTAAGGGATCTTTGTTTTTCGATCCTAACACTAGTTTTTAACAGGATTCCTCTCATAAAAGCTTTGTAGGCACACCACAATATCATGTAGAGTCTGCTACAGAGTTGTTATTGATTGTGAAATATTCTTTTAGTTGTTTAGTTAAAGCGGTCACATGAGTAGGTGTCTGGAACTGACTGGAGTTAGCCCTCCAAATACTAGACACATTGTGAGCGTTCTCCTCCACCACTGTGATCAAAACTGGTGCGTGGTCAGACCACGAGATGTCATGAATGGTGGAGGAGGACCAGCCTGCAACAAGTAACAATCTAAAATTATCATATCAATCGGTGAATATGAGTTGTGCCTGGAGGAGTGGAAAGAGTTGTCACTCCGCTGCTGACACCTCCAAACATTGTACAGCTCCTCCTCTTGCAGTAGGTATTGTAATGAGGGCAAAGACCTTCGGGACTTGGTAGTAGTGTCCACAGTGTAGTCTGATGTGATGTTATAGTCTCCACACATAATCAAAGCACCCTTCCTCACCTCATTAACTTTTTTAAGCGTCCTTCTAAGAAACCTCGTCTGGTGGGAGTTGGGTGCATACAGACTTATTATTATATAAGTTCTGTTGTTGAGAGATCCAACCACTACTAGATACCTACCCTCCGGGTCCGTTATTGTTAACTCATGCGAGAAGGTCACACTGTCTTTGATGGCAATAATTACTCCCTTACGTTTTTCCGGAGCAGCGGCAAAGTAGACGTGGAAAATTTTTGTTTTTAAAAGGAGGAGGGTCAGATTTTATGAAGTGCGACTCCTGGATACATAGCACATAAGCATGGAACTTTTGGGCTTCCTTCCATAGAGAGGCCCTCTTCACTGGGTGATTTAAACCGTGGACATAAACCGCTTCCCGACCGCCCACTGCATATATACATCAGCAGAATGGCACGGCAGGCAAAATCACGTACCTGTACGTGATTTGGTAATTGCCTGCCCGTGGGTCGCATGCGCGCCGCCAGTGGCGCGCTTGCGACCCAGTCGGGAGCTCCGTGACCCCGGCCGCGGGACCAGCGGACCCGATCGCCACTGGTGTCCCGCGATCGGGTCACGGAGCTGAAGAACGGGGAGAGGTATGTGTAAACAAACCTCTCCCCGCACTTCCTACTCTGCCTGTCATTGATTGGCTGTTCCAGGGCATCGGGAAAGCCAATCAATGACGTCAGACGTCAGCCCCGCCCCCTGATGTAAAAAAACACACACACGTCACAGCCCATAACCCCTCCCCTCCCCCTAGTGGTTAACTCTTTCACTACAACTGTCATTTATACAGGAATCAATGCATTTAAATAGCATTGATTGCTGTATAAATGACAATGCTCCCAAAAATGTGTCAAAAATGTCCGATGTGTCCGCCATAATGTCGCAGTCACAATAAAAATCGCTGATCGCCGCCATTACTAGTAAAAAAATAAATATTAATAAAAATGCTATAAAACTATCCCCTATTTTGTAAACGCTATAACTTTTTCGCAAACCAATCAATAATCGCAAATTTTGATTTTTTTTACCAAAAATATGTAGAAGAATACGTATCGGCCTAAACTGAGGAAAAATAATATTTTTAATATATTTTTTGGGGATATTTATTATATAGCAAAAAGCAAAAAATATTGCATTGTTTTCAAAATTGTCGCTGTATTTTTGTTTATAGCGCAAAAAATAAAAACCGCAGGGGCGATCAAATACCACCAAAAGAAAGCTCTATTTGTGGGAAAAAAAGGACGCCAATTTTGTTTTGGAGCCACATCGCACGACCGCGCAATTGTCAGTTAAAGCGACGCAGTGCCGAATCGCAAAAAGGGGCCTGGTCCTTTGGCTGCCAATTGGTCCGGGGCTGAAGTGGTTAAATGATACTACTGTCAGTGTCATTAATGAGAAGCAAGGTGATAGTCAGTGTACCTACAATGAGACCATTCTTCTTCACCTTAGCTGTCGATCTGTAGGTTGGAGGTCTTCCGTGATTGTACTCAGTGATAGTTCCGTCATAAATTAGTCCATCTCTAATTGGGAAGGGAAGGGGTTGGGGAAAAAAACTGAACAAAAAAAAAAAACAGCAACGTAAATGAAAAAAAAAGTTAAGGAACCATGGCTTAAGCCATATGCATAAAAAGAATGATTCAACCGTGAATCTGGTGGCAGCGATGCTGCACATCGTGTAATTGGGGGGAAAGTGGAACACTCAAGGTTCCATTGTGCCAAGAGGATCAAAGAAACTCAGATATAGATAGTGGTCCGGGTGTTCAGTTATTGCGCTTAGTGGATTTATTTTTGTGTGACACCACTTGCCAAACATCCTGTGTTTCTACTTTGGAGGTCGTCGCTGGAGTATCACTGTTCAAAGCAGGAATTATATCCCAGGTTCTAAGAAGGGCCAATCCTTCATCCAGTTTGTTGATTTCTGATGTTTGGGCATCTTTAGTCACTGTCAGCATGGATGGGTAGCCCCACCGGTAAATGATGGCATGATTACGTTGAGCTTTCGTGATGGGCAAGAGAGCTTTCCTTTTCTGTATAGTGAGTTGCGACAAGTCTGCAAAAAGTTGTATAGCGGTATATCTCTTGGGGAGTTGTTTGTTGTTGCGGAAGGCCAACATGAACCTCTCTTTTATGTGGAAAAAGTGGACCCTCATCAGCACATACCTGGGAATGTTGTCCGGGAGATGAGATGGTTTTGGTAGGCGGTGGATTCTATCAATCACTAGGTCCGAGCTAGACGAGTCAGGTAGAGGAGAGGGGGAGGATGGAGCGCCGACGACAGCTAGTGATGAGCGAGTATGGGGGGTCACAGATGGAGTGACACTGAGGGTGGGCGAGAGAGAGTGGGGGCTGAAGGGGAGAAACACTGTGATGTGTTTTTTGGACAGTTTTTTTCAGTCCAGGAGTAACAGTGTGTGCTTGTAAGATGCGGCAGCCGGCTCCATAGAGCAGAAGAGACTCTGGTGTAGAGGAGAAAAGAGAGAGAGCAGCGCCGCTCTAAGAGTAGTGGGTCTGATTACAGTGGGAACTGTATGTGAAAATAAAAAGAAAGTATGTACTCACACTTTGTTTAAAAATATCAGGCACATAGCGGTATCTTTATTTTGTCTGAAGTCCTCGGCCGTCCTCCGGTGTCATGGCTATGGTGGGGAAACGCACGGTCCCTTGCGTCTCGTGGTTCCAAGGTGAGTGTGTCCCAGGATAGGCACGTCAGCAGGATTGATGACGTTGGTAGGCGAGTCAGATAGAAAAGCTCCCATAAGCTCCTGGGCGTATTGCTGCAGTTGCCCTGGGGGTACAGATTCAGGGATACCCCGGAGCTTTATGTAATTTCTCCTGGACCTGTCTTCCAGGTCCGCAATCTTTGCTTTCAGACAGGCCACCTCATCTGTCTGTTCATTATGGGCATCCACCATAGAATTGAATGTAGAAGCAAACTCTCCCATTTTGCTACTCCATGTGATCAACTCGTTCCCCTTGTTCGTTAATGTCAGATTTAAAACCCCTCATGCACTCCATCATATCAGTGTGTAACAACCTACGTAGGGAAACAAGCATGTCTTTAAGTTTAGTGTCCTACACAGGCTAATTATATGTGGGGAAAGAATTAATAGTGTACGCCAGCTCCCTAGTGTCATCTAATGGCTCTTGCTCTCCACTCACCTTCTCATTGTTGAGATCTGCCGTCATGCATGGCCTAGACTTGGCCGGGCTGAGGGAGAGTGGAGTGGATACTTCAGGAGACCGGCGGTGCGATCGACCCTGCGATCCCAGGCTCGGAGTCGCCGAGCCAAATCCACTGGAGGCAGAAGAAGAGCCATCTTGGCTTAGGCCAGGGGACGTCTTCGGGAAAACTGGGGCAGTTTCTGCAGCTAGGATGAGCCTTTCCATCCCGGTATGTCGACTGCCTTCCAGGGTGCACTTTGGAGCAGGCTTGATCGTGCGGGAACCCCTCAGTAAATGCGCAGTAAATCCGCAGTAAATCCTCTCGATGGCACGGAGCTATCGTCTCAAGCGTCCATGCGGTAGCTCGGTAGCCACGCCCCCATGATTATTGCTTTTAAAGCACAAAGACTGGATACAGGAAATGACATTGGAAGGTTGACCTTTTTACCCAGGATGCTTGGTAACCTACCCAGGTACACCCTCTCTAACAGTGCATGCTGAGTAGGACATAAAAGTAGCCCGAGCGGCCATTTTAGCTCTCTTGGGATCGCATGGTCTGCCTGTGAGGAGCTGTGAGGAAGCCTCCCGGAGGAAGCAGCCTACAGCCATTGCGGAACGCAACCCTGCTCGTGGTGCGAGTGACCTGATGGTGCCAGAGATCGGATTGGATAGGTCCAGAGACACTCGTTTGAGTATCGGAGGACCGGGCTCACCCAGCAGAGCAGAATGGAGTGACGGAGCCAGCTGACGGAGAAGCAAGTTGCAATCACCGGACCAAGGCTACCATACAGAGTTCTGATCCAGTTGGTGAGCGGGTTGTGGCCCATAGTTTACTAACTTTTGCACATAGTCAGACTTATATACAGGCCTCGCTGGGATCTATAGTCCTACAGAGGAGGAGTATAACAACTGACACTAGGCAGGCATGAGGCCTATCTGCTTTGCATCTCAAGCCTTGTAATATAGTTACTACCAGGAGCATCTTTAACTCAACTTGATTTATTTTAACCCTTGGATTACAAATCATAAGGAATTATTCTAGCTAGCGAAGATCAGAAGACTAAAGACTAAGTACTTCAAGTGAGATCTCACGCATAGCTATAAAAGTAGTGGGAGCTACTGTGTATTTATATTGTTTGAAATTGTTATACTAACATCCATTGTGCCATCATTCTATGTTGGGATGACAGCACAATTACTGTAATCACCGGTTTGAAAATATTTACAGTAAAATATATTTTGGTTAAGTACCCAGTTGTGTGGAGTGTTGTTTTCTCCCAGCAGGTGGAGCCAGTGGATTCTGAGATTACCATACAGGTATATTGTATTATATTATATTGTACTGTATTGTATTGCACCACAGCTGTGTCAAGGGGACTGAGCCAAGTTACTGGGGTTTATCAGCAGAGTGCAGGCCCAAATCAAACCAGCAGCTCCTTCGGGGGTTAGTGCTACAGTATATAATACAAAGTAGACACTATAAAGGCATATGCTTTGTTCATATTTCATTTCTAAAGTTTATAACCACTTTAATATTTCTACACAAATATGTGTTCAGCAAAATGGTTTTCAGTTTTTTTTCCTCCAGATCATTAATAGATAATTTTAATAGAACTCGAGGCTAATACAAGTCCATACAAAAAAATATTTACTGTGAATTCTGAAATCATGCAATGCCATGGCTCATATCACCATTTTCATAAAATCTAGTCGTCTATGTAACGTACCAAAATTAGAGTAAATCTTATCTTAAAAGTTCATATTTAGATTGTAGTAACAATTAGTCAGGCTTGTACTTTACCTGTGTTGCTTGGTCGTAATACTTGCTTCTGAAGGAAACTGAAGAATTGAGGCAAGTGAGCTTTACACTGGGTACCAGACACTGTGGCTAGTTCATGTGGAGTATAGCTCTTCCCATTGGGCTTATAATGGAATAACGCTGTTTGTTTTTGTTTTTTAAGTGTAAAAGACAGAAAATAAAATTTGTACTTTTTACTGGAGTTCCAAAACAGTTCATAAATGCATTTTTGCCAGTTATGTGTTGGTCCTAATGTTATCTACTTTCAAAATGATTCAGAAATATTGCTTTGTGATTCAAGTACATTTAAATCAACATATTTAAAAGCTATGACTGGGCTGATCACCTACCAACTCGCTCAACCATAATTTTTCTTAGCTCATAATAACTGGTGATCTTAGGCTTTGTTCACACAATGGTGCAGAGACATGAGTTTTTCTGCATGCGTTCTGCAAGGGCACAAAGAAAACAATTGTTTTTTATGTGTCCTCTAGTGTCCTTTTATGTGTCCTTCAATACTAGTATCACATGCAGATTTTTTCTGCGCAGGAATCTGCAACGGGTATAAAACTCACTGCTATGTGCATAAAAACCGATGTAAACAAGTGTCTCTGCAAGTGAAATCTGTTAGTTTTATTTCCATCAGTTTTTCTGCACATATGGTGTGAATGAGGCCTTACTCTTGCTAAAGATTGCTAAAAAAAATTAAAGCACAATTCTACTTCGGGCAAAAGTGAAAGAAATGGATCCTCCACAGCATTTAAAAAATAAAAAAATATACTGATGTAACAATTTCATGTTTCTTTATGTTGTAAAACTATCAATAAAGAATTATTAAATCATAATATAAAAATAATTAACAATGAGTGTAAAAATAACAAAGTAGCTCCACCTGGTATACCTTTCTCCTTTCTGGCGCTTTCTCCCTCAGTCTCACAAATATTATTCCAGGTTGCATGATCCCAATGTCATTCAACCCACTTCCTGTGACCTGAGGGGCCCCACTCCCATTCACAGAAAGAATGCTGTAGGGGCATAAGACCAGATCTCTTCTCTTAGGTTCCGCCCACCAGGAACAAGAGGGTGAAAAGGGCCTGTGATGTCATTGGAGGTTTCTTTTAGGCCTGCTGGGGGTGCTCCAAAAAGAGTGAGAGTGGCAACAAATGGGGGAGAGCTTGATCCTGGAGTTGGGCTTTAAAGTGAATGTAAAAGGCTGTTTTTTTTTAATAACAAACATGTTATACTTACCTCCTCTGTGCAGTTGGATTTGTACAGAGTGGCCTGGATCCTCTTCTTCTCAGGTCCCTCTTCCCTCTGGTGAGTGCCCCTCAGCCAGCAGCTTGCTACAGGGGGCACCCGAGCTGAGTCAGAGCTTCATGGGTAACTGACACAGTTCCCCATAAATGTATACTGTACAAACTAAGGTCCGTTGGCATGGACCATGGGGTAAATGGATTGAAAACTGGCTATAAGGGTGAGTTCAGAGGGTGGTGATAAATGGGGAGTACTTGGAATGGTCATAGGTGGGTAGTGGGGTCCTCCAGGGTTCTGTGCTGGGACCGATCCTATTTATTTTGTTCATAAATGACCAGGAGGATGGGGTAAACAGTTCAATCTCTGTATTTGCGGACAAGCTAAGCAGGGCAATAACTTCTCTGCAGGATGTGGAAACCTTGCAAAAAGATCTGAACAAATGAATGGGGTGGACAACTACATGGCAAATGAGGTTTAATGTAGAAAAATGTAAATGAATGCATTTGGGTGGCAAAAATATGAATTCAATCTATACACTGGGGGGAGAACCTCTGGGGGAATCTAGGATGGAAAAGGACCTGGGGGTCCTAGTAGATGATAGGCTCAGCAATGGCATGCAATGCCAAGCTGCTGCTAACAAAGCAAACATGCATTAAAAAGGGGATCAACTCCAGAGATAAAACCATAATTCTCACGGTCTACAAGACTCTGATCCGGCCGCACCTAGAGTATGCTGTCCAGTTCTGGGCACCAGTCCTCAGGAAGCATGTACTGGAAATGGAGCGAGTACAAAAAAAGGCAACTAAGCTAATAAAGGGTCTGGAGGATATTAGTTATGAAGAAAGGTTGCGAGCACTGAACTTATTCTCTCTGGAGAAGAGACGCTTGAGAGGGGATATGATTTCAATTTATAAATACCATACTGGTGACCCCACAATAGGGATAAAACTTTTTCGCAGAAGGGAGTTTAACAAGACTCGTGGCCACTCATTAAAATTAGAAGAAAAGAGGTTTAACCTTAAACTACGTAGTGTAAGAATGGCAAGGTTGTGGAATTCCCTTCCACAGCGGTGGTCTCAGCGGGAGGCATCGATAGTTTCAAAAAACTATTAGATAAGCACCTGAATGAACGCAACATACAGGGATATACAATGTAATACTGACATATAATCACACACATAGGATGGACTTGATGGAACCTCACCTACTATGTAACTATGTATCCATTCAGACACAGACCCCCGACTCTGTGAGACAGGTAAGACACTCGTGGACATCGCAGCTGAAAGAAGGGGCTCAGGTAAGTAATTAGGGGGGTGCCGCTACACACAAAAGTTTTTTTTTATTTAATGCATAGAATGCATTAAGATAAAAAAAACCTTCTGCCTTTACAACTCTTTTAAGAGAGACAAATGTTTTAAAAATCACATGCAATCATTGGGCTCTTTAAATGTGTTGTAAAAATACTTCTGATCCCTGGAAATAATCATTATAACACAAGGACTTCCATATATTTTAAAAAGCTTTCCAATCTATGTAAATAATCATTATATTTAATATTAAAGCGGTAGTAAACCCGCTGACATGTTTTTTTTTTTTTTATACACCTGTAAGGGAAAAGGCATAATGAGCTAGTATGCACCGCATACTAGCTCATTATGAAATACTTACCTTAGAACGAGGCGTCGGTAACTCACCTGGTCCACGCCGAGGTCGCTGACATGTTGCCTCGGCGTGTCTTCTAGGTATCGCGACTCCATCGCTGTGAGTGGCTGGAGTCGCGATGTCGTCACTCCCGCGCATGCGCACGGGAGACTTCGTCCCGGCGGGGTTCGTATTCTGCCGGCCTTTCAGCCGAGAATCCCCCGTGTGCATGCGCCGCTGCAGTCAGCGGCGTATTGCTCGGGGAATATCTCCTAAACCGTAAAGGTTTAGGAGATATTTTTTTTACCTACAGGTAAGCCTCATTATAGGCTTACCTGTAGGTGAAAGTCCAAAATGTGACTTTACTTCCACTTTAATTATGTTTAATGATTAATTTTTAATTGAAACACCATAAAGATGTTCTTACTGTACATGATGTACTGACAATGTCCAATGCAGATGTTGAAAATGAGTTGCATGAGTTGTAGTGGAGCCATAAAAGCATGTCACACTGGAGATTCTGTCACTGGTGATAATTTGTAAGAGCAGGATTGTCAAAGAGAGCACACACCTGCTCCTATGGCATTGCTATCTTTCTGTATGAGGATCTGCAGATCCTCGCTTGTCAACAAGGAATGGGTAACAGAGCAACACCTCACTGGTTTGGTCATAGGAGCAAGTGAATACTCTTTTTACTATCTTTGTGATCCTTTCCCTAGAGGGTCGCAACCAGCAACAGGATCAATAGTGTGACATGGCGTTAAGTCTGTAATTAGCCCAGATGACAAATACCTTGAAAATGTTACTGCATGCTGTTGAAGTTGAAACATTTGCCAGTTTTGCAGGGCTTTGTTTTATCTTCATCTCTTTTCGTTGGAGAAAGCCATGACTTGTAGACCCCATGGTTTCTAAAGAGTAAATAAACCCCTTTCCTAAGCTGGAAAATAAAATTGTTACTTGGTACAGAACTACTTTTACCTAGCCGTAACAAAATCTGTTTAAATTCTAAATGCTGACAGATCAAGCTGGCACATATGAGAAACAAAAAAAAAAAAAAAGAATCTAGCTTGTATATTCATCAGTATTATAGATAAAGTTATAGGAGAATTGATTTGCAAATCAGTCAGATTGGCTAAATGTGATTCTTTTTATTTGTCTAGATCAGTGATGGCAAACCTTGGCACCCAAGATGTTTTGGAACTACATTTCCCATGATGCTCATGCACTCTGCAGTCTAGTTGAGCATCATGGGAAATGTTGTTCCAAAACATCTGGAGTGCCAAGGTTTGCCATCACTGGTCTAGATGCATGTGTGTGTATTTGTCTATTCTATGGAGAGTCATAAAAATGATGAATCCCAATTATCTTGATTTCAGAGATGCATGATTTTCTGCAGATCAGGTCAAGAGGCATGCAAATATACAGATGAACTAAAAGTATGCTAATCACAGATTTTTCTAACCACTTTCATCAACACCTTTACCCTTTGATACTGGAGAAACAGTTCCATGATGTGATCACCATGGTCAGGAGTTGCAAACACTGTTTGTGTGACCTAGGATCCTCCTCATTTTGTACCTTCAGTTTTATCACCCTTTGTCTAACTGTAAAATATAGAATCAGCTTTGCCAATCTTGAAAATTAGACAGATCAACTTTTTCTGATGATTTTTAGCATTGTGTTTCAGAAGGCAGAACTGTTTTCTCTTTCATATTTCTCTCACATTTCTGTGCAGTATGGGATACAAAGAAAAATACCAAAATTTATATAGGCAATGACATAATTAATTGTATTCTTTAGTCAAAAAATCAGGCAAGTTGCCTTTTATGTGGGGGAAAATGTGCAGGCTCGCTCCTCAGCTGGGCGGTGTGTGAATCACACAAAGCCCCCCCCGCCGATTGCACACTGGATTTGATCAGGACAGCAGCAGTCATCAATGGCTTCTGCTGAGAAAAGATAGGTAAGAAGACCTGCAGATGGGCACAGTGCTAGATTCATTCAGGACATTCAGGTAAGTGTTTTGAGGGGGAGGAGGTACAGCAGGTGGCAAAACTTTTTTAGCTTCATACAGAGACTGCATTAAAGTAAAGACAGTTTAAGCTTTAGAACCACTTAGTAAAAGCCCCTGGGCCTGTCATAAGCCCTCGTCAAGAATGCCAACTATGTCTGCCCTTTCTGCCCCCCTTCTCCACTCATAATCTTTACTTAAAGTGGTTGTAAACAAAAGAGATCCTGCTCCCTCATAGCAGGTTAACCACTTGCCGACCAAGGACGTCATATGACGTCCTTGACTTTGAGTGGTGATATCTGAATGATGCGTGCAGCTATTGGCATCATTCAGATATCATTTTTACCGGCCGGCGATTCTGTGCACCATAAGAACGATCATAGCGGCAGTTCCGCCGCCTGATCGTTCTTATAGGCAGCGGGAGGGGACGGCCCCCCCCCTCCCGCCGCCATCCGGTGCTTCTCCGGGCTCTCCCGTGCCATCGGGGGCCCGGAGAAAGAATCGCTCGCCGCCGGATGACGAGCATAGAGATTTCCGGTGACCAGATGGTCCCAGTCATCTCTATGACCGTCGGAGGCCCGGGCGCGACGTTATGACGTCACGCCCGGTACCCGGAAGTAAACAAAGCCGCGATCGCGGCTGTCAGCATGAGATCGGTAAAAAATTTTTTACCGATCTCATGCTTTCCAGCCTGGAGGAGAGATGTGGGGTCCCCATAAAGAGGACCTGTCACATACATTCCTATTACAAGGGATGTAATAGGAATAAAAGTGATCCAAAATTTTTTTTTTAAAAAGTTAAAAATAAAAAAAATTAATAAAATAAAAATAAATAAAAAAAAAAAAAAAATTAAAACGCCCCTGTCCCCTGTAGCTCGCGATCAGAAGCTAACGCACACGCAAGTCCCGCCCGCATATTTAAACGCCGCTCAAACCACACATGTGAGGTATCGCCGCGTGCGTTAGAGCGCGTGCAACAATTCTAGCACTAGACCTCCTCCGTAACTCTAAACTGGTAACCAGTAAAAAATATTAAAGCGTCGCCGATGGAGATTATTAAGTACCGAAGTTTGGCGCCATTCCACGGTTGTGCGCAATTTTAAAGCGTGACATGTTTGGTATCATTTACTCGGCGTAACATCATCTTTCATATTATATAAAAAAATTGGGCTAACTTTACTGTTTTCTTATTTTTTAATTCATGAAACCGTTTTTTTTCCCAAAAAAAGGCGTTTGAAAAATTATTGCGCAAATACCGTGTGAGATAAAAAGTTGCAATGACCGCCATTTTATTCCCTAGGTGTCTGCTAAAAAAAACGCACTCAATGTTTGGGGGTTCTGAGTAATTTTCTAGCAAAAAAATGATGATGTTTATATGAAGGAAAATAGGCCAAAATAGGCCCGGTATGGAAGTGGTTAAAAAGCACAGTGCTTCTGCTGTCTAACCTGTCCCTCTAAGCCATGGGTCTTCAAAATATGGCCCTCCAGTTGTTCAGGAACAATTCCCATCATGCCTAGTCATGTCTGTGAATGTCAGAGTTTTAGAATGCCTCATGGGATGTGTAGTTTCACAACAGCTGGAGGGCCATAGTTTGAGGATCTCTGCTCTAAGCTGTAAAAAACCTGATTGATCATGTCAGTTCCTGTGTCCCCCCTCTGTGTGCTGACCACGGTAATCATGGCTGCTGAGCCCTAATTACCATGGCCAATTTTTGTGCCTCCGTCATCTGCTGCTCTCCTCTCTCTCCCCCTCCTCCCATCTCTGCCTGCCAATTCCTGTGTGTCTGTGTAAGCCATTTCTGCCCTCAACTCCTGCCGCTATTAGTAGTAAAGAAAACTTAAAAAAAATTCACTGCCAGCCTCTCTCTTTTATGCAGCCATAACACATTGTGTAAGTGTTTTTTTAAAATGATGCAGCTAAGTACCTTTTTCAGATATTTTCAGTCCGGTCATGTGGCATCCCATCTAAGGGCTACAGTGGGAGAGGCTGAGCGGCCAGCACGGTAGTCATGTGACCTGCCTGGTTGATGTCAGAGGGAGATCTGGGCCCCTCCCACTGTAGCCCACGGATCGGAGTAGGAGATCGGCCGGGAGTCACGTGATCGGCCTGAAGATATCTGAAAAAAGGTATTTAGAGGCATCGTTTTAAAAAAAAAAACACTTTCACTGTGTGTTATGGCTGCATAAAACAGAGGGGCTGGCAGTGAATTTCTTTTTTAAGGTTACAACCCCGTTAATTTTCCAACAATAAATTGTGATCTATGAATTGAGGAGGTGGATCTTTCTTACATCCACCCATCCTCCATTCATAGACCACTTTTCATAGATGGAAGCTAAAGCTAAAGAGTGCAGAAAGGACAGGCACAGTTGGCACTCTTGGTGAGTGCCTATGACAGATGCAGGGCTGGAAGATTATACTGATGCAAGGGTATTGGGAGGAGAGACAGAGGATGGAAGATGTAAATGAAGGGAACAGTCACCAGTGCAAGGGACACATCTTACTGAATGTAAGTACAGTCCCAGAGAGCCTTATATGTCCAGAGATATGTATATATATAAAAAAAAAAAATATATATATATATATATATATATATAATAAACTATATTTCAAATGTTGCACATTTTTTCATGTTACAACCAAAAACTTAAATGTATTTTACTGGGATTTTATGTGATAGACCAACACAAAGTGGGACACTATTGTGAAGTGGAAGTCAAATTATAAATGGTTTTCAAAATGTTTTACAAATAAATATGTGAAAAGCGTGGCGTGCCGATCTATGGATAGTGTAGGACCCACTAATCATGGGGTACTTTGTCGCAGTAAGTGGGCTTAAGCACCATATAGCAATATGGTGTGACCAAATCCCCATATTTTTTGATAATGTTTTTTTAAAATGTCTGTCTAGGTGCTTTTAAATAGCCTTGCTGGAGGTAAATGTCAGTTTTGCATGTGTGCGCTGTAATATGTTTGTTCTGTTGTATGGTCTTATGGCAGCACCATCTTTATGCATTTTTTTTTAGGGTGTGCCCCCCAAATATCTCTTTTGTCTATTGTATGGATTTTGACCAAATCCTTTTGGGTGGAGCACCCCACTCAGTAAGTACCTCAATTAGTGACCACCTGTATCATGGGTGGAGACCTCATGTTCTCCCATATAGAGGAGTATAGCTCCCTTGGTTCAGAGAAGTAGGATCTCCCGATCTATGGATAGTGTAGGACCCACTAATCATGGGGTACTTTGTCGCAGTAAGTGGGCTTAAGCACCATATAGCAATATGGTGTGACCAAATCCCCATATTTTTTGATAATGTTTTTTGAAAATGTCTGTCTAGGTGCTTTTAAATAGCCTTGCTGGAGGTAAATGTCAGTTTTGCATGTGTGCGCTGTAATATGTTTGTTCTGTTGTGCATTTGTATTTAGCCCCCCTGAGTCACTACTTTGTAGAACCACTTTTTGCTGCAATTACAGCTGCAAGTCTTTTTGGGTATGTCTCTACCAGCTTTGCAAAACTAGAGAGTGAAATATTTGCCCATTCTTCTATGCAAAATAGCTCAAGCTCTGTCAGGTTGGATGGAGAGCGTCTGTGAACAGCAATTTTCAAGTCTTGCCACAAATTCTCAATTGAATTTAGGTCTGGACTATGACTGGGCCATTCTAACACATGAATATGCTTTGATCTAAACCATTCCATTGTTGCTCTGGCTGGTCGTTGTCCTGTTGGAAGGTGAACCTCCACCCCAGTCTCAAGTTTTTTGCAGACTCTAACAGGTTTTCTTATAAGATTGCCCTGTATTTGGCTCCATCCATCTTACCATCAACTCTGACCAGCTTCCCTGTCCCTGATGAAAAAAAAACATGGTGTGTTCAGGGTGATGTTTTCCTCCACACATAGCGTTTTGCTTTTAGGCCAAAAAGTTCAATTTTGATCTCATCTGACCAGATGTCAGAAACCATGAAATCAGACCAAGACAGAAGTACAGTTAAGATATAAAAATTATAAAATGCAAGAAAAAAAAGGGGGGGGGGGGGTAGTAGTATCCGCGCTTAGGAAGTGGAACTGCTGCCCCCCTAAATACTACACCTAGGTGCAGTCAGGAAATATAAAAACACAGTGGGGAGGGGTATTGGCGCTGTTCTAGAATAAATAGTGAAAAGGTATATGTGTGAACAAAATTCTGGGATATTAAATCTTAAACCAGAGCTAAAGTGCAAATGCAAGAAAAAAGGGGGGGGGGGGTGAACCAGCGGAGAAAAACTGGCAATCTCTATCACAATATATATATCTTAAATTATTTGACGGTGTCCAAGATAGTGTGATAGATATATATTCAGAAGTGAACTACAGTAAAGTGCACGTGCATCAATAGGTACAACTATAGGCTGGTTGTATTCAAACAGAGAATATATGACATAAACTAAATCTAATAGAATCACATGATGTATATATGCACAGTGTATGTTGAAAAAATCACAGAGCAAGTAAAATAGACATATATAAAAAAACAGTAAAATCTGGTATACTCAAGCCATCAAGTCGCCTAATAATGTGGGTGAATAAATAAATGTATCAGTGTCACGGCTAAAAAATATATAACTATATCAGTGTCACAAACTAAAATTAATTATATCAGTGTCGCAAGCTAAAAAATGGGATAAAATATATATATTATTGGCAAATGTGTGAACAAAAGTGTTGAATTCAGAAAAATGGAAGTCCTCCGTATGCCAGGTAGGTCCGGGTTGCAGAAGCAAATGAATACCTGAATAAGGACAGTCTACACAGTATCAGTCTCGTCTAAATATAGAAAGTAAAAAATAATAAAAAACATCAATCTTGACATGGGATGGAAGAAGTTGTAAAGGTCCAGTGTTCCCCTCTTTCCGACAGTGCCCCTTATGTGATTTCACTCACCAGAGCACCCAACCCCTGCAGGGGTAATGGGCGTAGAAGTAGTGGTCCAAGCAGGCCTCTGTCGTCTGGGCTGGGGATGTCCTTTATTCGGGGGGTTCCTATCAGCTGGATCCTTATCCTTCAGTCTTCCGTGTGTTCTCAGCAAGATATGAGTAAATGGTGTAGGGAAGGGATAAACTCATAGGGTGACACCGTTTGAACAAGCGGTATATTTATTAAAAAATGTTCTAAACAAGTTTACCACCAAGTGGTCTAAGATAGGGAAAAGGGGCTAACAAGCCCATGCATTAACAGCGGCGCGTTAGAAGCCTTTCTTCCGTAAAAGCAGCACGCGTTCCACGGCCGGAAAAAGTACAAAACCGGAAGAGAAGGCTGCGCCGGATGTGACGTATTGCGTACCAAGCAAGACCCGCCTTACGCGTTTCGTCATAGGACGTCGTCTGAGGCTCGGCCATCTTGGTACACCATACGTCTTAAATACATAGAAGGTGTAGCCGCGCCAGCCAATCCCGGGAGGAAAAAACCTATACAAGGGGCGGAACGCCCACCGGGGATGAAGAAATCTATCCATACCAAGGGCAGAGAGTAAACATATGCACTACCCACCCCCTCTAGTGGCTAAGGATTAGAATGCATGGCACGGCCATTCACCATTGTCCCTTATGGACTTGATGTAGATGGGCTTCCAACCCCACCAAATCATCGACACATTTCCTTCCTTTTATCCTCCCAGGCGCCTTTTTATTTGGCACATTCTCTTTTTTTTAGCTCTTGGTCCTTTTTTTGGATGCACCTCTATTGCACCTTTTCCTTCACCTCTGAATTAGTCCTTTGTCTAGTTCATGTTTTTAACATTATTTTATCTAATTGCCAATGTATTTTAGTGTTTAGTCGCCGCGCCATGCATTCTAATCCTTAGCCACTAGAGGGGGTGGGTAGCGCATATGTTTACTCTCTGCCCTTGGTATGGATAGATTGCTTCATCCCCGGTGGGCGTTCCGCCCCTTGTATAGGTTTTTTCCTCCCGGGATTGGCTGGCACGGCTACACCTTCTATGTATTAAGACGTATGGTGTACCAAGATGGCCGAGCCTCAGACGACGTCCTATGACGAAACACGTAAGGCGGGTCTTGCTTGGTACGCAATACATCACATCCGGCGCAGCCTTCTCTTCTGGTTTTGTACTTTTTTCGGCCGTGGAACGCACGCTGCTTTTACGGAAGAAAGGCTTCTAACACGCTGCTTTTAATGCATGGGCTTGTTAGCCCCTTTTCCCTATCTTAGACCACTTGGTGGTAAACTTGTTTAGAACATTTTTTTTCCAAAAAGTCACAACTTTATTCGAAGACAAAACAAATACAGAAGATAAAAAAGGGGCATTGTCATAAGCATTGGTACAACAGTAAGGAGTAGAGACATTGCTCACAGGTCCTATGTCAAACACATTAAAGTTCGCATTTCGAGATACAGATGTACAGCATGTGATAATTTGCATTACATACATACAGATATACATACATACAGATACAGATATACATACATACAGATACATACATACAGATACATACAGATATTCCTTGAGTGCTCCCGTAGGGGTCCTACTATAACTTGTATATCGCCAGTCGTTGGTATTCCACCCATTCTTTTTAAAGTGACTTATTGCTAAGGAAGTTAATCGGGGATGTCGCTACAGGTGTCTGCATTTCCCAGCCATGAGTCCCATATTTTCCCGTACTTTGTCGGGCAGCCCCTGTGGGCATATATTTCTTTCTTAAATGGTAAAGCATTATTAACCGCTGTTATCCATTCCTGGATTGTCGGTGGTGAGGCCCTCAACCATTTCCTCGCTATAAGTAGCCTAGCCAGGAACAGTGATTCTTGTAGGAATATTTTATGAAACCTATCCGAGTCCGGGTCGGGGAATATGCCCAGCAGGCACTGCTTGGGGCAGAGAGTCAGGGGAGATCCCATTTTATCATGGATAAATTTCACAATATGATACCAATAGTCTTGGATAGCCGGGCAGGACCATATCAGGTGGAAGAAGGTGCCGGTGGGGCTATCGCATCTGGGGCACGTTGGACTCTGGTCGGGTTTATATTTGGCCAGTCGGAGAGGGGTCAGATAAGACCTGTGCAGAATGTAGACTTGCGTGAGGCGGTCTGAAAGTTTGGTGGAGACCTTTTTGGGAGTATCTAGGGCATCCTCCCACTCGTCATCGTCAATCTCCCCTACATCCCCAATCCATTTATCCTTAAGTCCGTACGCTATTAGTACCGCGGAAGGTCGGAGGAGGCAGTTATAGAAGGTGGAGATAAGTTTTGAGGGGTCTTGTCCCAGTAATACGTCTAGGACGTCCAGTCGATCTAAGTCAGGGGGCTTGTCATGGAACTGGGCCTGGAGCGCATGTCGAAGCTGGAGATATCGGTAGTGCATGGAGTTGGGCAGGTCAAATTCATCCTTCAGTTGTTGGAAGGATTTGAGAATAGTCCCAGAGTACATGTCAGTCAGTATTGTGACCCCCTTAGTGATCCAAATACTATGGTCGGGGATGGTTTGTAGTTCCTTGATGCCCGGGTTATCCCATAATGGCGTGTGGGAATGTGTGGGCGGAGCTTTTAATTTGCGTCTTGCTACCTCCCAAGTCTTGCAATAATTGTAGAGTAGTCCCTTACGGTCACCTAGCGTCCAAGGGTCAGATGGTTCGCGGAAAATAGTCTGAAAGGGGTGGTTGAATAAGCGGGTATGTGGAGAGCATAGTAATGTCAGACATCTTTCCCTATCTTGCTTGTCCAAGTGGTATAGGTGGGACATTTGCGCAGCCAAGTAGTAGAGGCCAAGGTCGGGCAGGGCTGCGCCCCCCAGGTCAGTGGGATTCTTAAGTATTTTCCAGGATAATTTATGGCGCGCTTTCCCCCAAACAAACGAATTTAGGATGGCTTCTATGGCTTTAAATACTCTGAGGGGTAAATATGACGGGGCATGCCAGAGTATGTAGAGTAGTTTGGGTAAAAGGATCATCTTTATAAGATTTACACGACCCATAACGCCCAGGGGTAGTTTGGCCCATGTCTGTGTCTTAGATTTTATGGTCTTAATTACCGGTTCTAGATTATGGCTTGCAAATTCTTCCGGGTGGCGGGTAATTATAATTCCTAAGTATTTCATGGAGCTAACCCTGATCAAGGGGGAAGCCGCTTGCAATTGCGTCGGGGCGCATGGGTCTATCGGGAGTATTTGGGATTTATCCCAGTTAATTGTAAGGCCCGAGTAGGTACCGAAAGTCTGTATCAGTTCTAGGGCTTTACAAAGGGATGGGCCTGCGTCTGCCAGGTATAACAGCATATCGTCTGCATATAGACTAACAGTTTCTACTAATTCTCCCCGTTGCAGACCCTGTATGCCTTCGTGGTTGCGCAGAGAAGCAGCAAGGGGTTCCACCGCTAAAGCATAGAGTAGAGGGGAGATGGGACATCCTTGGCGAGTGCCCCTAGAGAGTGGGAAGGACCCAGATACCTTCCCGTTAACTAAGATCTTGGCGCTGGGGTCATGGTACAATAAGCGGATCCACCTGATGAAGTTGGGTCCAAATCCGAATTTAGCCAGGCATTCCCATAGGTATATCCATTCAACCGAATCAAACGCCTTGGCTGCGTCAAGGGATACCACTACCCGGGATCCTACCTGGTCATGTTCAGCCTGAATATTCATGTGTAGTCTCCGAAGGTTATGTGCCGTGTTTTTACCCGGCATGAAGCCGCTTTGATCAGGATGGATCAGTGAGGTAATCACTTTGTTTAGCCGCAGCGCCAAGATCTTAGCCAAGATTTTAATATCAAGTTGCAAAAGGGAGATTGGCCTATACGATTCAGGGAGTGTTGGGTTTTTGTCTGGTTTGGGTATTAACACTACATAGGCTTCACTCATTGAGGGGGGTATTGCTCCCGTACGGAATATGTGGGAGTACAGCTCATGTAGTCTGGGGGTCAGTACTTCAGTATAGGTGGTGTAAAATTCCAAGGGTAGTCCATCCGAGCCTGGGGCCTTGGACGGGCTAAGATTGGATAGGGCTTCCACTATGTCTTCTGAGGTGATTGGAGCCTCAAGCATCTCCACCTGAGATTGTGATAGCCGGGGGGTATCTATATGGGAAAGCATTGTCTCGACTTGTTTAGAACATTTTTTAATAAATATACCGCTTGTTCAAACGGTGTCACCCTATGAGTTTATCCCTTCCCTACACCATTTACTCATATCTTGCTGAGAACACACGGAAGACTGAAGGATAAGGATCCAGCTGATAGGAACCCCCCGGATAAAGGACATCCCCAGCCCAGACGACAGAGGCCTGCTTGGACCACTACTTCTACGCCCATTACCCCTGCAGGGGTTGGGTGCTCTGGTGAGTGAAATCACATAAGGGGCACTGTCGGAAAGAGGGGAACACTGGACCTTTACAACTTCTTCCATCCCATGTCAAGATTGATGTTTTTTATTATTTTTTACTTTCTATATTTACACGAGACTGATACTGTGTAGACTGTCCTTATTCATTTATTCATTTGCTTCTGCAACCCGGACCTACCTGGCATACGGAGGACTTCCATTTTTCTGAATTCAACACTTTTGTTCACACATTTGCCAATAATATATATATTTTATCCCATTTTTTAGCTTGCGACACTGATATAATTAATTTTAGTTTGTGACACTGATATATTTATATATTTTTTAGCCGTGACACTGATACATTTATTTATTCACCCACATTATTAGGCGACTTGATGGCCTGACTATACCAGATTTTACTGTTTTTTTATATATGTCTATTTTACTTGCTCTGTGATTTTTTTCAACATACACTGTGCATATATACATCGTGTGATTCTATTCGATTTAGTTTATGTCATATATTCTCTGTTTGAATACAACCAGCCTATAGTTGTACCTATTGATGCACGTGCACTTTACTGTAGTTCACTTCTAAATATATATCTATCACACTATCTTGGACACCGTCAAATAATTTAAGATATATATATTGTGATAGAGATTGCCAGTTTTTCTCCGCTGGTTCACCCCCCCCCCCCCCCCCCCCCCCCCTTTTTTTTCTTGCGTTTGCACGTTAGCTCTGGTTTAAGATTTAATATCCCAGAATTTTGTTCACACATATACCTTTTCACTATTTATTCTAGAACAGCGCCAATACCCCCCACTGTTTTTTTAGAAGTACAGTTAAATCACACTTGTTTAATAATAAAAGTAAAAAGAACAAACGTAGTCAAAACATAGCCAAAGTTGAGTGACCTGAAGGGATATTCAGCCAAGCCAGAAGTCAGGGACCAAAGTAGTGGAACAGCAAGCAGGATCCAGAAGGGATATCAGCAAAGCCAGTCTTTAAACAGGAACGCAGTAGATGTTTCTTGTGATGTTCACCAAGGTGAAGGCAGAGCTCTTCTGGACTGGACGGCTTAAGTAGGCAGGACTGACGAGCAGGATATTAACAACAGCTGAGTAACTGTGGAGAGAGATGGGAGCTGGCAATTAGCCGACAGCTAAGCGGCCAGCTCAGAGAAGGAAGTCCTGAGTCCAGCCCTGACCGTACCCCCTCCTCAACTACCCCTCCCCCTCGGAGGACCACCAGACTTGAGGGGAAAACATCTATGGAAATCATGGAGGAGGACAGGGGCATGTACGTCCAAGGATGAGACCCAAGAGCGTTCCTCCGGACCGTACTCTTTCCAATGCACCAGGTACTGTATGCGCCTACGGGAGTCAACAATGGACTGTACTTCATACTCCTCGTGGTTCTCAACTTGTACAGGGTGAGAACGTGGTACCGAGGTGGTAAAGTGGTTGCAGACCAAAGGTTTTAATAAGGAGACATGAAATACATTTGAAATACACATATTAGAAGGAAGGTCTAATGCGTAAGCCACTGGGTTAATCCTGCAAAGAATACAGAAATTCCCAATAAACCGAGGTGCAAACTTCAGTGAGGGAACACGAAGTCAGAGATTGTGAGATGACAGCCAGAGCCTGCCCCCAACCTGGTAGGAAGGCGTCTGCAGTCAGCATGGAGTCTGTACCTATCATTAGCATGATGCAAAGCCTCCTGGACTTGTGCCCAAGTGGAACGAAGACAATGGAGATGCTCTTCTAACGCAGGAATACTCTGCGGAACAAACAAGTCAGGCAACATGGAAGGTTGGAAACCATAATTAGCCATAAATGGGGACAATTGGGAAGCAGAATTCAAGGCACTGTTGTGAGCAAACTCTGCCCACAGTAATAGGTCTGACCAGTTGTTATGATGGTCAGAAATATCGCAACGTAAGAATTGCTCCAAGCACTGATTGGCTTGTTCTACAGCCCAATTAGACTACGGGTGATACGCAGAGGAAAAAGCAAGCTGAATTCCCAACTGTGCACAAAAGGCTCGCCAGAACCGGGACACAAACTGACTACCCCTGTCCGTTACAATCACTTTGGGTAGCCCATGTAAGCAAAAGATCAAAGAGCAAAAATGGAAGCCAGTTCCTTAGAAGTGGGGCAACTTCTTAAGTGGAATACAATGACACATCTTTAAGAACCACTTAACCACTATAAGGATAATTGTGTTGCCCTGGGAGTTGGGTAACTCCACAATGAAATCCATAGACAGGTGGGTCCAGGGCCTCTCTCCATTGGGTATGGGTTGTAGGAGGCCCACTGGAAGGTGTCATGGAGTCTTACTCTGAGCACACATGGAACAGGCAACTATGAAGGCAGTTACATTAGCATGTAGACTAGGCCACCAGAATTGTTGGGAAATGGCACAGAACAAGTTGATTCTTCCCAGGAGACTCTCTGGGACAAAGCAGCGGTCACAAGGTATCTCAGGAGGAGCAGGGACCTGAGTAGCAAGAATTTTGTCACCCAAAGGAGAAGTGAGACTGGTGCGAACTGTAGCCAGAATACGATCAGGAGGAATCACAGGAAGCGGAACCGACTCCAACTTGGAAGTGGTGGAAAATTGTCGTGACAAGGCGTCAGCTCTTACATTTTTAGTACCAGGTAAGAATGGGACAATGTAATTTAAACTTGACAAGAAAAGAGCCCATCGCGCCCTTCTGGGAGAGAGGCATTTAGCCTCAGACAAGAATGTGAGATTATTATGGTCAGTAAGAATAAGAAACGGCACAGTGGTACCTTTGAGGAGATGTCTCCATTCTTTTAGGGCTAAAATTATCGCCAACAGCTCTCTGTCACCAATCTCATAATTGTACTCAGCAGGTGACAATTTCTTGGAAAAGTAGCCATAAGGATAAAAAGGGAAGTCAACACCGCGCTAACCTAAACTAAACAATCTTAGAAATAACTGATATTGATCATTGAAAAACATATGAAGTTCGTGTAAAAAAATGTGATAATAAGCAGCAGCTAAAGAATTGCAAGATATGCGCAATAAACAAACAGAATAAAACAAAAAGCCGCGCTAGTGACTCAAAATACATAAAAATGCAAATTAAAAGTGATAAAAGTCCAAACCCAGGAGAAGGGGGTTAAACCAAAAAAAACAAAATAAATATCGATCAAAATATTGTGATATAGATTGGAACAGTGTTCATAAATGTGCCAAAGTGAAATCCAAAATCTGTGACTGTAAACTCAGGAACACCGTGATCCACCACCGTAATTAGAATGCGCTTACCAGAGGGCAAGCTCAATTGGGCCCATATGCTGATAACGGGATAAATCGCTCCAAACCGGATCTCCTCATAAAGGGTCAACCAGGGACAGATAACCAAATCTTGTTCCTCCTTGGGGCTAATAGTGGTATGAATAGTCTCCAACAGTACCGGACCAGAATTCTCTTAGCAGCCAGTATGAAAATATAGAAAAGAGAGGGATGCTCCCATGGTGTGATACCAGATATAAAATTTTATTAAGAAGAAAAACAATCCTACTTACATATAAGCGTAAAAATACAAGCAGGAACCGAGGATAAAAACATGTATGCCGGCCGGCAAATCGTACACCCGCTCACAGCGCGGAACGCGATGACGTCAGTGCGTCAGCCTCCCTACGTCCGTTTTGTCCAATGACGTCTTCTGGGGAACGGGCGACGCACTGACTCATCGCAACTTTATAGACAACAGACAATCACGCCCTGGTATGACCCCCAATGGCGGATAGGCTAGAGAACTTCAACACAGGTACCGGCATTGAGTGTCACCAATGCCGATCCTATGTGAATAGCACATAACGGCTTATATTCTCATGAAGGGAACAGTAAACTTATATGGCAAACGGATTTTTTCAAAAACATAAAGGCTAAAAAAAGTAGAAAAAACTAATGTGGGTTAGATGCAGACATTGGCAATACCACAGATGCAATCCGAGAAGAGAAACCAAGTCGGACCACATCTTGTGGCTACATGCCAGAATGCATATCCCATTAATCGTATACCTAACAGAGATCAATGGGGGGAAACCCAATCAAGCTCACATAGACTTGGTAAGGCTCACATAGAGGCCATAACCAGAGTTAAGCCCCATACACACGGTCGGACTTTTTCATGGATTCTGTCCGATCGGACAATGTTGTTGAAAAATCAGACCGTGTGTATGCACCATCGGACAGTGTACGTCGGATTGTCCGACGGACAAAGTCTTATCTCCTGCTGGAAAGATTTGCCGACAACACGGTCCGATCACACCAAATCCGATCGTGTGTACGGTTGTCCGACGGACAAAGTGCTACGCATGCTCAGAAGAAATTCTGTGACGGAAGCGCTCGGTCAGGTAAAACTACCTTTCCTAATCGACACAGCACATTCGTCACGCTGCAATGTTAAAATGTCTTTAATGCAGCGCATTCTCTTTTTCTTTACAATGCAACAAGAATAACATGTTTTAGCTGCTCCTATTCACCCTCACTTCTCACAAACTTAGTTCTTTATTACTTTTCAGCATTTATACACTACATGTAAAAAAAGAAAGTGCAGCGCAAAACATATAAAAAATGGAATATAAAAGTTCATATCCAATTAGCAATGTGTAGAGTGATGTGGATGAGAACACCCAGTGACTGTAGACTTTCAGTAAGTTTCACAGTGACAATCCTCCACCAAACGGAAAAGGTACTCTTACCAAATGTGATAATCAAAAACGCATGGACCCATTCGTGGGATGATAGTGCAATAACGATCCAACCAGGAGAAAATCCAAAGGTGTGTGATGACCAGGACACCAGAACTATCCTGAGGATGCGGCTCCAACCAAGATGATCCACCATGAGATGATTATGCAGGTTTAATGCCCAAGAAAAAATAAAAGATGCAATCTCAGTGCAGACTGTATAAAAATCTTGTTTTATTTAAAAAGGGGGGATAACACTGAAGCTCCAATGGATATAAAGGACTGCACAGACAGTTGAAGCATGCAAGCCTCTGCATAAAAAACAGCACAGCAGTGGAGCCCAGTAACTCAATTAGAGCTCTGATGAGTATAGGCTGTACAAGCAATTAGGGCAAGCAGGCATCTGCACTGAATACAGCACATACATAGAGCACAATGAAAACAAATAACTAAAAAACATCAGCGGTGTAAAGCCACTGTGTATAGCGTGATGGAGCGCGGGTGACTGGCATAAGCGATAGCTCCTCCCCCGTACGCACGTTACGTCCTGTGGACTTCGTCAGCGGTGGGTGGAGCTATCTAGTCACCTTGCGCTGTTAATATAGAGGCCTGGGTGGTAAACGAGCAGCGTGATAGGTGCAGAGAAACACCAGTGCCAGAGGTCCTAGCACCGGACGTTCTTTAGTGACACAAAGACACAACTTAGCTTGTGGGGACACCGAAGGCACAGTTTTAAAACCTGTACTGGAATTAAAACATACTCCCATGGTATATGCTGGATTCACATGGCTGAGTGATAATTAACCAGCACTAGCAAAAGCAGCCAAAAGGAGTCTATATACAAATAGAAAACAAACAGTTATAAAAATGCCACAACCTTCCAAAAAAATAATGGATGATTAATGCACCCGCGTCCATCATTACTAAATTCACATATTATATAGATAACAAGTATCTCAACCTTACTAATTTAGCTGATTTAATTTAAGATATACAATAAAATATAATATAAAATTATATAATAAAAAAAAAAAAAAAAAAAAAATTATACATATATACATATACACACACACACACATATATATATATAAATTGTATAAAAATGACAATAGCAATTAATTTTTAATCTATTTATCTGATATAAAGCAGTTAAGGTCGAAGTCGACGTTCATCCCTCCTGGAACAAGTACCTGCATCTCATGAATCCAGAAGGATTCACGTCGACTTAACTGCCTTATAAAGTTTCCCCCTCTCCAGTGTTGGGTAACCCTCTCCAGTCCCCAAAACTTTAAGCATTTAGGGTCTCTGTTATGACATAACCTAAAATGCTTAGAAACGTTATGTGTTTTAAGGCCTTTTTTGATGTTATTCACATGCTCTCCTATGCGAACACTGAGAGGTCTTGATGTCCTCCCAACGTACTGTTTACCACAATCACATTCGAGAACATATACCACACCAGTGGTGTTACAAGTAATCAAGCTTTTAATTGGGTATGTGACACCAGTGGTGAAAGTAGAAAATTCTTTCCGCCTCTTGACATTATGTTTGCATTGTCTACATGGAGGGCAACGCCCACAAGCATAAAAACCAGTCAAGAAGGAGAAAATTTTATTTTCTTTTAAAATAGGGGGATCCACTACACTAGGGGCTATAACATCCCTAAGGGTTGGTGCCTTTTTGTAAATGAACCTGGGACGTGGTGGTAATACCTTTCCCAAAATGTTATCCTTCTTAAGAATGTCCCAATGCTTCATGACAATCTTTTCAAATTTTTTGTGCTGGACATTGTAGTCCAGAATAATTCTGAACTCAGAGCCAGCTTTCTGAGGTTTTTTGGACTGCAAGTCTGACACCAAAACAGCTCGATCCATGTTCCCAATGTTATGAATCTCGCTGGTGATGGTATTCTTATGATATCCCTTCTGAGAGAATCGTTCGGCCAAGATGTCTGACTGAACGAAAAAATCAGTTTTCAGAGAGAAATTCCGTCTTAAACGAATAAACTGTCCCCTTGGAATGTTGCATAACCAAGATTGGTGATGACAACTATCCAAGGGGATGAACCCATTTCTATCTGTAGTCTTAAAATAATTTTTAGTTTTAAGCGATGAACCATCCTTGAAAATTTCTAAATCGAGGAATGCTATGCGAGCAGCATCAGCATTCCAAGATAATTTAATATTCTTGGTGTTCCCATTAAGTTTGGACATGAATAGTTGGAGGCTGGTCATGTTACCCTCCCAAATAATGATGAGGTCATCTATATATCTATAGTACTGCTTCAATTCCAATGGTCTATTATGGAAAACGGTTTCTTCCTCCCATAAGGCCATGAATAAATTGGCTACGCTTGGAGCGAAGCGGGCACCCATGGCAATACCAAGGATTTGTAAGAAATATTTGTGGTCATACCAGAAATAATTCTTAGTTAAACAAAAATCAAGAGCCTCCAAAATAAAGTTCTTATGAATAGTAGATAGATTAGAGCCCTCAAGGGCCCATTTGACCGAACGAAGGGCATCCTGATGTCCAATAATCGTATACAAGGAACCCACGTCTGCTGTCACAAGCAAAGTGTTATCACTGGCAGGCGTGGATTCGATGACTTGAATCGCATGTTTTGTATCTCTCAAAAACGCAGTGGTGGTAGAAACCAGTGGTTTGAGAAAGAAGTCAACATACTGGCCTAAACGGGCTGTTACCGAATCAATCCCATTTACAATGGGTCTTCCCGGGGGTCTCTGTGCATCTTTGTGCACTTTAGGTAAGAAATATATAATAGGCCTTCTGCATGCACTGGGATCCAAGTATAAGGATTCTTTCTTATTGAGAACACCACTGGTTTTACCTGATAGTACAAGCATTTGTAGCTCACCCTTATAAGCAAAAACTGGGTCTCCCCCCAAAATCTGATAAGTGGTGCGATCTGATAGTAATCTGTCCATCTCCTCCTTATAGAAGGATTTGTTCATGACTACCAGACCACCACCCTTATCCGCCGGACGGACAACAACATTTTTGTTTTTCTCCAAAGTCGCTATGCCTGCTTTCAAAAAATGAGGATCTCTCACCTTCTTAATTTTCATCGACTCCAGATCACTGGAGACCATGTTTTTGAAGACTTCTATGTGTCTGTGGTCATTTTTAGGTGGATTGAAAACCGATTTATTGGCTAAATTAGAATGTGTACCTGGGGTAACCCCTTCTCTGGTACTTGCACCAACAAATATGGAAGTAATACCCTTGAATATTCCCCCTAATCGTACTTTGCCCACTCCCACTATGTCCACTCCAGTTAATTCAGGGCCCCCAATGGGTAGAGGACAACCTAATAGAGGAGGGGGTCGGCCTAATAACAACAAGAGTAGAGGTAACACTAACAGAGGAGGTAGGGGGAGGGGTTATAATTATGCACCTATTAACCCCCAGCCTAAACAACAGGGATATTGGAATGAACAGGGAGACACATACAGACCACCCAGGGGAGGACCCCCTTCTCGAGGGAATCCTCACTATGGGAATTATAGTCAGAATCATAGGGGGAATGATTATGCTGGGTCCATTGAACCCTATTATGATCGGCCTTCTGTACCTATCCAAAATCGCTTTGCACCGCTATCTCAGGATAATATTACACAGTCTGAAGGTTTTTTAGGCTCGCGCCAACTACATTGGCAAGATCCATGGGGACAAACACCCACAGGAAACAGACAGGGGGGCAAAAGAAGGGAAAGAGAGGAAGAAGAGCAGGAAGAAGAGTACAAAAGACAAAAGCTGTAATTGGGGCTGGTATTTACAATATTAGTGATTCCATTTTGTCAGATGACGAACTAAGAGTCCTAGATAAAGGACTTAAGTTCGCCCCAGTCCGCAATTTTAACAAATTTCAGACTTACATTAGTCTTCAGAAATTTGTTAGATCTCTTAATATAAAACGCTACTTCCTTTCGAAACCCGGTGAATCCTTTCCGGCTCCTGTTGGTGCAAGTACCAGAGAAGGGGTTACCCCAGGTACACATTCTAATTTAGCCAATAAATCGGTTTTCAATCCACCTAAAAATGACCACAGACACATAGAAGTCTTCAAAAACATGGTCTCCAGTGATCTGGAGTCGATGAAAATTAAGAAGGTGAGAGATCCTCATTTTTTGAAAGCAGGCATAGCGACTTTGGAGAAAAACAAAAATGTTGTTGTCCGTCCGGCGGATAAGGGTGGTGGTCTGGTAGTCATGAACAAATCCTTCTATAAGGAGGAGATGGACAGATTACTATCAGATCGCACCACTTATCAGATTTTGGGGGGAGACCCAGTTTTTGCTTATAAGGGTGAGCTACAAATGCTTGTACTATCAGGTAAAACCAGTGGTGTTCTCAATAAGAAAGAATCCTTATACTTGGATCCCAGTGCATGCAGAAGGCCTATTATATATTTCTTACCTAAAGTGCACAAAGATGCACAGAGACCCCCGGGAAGACCCATTGTAAATGGGATTGATTCGGTAACAGCCCGTTTAGGCCAGTATGTTGACTTCTTTCTCAAACCACTGGTTTCTACCACCACTGCGTTTTTGAGAGATACGAAACATGCGATTCAAGTCATCGAATCCACGCCTGCCAGTGATAACACTTTGCTTGTGACAGCAGACGTGGGTTCCTTGTATACGATTATTGGACATCAGGATGCCCTTCGTTCGGTCAAATGGGCCCTTGAGGGCTCTAATCTATCTACTATTCATAAGAACTTTATTTTGGAGGCTCTTGATTTTTGTTTAACTAAGAATTATTTCTGGTATGACCACAAATATTTCTTACAAATCCTTGGTATTGCCATGGGTGCCCGCTTCGCTCCAAGCGTAGCCAATTTATTCATGGCCTTATGGGAGGAAGAAACCGTTTTCCATAATAGACCATTGGAATTGAAGCAGTACTATAGATATATAGATGACCTCATCATTATTTGGGAGGGTAACATGACCAGCCTCCAACTATTCATGTCCAAACTTAATGGGAACACCAAGAATATTAAATTATCTTGGAATGCTGATGCTGCTCGCATAGCATTCCTCGATTTAGAAATTTTCAAGGATGGTTCATCGCTTAAAACTAAAAATTATTTTAAGACTACAGATAGAAATGGGTTCATCCCCTTGGATAGTTGTCATCACCAATCTTGGTTATGCAACATTCCAAGGGGACAGTTTATTCGTTTAAGACGGAATTGCTCTCTGAAAACTGATTTTTTCGTTCAGTCAGACATCTTGGCCGAACGATTCTCTCAGAAGGGATATCATAAGAATACCATCACCAGCGAGATTCATAACATTGGGAACATGGATCGAGCTGTTTTGGTGTCAGACTTGCAGTCCAAAAAACCTCAGAAAGCTGGCTCTGAGTTCAGAATTATTCTGGACTACAATGTCCAGCACAAAAAATTTGAAAAGATTGTCATGAAGCATTGGGACATTCTTAAGAAGGATAACATTTTGGGAAAGTTATTACCACCACGTCCCAGGTTCATTTACAAAAAGGCACCAACCCTTAGGGATGTTATAGCCCCTAGTGTAGTGGATCCCCCTATTTTAAAAGAAAATACAATTTTCTCCTTCTTGACTGGTTTTTATGCTTGTGGGCGTTGCCCTCCATGTAGACAATGCAAACATAATGTCAAGAGGCGGAAAGAATTTTCTACTTTCACCACTGGTGTCACATACCCAATTAAAAGCTTGATTACTTGTAACACCACTGGTGTGGTATATGTTCTCGAATGTGATTGTGGTAAACAGTACGTTGGGAGGACATCAAGACCTCTCAGTGTTCGCATAGGAGAGCATGTGAATAACATCAAAAAAGGCCTTAAAACACATAACGTTTCTAAGCATTTTAGGTTATGTCATAACAGAGACCCTAAATGCTTAAAGTTTTGGGGACTGGAGAGGGTTACCCAACACTGGAGAGGGGGAAACTTTATAAGGCAGTTAAGTCGACGTGAATCCTTCTGGATTCATGAGATGCAGGTACTTGTTCCAGGAGGGATGAACGTCGACTTCGACCTTAACTGCTTTATATCAGATAAATAGATTAAAAATTAATTGCTATTGTCATTTTTATACAATTCATATATATATATGTGTGTGTGTGTGTATATATGTATATATGTATAATTTTTTTTTTTTTTTTTTAATTATATAATTTTATATTATATTTTATTGTATATCTTAAATTAAATCAGCTAAATTAGTAAGGTTGAGATACTTGTTATCTATATAATATGTGAATTTAGTAATGATGGACGCGGGTGCATTAATCATCCATTATTTTTTTGGAAGGTTGTGGCATTTTTATAACTGTTTGTTTTCTATTTGTATATAGACTCCTTTTGGCTGCTTTTGCTAGTGCTGGTTAATTATCACTCAGCCATGTGAATCCAGCATATACCATGGGAGTATGTTTTAATTCCAGTACAGGTTTTAAAACTGTGCCTTCGGTGTCCCCACAAGCTAAGTTGTGTCTTTGTGTCACTAAAGAACGTCCGGTGCTAGGACCTCTGGCACTGGTGTTTCTCTGCACCTATCACGCTGCTCGTTTACCACCCAGGCCTCTATATTAACAGCGCAAGGTGACTAGATAGCTCCACCCACCACTGACGAAGTCCACAGGACGTAACGTGCGTACGGGGGAGGAGCTATCGCTTATGCCAGTCACCCGCGCTCCATCACGCTATACACAGTGGCTTTACACCGCTGATGTTTTTTAGTTATTTGTTTTCATTGTGCTCTATGTATGTGCTGTATTCAGTGCAGATGCCTGCTTGCCCTAATTGCTTGTACAGCCTATACTCATCAGAGCTCTAATTGAGTTACTGGGCTCCACTGCTGTGCTGTTTTTTATGCAGAGGCTTGCATGCTTCAACTGTCTGTGCAGTCCTTTATATCCATTGGAGCTTCAGTGTTATCCCCCCTTTTTAAATAAAACAAGATTTTTATACAGTCTGCACTGAGATTGCATCTTTTATTTTTTCTTGGGCATTAAACCTGCATAATCATCTCATGGTGGATCATCTTGGTTGGAGCCGCATCCTCAGGATAGTTCTGGTGTCCTGGTCATCACACACCTTTGGATTTTCTCCTGGTTGGATCGTTATTGCACTATCATCCCACGAATGGGTCCATGCGTTTTTGATTATCACATTTGGTAAGAGTACCTTTTCCGTTTGGTGGAGGATTGTCACTGTGAAACTTACTGAAAGTCTACAGTCACTGGGTGTTCTCATCCACATCACTCTACACATTGCTAATTGGATATGAACTTTTATATTCCATTTTTTATATGTTTTGCGCTGCACTTTCTTTTTTTTTTATACATATTATTCTTAAGGATTTGTGATTTACCTTTTTGTGTTCAGCTTGCAATTTTGTTGTCTTTTGTTAATTTTGGTTTGCGCTGATTGCTTTATATACTATTTATACACTACATGTTTATTTTTACTCAGATCGTAAAAGAATCTTTGTTATATTTTTAGCATGATTTGTCTTTTTTTTTTTTTTTTTTCTGAATACATATTTGAATGAGAATTGTTTTTTTTTTTTTTTTGGAGGGGGGTTGTGTGTCTCAACTTAGCAAAACCACATTATTAACATTTGTATTTCTTGCTTAAATTTACTAGGAGTTTGTTGGTTGTTGGTGCCCCTTGTTAATTCTACTTTAGGATTAGTGAAATGTACCTGCCTACTCAAAGAAAAAACTGTCATTGTAGAAAAGTAAAACACAATAGTCACTGATTATTTCAAATCCCAAAAACATTTATTTAGGTCTCAGCAACAAACCAAAGAGGAACGCAGCCATGGTGAAACTTGGGGAATTTGCAAAGCCTTGGACCCCCACGGCAACCATAATTTTCCAAGCGTAGAAAATTGGGGGCCTGAGGAGTAAGTATATTAAGGGGAGTGCTATCTGGTCCTGAAGTCCAAAGCATCCGGAACTGCAGCAGATGCCATCTAGGTCCCCAGGCTCTGGTACTACAAGAGGCTCCATCTTCTCTCAGACCAGACTGAATCCAGGTCGTCACTCTCAGGTCTTCCTTCCACGCTTCCTTGCACGCTGTGGCTGTGTGCTGGTGGGGTGGCAGAAGGAGGAGGAGGAGGAGGCGGAGCATGGTAACTATGGCAAACATGTGTGAGTGGGGTCATCTCCCCAGCCCTACCCTTATTTAGGACATGGAGGATGAGCCCCTCACACATGTTGCATTGCCTCACCTCCATACCCATCATCTTCGTGACAACCACGGAGCCAAAGGTCTCCTCGTCGGTGGGTGTGGCATGTAGGGAGTCTGAAGCCTCTCTGATCATCCGGAGCGCTGACTCTGCCGCATAACCCCCCCTTCTCACCCTTCTGTACGGAGGGCGGAGGGGAGGGATTTGGGTGTCAGTCAGGCTCCGAGGCCTAGCCCCCTCTTGGCTGCCACTACCCACCTCTTGGCTGCCACTAACCCCTGCCTCCTCCTGACTGCCACCTTCCACAGCCACCTCCTGGCTGAGGTCTTCCTGTGTATGAAAAAAGGGACATAGTTTCAGGTATTTGTTCATCAAACACACACAATTCTCATCTAGTGACTGTTGCAAAATGTTTACAAATAGAAAACCATACAATTCTCAGCCCAGCAGTTTAGATTGTGGCCCCAACTGTCTCCAACACTACTGTCAGTTGATATGTCAAACACGTTAGGAACTAATCAATTGGGGATCCGGAATTAAGTGAACATCATTCATTATTCACATAAATGGTAACCAAACTACTATACCTGGAACAAGATGGGCTCCTCCACATCTTCCAGACTGGAAGCCCCAGGTTGCTCCTCGGAAGCCTCATCAGGGGTGGCCTGCGCGCAAGGAAGCGTGGAAGGAGGAGTCGAGAGTGGCTCCGTGACATCAGTCTGGTCTTTGAGAAAATGTAGACTCTCATAGTACCAGAGCTTGGGGGCATAGACCTCATCTGCTGCAGTTGCAGTTTCTTCCGACTTCACAACCTTCTTGCGCTCCCTGATATACGCACTCCTCAGGCTGCCAATTTTCTTTCTTATATCATCAACAGTTGCCGTGGGGAACCTTGGCTTGACAAATTCCACAAGTTCCTCCAGGGCTGTGTGCCTCTTTGGTTTGATGCTATAATGGGGGTGTTTAGCCTGCCATAAAATGGGAAATTCCCTGTATTTGGCAATGAAGAGGGGGAGAAAACTCATGTCGTTGAATCCCTTCATAATCTCTGCAAGACACAACACCACACAAAACACTATAAATTATGTCAGGCTAAACTCTCCTAATCTCCATAAAGAAGCCTCAAGTTCGAATCAGTCTAGGCTAGTTATGTACCAACGTCAAATTGTACCTTCGTTTCTAGCGATCGTCTCGTGCGTGAGCTTTCTCTCCCCTCGTCTCCCAGATCGTGGCTACGACACAGGCGTGTGACGTTTTATATCCAGTGCGCATGCGTCAAACTCCGCCCGCCCCTGACGAACTTTCTCGTCTATTCCCCACCCATTCTCTTTACGGCGCAGTGGGGAGAGCACATGGCGGGGACACAGCAGGTGCGCCACAAATATCCCACCAACGAGGAGGAGGACGAGGAAAGTCCGGAGGCAGAAACGTCCCGATCCCGGAGCCTGAAATTCAAGGCCTCCAATATGTCATTTGGAGAAATGTTGGAGATGGTGGACATATTAAAGAGGAGCGACTATGATGGGAAGTATGGGCCTTACCTCAACCCCAATGTCCGCAAGGCCAAGATCATGTCTAAAGTTGTGAGAAGGCTGTCCAATCATTTTGGGGTACAACGATCCAAGGAGCAACTGAGGAAACGCTGGTCAGACCTGAAACTGAGGGAGGCCGATCAGTACAGAAAGATCAAGCGAATTCTTCAAAAAAAGTAAGTAGTTGTGTTTTGTGTTTGCTTTCTTGCTTGCATACTGCTCCATGTGGTTTGATTTTTAGAAAGTTGTACATTCCAAAATGGCCACTTTCAGGTTCGTCTGTGCATTCGATCGTACTCAGCCTCGATCTTTCTGCCACTGTCATGATCGTGTGTGTCCATTCGATCGTACGCAACCTCGATCGTTCGGCCACTTATAATACGATGTTTGGTGTTTTTTTTGGGGAAAGGAAGTTTGTTCTCACTAGAAATGTCATCAAGAATGTAAAGCCAATTTATTCAATGTAAAGGAGAGGTCACCCAGTAGCTGTTTACCCATCTGGACTCTAGAGCACTAGTGCTGGGACACCCAAACCCCCTTTTTATTAGGCTTTTCCACACATGTGCTCCAGTGGATACTAGAGGGGGGTCTCCATCACACAAACTTCTACCAAAAAGCTAGTAAGTTTAGCACCTTTACAAAGTGACTACATTCATGTAGTTGGCATTTGTAACTGGCCAAACAAAAATAGTGTCCGTCACTTTCAAGCAATGTTTGTCATTTCCTATTTCTGCCCTCAATAGATTGTGTTGCTAAATCTTCCTTTTGTACATTCTCATAGGGAGCGAAAACTTGGGCCGTCTGAGGAAACCCCAAAACCAACACCTCCCAAAAAAGGTGAAAGAGCAGAAGCAGAGGAGGAGGAGGAGGAAGGAGAGATCATCGAACTTGGAGAAATTGTCACCACAACAGGTGAGTGTGGGAGAACACAGCTACTGGTAAGCTAATCAATGTATGGCTGCCTCATTTCCAACACCCGATTTTTGTTTGTTTGTGGTTTTTAGGTGACGTGGATGTTGTGGAAGAAAAATCGCACTTTACCACAGAGAGTGCCCACGTACTCATCGGGGAGATCATGGTCTGCAATAGAGATCTAGATTACATAAAGCAAAACATCAATGATGTTCAACAAAAATTGAAGAACATCATTGATGTTTTAGGAAAAATATGAAAAGCGCACCAAGTAATTAACACACATTTGTGCCAGCTTCAGAACACATTTGCAACTTAAGAACTGTGTGAAATTTGGAACATGCACACATTGTGTCCACATGTGCTAGCTCCCATCATGGTGGATGAATGCCAACGTTTTTTTGGGGGTTGCAACCACTTTACGAACTACAAAAGTGGTTGTGGTGAAGGGGTTGCACCCCAAAAAACGTCCATTCATCCCCATGATGGAAAATGGCACTTTTGAAGCTTCTAGGCATGTGTTTTACCATCTAATGACCATTTTCAGACCCAAAATTGTGTGCATGTTCTAAATTTCCACTTTCCAGGGGTGACCCCCCCATGTGATGAAGGCAAGATCAAACACACTTTGAACATATAGTCATGTCTGATCTTGTCTTCACTTTACAAAGTTGAACTTTCCTAGTTCATAAGTTCTGTTTTGCTCCATGCCTGGTTTTACCAATTGCGGAATGTTTGTAAACAATGTTGTAAATAACCAAGATGTTGTCAGTTTGGGCGTGAAGATTGTAAACGCACTTGTGAATTTTTTCAAAGTAAACTTTTTTATTTTTCTAAATGTGTAGCTTCCTTATTTAAAAAACACAATGCATTATGTATGTCAAATGTAAAGGATATGGGGGGCAATGGGTGTTTTTTTCTAAAGGCAAGTCCACTTTGCACTGCAAGTTTCTTTTCCAGGGCACTTTTTCACTGCACTTGTAGAGCATAGTGGATTTGACTTATGTAAATGACACCCACAGTGCTTTGTAGGAAAACACGGAGCACAGCATTTTTGAGAATACACACATGTCTGACCTGGTGATGAAAAGGAGTATTTTGGGTGTCAGTTATGCAGTACAAACCTTCTCTAGACCAAAGATTAGGTAGCAAACACACAACATGAGAATAATCTTTTTGGGAAGAGAGACTGTTACCTCCTTTTGCCCAGAAAGTGCATTCCCACTGTCGAAGGCAAAGGGAAAAAATTTCAAGGTAAAATAAGCTAAAAAGAATAGTGAAATGACAAGAAATCATAGGTTGGTTGAAATATCAGATTTATTAAAAAATGCCTCTCACACATCGTCAGGCAGAGCAATGGCCCCCCTACCCACAAAGTACTCCATATATTGCTCGCGGACCGCGCGGGCATTTAGAGGGGGCAAGCCTGGACGTGACACTTGAAGGGCTGTGAGGTCCGCATTTGGAGGGCCCTCCACATCTGGGCCAACGGGCACCACATAGTTCCTGTTATGTCTTTTGAGGAAGTTGTGCAATATGCAACAGGCAAGAACTATGTGTTCAGTTTGTATTCCGCCAAGTTAATTGCCGTCAAGAACAGGCGGAAGCGGCTGGCCAGGATGCCAAAAGTGTTCTCCACAACTCTTCTGGCTCTGGACAGCCTGTAGTTGAAGACCCTCTGGTCTGGGGTGAGGGTCCTCATCGGGAACGGCCTCATCACATGGGGAGTCAACGCAAACGCTTCATCTACGACAAAGACGAAGGGGAGTCCTTCTGCATTCTCCTCTGGAGGTGGCAAGCACAGACTGCCACTTTGGAGACGCCAGTAGAACTCCGTGTGCGTAATGGCACCACCATCCGAGATCCGGCCGTTCATCCCCCACGTCCACATACATAAATTCATATGTTGCCGACACCACCGCCAACATCACTACACTATTAAACCCTTTATAATTATAATAGTAGGACCCCGAGTTGGGCGGTGGGACGATGCGGACGTGTTTCCCATCAATTGCCCCTCCGCAGTTAGGAAAGTCCCAACGGCTGGCAAAGTGGGAGGCCACAGTCTGCCATTCCTGTGGCGTGGAAGGGAACTGTGGAGTGAAACAAGAAAAAATAATTAGTCACTTTGCACATAAACATTGCAAGCAGATTAGACAATCAACATCTTGGAACAAGAGCATTGTATAAAATTGGAGGCTGGAAAGTATTTGCACAGAAAAGTAGAGGCTCCCCTTCACAGATTACTCACCCCCCCATCAATCCCCACACTTCTGATGGGCCATTGGGTTTTGGGGGGGGGGGGGTTGTTGGACAGGTAACCCTCTGCACTTCATTGATTGGCAAATGGCTCAATAATGTGTGCTAGTTTGGCAGACACTCTGTACTTAACACTATTGGCAGCCCCCAGGAAAGCTAAACTAACATTTCAAACCCCCCCCCCCCCCCCCCAAAAAAAAAGGAAAGCACATTGTGACATTATGAAATTACCAAGCAAGCTAATAGGAGGGAAAGAACACAAAAAATTAGGAAATGGAAAGTATGGAGGCAGCCTCTTGCACTACATGCTTTGCAGAATTCATCCCTAAAGATGCCCACTATAAAGAGGTAGGTATATAGTGTGTATTGACCTTGGGAAAGCCAGCAGATAGAGGATTGGTACCATCTGACAGAGCAGTTGGGGGAGGGGGTTCCTAATGAGTTCCCCCCCCCCCCCAAAAACAATAAAAAAAAGGGCTCTACATGAAGTAAACCATACAGCAAACATTTGTGCATATTTTAGGGGGTGTTTGTGGGCAAAAAATACTATGCAGCAGACAAAATACATTGCTTAAGTGACTAGGCCATAGGTGTCTATTGGGGCAGAAGAGCATGCTGGGGAGGTAAGTGAAGGGAAAAATACATGAAGGAGAAAAGGGGCACAGCATATTAGAGCATCTTGCAATCATGGTAATTAGGGAAGGAGGTCAAAAATAGAAGACATTAGCAAACAGAGCATACATAGAAGGGAATAGTAAAGTATAAATGTTACCTTAATATAGTCCTCCTGCAGGACCTCGATGATGGCAGAACAGGTCTCTGGAATAATGAGTCCCAGGGCCTGGGGAGAGATACCTGAAGAGAACTTCAAATCCTGAAGACTTCTCCCTGTCGCCAAGTACCTCAACGTGGCAACAAGCCTCTGCTCCGGAGTAATGGCTTGTCTCATGCAGGTATCCTGCCGGCTGATAAAGGGGGTCAGCAAAGCCAAAAGACGGTGAAAAATCGGGGTCCGTCATCCTGAGAAAGTTCCTGAATCATCAGGATTATTCTCCCGGATCTCACGAAGCAAAGGCATGTGCGAGAATTGGTCACGCTGAAGCAACCAATTCTTGGTCCACATACTCCTCGTCACTCTGTTCATGGACGGGTCTTGGGTCAAAGCTAAAAGCCCGACACCAATTCCGCGTACAGCACGAACTCGGCGACGAGTACGCACGGGAAACATCGCTCACAAGGTCACAAAAGGTCGGCTGGTCAGAACGGACAAACAGAAAGCACCGATAAACAGCAAGGCCTGAAAGAACGAAATGAATACCAGAAACGAGCAGACAATAAGCAGTGCAAATCAAAGCGTCCTATATCAAGATATAGGCCGCAATGACCAACAAATGCGAACTGACTACACGCACTAATAAACAGATACGCACGACAAGCACAAACTGAAGAGCAGTAACGATCTGAGTCAGAAAACTGAGAAGCGCGAATCTTAAGTCACCAAACTTCGACTAACTCGCGATAAACACGGGATCAGCAGAAGGAGCCCAACGGGTGCCTGACGTGGTGCTGAACTTCCCTTTTCTAATCTCGTGGAAGACGACTTACGTCACGACGTTCTTGCAGACCGGATATTCCGACAACGTAGTCCGACCGTGTGTACGCAACACCAACATCGGACAAAGTACGACGGACAGGATCCGACCGACCTGGTCCGCGGATTGTCCGACCGTGTGTATGGGGCTTTAGGGATACCGTTGGAAATATATGGTAATTCAATATATGAACCCCTCATAGTCAAACCAAAATCATATTATAAGCAAAAATTAATGGATAAAAAGATGAATAACATGTAGTAAAAAATATATAATCAAAAGGTAAATTTTAAAATTATATGTATAAAAATACTAAACCTCCCTATAAATTATCCATGGTTCGCTTTTTATAGGGAGGTTTAGTATTTTTATACATATAATTTTAAAATTTACCTTTTGATTATATATTTTTTACTACATGTTATTCATCTTTTTATCCATTAATTTTTGCTTATAATATGATTTTGGTTTGACTATGAGGGGTTCATATATTGAATTACCATATATTTCCAACGGTATCCCTAACTCTGGTTATGGCCTCTATGTGAGCCTTACCAAGTCTATGTGAGCTTGATTGGGTTTCCCCCCATTGATCTCTGTTAGGTATACGATTAATGGGATATGCATTCTGGCATGTAGCCACAAGATGGGGTCCGACTTGGTTTCTCTTCTCGGATTGCATCTGTGGTATTGCCAATGTCTGCATCTAACCCACATTAGTTTTTTCTACTTTTTTTAGCCTTTATGTTTTTGAAAAAATCCGTTTGCCATATAAGTTTTTACTGTTCCCTTCATGAGAATATAAACCGTTATGTGCTATTCACATAGGATCGGCATTGGTGACACTCAATGCCGGTACCTGTGTTGAAGTTCTCTAGCCTATCCGCCATTGGGGGTCATACCAGGGCGTGATTGTCTGTTGTCTATAAAGTTGCGATGAGTCAGTGCGTCGCCCGTTCCCCAGAAGACGTCATTGGACGAAACGGACGTAGGGAGGCTGACGCACTGACGTCATCGCGTTCCGCGCTGTGAGCGGGTGTACGATTTGCCGGCCGGCATACATGTTTTTATCCTCGGTTCCTGCTTGTATTTTTACGCTTATATGTAAGTAGGATTGTTTTTCTTCTTAATAAAATTTTATATCTGGTATCACACCATGGGAGCATCCCTCTCTTTTCTATATTTTTATACTGGCTGCTAAGAGAATTCTGGTCCGGTACTGTTGGAGACTATTCATACCACTATTAGCCCCAAGGAGGAACAAGATTTGGTTATCTGTCCCTGGTTGACCCTTTATGAGGAGATCCGGTTTGGAGCGATTTATCCCGTTATCAGCATATGGGCCCAATTGAGCTTGCCCTCTGGTAAGCGCATTCTAATTACGGTGGTGGATCACGGTGTTCCTGAGTTTACAGTCACAGATTTTGGATTTCACTTTGGCACATTTATGAACACTGTTCCAATCTATATCACAATATTTTGATCGATATTTATTTTGTTTTTTTTGGTTTAACCCCCTTCTCCTGGGTTTGGACTTTTATCACTTTTAATTTGCATTTTTATGTATTTTGAGTCACTAGCACGGCTTTTTGTTCTAGCCATAAGGATGCATAGCGCTCTCAGAGGTAGGACTGAAGGGTGCCAACACCAGTCTCAGAAGCATCAACCTCAAGGATAAATGGTAATATAGGATCAGGATGTGCCAACACAGGAGCAGAAACAAAGGCAGCCTTGAGACTCTCAAAGGCCTTAATGGACTCCGGAGACCAACTCTGTGGGTTATAGTCCTTTCTGGTCATATCAGTCAGGGGCTTGACCAGAGACGAGAAGTTACGAATAAACTTCCGATAATAGTTGGCAAAGCCCAGGAAACGCTGCAGAGGACATAAACCCACGGGTAGGGGCCACTGTAGGACTGCCAGAAGTTTCTCTGGGTCCATCAAAAAACCAGCAGTGGAATCTAACCTGTTCATGATGGAACTCACACTTCTCCAGTTTACAATAGAGATTGTTCTCTCTTAGTTTCTGAAGCACACAACAAACATCTGTGTGGTGGCTCTCCAGGGACTTGGAAAATATGAGAATATCATCGAAATAAACCACCACACATACCTGCAATAAATCTTGGATCACATCGTTAATAAATTCCTGGAAAACTGTGGGGGTGTTACAAAGGCCAAAAGGCATTACACGATACTCATAATGGCCTGTTCTGGTATTAAAATGCAGTTTTTTACTCGTCGCCCTCCTCAATCCTCACAAGATTGTATGCCCCTCTCAAATCAAGCTTTGTAAAAACCATTGCTCCCTTGAGGCGGTAAAATGACTCCGTAATCAACGGAATCAGATAGGCATACACTCCTACTGCCAGCCAGCGTTGCGAGGACGAGCCTCGCGCCTGCTGAGACTGGCGTGCATGTGCGGGAGTGACAGAGCGCGTTCTGTGAAGAAGCAGAGCGCGCTCATGTTACTCCCACACATGTGAAGAGAAATCTAACCCCACATCCCCCGCTGTCTTCCTCCTCCTCGGCCCCCCCCCCCTCGTTCCCCGCAGCCGGCTTCCCTCTCCTCTCCAATCCTCTCCTCGGCTGCTGGGGGAATCCGTCAGGATGGAGAGCGGAGGAAGGGTCGGTATGACTCCTTCCTTTTCTGAATGGGACACAAAGCGTTCGTTACAGATTGCTCTGTGACCTGTGATAACTGAGCAGAGTTATGTAATTGTAATTGTAAAAAAAAAAAAAACTGTCCACTGCCCCACTGACACCGTCCACTGACAACGACCACTGCCCCACTGACACCGTCCACTGCCCCACTGACACTGACCACTGCCCCACTGACACCGTCCACTGCCCCACTGACACCGTCTACTGCCCCACTGACACCATCCACTGCCCCACTGACACTGTCCACTGCCCCACTGACACCGTCCACTGACATGACCACTGCCCCACTGACACCGTCTACTGCCCCACTGACACGACCACTGACACCATCCACTGCCCCACTGACACCATCCACTGCACCACTGACACTGTCCACTGCCCCACTGACACCGCCCACGGACACCGACCACTGCCCCACTGTCACCGTCCACTGCCCCACTGACATGTCCACTGCCCCACTGACACGTCCACTGCCCCACTGACACCATCCACTGCCCCACTGACACCATCCACTGCACCACTGACACTGTCCACTGCCCCACTGACACCGCCCACGGACACCGACCACTGCCCCACTGTCACCGTCCACTGCCCCACTGACACCGCCCACTGACACCGACCACTGCCCCACTGACACCGACCACTGCCCCACTGACACCGACCACTGACACCATCCACTGCCCCACTGACACAATCCACTGCCCCACTGACACAATCCACTGCCCCACTGACACCGTCCACTGCCCCACTGACACCGTCCACTGACACCGTCCACTGCCCCAATGACACCGTCCACTGCCCCACTGACACCGTCCACTGCCCCACTGACCACTGCCCCACTGACACCGTCCACTGCCCCACTGACACCGTCCACTGCCCCACTGACACCATCCACTGACACTGTCCACTGCCCCACTGACACCGACCACTGCCCCACTGACACCGACCACTGCCCCACTGACACCGAACTGCCCCACTGACACCGACCACTACACCACTGATACTGACTCTGTCCACTGCCCCACGGACACCGACCACTGACACCGTCCACTGCTCCACTGACACCAACCACCCTCTTTCCCAAAAGCACTGTGAAAAAATATATTTAAAAAATAAAACCCCACACTCCCATCATTGTTAGAATAGTACAAAAATAAATAAATTAAATTGTAAAAATGTATACAAATAAGAAAAATCCCAAAAACCTTTTGAAAAAAAAAATTAAATTGTAAAATAAAAAAATAATCTGACACTGTCCACTATCTTGATACCATCCTGCATGTACTACCCACCACTGTACACTCCGCATTCCTGTGATTTGCACCGCATTGCTGTTCAGATCACATGCGATGTCTGTGCGATGCAATTTCAGCCATACAAACTGTATGGCTGAAATCGCATCACATTCGGACCAAACTCGCACAGGACCCTTTTTTTGGTCCGCACCAGAATCACATGGGTGTTCACACCTATGTGATCCGATTCATGTCCTGTCAGTTCGCAGTGCGATATGCTGACAGTTAGGACATGAATTGGATGCGGACCAAAAAAAGGGCCCTGTGCGAGTTTTGTCCGAATGTGATGCGATATCACACATACTATCTGTAAGGCTGAAATCGCACTGCACAGACATCGCATGCGATAGGGCCAGTTCACACCAGTGCGCTGTGCGATAAGATCATTCAGCCTTACTGGGTGTAATTATAAAAAGTGAGAAATCCACCCCTCCCCCACATAACAAATCCTGGTGATGGAAAGGAATGTTATCTGTGATCAGGTGACCTCAGACACACACAGTGCACTATAACAATCATCAGATCACTGCATGTTCTACTCTGCCCAGCTCTGACTACATACATGTCCCCTAAATCCCTTGTCTGTCTATAGTCTGCTGACTGTTCACTGCATCCCTTGATGAGAAACATCCAGTCAAAACACAGTAATAGCAGCCAATCCTGGGAGAGCTGGGGGGGAGGGGGATGTGAATTGTGAACTTTTTACACAGGATGTGCCTGTCTCAGGCTAGTGCATGAGATATGTAAATCACCTGTCACTCACAGCAAGGGGTGTTTTTGACAAAGTTTTCAAGATTTTGTCAAGATTTCTCTAACTGAACAATAAAAGAGGATTACTCAGGCCTTGAGTAAATCTGTGTGGCAAGACTGGGCTCAAATTAAAGGATATCTTATTCTCTACATTATGACATCAACAAAACATTTTTTGGGGTTTACAGACACTTTAATCATGAAACGGTTGAAACCCCTATAATCAATACAAGGTCTCAGTTCACCACTCTTCTTCTTCACAAGGAAGAAACCAGCACCAGTAGAAGACGAGGATTTGCGGATGAAACCTTGGGAAAGCGTGTCTGCAGCATACTCTTCCATGGCCTTATCCTCAAAGACCAACGTCAAAGACATCACTAAAATTGCGGTACTCCTCCGGAAGGGAGGAGAGTCAAGAGGTGCACATTGGCTAACTTCTGGAAGCATGTCTCACTGCATTGTGGTGACCAGGAGAGAACCTCAGCACTGAGCCAATCAAGAGAGGGGTTGTGCCTCTGTAACCAAGGATAACCAATAACCAGAGGAAACTTAGGTGAGTCAATAACTTGGAATTGGATTATCTCATGGTGAAGAGCCCCTATGGCCATGGACAAGGGAACTCTGTCTCATGAGTCACATGGGCAGGCTGTAGAAGTCTCCCTTCAAGAGCCTCAATGGCACGCAGCTGCAGCGGAATCGAGTGCTTTGATACAAAGGCAGCATCAATGAACAAGCTTACAGCCCCAGAGTAGATTAGAGCCTGTATCTCGACGGATGACTCAGCCCAAGAAAGGGTGACCGGTTCATCCTTCTGGATAACTGGGGATGAAACAACGCCACCTAAGGTCTGTCCGTGACATGACCTCAAGGTTCGGACATTCCCTGGACAGGTAGGACGAGACTTCAAAAAGTGACCTGCCTGGCCACAATAAAGGCACCATTTCTCCCTCCTCCTAAAGGTTCTCCCATCCACAGAGAGGCGCATGAAACCCAAGTGCATGGGTCCCCCATCCACAGAGAGGCGCATGAAACCCAAGTGCGCTACTTAAAAGGAGAGTCTTTCTCTGAGTCTGGAGTCAATGAGGATGGCAAACGTGCTCATCTTCTCCAGCTCAGTGGCTATATCTCAGCTGCTATCTCATCCTTTACGGTATCCGAGAGACCATGAGAAAAAGCCACGAGGGCCTCATTGTTCCACGCAACCTCTGCTGCCAGAGTATGGAATTCCAAGGTGTAGTCGGCAACAGTTCTCGTACTCTGTTCGATGGACATGAGGCACTTGGCAGCAGAAGTGGAGCATGCAGGAACCTCAAATACCCTTTTAGCCGCTTACCGACCGGCGCACGACGATGTACGTCGACAGAATGGCACGGACAGGCATAAGGGCATACAGGTAGATGCCGCCGTGCCATCGAGCGCGTGCCGCCGGTCAGGACCCCCGTGAGTCCGGTTGCGGGTCCCGCTGACTCGATCGACGCGGGGATACCAGCGATCGTATCACGGGATGGCTGAACGGGGAGATGCGGAAATAAACAGCATATCCCCATTCTGCCTAGCAACTAGTGACACCGATCTCTGCTCCCTGTGATTGGAGCAGAGATCAGTGTTCACTAGCTCACAGCCACGCCCCCCTACAGTTAGTAACAGGCCTCTAGGAACACTTAACCCCTACACTCTCACCTAGTGGTTAACCCCTTCACTGCCGGTGTCATTTACACAGGAATCAGTGCATTTAAATAGCACTGATTGCTGTATAAATGACAATGGTCCCAGAAATGTGTCAAAAATGTCCGATGTGTCCGCCATAATGTCGCAGTCACAGTAAAAATCGCTGATCACCACCATTACTAGTAAAAAAAAAATATTAATAAAAATGCTATAAAACTATCTCCTATTTTGTAAACGCTATAACTTCTGCGCAAACCAATCAATAATCGCGTATTGCGTTTTTTTTAACAAAAATATGTAGAAGAATATGTATCGGCCTAAACTGAGGAAAAAAATGTTTTTTTTATATATATTTTGGGGGATATTTATTATAGCAAAAAGTAAAAAATAATGTGTTTTTTTTCAAAATTGTCGCTCTTTTTTTGTTTATAGCGAAAAAAAAAAACGCAGGGGCAATCAAATACCACCAAAAGAAATCTCTATTTGTGGGGAAAAAAAGGATGTCAATTTTGTTTGGGAGCCACGTCGCACAACCGCGCAATTGTCAGTTAAAGCGACGCGGTTCCGAATTGCAAAAAGTGGTCTGGTCTTAAGCCAGCAAAATAGTCCGGTCTGAAAGTGGTTAAACAAAGCCACAACCTCAGGGTAACTCAAGACAACAGGTTTTTGCATCTTCCATAGAGGGTTTTTCCAGGCCAAGGCTCTCTCAGAAAGCAAAAATATTGCAAAACCTACTTTGCTTCTGTCTGTGGGAAACGCCTGTGGCAGCATCTCAAAGTATATCTCAACCTGGTTGAGAAACCCTCTGCATTGGACTGGATCACCCCCAAATCGTTGGGGAAGCGGAGCGGAACCAGACATACCTCTTAGAGGTAATACTCGAGGCGGGTGCCTGCACAGCACAGCAGCAGCAGGGTCGGCCTGCAACATAGATTGCATCGGGGTGGCCACAGTGGGAGATTCCAGGTGAGCCGTGTGACTCAGGAGAATTTGTAACACCATGGCGAACTGATCCAGTGATCCAGTTCATCCAATCTAGAAAAAACATACCAACAAGTGGATTGACTGCATCTTCTGAATTCATGGCCTTCGCCTACTGTCAGAAAGCATGAAATCCGGGGGTGTGTGCTCTGATCATGCAGGAGTGAGGAGCGAGGGCAAGCGGCGGCTGCACATGTCAGGAGCTCGGAGGATATAGCCCGCTGAAGCCTAGGATAGCTTAGGATAGGTGCTGTGCTGTGCTTGTTGAGGAGAGCTGCGACGGGGAGAGCTGAGACCGGGAGGAGCTGGTCGCTCCGTACCAACAGCCGACTGTGGAGGTGACGTCAATACCAGTACCGCAATAACAGAACCCGCACGATAATCCCTTACTTCCTATCCCGTGGGAGAACCACTGAGTGGAGCAAGCGGAATAAACTGAACGGCACCCGCTCACTCCACCTTGGAGTCCCGAGGCAGTTGAGGAGGACGGTCGGAGGAGCACACAGGAAGGGGGGTAAGACGCCAGAAGGCTTGTGACCAAGTGTGCTGTGGCTGTGGCTGTGGATGTTGCTGGGAAGTGCCGCTGGGAAATCTGTAAGCAAAATTCTTTTCCCCCAAATATCCTCAAAGAACTATAGTGGCTGAAGGAGGGTTTTTCTTTTTTTTTTTTTTTTTCTGCAATACGCTGGTGGTGTTGGGGTTGGAGGCGGGTCCTATAGCCTTATATGCATGCAGTGGATGCTATAGGTGATGCCATACAGGGTGGTATATACTAGGAAGAGCCCCCCCTCAGTGAATTACATACCCCTCACCTAATACCTCCTGGCTGCGCCTTTCTTCCTATCCCACCTTTGGATGAGATTAAAAAGCTGAGGCTGTTAATTAAAGTGCATAAGTGTGAACGTTGAGTAGACATTGTAAACTGAAGAAGGTATTGAGTCGCATTGTTAAACAGTTGAAGGGGCCGTTCAAGCTGCTCAAACTGCAAAAATAGAGAACGCGGCGCTAACGCAGGCGCTAGTTCGGGAAAAAGGGCCAAGGGCGGTGCAGGTGGACCTCATGCCAAGAAGAAGGGGCCCTGGCAGAGTGGAAAGCACACCGACCCACTCATATATCACTAGATTCCTTACTAGGAAGGACGGGGGACGGTCAGCAAACCCTGCCATCATACCACACCCACAACAACAATTGGCAGTGGAAGAGGGACTGGCTAGCAATATGGCCAATATCTCGGATGGGAGCATTCGGGTCGAGCTCGCGGAAGAGGTAGAAATAAGCCTACCGATAACCCCTCAGACCAATAAGACCGTAACTTCCTTGGAAGGTGAGGTATGTTGTCTAGAAATAAGAAGACAAGATTTTGGAAAGGAACCGGATATCAGACAACTTATACAGGCGCTCCCCTCTAAAGATGACATTTTAGTACTGATGAATGATTTAAAATCTACAGTCAAAGAAGAACTGAGTGAGATATGCGCTAAATTTGAAGCAGTAGATATGAGACTATCTAGATGCGAGGCCACACAGATTACAGTTGATAAGCGTCTGGTTCTACTTGAAACTAAATGCATTGCACAGCACCAAAAGTTGTTAGAGCTTCAATTGCAGGCTGAAGAGTCTGAAAACAGAAATAGAAGAAATAATATACGCATTAAAGGGATCCCGGAGGCAATCAAGACACCGGACTTGAGGAAGGAGGTAACCTCAATCCTTAATTCATATTTAGAAAAACCCCCAGAGACTTATATAGAGCTTGATCGAATTCACAGGAGCCCAGCAGTACAGAACTGGGAACGGGTAGATCCCAGGGACGTGTTATGCCGTGTCCACTTTTTCAAAACAAAGGAGGACATAATGAGGGCATCATGGGTGAAGGGGGTGTTGATACATGCAGATTATGAAATACAAGTATTCCCCGACATCTGCTGGCAGACAAAACGGAGGAGGCGAATACTGAAGCCTCTACTAGAGCTACTTCGATCAAAAGGAGCGACATACAGGTGGGGGTACCCACTATCCTTATCCATTAAAAAGGGAGAACGAGGTTTCACCCTACGCAACCCAGAGCAATTGCCAGATCTTTTTGAGTTCTTGGGTATGGATGAAGTGGAAATATCTGACTGGATAAATATCCCAATGGAGTCCGGTGGGGGGGGGGGAACCTCGAGAGCAGAAGAAGACCAATAAAGAGGAGCTAAATAGGCTAAAAAATCTGTGATTACTATGACTCTATAAATTTGATCTGGTAGGGGGGAGAAAAGAAAAGGAAAAGAAAAGAAAGAAAAGGGCAGTTATACTATGGTCCTTTTCCTCCACAACTGGTCCCCCCCCCCATTATTTTTCTTTTTTTCTTTTGTTTTTTTTTCTTGGCTCCCTACCATCTCCCTCTGTGACCCCCCCCCTCCCGCCCCCCCCCTGTCAAGAGCTGCTGACCCTATAGGAGCATTGAAGAAAGATATTTGACTTTCCGGAAAAAACAAAACCACCGACTGACCCCTAATGGGTTAAGGACTATTGCCAATAATGTCCTTGTCCCCCTCCTTCTTTTTTTTTTTTCCAGGAGGGGGTTTCTCTCCTTTTTTTTTGTTTTTTTTGTTTTTATATATAGGGTGAATTTGGAGTGGTGTGTTTTTTTTTTTTTTTTTTTTTTTTTGGGCCACCACTAGGTCCTACACAGGGGAGCCATAGGGGTTGGGCCGTAGGGGACGGGAACTCCTTAGGTATCCCCCACTTTCCTCGCACACTAGGTGTATGATTAAAAGGGGAGGAGGGACAGTAACTCAAAAGAAGGGAAAAGTGGGACTTAAGGGGAAATCAATTTAAAATACACATATTTAGCGATATGAAATATACAGCACGCACATGGTATGATGAATTGTACACTCAATACAGCACATGTAATATACACATACACTATGTATACAATAGGTACACATACTTTATTATATCTCTTTCACTGTATTGGTATGATGTTATAAAACACATAGGCACTGGGGGTATAGGAAACAAGGACACAAGGTACGCTATTTAAAAGGGGGGGGAATGTACGTGTGGAGGGGGAGGGGGGGGAAAGGGGGATAGAGGAAGGAGAGGGAGGAAAGGGTAAGGAACAATTAGTCTAGACTACATCATGGGAAGTTGGGGGGTGGGGGGGGGGCGGGGCGGGGGAGGTGAGGTGGAGGGGAGCCATTTGGGGAGAATGGGGGGGGGCTATGGAGGGGGGAGGAGGAAAAGGGAAGATGTAAAGATGCGGGGATGATGTAATGATGATGTAAATGGCATATGGTTAATAACACTGCATGAGAAGAAAAGTATTAAGGAATATAGAAATGTAAGAGTTGTGTTAGGTAGACCGAAATGATTATTAATTACGGGGCTTATACCTGACAATATATGTGGTACTGCCTAAATAGGCGAAAATGTCAACGTGAATGTAAATAACTAGAGGGATCTATATAATTTTCAGACTTAAGAAATGTGCAGCCGCTGGGGCGTGTTCTGAGCTCCTGACGTGTTTGGGGACACTCCCCCACATTGGTCGTTCCTCCTCTGAGTAGAGGATAAGTCGGGGACGACCAAGAGAGAAGGGGAAGGGAGGAGAACAGGGTATTCCTGTTCCCCTCTTCTCTTTCCCTTTTTCTTTTTTTTTTTTTTTTTTCTTTTTTTTTTTTTTGTTTGTTTTTTTTTTTTTTTTTTTGTATCAATGAAGGGGTGCACGCTGATATAGGAAGGCCGCATCAGGGTTGCCTCCCCCCGAGATCAACGGATAGGGTTTTTTTTTTTTCTCTCTTTTTTTTTTTGTTGTTTTTTCCCTTCTCTCTTTTGCTCCCTCGTCTCCTCCCTGCCCCCCTCGCCCCTGTGGTTCCTGCCCCTCCCTCCTAGCAAAATTTTAAAATGACTAGAATAAAGTTTACTTCCTACAATGTTAAGGGACTAAATATCCCGGAAAAACGGGTCAGGCTTCTCGCCGAATTGAGAAGACTAAAAACACATATAGCTTTCCTACAGGAAACACATTTTAGTGGAAAAAAAATACAGAATTTGGGAGACTACGGATTCACCAGTATATACCATGGGATTTCCCAGAACTCTAAATCAAACGGAGTGGCCATTCTGGTATCTAAGCAGACTCCATGGAAAGAACTAAAAGTAATAAAGGATGAGGTGGGCCGTCTTTTAATTGTGAAAGGCCTAATAGGACAACAAAAGGTGACACTGGTGAATTTGTACCTCCCAAATACCAACCAGATTAACTATTTAGAGACCAGTATTCGGGAGATTCAGAGACATGGGGAGGGTTTGATAATTATGGGTGGAGATCTAAATGTGGTCTTGGACCCCCTTATGGATACCTCAAGAGGCGCCTCCCATCTGACATATACTAAAATAAGGAAAATTAAAAAACTACTATTTAACGATATGCAACTGGTGGATGTATGGAGGACACTTCATACCCAAGAAAGAGACTATACATTCTTTTCTGCGAAATATAAGACATATACCCGTATTGATTATGTTTTTGTCTCGCAGACGGGACTGACACACTTGACAAAGGATGATATAGGCTCTTTTACATTATCCGACCATGCACCGACCAGCTGTGAAATGGATCTAGGTGAAGTAGAGTATCGGGAATATCAGTGGAAGATGAATGAGTCACTTTTGAAGGATAGAGAGTATAAAAAAATATTAGATAGCGAAATGGACTCCTTCTTCCAAATAAACGAGACGGAAGAAACAACACCATTTGGCATCTGGGAGACGCATAAATGCGTGATGAGAGGAATCTTTATCTCTTTAGGATCCTATAGGAAAAAGAAATTGAACGAAAAAATAGAAGCCTTACTTAAAGATATCAGGGAAGTAGAAATGGTACATAAAAAAACTCAGGCACAAAAAATAGAAGAGAAGTTAAATAATCTACGGGGCGATTTAAATTCCCTGCTCATCGAACAAGCTAAAGCAAAGATAAAACGGAATAGTCAAATAATGTATGAGTATGGGAATAAGCCGAGTAGGATGTTAGCAAGAGCGTTAAAACAAACCAACATAAGGAGACAAATAACGGGCATTAAATCGCAAGGAGGAGAGATATTAAACTCCTCAGAGAAAATAGCTCAGGCCTTTAAGAAATATTATGAGGGCCTCTATCAACTTGAGGGTGAAGGTAGCATAGGGAAAAATAAAAAGAAAGAGGAGGCAATTAGAGAATATCTACGTTTATCAGAAATGCCCAAATTAACAGAAGAAGCCCTGCGGGACCTGGACAAGCCAATAACGGCTGAGGAGTTCAGGAAAGTCTTGAACTCCTTACCCGTAGGCAAAGCGCCAGGACCCGATGGGTATTCTTTATCCTACTACAAAGCATTCGAAGAGAAATTGCTCCCAAGGTTTTTAGCAGCATTTAATTCAATACAGGAAGGACAGAAGCTACCTGAGGATATACTGTTAGCCCACATTGCTGTTATTCCAAAAGAGGGGAAGGACCCATCCCAGTGCTCTAGCTACCGGCCGATATCATTATTAAATGTCGCCTAAACATTTTCTCCAAAATATTAGCTAACAGATTGATTGAATATATACCGGTATTGATCCACCCCGACCAAGTAGGGTTTACCCCAGGGAGGGAAGGGAGGGAGAATACACAGAGAGTAATAAATGCAATATACTGGTCACAAAGCCAGCATAAACCCTTAACATTAATATCAGCTGACGCAGAAAAAGCGTTTGATAGGGTGGACTGGCGGTATTTGAGGGCCACACTCCAACATATCGGTCTAGGGGAGGGAATGTTGAGATGGCTCCAAAATCTATATTCAGTGCCGACTGCTAAGGTGAAAGTAAATGAAAGACTTTCGGAATCTTTTCAAATCCGGAATGGAACACGTCAGGGATGCCCACTATCGCCCATCATTTTTATTCTTACAATGGAACCATTTCTAAGAACAATCCGTTCAAACCGCGACATTAGAGGTATAAAAACAGAAACTGAGGAACACAAACTAGCAGCTTTTGCTGACGACTTGATCTTTTTTATATCCTCTCCAGCCATATCCCTGCCTCCCTTCTTGGGGGAGCTACAGAAATTTGGGGACATAGCCAACTTCAAAGTGAATTATAGCAAGTCAGAAGCTATGGGATTGGAGATGAGTGAATCTCTGACCCACCAGATAACCTCCCAATTTAAATTTAGATGGACAGACTCACATATTGATTATCTGGGGACTAAAATACCTAAAATGTTAAACAGGGTGTTTGAACTAAATTATGCCCCAATGTTAAAACAAATAAAGATAGATCTGAAAAGATGGGACAAAGAAATTTTTACTTGGTTTGGGAGGACGAATATAATAAAAATGAATGTAATGCCACGGCTGTTATACCTATTTCAAACTATGCCAGTAAAGATTCCTCAAAGTTTTATGAAAGAACTCCGATCAGGTTTCCTGAGCTTTATATGGGCTGGAAAGCCTGCGAGAGTACGGAGATCGATTTTGACTCTCCCCAAAGGAAAAGGTGGTATTGGATTTCCAGACCCATGTAGGTACCAGGAGGCCTCACATTTAGTTAGAATTAAGGAGTGGTGTGCTAAAAAAAAGAAGCCGGGCGTGGCCTGGACGGAGACCGAGATGGCCGCTTAACTTGTGAGCTCCTGCGTGCCCGGGACTATCCAACGACTTGAAAGGGAGCCTACCGCACTTCCCCTGCTATGCACAGGACCACCAGGAGCTCGTCAGCCTCCCGCACCCCCAGAGGCTCGCAAACCCACCTGGGAAGGAACATCCCGGAGTTATTCTGGGCCCAGAAGGTACAGACCCCCGCGCCGCTGCACGCGCCATTACAGGCCCAAGCCGCGGCCTCGCCTGACAGACCTCTGCCTACCCTCATGCCGGGAGCATCGTCCCCCACCCCTAGCGGGGCTATACCCCCCAGCCTTCTCGATTTGGAGAAGGTTGCCTTGGATATAAAAAGCACCGTAACGGCGGCAATAGCGGACCTGAAGACAGACCTATTAGCCGTTGCACATCGCATTGATGGAGTGGAACAAACAACGCAGACGCACGCGGCGGCCATTCGCCAGGTACAGTCTGCTTATGACTCCCAACTGGCACAGGTCTTTGAACTCCACAGGCATGTGGAAGACTTGGACAATAGGGGACGGAGGCACAATATCAGGGTGCGAGGTGTCCCTGAAACTGTTGACCCAGGCGCCATCCAACAGACCATCAGTGCTATATTTAACGATCTGATCGAGCGCCCTGCAGATTCCCCCATTGACATGGAAAGGGCACACCGTGCTCTCCGCCCCCCCCACGAGATAACGAACCCCCCAGAGACATAATATGCTGCATCGTAAATTTTCCCCTCAAGGAAGAAATCCTCCGCAAGGCAAGGGAAAGGGGGCGCATACTTTTCAACGGATCCGAGGTAAAGCTCTTTCAGGATCTCTCCCAGATCACCCTCCAGAACAGGAGGGCCCTCAGACCACTACTAGATGCCCTACGAGCCAGAAACATTCAGTATCGCTGGAAGTTTCCATTCGGCCTTTCTGCCTCCGCCAGGGGGCGCTCAGCTCTACTCAGAACACCAGAAGACCTCCAAGCTTTCTGCGAACAGCTCGACTTACCCAACATTGAGCTTCCGGAATGGTACGCGCTCTACTTCCCCATGGAGCCCTGGCTCCCGGTATCTCTTAACCCTTCTCCGAAAGCATCCCGCCAAAGATCGAGGCGCCGCAGACCAGACCCGATGTCTCCGAACGCTCGTCCTTCATGCCGGGACTTCCACCAACGCAGCCCGTCACCGATGAACATGTGACGGGACGTGCCAGATGACTGCCCGCCAGCCGCTCGACCAACACACTCCAGCCTGTGAGTACCCCGCGATGCCCTCTTCATCTACTCCTCTGCCAACAACCCCCCCCCGGGTCTCTCCCTTACCCTCACCTCACTAGCGCCTTCACCTCTCCAGACAAAGACCAGCTGCCGGAGACCGCAGTACCCTGATCTGGTTCCAAATGGGCCTTCCTCCCATGCTCGCTGCCCCGAGCCTCGATAGACTTGGCACCCATGCCCCTGGCCTTCATAGTCTCTCACAGAGGACCTCACAATCTGGTCACTCGCCTGACCCCTGCCTCTCCGATGGGAAGTATCCCACAGCCCTGATACAGGCTCACGTTGTCTCCCCTGCACGACCGAGATGTCTCCCTCCAGAGATGGCCACCGGAGCCATGGCTTCCACCCCCACCTTCGTTCACTGGCCCAACACCTCAAACTACCCACCGTAGAGGCCTGTCTTGCAACTCGCCACCTGAAGATTCCCCACACACCTGAGGTACAGACTGTTGCTCGGGGACCCTCAATGGCCCTGTGCGCTGCTTCACTTCTCCCAGGTGGACAAAACGCTCATGCACCCCTCTTGGGCCTCGAGAAGAAGACTCTCATCCCCACCAGAGACGACACGTCTAACCCACATCAGGCAATGTATTCAGATGCTTTGTACCCCCATTCTTCTATTTTTCTTTTTTTTTTTTCTCTGATGTTTGCCTCTCGTTTTTTGGCTGTTGTCTTCTTCTTCTCACCTGAACTTTGTGAGAATGGGGTACTACGCATACACTCGCCTTAAGGGCTCTACAAACTATACCTCTGGTTTCTGCTTGCTGTGACCTGGTCGTTGCTCACCCCCTGCCTTGAGGAAGCGGGGGCTGGACAACGACCCGACTGACTAAACGCACAGGTTCCTTAGCTTCCTCTGGTACAGTCCTCCAATTGTGCAATCTCCACGGAGATTGTGATGTCCCACCGTCTCCCTCCCCCCGGGGGACCCCATCTGAACTCTGATTCCCCCCCCATCCTTCCTTCCCCCCCCTCCCCTCCCTCTCCCCCCCCCCTCCCCTCCCCTCTCCCCCCCTCCCTTTTCCCCCCCCCCTCCCCTCTCCCCCCCCCCCTCCCTTTCTCCCCTCCCCTCCCCCCCCTCCCCCCTCCCCGTACGCCTCTAAGCCAGTTACATTGGCCAATATCTATTGCCCTAATGAGCACCAGGTTTCATTCTTCCGCAAAACCTGTGCGCTCCTATCATCATTTAAGAACGGACTGGTTCTCCTGGGTGGCGACTTCAATGTCCCCTTGAACCCTCTCCTGGACATCTCCACAGGATCATCCTCCCTCACTTACATGGCACTACGACAAATCAAGGCCCAACTTCAGACCCTGAACCTACACGATGCCTGGCGCATTCTATACCCTTCTTCCAAAGACTTCACTTACTTCTCGCCCCCACACCAAAAATACTCCAGGATTGACTTCTTTTTTCTGTCTCAGACTGACCTTTCTGCCCTACATCACTCTTCCATTGAACCGATGTTCCTGTCAGATCATCATCCCATCTCGATTACGCTCTCGTTCCCAGAAGCCAATCCCAAAACCAAGGTATGGCGCTTCAACCCTTCGATTATACGGGACCCGATATCCCTTGAACACATTCGTTCACGTATCAGATTATACTTCCAAGAGAACACTAGCCCTGACATCTCCCCCATTTCCCTTTGGGAAGCACACAAATGCGTGATACGGGGCAAATTACTGACCTTGAACGCAATATCCAAAAAATCCCATCAAAAACGAGTGAATGACCTCCTCAAAAGACTGAAAACTCTCGAGTTAGCCCACAAACAGACTCAGGCCCAACACACCTTACAGGACCTAATTCAGACCAGGGCCCTCCTCACAGAAGAACTAGGGAAACACACAAGGAGACGATACATTCTGGGTCAACGAATCTTTTATGAGCAGGGCAATAAAAGTGGACGCCTACTGGCGCGCTCAGTCCAAGCTGCCAAATTGTCATCCACCATTCACTCCCTGCGCGATTCCAAAGGCTCTCTTTTGGCCAAAAACGAGGACATAGTGAAGGAATTCGAACACTTTTATCACAAGCTCTATAATCTTCACCCCAGCCAAACACCCCACTCCACAGGAGACACACGCCACTCACTCATAACAGACTTTCTTTCCCAACATGGTCCCAAGCCCATTTCCCCCCAACAAGCACGGGCCTTGGAAGGTCATTTTTCTAGCTCGGAACTAGAGTCTGCCCTGAAACAAATGAAGGTAGGAAAAAGCCCCGGCCCCGATGGATACACCCTCCAGTACTACAAATCTTTTGCTGACGTACTCACCCCTAGCCTCTTACAGACATTTAATGCCCTGGCAGTCCCACAAAACCGACCAAACAGAATGCTAGAGGCGCACATTACTGTGATTCCGAAAGAGGGTAAAGACCCTCTGCAGGTAGCTAACTACAGACCGATCTCACTTCTCAACGTGGATATCAAGCTTTACGCAAAAATTATCGCGAATAGATTGCTTCCACTGATCCCTGATCTCATTTCCACTGACCAGGTAGGCTTTGTCCCGGGCAGGGAAGCCCGCGACAACACCATCCGCACCCTCAACTTACACCATTGGCTCACGTCCTCTAAAACCCCGGGATTCCTCCTCTCACTCGACGCAGAGAAGGCGTTTGACAGAGTGGCCTGGGACTACATGCAGGCAGTTCTAAAAGGCATTGGCCTTGAAGACCACATGCTCACATCAATAATGGCTTTATATGCCGGTCCCACTGCCGCGGTGAGGGTCAACGGCCACCTGTCAAACGCCTTCCCCATCAACAATGGTACGCGCCAAGGGTGCCCCCTCTCCCCCCTGATCTATATTCTCTCCCTAGAACCCCTCCTGAACAAGCTCAGAGGGAACCTAGACATTAAAGGACTAAAAATTAAGGATAGCGAATTTAAAGTAGCCGCCTTCGCAGACGACATCCTGCTTTCCCTCACTAACCCTCGCACATCCTTGCCATCGCTCCTCCGGGATCTTGGGGCCTTTGGCTCTATCTCGAACCTGAAAATAAATTACTCCAAATCGCATGCCCTGAATGTCTCCCTCCCGCCTCAAGAAGTAACACACTGCCAGGAATCTTTCCCGTTTCACTGGGAACAGACTGCCATCACCTACCTCGGAATCCGGATTCCGCCCTCCCTCACGGATCTCTATTCCCTTAATTTCCACCCAGCCCTGATTAAAGCTCAGAATCACCTTAAAGAATGGGCGTCACTCAATGTGTCCTGGTTTGGCCGGGCAGCCTTGATCAAAATGATCATATTACCACGCCTATTGTACTTGATTCAGACTATCCCTATGGCCATCCCGACGGGCTTTTTTGCCTCATTCAGGAAGGCATGCTCGACCTTTCTTTGGAAGGGCTCCCCCCTAGGATTAAATATTCCAGACTCACCCTTCCCAAATCTGCAGGTGGCATAGCTCTCCCAGATCTGCACAAATACTACGTAGCCTGTCACCTCACGAGAATAGCAGACTGGAATATTCACTCCCAAACGAAGATATGGGTTTCTCTAGAAAATGCGTTCTCCCCCACGCCAATACATCTTCTTCCATGGTTACTCCCTAAACAGTGGCCCCCGAACTTAACCACACACCCCTTTATCTTCACCTCCCTGACGCTCCTTAGGAAAGCCCCAACAGGTAAGACTCTTGCACCCACCCCGGGGCCACTAACCACACTGAGAGGGAACCCTGACTTCCCTCCAGGTGAGGGGCCCTCCTTCCTCAGACAGGAATGGCCCTTCCAAGAGGTCCTGGCATATCAATTCTTCACTGGGGGCAAACTGGCATCGATAGACGACCTTAGAAACATCTCTATAACCTCATCCTTCTCCTTCTGGACCTACAGGCAAGCCTGCCACTTCCTTTCCACACACTCTACTCTCGCCAACTGGACAAGACGACTCACCCCGTTTGAAACACTTTGCCACAACAGGACCCCCCAAAGACACCTTATCTCCCTGCTCTATACAGCTCTTACAGACACAGTAGACCTGCCCTTATCCTCCTCACAAAAATCCTGGAACAGGGACCTCCCCTCCCCCTTGTCACACACGGAATGGTCCAGAGTCCACGATTACGCCCACAGGGGCTCCTTGAATGTCGCTACCCAGGAGAACGGATACAAAATACTCACTAGATGGTACAGAACGCCATCCCTCCTCTACAAATTTTCACCTTCAGTCTCTAACTTATGCTGGAGATGCAAAACTGAAGTTGGAACCATGCTCCACATATGGTGGGACTGTCCACTCATTAAAACCTTCTGGAGGGATGTCCATAGACTCACCTCATCTATCACCACTTACTCCCTAGACTATACTCCGGCTCAGTTTCTCTTGCACCATACATCCTTACCAAGGAGAGCATACCACAAATCACTTGCCATGCATCTTGTCAACGCTGCTAGAATCTGTGTCCCAAGACACTGGTGCTCTACTCAGACACCCTCACTTAAAGAATGGTTCACGACCATATCAAAAATTTGTGACATGGAGGAGTTAATTCACATCTCACAAGAGAGAATAGAGACCTTTTCTACTACCTGGGCCTGCTGGTCACACTTCAAAACCACCCACGAGTACAAACAACACATGCCCCCCGAATAAGATAAAACATGTCCACGCCTAATTGGTTCATTGGGGGGATGTACGGGACCACTCCCCTACCCCCACCTCCCTCTTTCTACCCCAACCCACCAGCCAGTACCCTCTCCTGCTGACCCCTCTCTTATCCCACCCCCCCTACCTCCCTCCCTCTTTCTTCTCTCCTTTCAGACATTTCTATCATGCAGGTGCTATGGACTAGACACCTGGAGCACTAAATCATTTACCCGGATCAATTGAAAACAGACCCCCTCCACTAATGGCTCTAATCCATACGCTCTCTCTCGCCATACTATATGAAACCCCAGAGCCGCATCTTCAGTTATGTTTTTCATTGATATCATTCTGTTCTGTATTCACTGTTGATCTATGTTATCTGCACTATTGTACAGTATACCCTTGTATAACCTCTGTATATGTTCAATAAAATCTTTATGGAAAAAAAAAAGAAGCCATGGGTACTCATGGAACAAATAGCAAGTAAAGCCCCCTTAGAGGGGTTGGCATGGATGGCTGGAAAGGATATCCCAACGATAGCTAAAAAACACCCACTGATAGGGGCAACTTTAAGCATAAGTAAAAAATCTTTTAATAAAAACAAGATATCAAGTGAACCAAGTCCTATGGTACCTATACTAGGTACATATGAATTTAAGCCAGGCTTACTAGACCACAAATTCTGCGACCTGAGAGGCAGGGGGAAAAATAGGATCATACACTTCTCAAAAGAGGGAAGATTAATGACAAGAAGGGAGATAGAAAGTGAATTTTCCCCAGAATTAGACTATTTTAGAGCCATGCAGTTGGGTGCATATATCCACTCAAAAAGTCTAAAATATTCAGAAGTCCGGGGGATGTCGGAATTTGAGCAGATATGTTTAGATGGCGAGAACTTAAGACACCCCCTGTCATACTTTTATGAAATGATTACAAGACTGGAAGCACCTGAAAATTTAGGTTATATAAGTGCCTGGGAAGAAGATCTGAAGCTCACGTTCTCCCCAAAACAAAAGGAAAAAATACTGGGATCCGTCCATAAAACATCAATAGCAAGTAAATACCAGGAGGGAGGATATAAGATTCTTACCCGGTGGTATAGGACCCCAAGCATGCTACATGGCATATTCCCGCAGATACCAAATACATGTTGGCGATGTGGAAAATCGGAGGGTACAATGCTGCATATTTTTTGGGAATGCGACAAAATTAGAGAATACTGGAAAATGATCGAGGAAACAGTAAAGGAAATTACAGGGGTGTCACTTGGTGAAGATCCTGCTGCATTTTTGTTAAATCTTGTCCCTATGTCTGTGGAAAAATACAAAAAATCACTACTAAAACATCTTCTCACGGCGGCGAGAGCCTGTATTCCGGCTCTGTGGAAAAAAGACGTAGCACCCACGAGGGCCCAATGGTGGGCCAGAGTGGGAGAAATTCAATTAATGGAAAATTTGACAATGGCAATTAAGGAACAGGAGGAGAGGTACAGGGACACATGGGCACCTTACTTTGCGTTTAGGGGGAAACTGGAGGGGGAGGGGTGCTGGGGGGTGGGGAGGAGGGAGAGGGGGAAATAACATATAATTTTTTTTTTTTTTTTTTTGGGGGGGGGGGGTGTGGACGGGTGAGGGAGTGGAGGAAAGTGCAAGGGAAATAGCAGAAGTAAAAGTATAAATAATTTATATCATAGAAAATGTATGTTATAGATGTGAGATTATAAAGTAAGGGAATATGTTTAAAAGATGAAATGCACTGTATTGTACAAAATTTAAAAAAAAAGTTAAAAAAAAAAAAAAGAAAGCATGAAATCAGACCGGAGACAGAAGTACAGTGGAATCACACTTGTTTAATAATAAAAGTAAAAAAACAAAAACAAAGTCAAAACATAGCCAAAGTTCAGTAACCGGAAAAGATAGCAGAAAGAGAGAACCACCGCTCCAGGCCGATCCGCCAAGACAAGTGCTTATATTCCAAACAGAGGGCCCCAGGTGCTGGCTAATACATGCACAGGTGGAGAGAAACGAAAAAACTTTGGATAGCCGCACTCTGGAAAGAATAAATATTTTTCTTGTGCCTTTTATTGCAAACTGAAGATCACATAATACAGTCCACAGCAAAAGTGATACAGAAAGGGGTGTTGATGCGTTGATCGCTAGCTATGAGTGAGCACTGATTTCAGTGTGAAACGCGTCAGCACCCCTTTCTGTATCACTTTTGCTGTGGACTGTATTATGTGATCTTCAATTTGCAATAAAGGGCACAAGAAAAATATTTATTCTTTCCGGAGTGCGGCTATCCAGAGTTTTTCCGTTTCTCTCAACCAGAAAAGATAGTCAGCCAAGCCAGAAGTCAGGGACCAAAGTATTGGAACAGCGAGCAGGATCTGGATGCAGAAGGGATGTCAGACAGTCTTTAAACAGGAATTCAGGAGATGTTTCTTGTGATGTTGACCAAGGCAAAGGCAGAGCTCCTCTGGACTGGACGGCTTAAGTAGGCAGGACTGATGAGCAGGATTCTAACAACATCTGAGTAACTGTGGAGAGAGATGGGAGCTGGCAATTAGCTGACAGCTGAGTAGCCAGCTCAGAGAAGGAAGGGCTGAGCCCAGCCCTGACACCAGAGCACCTTCTTCCACATGTTTGCTGTGTCCCCCACATTGCTTTTCACAAAAACGAGACTTCTTATGGCTTTCTTTCAACAATGGCTTTCTTCTTGCCACTCTTCCATAAGGGCCAGTTTTCCACTCGACTAATAGTTGTCCTGTGGACATATTCTCCCACCTGGGCTGTAGATCTCTGTAGCTCCTCCAGAGTTACCATGGGCCTCTTGGCTGCTTCTCTGAATATTGCTCTCCTTGCCCGGCCTGTCAGTTTAGGTGGATGTTTATGTATTAGTAGATTTGCAGTTGTGCCATACTGTAAACTTTCCACTATCGGATGATGGATTGAAAAGTGCTCTCCGTGAAATGTTCCAAGCTTGGGATATTTTTTTATAACCTAACCCTGCTTTAAACTTCTCCACAACTTTATCCCTGATGTGTTCCTTGGCCTTCATGATGCTGTTTGTTCACTAAGGTTCTCTTTGCACTATTTACTAATTAAGGGACTTCTGAAGGCTATTGGTTCCACTAGATTTTAGTTAGGGGTATCAGAGTAAAGGGGGCTGAATACAAATGTACGCCACACTTTTCATATATTTATTTGTAAAACATTTTGAAAACCATTTATCATTTTCCTTTCGCTTCACAATTATGTGCCACTTTGTGTTGGTCTATCAATCTCAATAACATGACAAAATGTGGAACATTTCAAGGGGTATAAATACTATTTCAAGGCACTGTATATGGTCACTAATGTTATTGAGGTTTATAGTAATGATAGAGCTGTGTATAAATCGAGAACAATGATCCCATGGACTGTGCTTACAAAAAAATTGCAGAGCTATTCATCCTGGGAAACTGCATGTACATTTGTTCTATACAAATGAGGGCAAAATCAAATGTTGTTTGGTTATTTTCTCTCTAGGACAAATGTTCTTCTTATAGTAAAGCAGGAAAATACGGCATTATGACCATTATATTGAGCTCATGATATTCCCTATAATAATAATAAGCAATATGTAGTGGCCATATTGCAGTATTTTCTTGATTTAGTTCTTTCTGCGTGAATGAAGAACATTTAACCTGAGGTGAATATAGCCATTTAATTCATTGTCTGTTCACACTCACAGAATGAATGTACAGTTTCATAAAAGGAACAGATCTGCTTTTTTTTTTTTTATATACAGATACACCCCTAACTGTATCAGAAAGTTGTGTTGGTTCCTGATGGGCCCCTAAAAGGATCTAAAACTAAGTTAAAACTACTGCATTTGCAACAGGTAAGGATTCATGAATCCTCCTTATTAGTAGGCAGAAATGCAGGCATAATAAAAGATGAAGTGATAGCAGCCAAATAATCGCAGTTTTATAGCAAATATTTGTTAATAGCTAGTACAAATGGCTTCCATCTACAAGTGGGCAGCCTATAGATCCATGCATGATTTGGTATATAACCAGAATGTTTATACAGGAGTCACAGTGCACTGTCAAAGCATAGGATATGGTGAAAGCAAGCCATCTGAGCATGTGCATAGGCAAGCAGCATCTGTTACTGGATAGCATGCAGGTTAATGCAAATATATAAGTGCTAAGTGACTACTGTAAAGTGTAAAATATTCTAAATAATAAACTACAAAAAAATGTATAATAATTGAATAAATTCATATTTTCTTAAAGATTTCTTGTCTTGGGTGCTCACCTTAATAACAGACATACCATCTCTAATTCAAAATCCCACATTCTCTGAGAGAGTTTTGTCTCTTTAGTCTTCTTCCTTTTTAATAATCATTAGGGATTATGAGAATTTTGTCTGTTTCTGGAAATTGTCCAACCATCATATTTATACATTCTCCAAAAATTAATAATAAAAATATATTTCAACAAAGCACACAATATACAGTCTACAGTGCAAAGTACTCAGCATATGTGTGATAACTTCCAATGTGCAATAAAAGTGCAAATACTGCAAGAGGATAGCATCTGAAACAGTGCTGTCCCAAACAGAACAAAGTGCTGGTGCCAAAACGTAAATCTTCAGATAATTGCAGGTGAATAAAGTGCAGGAAGCAGAGCGCTGATTTCCAACTAATGGTGATGGTGTAAATAAACTGTTTATCTTCAGTGTGATCACACCTCAGGGTGAAACGGCTCCTTACCTTACTGATGTAAGGTTACAGTGTAAACTAGCCAATGGTGGTCCGGGTACTGTAATAGGTCACCCTAAGGATATTCTATAGATGGCAATGTGGTATCCTGGTAGGTGCTTCTTATTGGGATATGTCTCCTTTATATAGATCGAATGGCAGTGGAAATCCTCCCAAATGGACACATCAAATAGGATAGAAAGAAAAAAACGAAGGGGGACCCCAAAGTATGTAACACTAGATGTTTATTTAAATAACAGCCAAGATGTGGTACTCACATAAAAGCAGGTAAAAACAAATAAAACAAAAACAAGCAGCAAGCTCAGTGGGGCCTGACGTCACTTCCGGTGCCCGTGTATTCCAACGCGTATCGTCACGATCATGTGACTTCATCAGGGTTAATTACTAGCACTGAAAGTGTCTTCAACTGCTTGCCACCCCCCCCCCCCACCGTCAAATGATGGTGGGGTGGTGCGGCTCTCGTTCTGGGACGCCGTCATATGACAGCGCCCCAGAACAGCGGCATGCAGCGCAGCGATCGCAGCCGACCCTGATCTCTGGGAAGAGCCACGTCCGCGGCTCTTTAACCATGTGATCAGCTGTGTCCAATCACAGCCTGTCACATGTAAACAAGTGCCAGTGCCAGTAATCGGCGCTCTTCGCCTCTCACTGACAGAGTGCCCAGTGATCAGTGCCCTGATTACAATAATGTAAAATAGTGTCACAAATCAGTGCCCACCATTGCCCACCAATGCCAGCTTTTAGTTCCCATTAGACTTGTGCACAACATAAAATTTTGTTTAGTTTCGGTTTGTTGTCATTTGTAAAATACATAATTTCGTTATGTTATATTCGTTATGTTACGTTAATTTGTTTTGTTTCATTAGATCTTTGATGAATTACCGAATCATGTCGAATTCATTAGTTATATTCACTATAATTTCTTTCGTATTACTTGAAATTTATTATTTTTTTTATTCGGACATTCAGATGCATCCTCCTCATCAGTGCCATCTAATCAGTGCCCATAAGTGCCGCCTCATCAGTGCCAATAAGTACCATCAATGCCCACCAGTTCAATGCCCATCAGTGCCACCAACAGTGCTCATCAGTGCCACCAATCAGTGCCCATAAGTGCGGCATATTAGTGCCTCCTCATCAGTGCCACCTAATCCGTGCCCATCATTGCTGCCTCCTCAGCGCACATCAGTGAAGGTGAAAAATTACTTAGTTACAAAATGTACTGACAGAAAAAAAGTAAAAAATAAAAAACCCAGCAGTGATTAAATACCACCAAAAGAAAGCTCTATTTGTGTGAAGAAAATTATAAAAGATGTGTTTGGGTACAGTGTAGCACGACCGCACAATTGTCATTCAAAGTGCAACAGCGCTGAAAGCTGAAAAATGACCTGGGCAGGAAGGGGGTGTAAGTGCCCAGTAGGCAAGTGGTTAAATAGGTTTAGTATTGTATCCTAACGAGTGGCCATTTTCTTGTAGTCCTATGGGAAAAATAGTGTGGTGGCCATTTTCTGCTGGATATTCCTGAAAGAGCTACAACCGCGGCCATTTTCTTGTAGTCTACAATAAGTAAACAAAGCAGCAACCATTTTCTGACTGATCTAACAAAAGGGTAATTGTCAGAAAATGTGGAAGGGGGACACAGTCTGATTCAAAAAAATATAGATAGTAGATTTATAAAATAACGTTAAAATGTTGCATGCTGCTTGAATGACACACATTACAGATAATAAAATGATATATAAAAAAGTGTTTAAATGCTCGAGGTGTAGGTAATATTGAGCAGACGAGAAATAGGGGACACCGGAAATGATGTCGATAACCAAATGTATATCACAAATACATACAAAAAAATTATATATATGACTTGGTACAATTAATATGATGTCTAATCAGTATAATTAATAACAGGGATATAAGAAGGAAGTACAACAAATATCCTATCTACAAAAGAGCATGTCAAATTAAAATAGCACTGGTGAGATAAAATAAGATAAAATGACAAGCAGAGTAGTTATATTATTTATGCTATTTCTAGCTAATTAAAAATCGCTGATGAAACAGTTCAGATCAAATTCAATGTTCAATCCCCGGGGTGAAAAAGTGTCCAGTATAAAAATCCATTTGGACTCTAACTGGCTAAGGGTCCTTACTTTATGACTACCCCACCAGTGTTTTTTTTATATGGTTCTATCCCCCACAATTTCATGTGGGTGGGGTCTTTATTGTGATGTGTGGAAAAATGTTTGGAAATAACTGTGGTAAATCTACTTTGTAGTGTTGAGAGGATTGTGGTGTACTCTTTACAACCAATCTCCAAGCTAGTAGGGATGCTTTGGTGGAAGAGGGGTTAGGTTTAGTGGTTTCCACATGTCAGCATAGAGTATAGAACAAAGATTGGAAGTGTTGTTAAGACCTTTTTCGATGTCCAGCAAAAGTGGTTCAGCTGTTGGTTTGAACCAATGTTTTAGGTGTTCCGCATGGACGGCTGTGTGGTAGTCTACCATACCCATTCCCTGAACTGTTTTATGTTTTGTTAAGTATGTATGGGAGCAGCGAGCCTGCTTCCCTTGCCAGATATAAGATCCCATTAGTGAAGTTAAGGCTTTCAGGTATGTCTGTTTCAAGGGGATATGAAGAGTTCTAAATAAAGTACAGTGGTGTGAAAAAGTGTTTGCCCCCTTCCTCATTTCCTGTTCCTTTGCATGTTTGTCACACTTAAGTGTTTCGGAACATCAAACCAATTTAAACAATAGTCAAGGACAACACAAGTAAACACAAAATGCAATTTGTAAATGAAGGTGTTTATTATTAAAGGTGAAAAAAAATCCAAACCATCATGGCCCTGTGTGAAAAAGTGATTGCACCCCTTGTTAAAACATACTATAACTGTGGTTGTCCACACCTGAGTTCAATTTCTCTAGCCACACCCAGGCCTGATTATTGCCACACCTGTTCACAATCAAGGCATCACTTAAATAGGAGCTGCTTGACACAGTAAGGTCCACCAGAAGATCCTTAAAAGCTACACATCATGCCGAGACCCAAAGAAATTCAGGAACAATTGAGAAAGAAAGTAATTGAGATCTATCAGTCTGGAAAGGGTTATAAAGCCATTTCCAAAGCTTTGGGAATCCAGCGAACCACAGTGAGAGCCATTATCCACAAATGGCGAAGACATGGAACAGTGGTGAACCTTCCCAGGAGTGGCCGGCCGCCCAAAATTACCCCAAGAGCGCAGCGACGACTCATCCAAGAGGTCACAAAAGACCCCACAACAACGTCCAAGGAACTGCAGGCCTCACTTGCCTCAGTTAAGGTCAGCGTTCATGCCTCCACCATCAGGAAAAGACTGGGCAAAAATGGCCTGCATGGCAGAGTTCCAAGGAGAAAACCACTGCTGAGCAAAAAGAACATCAAAGCTCGTCTCAATTTCTCCACAACACATCTTGATGATCCCCAAGACTTTTGGGACAACATTCTGTGGACCGATGAGACAAAAGTGGAACTCTTTGGAAGGTGTGTGTCCAAGTATATCTGGCGTAGAAGGAACACTGCATTTCAGAAAAAGAACATTATACCAACAGTAAAATATGGTGGTGGTAGTGTGATGGTCTGGGGCTGTTTTGCTGCTTCAGGACCTGGAAGACTTGCCGTGATAAAAGGAACTATGAATTCTGCTGTCTACCAAGAGATCCTGAAGGAGAATGTCCGACCATCTGTTCGTGTACTCAAGCTGAAACGAACTTGGGTTCTGCAGCAGGACAATGATCCTAAACACACCAGCAAGTCCAGCACCGAATGGCTGAAGAAAAACAAAATGAAGACTTTGGAGTGGCCTAGCCAAAGTCCTGACCTGAATCCTATTGAGATGTTGTGGTATGACCTTAAAAAGGCCGTTCATGCTCGAAAACCCTCTAATGTAACTGAATTAGGACAATTCTGCAAAGATGAGTGGGCCAAAATTCCTCCAGGACGCTGTAAAAGCCTCATTGCACGTTATCGCAAACGCTTGGTTGCAGTTGTTGCTGCTAAGGGTGGCCCAACCAGTTATTAGGTTTAGGGGGCAATCACTTTTTCACACAGGGCCATGATGGTTTGGATTTTTTTTCACCTTTAATAATAAACACCTTCATTTACAAATTGCATTTTGTGTTTACTTGTGTTGTCCTTGACTATTGTTTAAATTGGTTTGATGTTCCGAAACACTTAAGTGTGACAAACATGCAAAGGAACAGGAAATGAGGAAGGGGACAAAACACTTTTTCACACCACTGTATTTGAGGGAGTATAAGCATCTTGTATGTGGCCAATCTGCCACACCCCTGATATCTCAGCATTAGACAATTTTTTAATTTCCTTATCAAGTTTGTCTAGCACTGGAGGATGTTATTGTGATACCAAGATAAGTTATACTCCTCTCGGCCCAAGTGTACGGTGGCCTTTCTTTTAAACTTGATACACACTGGCTAGGGATGCTCAAGTTCAAAATTTGTGATTTGCAGCAACTACTAAATTCTGATAGAATTTCATGAGCCATAGGGAGTGAAGTGAGAGGGTTTGTTAACATCAAAATAATATCATACGCAAATAAGTTTATGATATGGGGTCTATCTTGGAAGAGGAACCCAGTCAACTGTGGATCTGAGCGGATTCTTTCCGCTAAAGGTTCAATCCCTAGGCTAAACATTGTTGGTGAAAGTGGGCATACCTGCTTGTGCCATTTGATATAAAGAACGGCTTAGACAACATGTTCTCTGTATGCACCTGGGCCGATGGGGAAGAATACAATGCTAATATTGCGGAATACATCTAACCATGAAAGTCAAACTTGTGAAGGACATGTGACATGTAGCTCCAGTGCACTCGGTCGAACGCCTTATCAGCGTCAATGGAGAGTAGCAAAGAAGGCGTTCGGGTTCGCTCAGCAGAGTACACAATATTCAGCACCCGTCTAGTAGCATCAGAAGTCTGCCTTCCTGGTACAAATCCCATTTGATCTGGTTGTATTTACTTGGGCAGCACCTCTTTTAACCTTTGCACCATAAGTTTGGCATATATCTTAACATCTACGTTAAGTAGAGAGATGGGCCTAAAGTTGGCAGGACAGTCAGGGCTCTTCCCAGGTTTAGGTAAGGTGACGATATTCGCCTTCAGCATCTCTGGGGGGGGGGGGCTGGCAGAATGATCTGGATGACAGCTTAGCAAGACTGGTCAGCCAAAGGCCCGGAACTGAACAGGTAAGCAAGGCTCACAGGTAAACAGGATAGCAGAGCTGGCTGTAACTGGACAAACAGCTTAGCAACTGATAGCAGAGCAGATGGATCTGATGGACAAGCTAGCAGACTGGTCAGCAGAGTGAGCTGGAACTGAACAGGTAAGCAGGCTCACAGGTAAACAGGATAGCAGAGCTGGCTGGAACTGGACAAACAGCTTAGCATGACTTGGGGGACAGCGGAGCAGGATGGATCTGATGGAGAGCTTTAGGCAGACGTGTTCAGCAGAGTAGGCCGAACTGAACAGGTAAGCAGCTCACAAGTAAACAGGATAGCAGAGCTGGCTGGAACTGACAAACAGCTTAGCATACTGACAGCGAGCAGAACGATCTGGATGGACACTTAGCAGACTGGTCAGCAGAGTAGCAGGCTCACAGGTAAACAGGATAGCAGAGCTGGCTGGAACTGGACAAACAGCTTAGCAGACTGGACAGCGGAGCAGGGTGGATCTGGATGGACAGCTTAGCAGACTGGTCAGCAGAGTAGGCCGGAACTGAACAGGTAAGCAGGCTCACAGGTAAACAGGATAGCAGAGCTGGCTGGGAACTGGACAAACAGCTTAGCAGACAGGAACTGGACAAACAGCGGAGCAGGCGGAGCAGGATGGATCTGGATGGACAGCTTAGCAGACTGGTCAGCAGAGTAGGCATGAACTGGGATCAGGAAACAGAACCACTGATTGGGCTGGATAGCAGAGCAATGGAACAGGCTGGATCAGTACAGGTGATCAGACGCCAAACTCGATCAGACTGCAGACTGGACAGGGACAATGCAGAATCACAAGGAGTCAGGTCAGGAATCAAACTGTATTGAGGTACAATGGATGAGGCAGAAACAAGCCGGGGTCGGGTACAGGCAGATAGCTGGGTAGTCACTGGTGCTGGTGATAAATCACAGAATTACAACAGTGAACATAGATTGTAGGTGGGGAAATAATTTAGAACTAAATGTCTGATAATATTCATCGGGGAATCCATCTGGCGCAGGGGATTTCCCACTTGGCATAGCTTGAATAATTTTGGGCAAATCTCTCAGGATGGGCTCTCGTGAAGGAACAATTTAGTTGATATCAAGGTCCACTTCCTGGATTCACAGCAACAGTGAACATAGATTGTAGGTGGGGAAATAATTTAGAACTAAATGTCTGATAATATTCATCGGGGAATCCATCTGGCGCAGGGGATTTCCCACTTGGCATAGCTTGAATAATTTTGAGTATTTCAGGTTCAGTGAAGGAACAATTTAGTTTATCAAGGTCCAAGGGGGTCACTGAGGGCAGGTTTATTTTGTCCAGAAATGAGGAAATCGAATCGGCCGTAGGTTGTGGGGTGGATGGGTCATCCTTCAGTTTATAAAGTGTGTGGATGGTTCAAGAAGTGGATTTTGGCTTTAATTCTCTTGGCCTTAGGAAGGAGCATGCATGCTCTGAAAACGTGCACCGCCCGCTGACCTTGTACCCAGAAGTGACGTTGTCGCTGTGTACCGCCGATTCACGATCCAGCTATCCAGAAGCGCTGTGAGCCAACAGTGCAGTCAGATTGCAGCCAGATCACGGACCCTCACCATCAGCCTGTGATGCCAGGCATCACCCTGGGACGAGTGTGGATGAATACTATTATATACACAATGCTGGAAAAAAAAAGTGTTTCTATGCTTATTTTTATTCATTAAATACTAAACTTGCTACACTTAGAAGGCACATCTCTTTGTCCCTTTCTATGTTACAGAGTCTCTTCTAACTTTTAAGCTGGCAGCCTCCCAAGGACAGCATATTGTTCTCCTTACACGGACTTATTGATTTATATGGACTTTTTATTGCCCAGTTTAGTCATTTACTCCATACCCATCTGTTAGTAATACTTAGCCATATCCAGAGTGCGCCATATTACCCCACTGTTTGTATGACATACCGACATGTATGGATGGTGTTCTGAGCTGTATTTGTGCTGCACTGTTAAGTTGTTTCCTTATATGTAAACGAGTAATGCATGAGATAGCACAAAGGGAGTCAATGCAATCATAAAAAAGGAGACAAACTTAAACATAACAATTTAATAATATTTATTTGGCAAATATTTTAAATTGACCACAGTGTTATTCAAGGGGGAACCTTTAGGCCTCATGTACACTGCTGCTAGTAAACGGACATTCAGAGGCAGTTCAATGCTTTTTTAACTCATCCAATGTTATCTTATGTATACATACATACCGGTACCATATAGGTTTGTTTAATGTTGTTTTTAGGCAGTTGCGCTTATAGGCTTTTCTTTGAAGGCAAAAAAATTAGTTCAGACGCGGAAGTTTGACGCCAATCGCTGTAACTCGCGTTTAGCCATGTTTCGTTTACAGGCATTTTTTATTTTTGGCTATTTAAAAATAAAAGAAAAAAATAAATATATATATTTATTTTTCAAATGCTTCCAAAAGCAAACGAGGCATGTAGCCACGGCAAAGTGGACATTTTAAACTATTACTATCTGTCAAGTTAAATCGTTCAGGAGAGGTTGTAAAAACGTCCCGTGTACATCAAGCCTAATAGAATAGCTCAAACAACCTTTAACTGAAAAGCCATTCAGGCTATCAATAAAACATCCCAGTAAATCAAGACACGGTGTCCATCCAGACTATACTGGATGACTAATCCCCCACTATGAGAGGGTGGGTGGGGACCGCGGTCCTATCCTCTTTCCTCAAAGCGGTGGCTGAGCCACAGGTGCCAGCTGGCTTCCAAATGCTCCATCCACACAGGCTGAGCGAACCAGACAATTTTAACCAATCTTTCGCCTGTTGCCAAGCAGTAAGGCCAGGTGTTGTAGCCTGTAGCAACCTGAGAATAGAAAGCAGGGAAGGGAAGACACACCTGACCCCTTTGAGCTATCCCATGGGGTCCTGCTGACCGCTTGGGACCCATACATTCTGTATGCAGACCAACTAATCAGCTGACCAACTAATTGATAATGCAATACTTTTTTTACAATTATCGATTATAACTAATTACGTTGATTAGTTGTTTCAGTCCTATTGTTATAGCCATGCCCAACTTTGCTGATAATATATTTTTTTACCTTATACAGATTTTGAATATTTGAAATAAGCTCTTTTTTTTTTTTTTCAAATACATATCTATGGATATGTAGGGTCCTTGGGGACAGACAAACCTCTGTTTCTCATATTTCCTTTGCATATCTATAACTAAACAAGCTCTCCCTTAACGGGAAGAGAAAGCAGGGAGATCAAACCCCTCGGAAGGAACCCAGGGATCCTCAACCAAGGTACACTCCAGAGAAAGGGGGCAAGACCCCTCCGAAGAGACACAGCACTCCCAAGCGAGAACCCTTAAAAGTGAGAGATAACAATGTCCCTCAACGGGTTCACACTCCCAGTAAGAGGGAGAAAATTAATGCATACCAGGCTCAAGAAAGAGTCAAGCGCAAATCCAGTGCTGGTAAAGCGAAGAGTCCAAAGAAGAGGACAGCATCAACTCGGCCCTACCCAGAAGAGCTAGTTGGTCCATCCCCTACTGTACCCATCCATGTGGAAGGAGTGTACACGAAGGCCCTCCTGGACACTGGAGCACAAGTGACCCTATTGTACAGGGACTTCTATGACAGATACCTGAGTCATCTGCCCATACAGAAGATAGAAGAGTTGGAGATAAGGGGATTGGGAACTCAGAGTTTCCCCTATGATGGATACCTATCCATACGGTTGACGTTTGACCCATCCGTAGCTGGGAAGTCTGAAGTGTTCGACACCCTGGCAGTGGTGTGCCCTCGCCCGCCTGAAACCAGCAAGACCTCCCTGATCATAGGGACAAACACGGATCTAGTCAGAAGGCTTCTGACCCCCCTGGTGAAGAAAGAGAATCTTTCAGCTCCCAAGATCCATCCCATGCTGAAGGCAGCCTATCAGCGGTTGGTCCTAGAGCAGAAGACCCCAAGTGAGGGGATAGGAAGGGTATGGAGGCTTGGAAAAGAAGGAGCAGTGTTACAGCCTGGAGAGGTGACCTGCATGAGAGCCACGGTGAAACTTACCTGGGAGCAGCCTGGCCCCTTTGTGATGTTGGAACCTGACCCAATGGAGGGTCACTCAGGTCTGGAAGTGATACCAGAAGTAATCTCATTGAAGGACCTGAAGGACCCCTGAAGAAGGCAAGAGGAAGAGTCCCTGTCAGTGTGAGGAACCCCACGGAGCAGCCCGTGGAGATCCCTGCCAGGATGCTTCTGGGACAGGTGAGTCCTGCTGTCCCAGTTGGCTGGTCAGAAGTGAAGGGACGGTGAAGGAGAAGATGTTTGGAAGAAACTCTCCATGGAAAAACCAAACCTACCTGGAGCTTGGAAAGAGAGAGCCAAGGCCCAGCTGACCAGATGGGAGAAGATTTTCTCTAGAGATGAGTTTGATGTGGGGTGTGCGAGGAGTGCCACCCACCGAATCCGCATGCAAGAGGACAAACCATTCAGAGAGAGAGTCAGGCGAGTCCCGCTAGCAGATCTGGAGGATCTGAGGGAGCAGCTTGCAGAACTGAAGAAGACGGGAGTGATTAGGGAGTCCAGAAGCCCCTATGCCTCCCCCATAGTGGTGGTCCGGAAGAAGAATGGGTCATTGAGACTGTGCATTGACTACAGAACTCTCAACAGGAGGACCATTTCCTGACCAGTACACCACGCCAAGGATAGAGGATGCCTTACAGAGTTTATCTGGAGCTAAGTGGTTCAGTGTGATGGACCTCAAGAGTGGGTATTACCAAATCCCCATGCATCCAGAAGATAGAGAAAGACTGCCTTCATAACCCCAGTAGGATTCTTTGAGTTCAACAGGATGCCTCAGGGCCTATCTGGAGCTCCTGCTACATTTCAACGCCTTATGGAAAGGACAGTTGGAGACATGAACCTCATAGAAGTCCTTGTGTATCTGGACGATGTCATTGTCTTTGGAAAGACTTTGGAAGAACATGAAGCCAGATTGGAGAAAGTACTGAAGAGGCTCAGTGAAGGAAGGACTCAAACTTTCTCCAGAGAAGTGTCGGTTCTATCAGTCCTCTGTGAACTATCTGGGACACATAGTGTCTGAAAAAGGAGTGGCTACAGACCCTGAGAAAGTTGGAGGCAGTTACTTCGTGGCCAAGGCCCACAACAGTTACAGAACTTCGTTCTTTCTTGGGGTTCTGCTCCTACTACCGCAGGTTTGTGGATGGTTTTGCCCGCATTGCAAAACCCCTAAACGAACTGCTCAAGACAGAAGGAGAGGAAAGATGGGTTGGGGCCTAGGAGTCCGTGTGAGTCGGTCCAAGACCAATGGAACTCCAGGTGTGAAGAGGCCTTCAGAAACCTTGAAGAGAAGTCTCACCACAGCCCCAGTTTTGGCCTACGCTGATCCCACTAGACCCTATGAGCTACATGTTGATGCAGCCATGAGGGCCTAGGTGGAGTACTCTACCAGGAGTATGAAGACCAGCTACGACCAGTGGCCTATGTGAGCCGGAGCTGACCCCCTCCGAGAAGAACTATCCCACCCACAAGTTGGAGTTCTTAGCCCTCAAATGGGCAGTTGTTGACAAATTGAGAGACTATCTGTATGGGGCCGAGTTTACTGTAAAGACAGATAACAACCCCTTGACCTATCTATTCACCACCGCCAAGCTGGATGCAACTGGACACAGATGGTTGGTGGCGTTGTCTGGATTCAATTTCAGCCTCAAGTACAGACCAGGGGCTGGAAATAGGGATGCAGATGCCCTGTCCCGAAGATCCCATGTCATGGTCGATGACTGGGAAGAATGGACCCAAGTGGCACCAGAAGGAGTGAGAGCCCTTTGTCAGGGAGCTGAACTCCAAGCCAGAGGAGGATCCAGGGCTGAAGAGATAGGAGTTACCACAGTGGAGTCCCAAAGTGTTACTGTGGGGTAACTCAACTAGAAGAAGAGTGTCTACCGAAGCTGTCCAAGAAGGAGTTAAGGTGTGACCAATTGGAAGATCCCATGGGAAGATTGGTCCTGGAAGCCCTGGAAGACAAGAGTCCAGAGGGACTTCGCCTTCACCCTTCCAAAGAAGCTCGCCTACTGAGGAGAGAGTTGGACAAGTTACAGGTGCATCAGGGGGTAGTCTACCGAAGGGGCCCCTCTGATAGCCCAGAAGATAAGTGGCAGTTGGTTTCTCCCGAAAAATTATTTAATATCAATAACACCTAAACAAGCTCTCCCTTATTATTTAATATCAATAACACCTTGTACAATAATTTCTTTGTATACGGTATTTGTCAGTCCTTAATGTAAATGTATTTTTTTCTTAGCTGTAATGACTAGATCTTGGAAACTGGTGTAACATGGATGTTATCATATTGTTTATCCTGTTAGGGGTCATCTGAATGCACCTTGGTTTCTGGCTGCAACCATCTGTTCCATGTTTTAAATTGTCTTCCCTGTTCGGCTCCCTGTGGCTCCCTTTACCATATGACTGCGGAGAGCCTCTTCTCCTGTGTCCGTATTGTCTATGACAGTGCCATCTCCCTCTTGTATTACAATTTTCTGTGAAATGTCTGCATCCTCGAGCCTGATCTGTCTTTTTCTCTGTAGAGTTCTAATTGTAGAGTTCATTGGGTGATAATGTATAATCTGTGAGTCACAGACTTTGTTACTTGTGTCTGATCTTTGCTTGTGATCTAAACATATGAAGCGAGAAAGCAGAGAAGTCCCTTCTAATGATAATCAAGTTTTTAGCGGAAACAGAAATCAGGAGTTCATGCTGCTTTTTTGTGCACTGGTTGGAGCCCCATTTAATTAAAAATAAGCACAACTAGACTTAGGCTTTAAAGTACAGCCAACAAAAAATAAAAACAGCCCACCCCCCTTTGTCCCCTAATGTAACCTAATGTAACCTAGGTGCTGAGTTAGCAAGGAGTATATTGGAGTTTTTCTTTAATGTTAGGGCTAGATTAGAGGAAAGAATGATGCTAGGTCACATTTATGTATTTATTTAAACAGATGTTTTTAATACAAGATGTGGTTGTGACACAAAATTCACAGATTATTAGGAATTTTCTAAAAAAGAGAACAACAGTATTGATTTGCTGTAAGATGCTCTCTTGCATCAGAACATAGCAAGCAGAAACATGATGGGAAGGAGTATGTAAACTGTATGTAAATCTGTAAACAACAACATAGTCTGAATAACAATTGAAAAGGAACATAGAATTTAATTTGCTGTTGAAAAGTGAAAAAAAAAAAAAAAACAGTATGTATATGTAGTATTTCATATGTACCTGACAAAAGTAAACATACTTTTTATTTTATTGAAAGACATTATATAAGAAAGATCAAAACATTATACATCCCCTTTCGTTGATAATTTCAGGGTAGGATTCACCTTAATTATTTGGTTGTAGGCGATGTTTTTAAGTAGAACTCAAGTAAAAAATAGAAAAAAAGTGTACAGCCCAATAAAAGACAAAAAATTCAATCTTCAATCTGAAGTTGTAGTCAGAGTCTTCACTTGGAAATGTGAACTACCCTAACTACCAAGACCTGAGGTGTGCCATGGCCTAGCTGGTCAGTATGCCTAAAAGAGGGCATACCCTTAATGTATGAATATGAAAAAAGTACGATGTGTATAAGTATATGAAGGTTTGGGGGAAACGGTTGGGTGGCAACCATGGAGATGAGCCGACGCAGGATCAGAGAGGGGAGGAGGGATATATACCCCACAGACTTCTCCTACAAATGCAGGCTAGCCTCTGGCCGCCTTCTTACTTGTAGTCAATAGACATGTGCACAACAAAAAAATTTGTTTATTTTCGTTTCGTTTTTTTCGTTTCCGAAAAAAATTTGTTTATTTTCGTTTCGTTTTTTTCGTTTCCGTTGATTCATAACGATTCGTACATTCGTAAGTCGTCGGTGTTCGTATTCGTAACGATTCGTACATTCGTAAGTCGTCGGTGTTCGTATTCGTAACGATTCGTACATTCGTAAGAGTTATTTTTTCGTTGATTTGTTTTTTTCGTTAGTTTAGCATTCGTATTTATTCGTACATTCGTAACATTCGTAGATTCGTAATCGGAGCATAATTCATAATTTTATGTAATGTGTATGCTATTATTACATTTTAATAATTTACGAATCGAAAAAAAAAAAGTTACGAATCGAAAAAAAAAGTTACGCATCGAAAAAAAAAAGTTACGAATCGAAAAAAAAGTTACGAATCGAAAAAAAAAGTTCCGAATGTACGAATTGTAAAAAAGTTACGAAATGTACGAACGAAAAAACCCCAAAAAACCCGAAAAACTAAACGAATTGCACATGTCTTGTCAGTAGACATGTGCAATTCGTTTCATTTTTTTTTTCGTTTTTCGTTTTTTTTCGTTTTTTTTCGTTCATTCGTTTTCGTACGAATGAACGAATCGTTCGAATCAAACGAATCCGAAAAACGAATCGTTCGAATCGTACGAATCCGATTAACGAATCGTTCGAATCGAAAGAATCCGAAAAACAACGAAAATCCAAAAAAAAAAAATTTGAAACAACGAATGTACGAATGAAGAAAATCCGAAAAACGAAAACAGGAACAACGAAAATGAACGAAAAAATTTGTACATTCGTAACTTTTTTTTTTGGTTGAATTGGTAATTTTCCGTGTCCCTTACAATGGTGCTGCTTAACGTGCTTCGAATAGATTGAACGAAAAAACTCATACAATCGTAACTTTTTTTTCGATTCGTAACTTTTTTTTTTGTTGAATTGGTAATTTTCCGTGTCCCTTACAATGGTGCTGCTTAACATGCTTCGAATAGATTGAACGAAAAAATTCGTACATTCGTAACTTTTTTTTCTCGATTCGTAACTTTTTTTTCGATTCGTAACTTTTTTTTTTTCGATTCGTAACTTTTTTTTTTCGATTCGTAAATCATTAAAATGTAATAATAGCATACACATTACATAAAATTATGAATTATGCTCCGATTACGAATTTACAAATGTTACGAATGTACGAATAAATACGAATGCTAAACTAACGAAAAAACGAATCAACGAAAAAATAACTCTTACGAATGTACGAATCGTTACGAATACGAACACCGACGACTTATGAATGTACGAATCGTTACGAATACGAACACCGGCGACTTACGAATGTACGAATCGTTACGAATCAACGGAAACGAAAAAAACAAAACAAAAATAAACGATTTTTTTTCGGAAACGAAAAAAACGAAATGAAAATAAACAATTTTTTTTGTTGTGCACATGTCTAGTAGTCAGAGCCTTCACTTGGAAATGTGATACCCTAACTACCAAGACATGAGGTGTGCCTTGGCCTAGCGGGTCAGTATGCCTAAAAGAGGGCAAAAAAGACACAAAAGTAGGTGTGACAAGAAAGCTTGATGAAGGGTAGAAAAAAATCAGTCTAGTAAAGTAGTGAACACCCGGATGGCTTCAGTATATGGATCCGGTATGTATCAGCTACAACAAGAGGAATTCCAGATGAATTTGATGATATGAAGGGACCCTCTGTTTGGAACTTGTGAAACTGCCCAGATCCCAAACAATGATATGGACTGAGCCTAATTTTTGTGTAAACACAGTCATGAGAACAAACTGCATGTAGTGAGAGGATACGTAGGGCAAAGGGATCAAGGGCTGAGCCGAGGAGCCCCTGCAAAATAACTTGCAGAGAAGAACTAGCATTTCAAAATGGACACCAGTTAAGTAGTAGTGTAAAATTCCCACGAACCTCTGGCCTGTTAGTCTATTCTTCATAGTTTCATAGTTAGTAAGGTTGAATAAGGACATCAGTCCATCCAGTTCAACCTGAGTGAGTGTCTACAATTGTCCCTATCCCTGTACATTGCACACTCACATCGGTCCCTACCCTCAAAGATTCCACAATCCAAGGTCCCCATTCATATACTAGGGCCAATTTTTGGACAGAAGCCAATTAACATACCTGCATGTCTTTGGATTGTGGGAGGAAACTGGAGTACCTGGAGGAAACCCACGAAGGGACAGGGAGAACATGCAAACTCCAGGCAGGTAGTGTCGTGGTTGGGATTCGAAACCAGCGACCCTTCTTACTGCTAGGTGAGAGTGCTAACCACTACACCACTGTGCCGCCCTATTCTTGATAAGTGAAGTTTGAGAGGGTGAGCCGCAAAAAAGGAAGAACTTCAGGAGTTTGCAGGGGTCTGAAGTGCTGGACAAGGAGGGAGGGAGGAGATGGGGGCAGTGGAAGGGGGGATGCATGTAGAGGTCAGAGCTGAAGAGGGGTGAAAGTGAGATGTGGATGGGGGATGCAGAGGTAAGCAGCTGCGGAAGAAGGCTGAACTCTGCACTCTGTGTGTAGTGCACCCATGAACTTTGCACTGTGTGCAGTGCACCCCTGAACTCTGCACACTGTTTGCAGCACACTCCTGAACTATGCACTGTGTACATAGTAGACATGTGCACACTGAAATATTTTGTAGAATAATCTTGGACTAATAGAGTTAAGGTTAGGCACATTCGACCACAGGTTCAATGGACACAGATTGTTATTGTCAGCGTCGAATCTCCTATCTATATCGAACTGTTGTCACAACGAAAATGAAAATAAAGCATTTGTTTATGTCGGATCGTTCGTTTTTCGGATTCTGCAAATTCTGAAAATACCTGAAATTCGTACGAAAATGCATTCGGACAAAAACGAATGCATATGTCTAGTACATAGCACAACTGCAAACTCTGCATGTAGCACACCCTGGAACTCTGCACACTGTGTGTAGCGCACCTCTGGAACTCTGCACTCTGTGTGTAACATCCCCCTCCCCCCGAACTCTGCAATCTGTAATTAATGCACTCTGGGTATTTAATGCCCCTTTAAAGTGGTTGTAAAGGAAATTTTTATTTTATTTTATTTTTTTAAATAACAAACATGTTATACTTACCTCCACTGTGCAGCTTGTTTTACACAGAGTGGCCCCGAACCTGGTCCTCTGGGGTCCCTCTGTGGCTGCCTCGGCTCCCCCCCACAAGGACTTCTCACCTTCATGCGAGCTCCCTCCCTATAGCCGCTCACTGTATCACGCGGCCCTGCCCCCCGGTGCACCACATCATTGGATGTGTTTGACAGCAGCGCGAGCCAATGGCTGTGCTGCTTTCAATCCATCCACTGTAACCAATCAATGGCCAGGCTGAGTGGCGAAGAGGATGTCGGGGACGAGCGCAGGACATTCGAGGGGCCAGGTAAGTAAAAGTAAAGCGGGGGGGCTTGGGGGGGCGGTATTGTCAGATGTTTTTTCACCTTAATGCATAGAATGCATCTGGGCCAATCCAGAAGGCGTATTTTCTTCTGTTTAAGCCATTCTGTTGTTGATTTACTTCTATGCTTTGGGTCGTTGCCCTGTTGCAACACCCATCTTCTGTTGAGCTTCAGCTGGTGGACAGATGGCCTCAAGTTCTCCTGCAAAATGTCTTAATAAACTTGGGAATTCATTTTTCCTTTGATGATAGCAATCCGTCCAGGCCCTGACGCAGCAAACCAGTACTCCAGTCAACCTCGCAATCAAGAGATTAGAGCGGAGAGAGAACCCAGAATAAATGATGATGTTTGGCCCGGACCTACCACTTTTTGGGCCGTCAAGGGGACATTGGCTCAGCACACATCCTGAGAGAAAATGCAGATCCCTGGGCAGTAACCAGGGTCTCTGCACGCAACAACTAAATTACTTGTCCCCTGACCCACCTGCAGGTAGCCAAGATCCAATGGAGTGCTTGGCAAAGGTGTCAAAGCAAGGACTGCTTTTGATCCAAAGGTTAACCCAATGGTGAAACGACATGCGTCATTTATCATGCCCTACCAGCAGGCAGGTCTGATGGAAGTAGCTTCAAAGCATTGGTGAGATCAGCTTGGATAGCCAATACCCCCCCTGAGTAACCTGCAGCGCAAAGAAAGGTAATTAAAACAGAATAATTGGGGATAATGTACCCACAGACCATGGTGGGTAGTCGTAAAGGTGTAAAGAAATGAACGTGCAATGTATGACGTATGGTATACGGGTGAGAAGATTGTGGTCAACAATCATTTAAAAATGAAACCTCAGCCCGTATGGATCTGTAGACATGACAGATCCTGAGATGTGAGCACTAGCTAACTAAACCCAGGTATATGAACGAAAGGTACAATGAGACATGGAAACAAACGAAGATGAAACAAAAATTGGTGTATGCCGTAACTGCATGGCGCCGACATGGTATGACAGAACATGCTATGACATGACCGCTATGACAGAAACTCGCTATGACAGAACACGCTATGACAGAACACACTGGGACAGCAACGCTACGACAGAACACGCTATGACACGCTATGACAGCACTGCTGCGACAGAACACCGATTCGACAGAATCGCTATGACAGAACATGCTATGACAGAACATGCTGTGACAGAACCGCTGTGACAGAATTTGCTAAACCACTGTGAGGCATGGAATCATGAAATGACCATGGGAGTTGAGCTACTCCACCAATAAGCCCCCGTTCTTTGTACTTGCCCTCAGTGACCCCCCGAAGCTTTCAGGGAGAGTGGCTGCAACAGACCTCACAAGTGCTGACCGATGAACCTGCTGGCCTGCACCCCCCCTGTGATTTGTGACCCCAAGTGGCCTGGACTATCAAGCAAGTCTCAGGTGGCTTGCTTTCCCAGCTCACTGGGCCATGCCAGGACAGGTGCCCCCCCGTTATTGGCACCCCCCGGGTCGTACATACCAGGACTAAAGTGGCTGACCCATGCTGGCCGGCGAGCAGGAGTAGTGAGCGGGCCACCCCAACATGATGCCCGGCGAAAGTACCGGGGAGAAGTTAGCGGGCGAGCGTGAGCCCAGGATCAGTGGCAGGGAGAAGAACTGCCACGAGACTCCTGCAGCTGACCGCCACTCTTTAAAGAAACCGGAAGTGATGCGGCCACCCTAAAACCAGAAATGAGGTGCGTCGGCTATAACCATGGAGACGAGCTGACGCAGGATCAGAGAGAGGACGAGGGATATATAACCCCCAAACTCCTCATACAAATGCAGGCTAGCCTCCAGTCAGCCTTCTTACTTGTCCCCTGGGTTGAAAGATAACCAGCATCTTTTAACCAAGCATCAGCATGTTCCATGTCAGCATATAAACTGATTGTCTTGTTCTGCTTACACTGCTTGCTTAAAAAATAAATGTAATGGTGTATCAATGAATACAGAGCTGTATAAAGTTGTGTCTTTTATATTTGTCTGGAGAGCAGCTATAAGGGTAGAGGAAGATAGAGTTAAAAGCAGTATTAAATCCATTGTCAGGGATAGCATATGTGTTGAGGGTATATGGGGCTCATATTGGTTAGGGTTTATGGGTTTCATGCCGAAAATTACATTTGTTTTTGGTGCTGAAAGCCCTGCGCAAAAATCCACTGTGCTAAGCTCTATGTCCTGAAAGCTACTATGGGTGCATATTTTATATTAACCTGTGCCTTGACTTCCAGTTAAAGGACAGAATAACCTTGCACAAAGTAGGCCAACCTCAGCAGTCCCCAGTTAGACATGTAATTGATTATCTCAGTAGTTGTGCACTGTCAGATTGCTTTGGAAATTAGGTGGACAGGCTGACCCCAGGTGCCAGCATTTACTATCGTAAGCAAAATCCTCCCGAATGCTGTGTCCATATGTCATAGGGGAACTCTGCCTCACTCCAACTGTCAACACTTACCAGGGACAAAATCTCTGCTGGAAACAATTACAAATATAGAAGCGACAGCAGCTTTGAATGCGTTATGACTTTTGCATTCGTATGCTAATGTCATATTATCTATGGTAAGCATTGGCAGGGCATAGTTACTAAGGTTTTTTTATTTGTTTAATATATATTTGGAGTATGTTGCTGTTAACAGTCTTCAAAGGTTCATTTTAGGTTATAATTTAGCTAAAGGCTACCCAATCCTTAAAGGTTAACTCCACCTTTTATTAAATAAATATATAAAATAAAAACTTATAATTATTTGTTTGCATTTGAGCCTGCGAATGATTGCAAACTTGATCAGTGAATCGAGGATTCAATGCTTGGGTTCCTACAGAGTAGGACCTTTAGTTAAAGGGGTTGGGGAAGTATCATTGGATTGCAAGTGAGGTGACACTTGTACTACATCTGCAGTGGCAGATAGGACTAGTAGTTTTTTTCAGTCACAAATTCCTGTGAATGAATACAAAGGCTGTATGGGCAGATCCAAATAATGAAAGGCAGGGAGAAGAACCCCCAATTCTGTGCATGTGTGTGTGTATGAGAGGGGCTGGGGCAGGGGCAGGGGGGGATTGAAAATGTGACCATGTTTCATATTACACCCTAAATATGGGTGTAACCAGGGCCGCTGTTAGAAATCATGGGGCCCCATACAGCCTACCTGACAGGGCCCCCCTCGATCCCACACTCGACCCCACTCCTGAGCCCATGCTGTCACGAGAGATGGGGGGGGACTGGTGGCAGGAGCATGTTACATATTGCACCCTAAAAACAGGTGAAACATGTAACATGTTCCAAAATGTGAACTTAAACTAACAGGCGGACCTAATTTGAAAGCTGAGGTGAAAGGTTCTTAAAGGGGAGTGGTTTGGGGGGTGGCAAAAATGCAGCTCAGCTGTGTGTTTTTGCTGCCTCCCCTCCAAATACATGTGTACAGTAGTATCTCACTGTGAGCTTATGATGATGATCATCTTCATCATTATAGAGATCCCAGCACAGAAGGTTCTCTAATGGCTCTCTCAGTGTCACGTGGCTGTTGGGTGCTGACTTTGTTCACTTATGGCTGTACTGTATGTTACAAACTATAACGCAGCACAGCCATAGCAAAGCCATAGCAAAGTCAGCATCCAATAGACATGTGACACTGAGAGAACCATAGAGAACCTGCTGTGCTGTGAATAATGATGATGATCATCATCATCATAAGCTTACAGCAGAGAGTCTGAGGACTGCACTTTCCTGAGCCTATGTGACTTCTAAGTGTGTCATCTGCAGGGAACTGCTTGTCTGTGTACCGCCTGCCAGAAGTACTCCCGCTGAACTCGGAGCCTCCTTAGTGATCGCTCTCTCCCTCGGGCTGCAGCACCAGGACTCTGATGCAGGAGAGCCGCACCACAATAAAATCCATCCGCCGGGGAAGGCACACAGCGGGCGGCCAGAACTATAATCTGTGTAGGTGCACAGGTGAAGAGCAGCATGCGGCGCGGTGTGCCTACGCACGAAAATGGCGAAAAAGTCCCTCGTCTGCTCTCACCTCCTGGGCCCCTCTATTGGCCTGAGGGGACCCAGGAAATTACAATATTCCCTGGCAATGAAGTGGGTGTGGGACTGTGTGTTATAAAGTCCTATTTTTTCTTTTAACTAGAAATTAACTGTAGAGCTCACCGGGCCCTAGACATGTGCAAAAGGAAAAAAAAAATTTGTTTCGTTTAGTTTCGTTTTAATTTGTTAATTAATTAATTTCGTTTAGGTAGATTCGTTACATTTGTTAAATTCGTTTTCGGATTTCGTTTAGTTTTCAACTGATTTTCGAATTCGAAAATATTTTGCGACCCGACTTTGGGTCCACGTATCTCGGGGTTACTTGGTGATAGAAACCCCAGATATGTTGTAGTGCTAGTTCTACTGTGTTTGCATACCAAATTTGGGGTTTCTAGCTACAAGTGGCCCCGAGATATGTGGCCCCAAAGTCGGATCGAAAAATGTCATTCTCTGCTGCAGAAAAGTGCTTGACATTTTGCGACCCGACTTTGGGGCCACGTATCTCGGGGCCACTTATAGCTAGAAACACCAAATTTGGTATGCAAACACAGTAGAACTAGCACTATAACCTCTCCAAATTGTTGGTGTTTCTATCACCAAGTAACCCCGAGATACGTGGACCCAAAGTCGGGTCGCAAAATATTTTCGAATTCGGTTGAAAAAATTTCAAATGCAGTTGAAATCATTTCAAATCATGTTAATACTATTTCAAGCGGATTCGAAAATATTTTGCGACCCGACTTTGAAAAAAAAAATGAAATTGATTCTAACAGTCTGCAGAAGATCTGCAAAAAAAAAAAAGAAGTGAAATGGCTGTTAATAGTCTACAGGAGATCTGCTATTAAATTATATATGTTTTTTTATTCTGTTCTAATCTTTTCTATTTGAATTATAAATTTTGGAAGATGGTTATTTATTATACACATCTGTCACATAAAAAAAAAGATGTGAAATGGCTGTCACGGATGTCGATCGCAAGGCAAGTACATATGCTGTATGTCACTGTCCACTTTCCACAACACCTGCCACAAGTGCCAAGACACCTGCCATGAGTGCCACGTGACCGGCCACGAGTGCCACGTGACCGACCACAAGTGCCACGTGACCTGCCCCGTGACCAAGTTGTGGATTGTCCACTTGCCATGTCACCTGCCACAAGTTATGGGGTTCCTAGCACCAAGTGACCCCCAGATATGGGGCATATGTCAAGTACTTTTCTACAGCAGAGAATTACATTTGACCCGACTTTGGGGCCACGTATCTCGGGGCCACTTATAGCTAGAAATTTGGTATGCAAACACAGTAGAACTAGCACTACAACCTCTCCAAATTTGGGGTTTATATCACCAAGTGACCCCGAGATACGTGGACCCAAAGTCGGGTCGCAAAATATTTTCGAATTCGGTTGAAAAAATTTCAAATGCAGTTGAAATATTTTCAAATGCAGTTGAAATATTTTCAAATGCAGTTGAAATATTTTCAAATGCAGTTGAAATATTTTCAAATCTGGTTGAAATTATTTCAACTGCATTAGAAACTATTTCAACTGCATTAGAAACTATTTCAACCAGATTTGAAAATATTTCAACTGCATTAGAAACTATTTCAACCAGATTTGAAAATATTTTATCTGCATTAGAAACAATTTCTATCACCAAGTAACCCCGAGATACATGGACCCAAATTTGGGTCGCAAAATATTTTCGAATTTGGTTGAAAAAATTTCAAATGCAGTTGAAAAAATTTCAAATGCAGTTCAAAAAAATTCAAATGCAGTTGAAAAAATGTCATATGCAGTTGAAATAATTTCAAATCACGTTGATACTATTTCAAGCGGATTCGAAAATATTTTGCGACCCGACTTTGAAAAAAAAAAATTAAATTGATTCTAACAGTCTGCAGAAGATCTGCAAAAAAAAAAAGAAGTGAAATGGCTGTTAATAGTCTACAGGAGATCTGCTATTAAATTATATATTTTTTTCTATTCTGTTCTAATGCAGTTGAAATAATTTCAACCAGATTTGAAAATATTTCAACTGCATTTGAAAATATTTCAACTGCATTTGAAAATATTTCAACTGCATTTGAAAATATTTCAACTGCATTTGAAAATATTTCAACTGCATTTGAAAATATTTCAACTGCATTTGAAAATATTTCAACTGCATTTGAAATTATTTCAACCGAATTCGAAAATATTTTGCGACCCGACTTTGGGTCCACGTATCTCGGGGTCACTTGGTGATAGAAACCCCAAGAGAGGTTGTAGTGCTAGTTCTGCTGTGTTTGCATACCAAATTTGGGGTTTCTAGCTATAAGTGGCCCCGAGATATGTGGCCCCAAAGTCGGGTCACAAAATGTCAAGCACTTTTCTGCAGCAGAGAATGACATTTTTCGACCCTGGGGCCACATATCTCGGGGCCACTTGTAGCTAGAAACCCCAAATTTGGTATGCAAACACAGTAGAACTAGCACTATAACATATCCAAATTTGGGGTTTCTATCACTAAGTGACCCTGAGATATTTCGAATTTCGTCCGCGATTTTTCGATTCGAAAAAAATTCGGATTCGGTAAAATTCGTTAGTATTGTAATTCGGTAATTCGGATGCATCCGAATGTCCGAATAATGAAAAATTCGTCCGAATTTCGATTCGGAACATAACGAAATGCACATGTCTACCGGGCCCCCCTGTGGAGTTTATGAGGCCCGGGCCCAGTACAGTAGGGCTGGCTGTACTGCCTTATCAGCGGCCCTGGGTGTAACATGGTACGAAATATGTCCTTCCTTTTTAACAACTTGACCAGTACATTAAACCCCCTTGGGGCTTGTTTACACTAGTAAATGTGATCTACAATTTGTACTGTCAACTAAACAATCATACTAATGCTGCTATACATAGTGTTATAATGCCCCACAAATACTATAAGTAAAAAAAATGCAAATAGTGCAAATGTATTCAATTTTTTATATATTTAATTATATATTTAATAATTTTTGCACTATTTACACTTTATTTACTATAATAGTCATTAAATTAAGGACTGTCACATGTCACAGGTGATATGATGCCTCTTCGCCACTTATTTTAACCACCTAAATGTTGCACTACCGCATGCTCAACTGCATGTATTGCATACAGTTGCAGGAAATTGTAGCATGGCCTGCCGAATGCAACAGAGGTTTTAATTCCTGCCGCGGCCATGAAGCAAAGCATTTTGGCATGGGCATGTGTGCACCCCCTACTGCTGCTTTGGTAGCTTAAGGGAGAGCAGTTGGGCATTGGTAAAAGGGCTCTCCACTGCATGTTTTTACTGCCTCCCAACCGCAAGTGTAAAAGAGCCTTTACTGTCTAGCTTATTTTTTAATTTTCAGCACTGTGACTCTTTGACTAACAATTACTCAGTCATACAACACTGAACCCAAATTCATTTTTTATATATATATTTTTAGACCAGTAGAGCTTTATTTTGGTGATATTTAATCACCACTGTTTTTTTTTTTTTTTTTTACAAAAATGTTTTTTTATATTATTTGAACTGTGTGAAAGTTATACAGTCTACAAACTATGGTATATATATTTGTGTATAATGTATCAACCGTGATGCTTTGAATACATATCTTTTTTTATTTTGATGTTGGGTAGTACAAATACCCACAAAATAACCCATTTAGAAGATAAAGAGTACATTTGATATTATTTCACAAAGTTGTAATTTTAACAAGTTATTTCTCACACACAGCATTGGCATACTTACAATTACACCCAAAATGCACTCTTCTACTTCTCCCAAGTAAAAGTGTGCAACATACGCAAGACTTTATTACTTTCAAGGAGCATACAGGGGCCCAAAATCCAATGGGGCACCTTCAGGCTTTCAAGGGGCATAAATATTGCATCTGATTTCCTTATTACACATCACTTTCTTGAGGCCCTGAAGTGTCAGGACAGGAGAAACACCCACGAAATGGCCACATTTTGCAAAGTAGACTTTACATTGTAAGTAGATAGAGGCATTGTGAGTCTTTTAAAGATAATGTTTTTGCCACAAATTTTTGGAATATGAAGAAAGAAAATTAAAATGTGTTTTATTTTACACCTTGTTGTCAATTAATAGGATATTGCTAATACACAGCATGGGCACTTTTAGAATATCACCCCAAAACACATTCTGCTACTTGAGTTTGAGGATACCAGATATGTGAAAAATTTTGCAGCCTAGCCTCATAGAGGGTCCCAAAATCAAAGGATCATTTCTAGAGCCCCTGTAGCACCAGGACAGTAAAAACACCCACAAATTATCACATTTTGGAGAACAAACAACCCAAGGTATTTTTTAGGATTCATGGTGAGTCATTTAAAGATTACATTTTTTGTCACAAGTTTTTGGAAAAAGAGGAAAAAAAAATTAACACAAGGTTGTCAATTTAATAAAATGTTTCTTACACACAACATAGATATATTTAGAATTTCACCCCAAAACAAATTCTGCTACTCCTCCTATATGGGGATACCACATGTGTTAGACTTTGTCTGGACTGATTATCTACCAGACATTGGGGCTGATTTACGAAAGCCGCGAGCCATCAGTAGAGGCCCACGGCAAGGCACAACGAACATTTTCATATTTACAAAATGGTGCGCCAAGAGCTATAGCGATCTTGGCGCACAGGAGAATGTAATCTGTGCGCCACTATGGACATGGCGCATGGCATCTTCAATTCAATATTAACAGAAGATGGAGGTGCCAATATTATGGGGTGATGTGAGGAAGTTTAGTAACAACTGCCCAAGTAACAAATATGCCCAAAATAGAATGAGAAAGTAACTTTTTCAGAGAAAGCCTGCTGTGCCCGCAAGTACGTTTAGAACTGTGTGAGATCAATGTAAGCAGTGTGCATGCGCAAGTGGCTCTTGTGCTTGTTAAAATACGCTTGTTCACTGCGCAGCCAAAAACGTAGTAAATGTTACGCAACGTACATGCAATAGCGTGGGTTGAACGGGCACGCCTTCAAACTTGACATTTTTTTTTTTTTACGCTGGTTCACCCTATATGTAATTTTTTAAGGAGGTTTGCACACAGGTCATGTTAGCATGTTACTTTGCCAACATGTGACATGCACCTTGGTAAAATTTTGTAAAAAGACTCTTGCTCCTCTAGCTCCTCCTAAAAGGGCATTTAACCTTCCCCCTCTAATGCATATGATTTCCTTGGGCTAGCTTTTGATTTTAAAGGGGAACTCCACCCTCCATTCTCCAATGCACTTGTCTCCCCCCCTCTAACCCCTTGGATTTCCATGGGCTAACTTTTGCTTTTAAAGGGGAACTCCACACTCCATTCTACAATGCTCTTGTCTACCCTCTCTAACCCCTTGGATTTCCATGGGCTAACTGTTGCTTTTAAAGGGAAACTCCACACTCCATTCTTCAATGCGCTTGTCTCCCCCCTTTAACCCCTTGGATTTCCATGGGCTAACTTTTGCTTTTAAAGGGGAACTCCATACTCCATTCTCCAATGCTCTTGTCTACCCCGTCTAACACCTTGGATTTTCGCAGGCTAACTTTTGCTTTTAAAGGGGAACTCCATTCTCCAATCTATTCTCAAAAGGCTGTGAGTTGCCTTCCCCAATCCAAACCACATCCTTTTTCAGAGCATACCACAGGGCCAGCTAGGAAAGGGGTGAGAATAGCGATTGCCCAACCCCCTCCTGAACTATACAAGGCCACATGCACTCAACATAGCTGGCTGCCTTTGGGGCATGTTGGGCTCAGCCCAATACTAACCACAAAGCACCTTGTACCCACTAGTTTAAAGAGGTTTTCCACATTCCATAAAGTCCCCTGTCTGCAGCCCCCCACAACTCCAGCCTAGGGTTGTGTGCAAGAGGCTCTTGTCCCCCTGAATATGGTTGATTTTTGGGGTGCCCGAGCCCCTCCTGCCCCAAGCATCCACCCCCTTTCATGGGCTGGCTTGCTGTGTGTTTGGCTAGGGGTCTGTTAGTGTGTGGAAGGGGCACAATATTTTTTTAGTTTGGGATGGTATTTTTCATGTGGGGGGCTCTCATTTTAAGCCTTAACAGACCCCAATGGTCTTGTATGTATTGGGGGCAGGCTATTTTTTGTTTTGGGTTAAAATCTTGCAGCTGCAATGTAGATTTGTAAGTTTCCTCTAGAGCCGTACATCTTTGAAGCAGCGTTTTGGATACATGCTACAGATGCACCACTTTACAGGCAGAGTAAGCCCCCCCCCCCCCAAGTTACTAGCTTTTAAGCAATTTTGCATTTTTAAAGGCACTTCTTGTTTTGTTTTTGGGGTTATCCAAATTGGTGACATGTATATATGTCCCTCAGGGTGGGACCTGGACCCATACCCATTTTAAGGCCAATAACTAGAATATAAGCCAGCCAAGTGAGGACTCGCAAAATTAACAAGTCAGTTCCCATAGACTGCAATGCTATTTGTTGTATAACTTTTGCCCATGTTAGGCTCTTTTTTTGCCCCCCCCTGGACTGGGGGGTGTTTGTCCCATCTGTAATTTTGTAGCATGCTGGATGATGTGCTTAATTTTGGACAGGGGGTGGCTTATTTTGTGCTAGCTGCATTTGGGTTGTTCTGGGAATGCTCAGGGACTTTGTTTTTGTGCCTTTTGTGTGTGAACAGACCTTGGATTTTTCTGGGCTTGCTCAGAGAGTGTGTTTTTTGGGTCAGTAATTTAAGGACATCCTTAACAGGTGTGCCCACTTTGGAAGTTCTGTCTCTACATTGGGTGAACTTGCATTTTGTGTGTTTCATGGACTGTGTATGTGTTTTCAATTGCCTCATTAGCACACAAACCTTGCAGATAGCAATCTTTACCTTGCCCTGAAAAGAGGCAAGATTGCTTCATGGTGTGTGTGTGTGGCAACAGAGTACATTTGGGTGTCCTTAAAGAGTTTGTAACACATGCATTTTCTCTTTGTATTTTGTTATGTCTTTGCAAGACAGATGTGTTTTAGAGCAAGTATTTTTTACTTTTTTTATTTATTTTTTTTGGTGGGGGGGATATTTTCCACTGAAATATTTTTGATGTTGTCATTGTTTGTTTGTAGGTTGTTAGTTTACTTTGATTGAATTGTCTGTGCTGCATTATTTTGCAAAATCTTCCTCAAGCTGTTGTGACTACTAAATGTTTAACTCCTTAAGAGACTGTCCATTTGTGGGCGCAGTCCTTTTAACTCCTGTTAATTTCCTCTGCAAAATGGTCAGACCTCAAAACCATATTCTGTTTGTGTCTCAAATTAACATTTTTATGTGTTTTGTTAATAATTTGTTTTGCAGATGCATGCTCAATCCAAGTAATGCATTTTACACTCATAGATATATCTATATCTATCTATAGATATAGCTATATCTATCTATAGATATAGCTATAGCTATATCTATAGATATAGCTATATCTATAGATATAGCTATATCTATAGATGTAGGTTCTTGTGTCCACCAGCAGAGAGAAGTTGGGTAGATGCCACACTCCCAATTCTGGAGGCATAATAATGGAAATTATAGCTGGCTACTGTGTTCTTCACCTATAGCAGCCCCCTTTCCAATAAGACAAGCAGGCCTACCAGTACTCAGTTGCCCCCAGGACTTATATACAATGCTATAGTGCCTGGCCACCACGCCAGGGCAGATGCGAACTGAGCAAAGCAAATAGATACTTGCGGTTGGCAGACAGATAGCATGGTTCTATTGCAGTCTAGGTAAAAGGCAGGCTGAGTTTCTAGGAATAGTCCAGAATCCGGTCCAAAGTCATACACAGGGAAATCCAATCTAGCAGAGTAGGGCAGACAGACAGGGAGCTTGATCAGGAACAACACGCTTAGTTTTTACCCAGAGACTGTTCATATTAATCTGCCTGCTGATGGACAGACAGACAAGGAGAGTGTCAAAACCCTGGATGCTGGAATGAGGAAAGGAGCACTAAATGCTCCTGACACATTGTTATTACTGGCTGCACTGGTATGATGACAATGTACTGGTTTGGCTAGTGATCAGAGACACTGACTGGTAGCACTGGCATAATGTGTTACCATAGCAGTCAGCCAGTGTCAGGATCAGTCCAGGCAGCAGGCAAAAACAGTCAATAAACAGGTCAGGGTAATTAAAGACAATGTTGCACTGGTGTGGTGGTGATCAGAAACGCTGTTGCTGGCTGCACTGGCTCTGGGGACACTGTACTGATGTGGCGGAAAACAGGGCCACTGTTGATGGCTGTACTGGCTCTGATGACACTGGCTTTGGTGTAGCTAGAAATCAGGAATGTTGCTGTTGGGTTGCACTGACCTGGTGACACTGTTACTGTGGTGACAGCAATCAGAAACACTGTTGCTGGCTTACATTGGTCTGGAGATATTGGGACCAGCGTGGCAGTGATCAGGAACACTGTTGCTGACTGCACTGCTCTTATGAAACTGGGACTGGTGAGATGGCGATCGGAAACATTGTTGCCGGCTGCAGTGATCTGGCGACACTGACTGATGTAGCAGTGATCAGGGACATTGTTGCTGGCTGCGCTGGTTTGGTGACACTGAATGGTGTGGCAATGATCAGGGACACTGTGGCTGGCTGTATTGGTCCGGTGACACTGGGACTCATGTAGCAGTGATCAGTAACACTGTTTCTGCCTATACTGATCTGGTGACACTGGGACTGTGGTTAGATTGATGATCTTGAACATTGTTAATGACTTAAACTAGCCTGGTGCACTGGAACTGGAGTGGTTATGATCAGGAACACTGTTGCTGGATGCACTGGCCTGGTGACATGCACTGTTGTGTTATTGATCAGGGACACTGTGGTTGGCTGCACTAGTATGATGACTATGTACTGGTGGGGCTAGTTGTTGGAAGGCAACATGGTTTAATATCATATTTCTGGTATTTCATTCCCTGGTTGATACAGGCAGATGGCCACAAGTTGGAATGTAACCATTTACACATCAAAGCTTTGTAGCATATCAGAATCTGCATCTGAAAGCTAGCAAGGCCAAAACAAGAGCTTGGCTCAGGGCCAACTGGTGTAAAAATACACTGCAAGCAATCTTCAAAGAGAGCCATGGCTTCTAGGATGATTGATGACGGTCGGTGACAAAGATCAAAGGATCAACGGGCACCTAGCGATGACACATGGACAATGCTGCCCCTAGAGTCCAATATGGCAGGACAGACAGTAATATAATCTATTGAGGAGGACTGCCCCGTGAACACTTTGATTCATCCAAAACCGAGATGGGGTGGCTATGGGGGGGGGGGTCTGGACGGTGTGTGATTGACGTTTAAAAAGGGCTGACTGAGGCACAGAGTCCTCTTTTGCTATCCTGAGCTCAGCCGATGAAAAAGTATCTCGAGGAAAGAATTGTGATAAGTATCTTTGATGTTCTTTTGTCATACACGCTGTATAATTCTCTATAGTATTTCCATTCCATGCTAGCATATTCCTATTTTCTTGGAAATAAATAAGACATTGTTTTACTAAGCAGTGCATTTGTTTTCATAGATAACCTTATATCATTGTGCTTATCAGAGTTTTAATAGACTAACTAATTATGGGAATAGTTAATACATAGTTAAAACAATAGTTAAAACAAGTTAATACACATATGCAATAGAGGGAATCTGTAACCACCCTTGAATAATATTTATTGTACCAATTACTTCACTAGTGATCAGAGGCACTGACTGGTTGGCACTGTTATCATAGCAGTCAGCCAGTGTTCCAGATCACTACCCATTCCAGTACAGTGTCACCATAGTAACACTGCACCAGGGTGGCTAGTAATCCATGACACTGGCTGGCTTCTCTGATAAAGTACTAAGTAAAAGAAGAAAAAAATCCTCCTGCGATAACTTGGGAAAATCTCAGGTAGTTGATGTGAGTGGGAACAGAGTTCTTGCTGCACTGAACTGAATTATTGAAAGGAAGTAATAATTAGATTAAAGTGTGTACATTTTTAATTACAAATAATAACCTGTAAAGTCAATATGCGTATTTCGTGCCCATAGGACCAAAACAGAATTTTTTTTTTTAAAGAGACCTTGTCATTAAAATAAAACTGCTGTAAGTAAAAAGTGACGCTGCACATACCTGCAGCAGTGTCTAACATCTCCTGTCGCAGTTAATTCCTGGATGACTCTGAAAGGCAAAGTTCTGACCCTACTTTATATCTGCAGCAGTTTTTATTTCTGATATTTTATCTGAGACAAGGTTTATTCTGTTGCAGTGCTATTTCAAAGCAACAGAGGGAGGAAATTATGAATCAAGCTGAACTCTTATAGTAAATTAGTCTCATAATCTGTCTCACTGCTCTTGTTAAACACTACTTTGCTGGTGACAGAATTGATAAATGTTCCCTGTTGTGTATGCACATTATGACTATGAGTGCACTATTTGCTCATAGAATAATTCCATTGTGGTACAATGGCAGCATGGTATTGAAGATTGGTTGTGGCTTAACCACTTCCCACCCGGCCACTGCACATATACGGCCGGGTGGGAGCCGTCTACTTCTGACTGGACGTTCCGGAACGTCCTTCAGAAGTAGCGGGATCCCGATGCGCGCGTGTCCCCCGCACACGCCGCATCTCGGCACGGCAGGTGGGCAATGTATTTGCCCTCCTGATCCATGCGATGGCTGTGTCTAATCACAGCCATCGCAATGTCAACAAAGGGGGAAGGGCGGCAGATGACAGGAGATCGCGCCGCTGCGTGCCCGCGCAGCGGCGCGATCCCGATCTGCCTGTGTCCCCCAGAGACAGCTGAGCAGTGTGAGACAGGAGGGCCATCTGATTGGCCCTCCTGATCACATGACGACTGTGTCCAATCACAGTCGTCATGTAATGTAAATAGAGAGCAGTTGTAACTGCTCTCATCTCTTCCTCTCCTCACACAGAGCCTGTCAGTGAGGAGAGGAAGAGAGATCTGTGCTGCAGCCAGGAGATCAGTGAGTTATATAGCTGTTTGTCTGCTGTTAACCCACTGATCACCTAGCTAGTGTCCCCAAAACACAGTGTCCCCAAAACACAGTGTCCCCAAAACAGTGTCCATCTGTCCGCCATCATCCGGCACATCTGTCCGCCATCATCCGGCACATCTGCCCGCCATCATCCGGCACATCTGCCCGCCATCATCCGTCACATCTGCCCGCCATCATCCGGCACATCTGCCGCCATCATCCGGCACAGCTGCCCGCCATCATCCGGCACATCTGCCCGCCATAATCAAATCTTCCGGCCATCAGCCGCCATAATCCGCAAATCTTCCGGCCATCAGGCCGCCCGCCACCAAACACATCACCAAACACATCAGCCCGCCACCATCAGGCACATCTGTCCGCCCGCCATCATCCGGCACATCTGCCCGCCATAATCCGCAAATCTTCCGGCACATCTGCCCGCCATCATCCGGCACATCTGCCCGCCATCATCCGGCACATCTGCCATCATCCGGCACATCTGCCCGCCATAATCCGCAAATCTTCCGGCCATCAGCCGCCCGCCACCAAACACATCAGCCCGCCACCATCAGGCACATCTGTCCGCCCGCCATCAGGCACATCTGTCCGCCCGCCATCAGGCACATCTGTCCGCCTGCCATCAGGCACATCTGTCCGCCCGCCATCAGGCACATCTGTCCGCCCGCCATCAGGCACATCTGTCCGCCCGCCATCAGTCGCATCTGTCCGCCCGCCATCAGTCGCATCTGTCCGCCCGCCATCAGTCGCATCTGACACCCGCCATCAGTCGCATCTGACACCCGCCATCAGTCGCATCTGCCCGCCATCAGTCGCATCTGCCAGTCAACATGACTAAAAGGTCATACAGCGCAGAGGAGGCTTGCCAGATACTCCAAAGTATGTCAGACGAGAGTAGCGGGGAACTCTCTCTGTCAGACTCGGATAGCGACTATGAGCCAGTGGACAGCAGTGGCTCCGAGATGGAAACAGAGGATGATAGAATCCTAACAAAGAGAAGCAGGAGAAATGAGCAGGCGCAGGCATCCACCAGCAGCGCAGCACTCCAGGATGATATGCAGGCATCCACCAGCAGCACAGCACTCCAGGATGATATGCAGGCATCCACCAGCAGCGCAGCACTCCGGGATAGGCAGCCATCCACCAGCAGTTTGGCAACCTTCCTAGAAGATAGGCCAGATGCTAGCAATGGAGCATCACATCAACGAGGCAGTACTACCCTTCCAGATGTTCTACTGTATCCAACATGGCTGCCCGATACGTCAGTAGAACCTGTAATTCCCCTTTTTACAGCCCAGCCAGGCCCTCAGATACGGACGGAAAATGTAACCCCACTTTATTATTTTCACTTATTTTTTCCCAATGATCTCCTAACCTACATTGTGGAGCAATGTAATCTATATGCCAGCCAACATATAGCCAATAATCCAAGTTCTTCCTATGCCCGCCCTTTTGTTTGGAAACCCCTCACCATTGAAGAATTTAAAATTTTCCTTGGCCTAACCCTCAACATGGGGCTGACAAAAAAAAAAATGAACTCCATTCCTACTGGTCTACCCTACATATCCACCACATGCCGATCTATTCATCAATGATGCCCAGAACCCGTTATGAAATGATAATGCGATTTTTACATTTCAATAACAATGCCCAATGCCTCCCTCGAAATCATCCCAGTTATGATAAATTATTCAAAATTCGGCCCCTAATCAATTTTTTTTGCGCCAGCTTCAAACGACTGTTTACCCCAGATAAAAATATCTGTGTAGATGAGTCACTATTACACTTCACTGGAAGACTTGGAATCCAACAATACATGCCCAGTAAACGAGCCAGACGTGGGGTAAAATTTTATAAGGCGTGTGACAGGGCCACGGCCTACACATATGATTTCATAATTTATGAGGGAAAAGACAAAAAGCTAAACCCCCCTGGATGCCCTACCTACATGGGAACAAGTGGCAAAATTGTCTGGCAGCTGATCCAACCACTGCTTGGGAAAGGTTATCACCTATATGTAGACAATTTCTACACAAGTCTCCCACTTTTCCGCCATCTCTACCTAAAGCAGACTGTGGCCTGTGGGACAGCGCGGACCAACCGCAAAGGCTTCCCACAGACATTGGTCACCAAGAACTTGAAGACGAGTGAAAAGGCCAGTATGCGGACTGAAGAGGTACTAGCGCTGAAGTGGCGAGACAAAAAAAGAGACGTCTACATCCTTTCCACAATACACAACGACACCTTGGTGGAACTGCAGAGAAGAAGAGGCGCCGTCCAGAAGCCAAAATGTATCCACGAGTATAACCTATACATGGGGGGGTGGATATGAACGACCAGATGATGCAGCCCTACTTGGCCACCAGGAGATCGCTTTTTTGGTACAAAAAAGTCGCCATTTATTTGATGCAACTAGCCATGTTCAATTCCTATATTATTTTTTCTAAGTGCACCCAAAGTTCCCTGACCTATCTCAGATTTCAAGAAGACGTCCTCACAGCCCTCATCTATCCCCATGGCCAACCCACTCAACTAATTCGCTCTGATGAAGTATCCAGACTCCATGAAAGGCACTTTCCTGAACTTCTCCCTCCTACCCAAACAGGTCGCAAACCCCAAAAAAAATGTCGTGTGTGTTCAAGTAGGGGAAATCGCCGCGACACCCGATACTACTGTCCCGACTGTCCCTCCCATCCAGGCCTCTGTATTGGAACGTGCTTTCGAAGCTATCATACTTCACTGCACTATTAGATGACTTTTTTCCAGTTTCCACTTTCTGCCATTTCTGTGAATGACCCGGACTGTTAACGACTATGCCTCTGCCAAACATCTTTCTGCCTTCAACGTGAATTGACCTCGGCCTGTTAAATGACCATTCTTTTTGCCTGCCTCCTGAACTGATCATTTGCCCTGCCACTGTACAGCACAGGGGTCTCACATGTGAGGGGCTCCAGAAAAGGTTTTCCGAGTGGAGAAAACATTTTTCTCCAGGTTTTGTTTTCTCGGATTAGGGTCTGGAGACTCGGAGGCTTCGTAGAGATTTGGGTGGGAAGAAGCCTCTACCCCTGTCCTCAGGTCTTACCTGACCAAGGCCTAATGTACAAAGTGCCACCTGCTGCCATCTGAACTGGTCATGCCTCTGCCTGCCACCTGAACTGGCCGTGCCTTTGCATGGCACCTGAACTGGCCGTGCCTATGCATGGCACCTGAACTGGCCGTGCCTTTGCATGGCACCTGAACTGGCCATGCCTTTGCCTGGCACCTGAACTGGCCATGCCTTTGCCTGTTACCTGAACTAGCCATACCTATGCCTGTTACCTGAACTGAACTTTGACTGCTCTGGAACGGTATTCCTGCCTGCTAGAACCACAGGTGAGCCTTTTTTTTTACCCTTTGCTCAGCAGAATGTATTTTGGGGTGCAATTCTTGGTGTATACATGCTATGTGTTAGAAGCCTAAAGGTGCTACTTGCATGTTGGGCTTCTGTATGTGGCCAGGTAGTGGAAAAGTCTGACACATGGGGTATCGCCATACTCAGGACGAGTAGCAGAATGTATTTTGGGGTGTAATTTTGGCTATGTACATTCTATGTGTTATAAAGATCTTCTAAATTGACAACTTTGTAAGAAAAAAATTGGTTTTAATTTTCTTTCCACATTTTCCAAAAACTTGTGGAAAGAAATTACATGTTCAAAAGACTCATTATGCCTCATAGAATATACATTGGGGTGTTTTCTTTCCAAAATGGGGTCACTTTGTGGGTAATTCTATTGTCCTGGTGCTCCAGGGCCTTCAAAAATGTAATAGGTACTCAGGAAATGAAATGTGTAATTTATGCCTTTAGAACACCTGATGGTGCTACATGGATGTTGGGCCTCTGTATGTGGCCAAGCTGTGTAAAAGTCTCACACATTTGGGATCGCCATACTCAGGAGGAGTAGCAGAATGTATTTTGGGGTGTAATTTTTGCTATGTACTTGCTATGTGTTGGAAATATCTTATAAATGAACAACTTAGCGTAAAAAAAATGCGTTTTCATTTTTTTTCCACATTTTCCCAAAACTTCTGGAAAAAAATGAACCGTTCAAAAGACTCATTATGCCTCATAGATTATACGTTAGGGTGTTAGCTTTCCAAAATGGGGTCACTTTGTGGGCGTTTCCATTGTCCTGGTGCTCCAGGGCCTTCAAAAGTGTAATAGGTGGTTGAGAAATGAGATGTGTCATTTATGCTTGTAGAACGCCTGAAGGTGCTACTTCACTGGCAGGCCTCTGTATGTGGCCAGGCTGTGTAAAAGTCTCACACATTTGGTATCGCCATACTCAGGAGGAGTATCAGAATGTATTTTGGGGTGCAATTTTTGCTATGTACATGCTATGTGTTGGAAATATCTTATAAATTAACAACTTAGCGTAAAAAAAATGCGTTTTCATTTTTTTTCCACATTTTCCCAAAACTTCGGGAAAAAAATGAACCGTTCAAAAGACTCATTATGCCTCATAGATTATACGTTAGGGTGTTAGCTTTCCAAAATGGGGTCACTTTGTGGGCGTTTCCATTGTCCTGGTGCTCCAGGGCCTTCAAAAGTGTAATAGGTGGTTGAGAAATGAGATGTGTCATTTATGCTTGTAGAACGCCTGAAGGTGCTACTTCACTGGCGGGCCTCTGTATGTGGCCAGGCTGTGTAAAAGTCTCACACATTTGGTATCGCCATACTCAGGAGGAGTAGCAGAATGTATTTTGGGGTGTAATTTTTGCTATGTACATGCTATGTGTTGGAAATATCTTATAAATGAACAACTTAGCGTAAGAAAAATGCGTTTTCATTTTTTTTCCACATTTTCCCAAAACTTCTGGAAAAAAATGAACCGTTCAAAAGACTCATTATGCCTCATAGATTATACGTTGGGGTGTTAGCTTTCCAAAATGGGGTCACTTTGTGGGCGTTTCCATTGTCCTGGTGCTCCAGGGCCTTCAAAAGTGTAATAGGTGGTTGAGAAATGAGATGTGTCATTTATGCATGTAGAACGCCTGATGGTGCTATTTCAATATTGGGCCTCTGTAAGTGGCCAGGCTGTGTAAAAGTCCCACACATGTGGTATCGTAATACTCAGGAGGCGTAGCAGAATGTATTTTGGGGTGTCATTTGTGGTATACACATGCCATGTGAGAGAAATAACCTATTACAATGAACATTTTGTGGGGAAAAAATAAAAAATAAAAATTCTTCATTTTGCAAAGAATTGTGGGAAAAAAATTACAACATCAAAAACCTCACCATGCCTCTTACTAAATACCTTGGAATGTCTACTTTCAAAAAAGGGGTCATTTGGGGGGTATTTGTACTTTCCTGGCTTGTTTGGGTCGCAAGAAATGAGATAGGTCACCAGTACATCAGATGTGATCAATTTTGTATGATTCGCACCACCGCTTGTAGACTCTATAACTTTCACAAAGACCAAATAGTATCCACTAATTTGGGTTATTTTTACCAAAGATATGTAGCAATATAAATTGTGGCCAAAATTTATGAAGAAAAATTAATAATTTGCAAAATTTTATCACATAAACTAAGAAAAATTCGTTTTTTTTTTCAAAATTTTCCGTCTTTTTTCATTTATAGCGCAAAAAAATAAAAAACCCAGAGGTGATCAAATACCACCAAAAGAAAGCTCTATTTGTGGGAAAAAAAAGGACAAAAAAATCATTTGGGTACAGTGTTGCATGACTGAGTAATTGTGATTCAAAGTGTGAGAGCACCGAAAGCTGAAAATTGGTCTGGGCAGGAAGGGTGTTTAAGTGCACAGTAAGCAAGTGGTTAAAGACACATGGTTAAGTAAAAGTGAGCCTACTTACAATATGCACTGCACTCATACCCTAGACAAAGTGACAAATTCCATTTAATGACAGCCAGAAGTACAAGCAGCAACAAAAAAAAAATTTGGGCATTATTTCATTTTTTCCCAAAGGCTGCTGGCACAAGCTCCAATAATGAAAGGGCATGTATACATTAACCTATTTACAACAAATTCATATTGATTAATTGTATCTCTTGCTATTACAACTGTTTTCAAATATTTCCTTAGCTGGCCTAAAGGTCGTGAAAGTGAACAAAATGCCTCGTACACACGAGCGGACTTTCCCGCGGGAATGTCCGCCGGACAATCCCCCCGTGTGTGGGCGTCGGCAGACTTTTTGGCGCCAAAAGTCCGGCGGACTAGGTTTTAAGTTTTGTTTTAAAATTGTCCGCTGAACTTGGCAGTCCGGCGGACAATTCCGCCGTTAGTATGCTAGTCTTTTGGAAATGAACGGATTTGCCGATCATCTGAAAGCCCGTTCATTTAGCACGTGACTTCAGGTAGACAGGGCTAGCGAAGGCAGTGAATGCCACCGTGCTAGCCCCATCACCTGGCATGGATTTAAAGGGAATACCCACGCCGAAAAAATGCCGTGGGGGTCCCCCCCCAAATCCATCTCAGACCCTTATCCGAACACGCACCCCGGCTGGCCAGGAAAGGGGTGGGGACGAGCGAGCGCCCCCCCTCCTGAGCCGTACCAGGCCGCATGCCCTCAACATGGGGGGTGCCCTGGGGAAAGGGGGGCCATGCGCCCCCCCCCCACCCCAAAGCACCTTGTCCCCATGTTGATGAGGACAAGGGCCTCTTCCCGACAACCCTGGCCTTTGGTTGTCGGGGTCTGCGGGCGGGGGGCTTATCGGAATCCGGGAGCCCCCTTTAATAAGGGGGCCCCCAGATCCGGCCCCCCACCTTATGTGAATGAGTATGGGGTACGATGTACCCCTACCCATTCACCTAAGGTGTAAAGTGTAAATAAAAAAAAACACACAATTTTTAAAAAATATTTTATTGCACTGCTCCGGTGGGTCTTCTCGCCGGACTCCTCCGCTATTTTACCTAGCTCTTTTACCGAGCAGAGGAGCCCAGCTACCTTCTTCGTCGTCGCCGCCGTCGTCTGGGGGGTCTCGATCCGCCTTCGGGGGTCTTCCGGGGTCTTCCGGGGTCTCTTCTGTTCTTGCTGCTGTCTTCGCTTTCTGCGCCGCCGCCGCCACCACCTTCTTCTTCTTCTTCTTCTTCTTTCTTCTTCTTCTTCTTCTTCCGATGTTGACTCGTTGCTCTCTCTGGCCGGAATGGCAGAGCCGCGCTGTGCTGGGACTTATATAGGGACAAGGGGGCAGGGTCACATGCTCATGTCACATGGTGACCCCACCCCCCTATGATGTCACAGTCCCAGCATCCTCCGGGACTGTGACATCATAGGGGGGCGGCGTGGGGATTCCCTTTAAATCCATACCAGGTGATGGGGCTAGAGAGGCGGCATTCACTGCCTTCGCTAGCCCCGTCTACCTGCAGTTAAATTCTAAATGAACGGACTGCTCCGTGTGTGGGCAAGTCCGTTCATTTTCAAAAGTCCCGCAGACTTTTTCCCGTGGATTGTCCGCTGGAGAAGTCCGGGCGTGTGTGGGCAAGTCACACGCTCGGAAAGTCCGGCGAAGCCCCGCTGGAAGGTCAGGCGGACAAACCGCCGGACTAAGTCCGATCGTGTGTACGCCGCAAAAGGAAGCTTGTCTGTTAGGTTAGTCTTTTCTTAAAATTATATTCCTGTCCATATAAAAATAAAAGGGGGATTCAGAAGTGACTGGGGTTAAAAATGGAAGGTACTATAGAGAGGTGAAACATTTCAAACATACAGATGACTTGAATTGTTTCCTCGGGACTGAAAATGACACATGACACATGATATTTTTAAAACTTTATTCTCACAGGCAGTGGCGGCTGGTGTTTTAGGATGGGGAGGTGCCAGACCCTGCCCTTCCTTTTTGACCCCTCCCACTTGGTGAAAACGGGCATGGTTTCAGCTAAATAGTGGGCATGACTTAAATAGGTGTGGCTCTAAGGGGGTGTGTTTAGCGTCTGAGATGATGGAGGGAGGGAGAGAGGGAGAGAGGGATGGAGGGACAGCAGGCCCAGATCCTACACAACAATAGAAATATGTGTTTTCCAGAAAGTTTAACAATCAGCAGATAAAGATACTCCAAACACCTGGTGTTAGCGCTTCAATTATCTCGGCACCATGGTTGTTATGCTGTCAGGATGATTGAAGCGCATTGTTTCTATTATTACATTGTAATATAAAATTAAATTATTCAAACATAATGCAGAATCAGTGGGAGCCCTGAGCGTGTCACCTTTCATGTCGCCTGACACCAGATGCCATCCTTACATCAGGTGCCCCCAGCGGAGTCCGTCCTTACATCAGGTGCCCCAGCAGAGTCCGTCCTTACATCAGGTGCTCCCAGCAGAGTCCCTCCTTACATCAGGTGCCCCCAGCAGAGTCCCTCCTAACATCAGGTGTCCCCAGCAGAGTCCCTCCTTACACAAGGTGCCCCCAGCAGAGTCCCTCCTTACATAAGGTGCCCCCAGCAGTGGAGTCCTCCTTACATCTGTGTCCCCATCAGCGGAGCCCCTCCTTACATCTGTGTCCCCATTAGCAGCAAAGTCCTCCTCATATGTGTCCCCATCAGCAGAGCAGAGTCCCTCCTTACATCAGGTGCTCCCAGCAGAGTCCCTCCTTACATCAGGTGCCCCCATCAGCAGAGCCCCTCCTTACATCTGTGTCCCTATCAGCAGAGTCCCTCCTTACATCAGTGTCCCCATCAGCGGAGTCCCTCCTTACATCTGTGTCCCCATCAGCAGAGTCCCTCCTTACATCCGTGTCCCCATCAGCAGAGTTCCTCCTTACATCTGTGTCCCCATCAGCAGAGACCCTCCTTACATCTGTGTCCCCATCAGCAGAGACCCTCCTTACATCTGTGTCCCCATCAGCAGAGCCACTCCTTACATCTGTGTGCCCATCAGCAGAGCCACTCCTTACATCTGTGTCCCTATTAGCAGTAGAGTCCTCCTCACATGTGTCCCCATCAGCAGAGCAGAGTCCTCCTCCAGAGATGGCAGTGGCCATCTTTTTGTAGCCCGCCGGAAGTGACGTTGTTCTCACACTGAGAACAAAGCATCCAGCTGTAGTGATACACTACGGGTGCCCGGCGGAAGCTGTTCGGCGCGATGGACTGCGCCACAAAGCAGCTCCAAACCCCGCCAATGAAGTGCCTCGTCTGCAATCTCGTGATTGCATATACAGGGTGCTTCCCATAGTGCACTGTGTCCAGCACCCGAACACAGTGCACTTAAGGACTTTTTTTTTTAAGGGCCTTTTTTTGTGCCTGGTGCCCCTATGGACGGGCTGCCACTGCTCACAGGAAAGCCCAAGAAGAGTAATTTATTTATTTTCAGAGAAAACAAGCAGGCAACAAATGCAGAAAAGTATGTGCTTGACTATGCTTGACTAAGAATGTACTATATAACATAAAATGTATAAATATCATCAGCACTCCAGGATGGCTCGAAAAAATGCTTTTACTTTGTCATGAATAAATACTATCGTCACATAATGACAAAAAAAACAACAACTCTTCTTTAAAGGCATTGTGCACTTTTAAATGTTTTTTGTTGTTTTAATTAGTAGACATGTGCACTGCTGAAAAATGTGTTTTTTTTTTTTTTTTTTTTTCGTTTTTAGTGTCATTCGTTATGATTGAAATTTGTAAATTCGAAAGTTTGAAAATAAGAAAGAAAATCCCAAAAATTGGAATAACTAAATAACTAACTAATAATAACTAATTACTAAATTATAGGTATTGGAATTTCCTTTCAAATTTGGCTGTTAGTCAACGTAACGAATACAAATTTATCTGAAGTTATGAATTATCTGAAATAACAAATGCATTTAAACAAATGGAAGGGAATTAATAATTAATAATAATAATAAAAAAACGTTTTTTATTATTATTTAATATTATTGTTATCTATTATTATTAATTTGATTCCATTCATTTAGATAAAGCATTCGTTATTTCGGATAACAAATTAGTTAAAATTAGTTAAAAAAAGAATTTGGAACGAAACTAATTGCACATGTCTATTAACTAGGTATTAGTGTAGTTACTGTACACAGTATTTCCTGTGTTGTTTGTTTGGCTTACCCTGTACTGATGGGCTCACATGTTGTGGCAGCAGTTTGTAGTGTCATTGCTGATCGATTCACCAATGTCCATGTATTCATTCACCCCTTTGTTAAAGGGACAGGCACTTTCTTGTTCTGTGTCACACAGCATCTAATCCATGCCTTGCAATTTCCACTGTGTTGCATCACAAATGTTGGAGTGCTAATGTGACTAATCAAATATGTTTCCTTCATTACTCTTTCTGCTTGTGCCTGTTTCAGAGACCCAAGGATTGTGGACTATCTGGTTTCTTTACAAGAAATATTAGTTCTCAGACTACAGAGATGTAGATCATGCATTAACCTGTGCAATGCCATGTGAAATGGCTCATGTTTGTATAAATGCTGACACAGGAATGGGAAGTCTTATACCGCGTACACACGATTGGACTTTCCGGCGGACCAGAGTCCGTCAGACAATTCGATTGTGTGTGGGCTCCAGCAGACTTTCTTCCCAAAAGTCCAGCCGACCTAGAAATAAGACTGGCTTCAAAATTGTCCGCCGGACTTGAGTCCGGTGGAAAAGTCCGGTCGTCTGTGTGCTAGTCCGACGGACTAAAACTGATGCTAGGGCAGCTATTGGCTACTGGCTGTGAACTTCCTTATTCTATGTCATCACATTCTAATCCGGCGGACTTTTGGAGTGATCGTGTGTGGTCAAGTCCGTTTGCAGCTAAGGTCCGGCGGACTTTCAAGCGAAGTCCGGCGGATTGTCTGCCGGACTAAGTCCGCCGGAAAGTCCGATTGTGTGTACGCGGCATTACTCTACTATATGCTGTGTGCACAGGGCAACAAAGTACACCATAGAACTATATGATCAATGTTCATCTATGCAGGTGATAAACACAAAGTGCTGGTAGAGGTAGGTAGGTTTATAATGCCTTTAAGTCACCCACTTTGGGGTGGCACAAAACAGTTGCCTTAGAAAGGTGAAGGAGGTATAAGTCCAGCAATGCTGGCGCAAACTAATTAGCACAAAAATAGTTTTCACAGACTCCAGTGGAGCCTCCCCTTCATGGCTGAACCCTGTAGGTCATAAGTCTGTTAGAAAATAATTTACTAACATTTAGACATTTTATTGGTAAATAGGGGAGGTGAACAGAATGTCAGCCTCTAATGTAATAGAGAATATGTTGCGACAAACATTTTAAATATCCATACTTAGAGCAACCTTTAGTTCCTTAAAGTGGTTGTAAAGGATTTTTTTTTTTTAAATAACAAACATGTCTATACTTACCTGCTCTGTGCAATAGAATAAGTAGTCCACTGATCCCCCTGCTGATCAGAGCAGAAACTCTGCTTCTCGGGTCCCCTGCTGGTGCTCCTCCTCTCTGGATAGTGCACCCAATAGGAAGCTGCTTCCCATGGGGGGCACTCATGCGGGCAGCATCCATTGACACAGACAACAGGACTTGGCCCTGACTGCGGCTCCCTCGTCACTGGCTTTGATTGACAGCAGTGGTAGCCAATGGCTCCCCCTGCCTCATTAAAGTCTGTGAGACCTGGAAGAGAGAGCTGCAGACGTACACAGTGCTAGATTGAATGAGAGCTTAAGTATAAAGAGGGTGAGGGGCCAATGCTTAAACATTTTTTACCTTAATGCAAGGAACCACTTTAAAGAAAAAACAGGGCTGGCATTTTGTCTAAGGCTGGCCATACATTATACAACTTTTGTCTATAGATTTCCTTTAGATTTACCAAAACCATATAATATGAGGTCAAATCTAAACCCTTTCAATTTGTATGCAATCAGGCAGGCCCTTGTACTACACAGTTGAAGGTAAATCTAAAGGAAATTGAATAAGAAAATTGTATGGTGTATGGCCAGCTTTAGAAAGGGGCCTAGAATATCACTATTGTCCCCCAGCGGCAGCAGGGGCAGCAAGCAGCAAGGGGCTCTAGGCTGCAAGTTGGCATGAGATGTCTTCCCTACAGTCCACAAAGACACCTGCCCATCAGCCATCTCTCCCTTATCACTGCTCTGGAGTGCAGGACAGCAAAGGTTCTCTGGAGCTGCAGTGAGAGGAGTGCTGTCACTTGAAACACTGAAGGGCTTCTATGTTTACAAGTGATGGTAAATAGCAGTGCACACAGGACCAGTGTCTGCTGAAAAAAGCCCTGTATATACACATATGCTACATGAATCTTCCGGCTACCCGCGCCCCCCTGTTAAGTGATGAGGCCCAGGCCCCCTACAGGAGGCCCGGTGGTACCCCCTTATTGGTGGCCCTGCATAAGCTCATGACTGTTTTACAGATTGCATGGATTTTTAAATACTCTGTTGGGTATGCTCTCTAAATGTATTTCTTCCATTGTTTTCCACCCAGGCCAGTTTCTCTCCATGGGTCAAGCAGCCTTAGAAAGACATGCAACCTATTACTTACTACAAGTTCCACACATCAAATTGACTATCATAAGCCATGATCTTGCTTGTCCACCACTACCTGACATGCCTACCAAAAAAATGGTTTCATTCTTGTGTGTTTTTGCCTACCAGGCTTAGTTTATTTGTTATTATTTCTTTTTTAATATTAAATTATAAGTCCCACATACAATTTTTTATTTTGGTTTTGAGAGAATGGGAATAGTTAGAACCTGTTGGGTTTTTACTGCTATCCGAGGTTGTCTTAAGAAGTTTTACCTCTTTGCCTGATAAAACTGTTGTCGCCAGAGTAGTAAGTAAGAAGATAAACAAAGTTTGTCATAGCAGTAAAATCTCAGAGGAGTTCTGATGCTTTACCACTCTTTTCACAGCTGAAACTGTATGTAAACTAGGGTTGCCACCTTTTCTTTAAGTCAAACCTGAACACTTCAGCGTTGCACAGCAATTTTTTTTCATAGTATGCATAGATAAACTACGCAAAGATGTTGCTATTAAATAACATTTCTAATCATAGGAAGTTAATCACAAGAGTCCCCCTTTACATCTGAGTCCCCAGAGTTCCCCCTTTACATCTGAATCCGCAGAGTTCCCCCTTTACATCTGAACTCACAGAGTTCCCTTTCACTGTAAGGGGAACTCTGGGAACTCTAACATAAGGGATGCTCTGGTGTACAGAGAGGACTCTGATGTAAGGGGCAACACTGTCGCCTCTGGTGCTCTGACCCTAATTTACCCTAGCATACTCACTTAGAGACAAGAGAGAGAAGGGGGAGGGGGAGACTTCAGTCACAGACAGGAATGGATGGTGAGTTCACTCACCCCTTGGCAGTCAGCACCTCTCATCCAGATGTATCTGAGTCTGCTGGGCTTCAAATTTCCCATCCCCACTTTCCTTTTCTGAGGTACAGCGCCGGGGATTGGAGTGTGGGCAGACACAGAGGGGTAGGGGCTGGAGAACGAGGTGCAGCTCGGGCCCTCTCTCCTTTCCCATCTGTGTGTGTGTTTGGGGGGGGTGCTAGTGCTGGCTTTGGGCAGTGTGAAAGAGAGTGTAACAGACACTCTCAGCTTAGACAACTGCAGCCAGCAACCCTGCTGGGAAGCCATAGTCCGATCTGAATAATGTGTCCGGGTCTCAGACAGTCTGAAACCCGGTCGCATGATTCCAAACCCGAACTGTCCGGGTGAATCCCAAACAGGTAATCGGCGCACAATGTCTTAAATATGGAAATGTGCGTTGTGCCTACTGATGGCGAACTGCTTTAGTAAATTAACCCCCATTGTATTGTATGTTTCCCCATGTTTTCCACTACCACTGTGTTGAGTATCTTGGTAAATAAATCTCTTGACGATGCTTGGGCCACCCTGCTAATATGCAATAGGTTTCACTAAAGTATTGGTTCTCTGTGTTTTTGTATTGCCCTTTATCTATGGACTAACAGCTTCCAGTAGTGGTTGAGACCTGAAATGCCAGGGAAATGTATATTTTTTTAAACTGAAGTTTGGCTTTATGCAACTGGTTTTTAATCATAGGGATATGCTAGATGATTACATGTAGACTTAAAAAAATCTGTTCAATATAATAATAGTTAATTATGAGATAGGCTCTGTACACACCAGCTTCAGCTTGCATATAGCATTGAGTACAGAATGTTTTTACAATGCATTCGCAAAGCTTTAATCAGCTTTGTTTAAATGTTTAAAATAACTTTTAGCTTTCTACAAAAAGGACAGAGAGGATCCACTAAGTAATACAGCACCTCATCCCTTGATATTAAGGTATAAACAAAGGGGGTAGAAAAAGAAAAGGTTCTCCCTATGTGGTGGGGTTTTTAGGCAGCAATGGGTCTGACACAGATTATCAAACCAATGGGTTTTAGTAAGAGACCAATACCATCCAGATCAAATTTTGGAAAGTTTATTCAAATTTAAAAATGGAGTGACACATAAAAGAGGTGTAAAACACAAGCCCATACATCATAAAAAATACACAGATACAATACACAAAATGTAATAAACTAACAGATAGCCCCTAACCCCTCAACTGATACTATCAGAAGTGGTGGTTTGTAGGGTGAGACCAAAATGACTGACGCGTTTCGACCTGTTATTTTTATCGGTCTTCTTCGGAGTGTTTTTGGTCTATTGGGATAAAGAAGACAATGTAACAACAAATACTCTATTACGTAGTTCTATGTGTTGCACTTATGTCCATATATATCCCTATCATTAATATAGTTACCAGTATATGTGTAGTGTCTGTGATGGTCCTCTGTATGGGTACTTATAAAACTCCCATCATCCTTCCTGGTGGCTTCCAAATTTGACTCCCATTGGTGGATCAGGGTATAGCAGATTATCCAGGCCGTATGTGGCTTACGAAGAGTCACACTTGAGGTTGACCCGCCAGAGGGGGACCCCAGGACGGCTCCCGGGGGGGGGGGGGGGGGGGGGGGGGGGGGGGTGGGGGGGGGGGGGGGGGGGGGGGGGGGGGGGGGGGGGGGGGGGGGGGGGGGGGGGGGGGGGGGGGGGGGGGGGGGGGGGGGGGGGGGGGGGGGGGGGGGGGGGGGGGGGGGGGGGGGGGGGGGGGGGGGGGGGGGGGGGGGGGGGGGGGGGGGGGGGGGGGGGGGGGGGGGGGGGGGGGGGGGGGGGGGGGGGGGGGGGGGGGGGGGGGGCGGGGGGGGGGGGGGGGGCGGGGGGGGGGGGGGGGGGGGGGGGGGGGGGGGGGGGGGGGGGGGGGGTGGGGGGGGGGGGGGGCGGGGGGGGGGGGGGGGGGGGAGGGGGGCGGGGGGGGGGGGGGGGGGGGGGGGGGGGGGGGGGGGGGGGGGGGGGGGGGGGGGGGGGGGGGGGGGGGGGGGGGGGGGGGGGGGGGGGGGGGGGGGGGGGGGGGGGGGCGGGGGGGGGGGTGGGGGGGGGGGGGGGGGGGGGGGGGGGGGGGGGGGGGGGGGGGGGGGGGGGGGGGGGGGGGGGGGGGGTGGGGGGGGGGGGGGGGGGGGGGGGGGGGGGGGGGGGGGGGGGGGGGGGGGGGGGGGGGGGGGGGGGGGGGGGGGGGGGGGGGGGGGGGGGGGGGGGGGGGGGGGGGGGGGGGGGGGGGGGGGGGGGGGGGGGGGGGGGGGGGGGGGGGGTGGGGGGGGGGTGGGGGGGGGGGGGGGGGGGGGGGGGGGGCCGGGGGAGGGGCGGGGGGGGGGGGGGGACGGGGGGGGGGGGGGGGGGGGGGGGGGGGGGGGGGGGGGGGGGGGGGGGGGGGGGAGGGGGGAGGGGGGGGGGGGGGGGGGGGGGGGGGGGGGGGGGGGGGGGGGGGGGGGGGGGGGGGGGGGGGGGGGGTGGGGGGGGAGGCGGGGGGGGGGGGGGGGGGGGGGGGGGGGGGGGGGGGGGGGGGGGGGGGGGGGGGGGGGGGGGGGGGGGGGGGGGGGGGGGGGGGGGGGGGGGGGGGGGGGGGGGGGGGGGGGGGGGGGGGGGGGGGGGGGGGGGGGGGGGGGGGGGGGGGGGGGGGGGGGGGGGGGGGGGGGGGGGGGGGGGGGGGGGGGGGGGGGGGGGGGGGGGGGGGGGGGGGGGGGGGGGGGGGGGGGGGGGGGGGGGGGGGGGGGGGGGGGGGGGGGGGGGGGGGGGGGGGGGGGGGGGGGGGGGGGGGGGGGGGGGGGGGGGGGGGGGGGGGGGGGGGGGGGGGGGGGGGGGGGGGGGGGGGGGGGGGGGGGAGGTGGGGGGGGGGGGGGGGGGGGGGGGGGGGGGGGGGGGGGGGGGGGGGGGGGGGGGGGGGGGGGGGGGGGGGGGGGGGGGGGGGGGGGGGGGGGGTGGGGGAGGGGGGGGGGGGGGGGGGGGGGGGGGGGGGGGGGGGGGGGGGGGGGGGGGGGGGGGGGGGGGGGGGGGGGGGGGGGGGGGGGGGGGGGGGGGGGGGGGGGGGGGGGGGGGGGGGGGGGGGGGGGGGGGGGTGGGGGTGGGGGGGGGGGGGGGGGGGGGGGGGGGGGGGGGGGGGGGGGGGGGGGGGGGGGGGGGGGGGGGGGGGGGGGGGGGGGGGGGGGGGGGGGGGGGGGGGGGGGGGGGGGGGGGGGGGGGGGGGGGGGGGGGGGGGGGGGGGGGGGGGGGAGACGGGGGGGGGGGGGGGGGGGGGGGGGGGGGGGGGGGGGTGGGGGGGGGGGGGGGAACAAAGCCGGGGGGGGGGGGGGGGAAGAAACCGAAGGGGCCAGCAAGGAAACACCCGCAGCTACGGATTCCTGGAAAATACCAAGAAATCATTCATAGGCACAATTGTAAAAGCAGAATATAAGAAAAGAGGGGACTTTCATGTTTTAAAGAAAGGTCCCTGATTTCGATGTACCAAAGTACTATTGTATTTAAAAAGTGGTATCATGGGTATCATATTCCTAGAGATCAAAGATGGACTTCATATATAGAGTAGGGCCCTTTCTTTGACACACTATATATTTGTGATTGACTGTTGGGTTTATGAACAGTTAAATCATAAAATAGAAGGAAATCTCAAAAATAGGGAGGGATGTGGTATGCAGCATGCATGGGGCAGTGGTGACGGGCATGTGTGACGGGGAAAGAGAGGAGAGGGGGGGAAGGGGAGGGAAGGGGAGGGGAGAGGGAAGAGGGGGGGGGAGGAAAAAAAGAAGGGGAAAAAAAAGGGGGGAGGAGGAGGGAAGCGGGGAGGGGGGGAAGGGTTAGTGTTGGGGAAGGAGGGGGGGAGGGGGGGAGGGGGGGGAAGAAAGAAGGAGGAGAAGGGTGAAAGTGGGGAAGGGGGATAGTGGGGGCTCTATGTGTATGGCGCGCTTCATACACACAACAGAATGAAGAAAAGGAAAAGGAAAAGATGGGAGGAAAGAGATTGGGGAAAAGTTGTGTGGGAAGAGGGAGGTGAGTGCGGGGGTGTAAGGTAAAGGGGGATGGTGGAAATAGTGGGGGGGGGAAGGGGAGGGGAAAGGGAAGAAGGAAAAGTGAGGGAAAGAAAAGTAGAAGAGGGGAAGAGGGGAACAAGATGGAAGAGAGAGGGGAGGGAGGGGAGGGAGAAAGAGAGGAGAAGGGAGGAGCTGGGGAGAAAAAGGGAGGAAGGGAAATTGTGTAAAGAGTGAGGAATATGGGGGAGGGAAGCTTGATATTGTTCAAAAAGAATTTTTTACAAAAAACAGTGTAGTGAACTGGCAATTATGGGGCAAGAAAAAAAAAAATACAGTGAGAAAAGAGAGGGTGTGCAGTGTGATAAAAATTGTGTCGAAAGTGACAGGGATGGTGAAGGGAAGTGAGGAAGGGAAAAACAGAGAAAGGGGGAACGGGGAGTGAAAGTGAGGGAATGGGAGACAGTGTGGTATGTGGAGCATATAGGTGTGGGGAATGTGTAGTGAGGTGAGGTGGAAAGGAGAGGGAAGGGAAGGAGGGAGGGAGGGAAGGTGATGGGAAATGGGGTTGTGGTAATGGAAAAGAGTGAAGGGGAAAAGGAAGGGGCTAATGGGGGGGAGGGGGGGGGAAAAGGAGGGGGGGGGAGGGGAAAGGGGGAAAGGGTTGTGTAGGAAAGACGGGGAGGGAAGGGATGTGCTGAGGAACATAGGGGGGGGGAGGGGCACAGGGCAGAGGGATGGTTAACAATTACCTTCAAATGTTAGATGGAGTCATATGAGCCGCAGGATGGAAGTGTGTGGGGCTCTTAGCCTGAGCACAGCAGCCTTGGGGAGATCAGGTTAGAAATCTCCAGGGTGGTCTATGAGATGAAAGGAGGGGAGAGACAGAGGGAGGGGGGCTTTATTAGGCCCCTCTTAAAGTTAATATCTATGAAGAGAGATCTCTGAGGTAGAAGAGGAGTGCTTACCCAGATTCCAAGGAAGTGCCTAGAGCGTGCTGAAGCCTCCTGCAACGGTGGAGTGTCAATCTCCACCCTGCATGGCTTATAAATGCGCGCTCCCGAGATTGATTGGGCCGACGCCGCGGGGGGCCGAATCGTCCCCACCCCCCCCCCCAGCAGCTGCACCCAAGGGAGTCCCCGGGGGCACCCCCAAGGCCGGTCATGGCGGCCATCTGGCCAGCCTCGTGTGTCCTCTCCCGGCGTTCTCCAGAGGCGTGCCCCGCGTTTGCGTCATTCACGTCGCAATACGCGTGACGTCATAGCCGTGCGCGCACGTACGGGGCCCCGCACATGCGCACAACGTCCGTGAATGCTGGAGGACGCCGCCAGCAAAGGGCCAACCCCCCTAGAGACGCCCAGGACCAGCCTGGACGCTTATGGGGGGAGGAAGCGGGAGGGACAAAACTAAATGGCCACTCCCTCACCTTTGCTGGGAAGGCACATCGGTCAGACACTGCAGGAAAACCATGGTCCATACAGCGGGAGTCAATGGCGCCACCTAGGGAAGGAGGGGGAAAAAGGTCAAAAAGTTATTAATCATACATAAATTTCAACAAAACTGATCTGGGGCAGAAAGTTAGGATTTACATGAAACTGTTTGTGTGACATATAATTCATTGGGACTAACTTTATTACTGTCTCTCGTTTGATCCAAAATATAATCATATAATAACATAATAATAACAACCGGCCCACTAAATTACAGCGGGATATTTTCATTATATGGATCATATAGTAAAGGTATTCTATTTAAAAATACCCTATTTTTTATATATAGCAAGCTCTAATGTGTAAATATGAAAATGAATCACATGTTTGATTGTATACTCGAGAGAGGAGACAATAAATATGGAATGTTTAAACAGCCCCCTGAAAGGGGGGGGGGGTGGGGGAGGGGAAGGCGAAGCAGGAGTGACAGGCAGGATGGTATATGGATAAGAGGGCCCTCATTGGGCCCTCATAAACAAAGGGGGTAGTGGACTAGGGATTATAGCGGTGCAATAATGATGTAGGAGAGTCGGGGTTAACTCACAGTTCAATGCTCAAAACACTTGTTTGTTAATACAAAATAGTTTTATTGCATATAAGTACAATCATATAAATAGTTACATACAAAAAGAAAAAAAAAGAGAAACGTGGTTGTCATGGATGTCCTGGCTTACATGAATATGTGCCACGACATCCTTGACAACCACGACTGGTACAGACCTATCAGTCCTACCCGAATTAAATCTTATATTTTAGAATATCAAAATTTAATTTTTCATGCAACAAGGAAGGGAACTATAGATACTAACACTTGGAAATTTCTACATGTAACTCAACCTAAAACTCCGACCTTTTATGCACTTCCCAAACTTCACAAATCCATGACAACACCCCCAGGCAGACCTATTGTTTCAGGCTGCGAGGGACTTACAGAAAAAGCAAGTGAGCTCGTAGATAAACATCTCGCCCCCCTTGTTTTTGCACTTCCATCCCATATTAAGGATACTATCCACTTGCTACGCACTCTTGAAAACAAACAGTTACCCAAAGATTCATACCTTGTTGCGCTGGACGTTGAATGCCTCTACAACGCCATACCTCATGAAAGAGGTGTGGAAGTTGTAGCTAAACAACTGGAATCCCTTGGCCCCAGTGCACAACCCTATAACAATTTTGTCTTATCACTACTTAAGTTCATTCTAACCAAGAACTATTTTACCGTTGGATCTTCCCACTACCTCCAGATACAGGGCGTAGCAATGGGCACTAAATGTGCCCCTTCCTACGCCAATCTGTATCTGGGGGGGTGGGAAAAGGAAATCCTCTCGGACCCCGAGATGAGATGTTTTACTCAACACGTCTTCTCTTGGCTAAGATACATTGACGATATTTAGATTTTTTGGACCGGTACCCACTTGGACTTACAACATTTTTTCGAAAAAATTTCTACTAATGCATACAATTTAAAATTCTCCCTTGACTATAGCCAACAAATGATCACCTTTCTTGATCTTACCATAACCATCAACAATGATGGTAAATTATATTCCTCGCTATATAGAAAAGCTTCGGCTGGCAACACTATATTGCACGCATCTAGCTCTCATCCTAAAACTCTCCTAAAAAGTATACCGTACAGCCAATACCTACGCATAAGAAGAAATTGTACCAATGATAAAGATTTTTACCAATCCTCCTACGAACTATATCAGAGATTAAAATTAAGAGGCTACAGCCATAATTTACTTAAACAATCATTCAATAGAGTTAAATGTCTGGAACGAAAGGAATTAATCTTTAGGGACAAAAATCTCCAATCAATGCAACCTGTACGCCTTATTACCCAATACTCAAACCAATCTACCCAAATTAGGGACACCATAAATACATTTTGGCCCCTACTCTCAACTGATCCAATAGTAGGACAATATGTGAAAACATACCCGGAAATCACCTACCGGCGACCACTATCTCTCAGTGATAAATTAACCTCCAGTCACTTCTATGCCCTAAATGACAGGAAAAAGGACCACCCAGGTACTTTTCCCTGTGGTCACTGTGACTCTTGTATATTTCTGTCCAACTCCAATACCACCTTATTACCGAATGGTAACTTACACAAACCTAAATACCGGGTTACCTGTAACACCATAGGAGTCATTTACTTAGCCACCTGCCGCTGTGGATGTTTCTATGTCGGCAAAACAAAGAGAGCACTTTCCATCCGCATACAGGACCATATTAAACCCCTACTTAAAAAGAAAATCTCAACATCAGTTAACCGCCATGTTGCCCAAAAACATAACTTCGATGCTACTGCAATTTTATTTTCTGCCCTTGAACATATACCCCTCAATATACGTGGAGGGGACATTGATACTCGCCTACTCCAACTTGAAACTAGGTGGATATACACCTTGGATGCCACCAGACACCCGGGCATGAATGAATACATTAGCTTTAAATCATTCTTGTAATTTGTCTTTATACCACCTTCCTCTTCCCCCTTCCAATTCCCCTTCCTCCCCTTTTTCCCTCTCCCTTTCTTTCCTCATTCATATAATCTTTTATGCCCCCCCCCGTCTGGCCCTTACCTGTTGAGCTCACTTCCAACATGCGCCAAAGCTCGCTCCGCCTCCCTTTCCTAATTTTCTTAAATGTATAAATAACTTAATGATACCTCTTAAATACACATTGAAAATACTTCAAAATATCAAAAAATCTTATCAAATATACCGTATGGGAATTGATTTGCAAACTTGTTTCCTTCCTTAACCTCGATGTAATTCTCTAATCCGTCCATGTTATATTTATCTATTTGCCTTTAACAATTAAAATAGGCACTTGATAAACATCAACTTGAATTGATTTGCCTAAATTGTCTATGTTCAAATAAACTCTTTAATGCCAGTATTAATTTAAAGGCATTCAAACTGCCTTTACCCTAGTATGCCTACTTTAATCGTAGGCTATCTATTCCTTCTGATCAGAGACTTCGATTGGACGAGATATCCTCTGTATTATGCGATCCACCGGATCGCCCCACTAACACCCCCAGGCTCAGTCCTTCTTTCCCCCTTCTTCTCTCTCTCAAACATCCCACCAGTTCCATCTATCGGCTGTCATGACACGGCCGCTGATTGGATGTTGGATGTGTCTATCCGGGAGTGCCTCCTTGCCTAGTATGGACACCCGAGGGCGGTGCTACCAAGCCCGCCCACTTCTAGCCTCTGCAGCCAATCGCCACATCTTGGCGATTACGTCATCACGCCGCTCACACGCACACCGCCAGGAATTATGGCCCTTTGAGGCCCCTGACGGAGTTGCGTGTGATGCGCCTGCGCATAGGCTCTCATGTCCGCTGGCTGAGGGGCGTTCCCCACGCCCTCTCAGACTGGAAGGCGAGTATAAAAGCCAGCTTGTCAGTTCAGTCCACCACGGGACCTTGGAGGCACCTGACGCACCACATTCCTCTTCAACCAAGTAAGTTATTCGAGTCTATTCTCTATTTACCCTTTGATCCTCTAACTGGCATTTTTTGCCTTTTCTAATTTGGCTCGCCCTGACTATCTATACCTCTAATCCACCAGAGATCTTCGACCATTTGGACACCTTCTCCATCTAATAGGTGCCCATATACGCCCGCATTTGGGCAGGAGTGGTCCTCATATTCATAAAATGACACAGGTATTAGACTATAAATTTGTTTTTTGTATTTATATCCAATTTTTTTTTTTTTTTTTTTTTTCCCCCCCTCCTTCCCATTCCCCTTTAAGTTACGGAACCTTATTTTTATCAATACTTTTCAGGTGCCTCCCGTTTTCTAATCATCCCCTCCCAGAATATAAGGCTCTTCTAACTTTGTTACCAGCCTTCTTTTAAACCAATTATTGAAGTAAGTAAATATTTGAGACATATGTCCTTCATATAGTGTATGGCGTTATGTCCATGAACTAATCTATCATGGACCTACAACACTATATTACTTAAACTTTCTTATAAACTTATTATTTCTTTTCAAATATTCCCCTCTTTTTTGACCAGAAAACCTCCTTTTTTTGACCTGGCTTGACTCGCCTTCTGCTATGCATTGTAGGCACCCTTTAAGACCACCTTACTCCACAGCTTGAGCTGAATCTGACTTTTCACCATCTATACCGATTTGGGTAAGTTTTTTGATTGAGTTTAAGGGGGACACCCCCGTTCTTCGATCACTAGGGGATATGGGGTGGGGGCATCCCTATAGGACCGTAATCAGTGGACTCTCTCCCTAAGCTATCTCTACCATAAATCCCTCCTTTGTACAAATGGGCACTGGTTCATTTCCGGTCTCATCTATCAATAATTTATACTAATTATGATAATCTTTCCCATTAGATACACTTATCTTGTACAGTAGACCCACCCTGAGGAAGCCATTGATATGGCGAAACATGTCGGAACTGTCTACTAAGATGCACCCAGTCCATCTCAGGTCATCTTATCTACAGTAATTTTGAATTATTTTCCAAATTTTATGTGTATTTCTGAAACTAAATGGTAATCTTGGATTGTTCTTTGCACAAATGACCATGTATCCTTTAGAACGAATTTAATCGTTTCTTGCTATGACCCCTCATGATGAAGCATTGTTAAATGTATATCATTAATTCCTTCTCCCCTTTTTTTTCTTTTTGTATGTAACTATTTATATGATTGTACTTATATGCAATAAAACTATTTTGTATTAACAAACAAGTGTTTTGAGCATTGAACTGTGAGTTAACCCCGACTCTCCTACATCATTATTGCACCGCTATAATCCCTAGTCCACTACCCCCTTTGTTTATACCTTAATATCAAGGGATGAGGTGCTGTATTACTTAGTGGATCCTCTCTGTCCTTTTTGTATATTACTTTCTGTCCCAGGTGTTTCAATACACCATTCTTTGACAGATGATCCTATAACAATTTGTTTATTTAGCATTTTGGGGATACACACAGTTCAATGCTCCTTTAGAAAAAACTTCCTTCTTTAAAAATACTTAAAAAAAAACTTTAAATGAATTGCTAATTAAAAATTATTTTTATAAGTTTTGTAACAAATACCTATTTACAATTGAGAGCTTACAAACGCTTTGGCGCATGATGGTTGACCTCACCGGGGAGGCATGGAAGGGACTGATGACCAAAATACAACAGTCTCAAAATGCAACCAATATCTCAGATGCTGACCTTGATCGCGACTTTATGCGACTTCAACGCCTCTTGGAAAAGAAGGTACGAATATACTGGCATAAGACTTATTTTGAAAAATATGTTGAACATCAAATTGTCCCTTGGGGACTACGAATTCAAATATTTCCTAATGTTAAAAAAGTTAATGACCTTCTCAAGACTTCTTGGGAATTTACACACCTAAAAATAACTCTGACCCACCCAGTACGTCATCCAACTCCTTCAGCTCCAGTACAACCTATCATGAACTTTCACAGGACCCCATTACTAAAAAGCGAAAAAATGATCAACCTACCTCGTCCACAGAGCTAATAAAACGAGCTCTGAGCACCAGTGCCCTAACTAGACCCTCGAGCACTCGCTCTAAAATCTCCAGTATCTCTACCCCTTACCCTAAGAATCAACCATCCTTACCAAACATACCCCCCTCAACCACCCATATGGGTGTGTTGGATTCTTCCAACTTCTCAACCCCTGCACTCTCATCCCCCATTAGAAGAGCAAGTGAACCCTCCTTATCTACCATGTTTCCTATACCCTCTCAGGAACTGAAACTTGCACCTATTTTTTTAGGCCAAAATCAGGACCTACCATTAACACCCACTTAACCCCACAATACAACACAGAACATACTGGAACAGCCAATTTAGATGTCATTAATCTTTCCTCTTCCCCACTCACATTATCCCAAATTCAGGTTCTCCAACTAGGCCTTACCTTTTGTCCCTCTACAGACTTTGACTGCTTCCAACTAGTAAAAGACCTTCACCTCTTTGCGAGGAAATTACTCTATAAAACAATTTATCACCCTAAAACAATATCCACCCAGATCTCTAATACAGACAACACCATTCCTACTTTAGCAGAAATCCAAGCCCTAGAGGACCTAATGACCCTCCTAGACGAAGCAGATCCTACCGATGATGACCTCTTGGATAATATACAAAATGAAACTACCACTCTCGCCACTGCACCCCCATGTCCCATTCCTTTCAAGCCCAAATCCAAAAATTTCCCCTCGTTAACCACCAATCCCTCCATTTGGGCATTTGTGGAACAAACCACAAAGGAACTAAAAAAACTTAATTTGGATGAATCGGGTATGACAAATCTAACTAAGGCCCAACAAAAAGCCCTCAAATCCCTTCAATCTAACCAAGATATAGTTATCAAACCCTCCGATAAAGGAGGAAACGTGGTTGTCATGGATGTCCTGGCTTACATGAATATGTGCCACGACATCCTTGACAACCACGACTGGTACAGACCTATCAGTCCTACCCGAATTAAATCTTATATTTTAGAATATCAAAATTTAATTTTTCATGCAACAAGGAAGGGAACTATAGATACTAACACTTGGAAATTTCTACATGTAACTCAACCTAAAACTCCGACCTTTTATGCACTTCCCAAACTTCACAAATCCATGACAACACCCCCAGGCAGACCTATTGTTTCAGGCTGCGAGGGACTTACAGAAAAAGCAAGTGAGCTCGTAGATAAACATCTCGCCCCCCTTGTTTTTGCACTTCCATCCCATATTAAGGATACTATCCACTTGCTACGCACTCTTGAAAACAAACAGTTACCCAAAGATTCATACCTTGTTGCGCTGGACGTTGAATGCCTCTACAACGCCATACCTCATGAAAGAGGTGTGGAAGTTGTAGCTAAACAACTGGAATCCCTTGGCCCCAGTGCACAACCCTATAACAATTTTGTCTTATCACTACTTAAGTTCATTCTAACCAAGAACTATTTTACCTTTGGATCTTCCCACTACCTCCAGATACAGGGCGTAGCAATGGGCACTAAATGTGCCCCTTCCTACGCCAATCTGTATCTGGGGGGATGGGAAAAGGAAATCCTCTCGGACCCCGAGATGAGATGTTTTACTCAACACGTCTTCTCTTGGCTAAGATACATTGACGATATTTAGATTTTTTGGACCGGTACCCACTTGGACTTACAACATTTTTTTGAAAAAATTTCTACTAATGCATACAATTTAAAATTCTCCCTTGACTATAGCCAACAAATGATCACCTTTCTTGATCTTACCATAACCATCAACAATGATGGTAAATTATATTCCTCGCTATATAGAAAAGCTTCGGCTGGCAACACTATATTGCACGCATCTAGCTCTCATCCTAAAACTCTCCTAAAAAGTATACCGTACAGCCAATACCTACGCATAAGAAGAAATTGTACCAATGATAAAGATTTTTACCAATCCTCCTACGAACTATATCAGAGATTAAAATTAAGAGGCTACAGCCATAATTTACTTAAACAATCATTCAATAGAGTTAAATGTCTGGAACGAAAGGAATTGATCTTTAGGGACAAAAATCTCCAATCAATGCAACCTGTACGCCTTATTACCCAATACTCAAACCAATCTACCCAAATTAGGGACACCATAAATACATTTTGGCCCCTACTCTCAACTGATCCAATAGTAGGACAATATGTGAAAACATACCCGGAAATCACCTACCGGCGACCACTATCTCTCAGTGATAAATTAACCTCCAGTCACTTCTATGCCCTAAATGACAGGAAAAAGGACCACCCAGGTACTTTTCCCTGTGGTCACTGTGACTCTTGTACCGTATATACTCGAGTATAGGCCGACCCGAATATAAGCCGAGGCACCTAATTTTACCACAAACAACTGGGAAAACTTATTGACTCGAGTATAAGCCTAGGGTGAGAAATGCGCAGCTACTGTAAGTGGAAAAGAGGGTCAACGATGCCCATTTGCAGCCTCACTGTGCCCATGCAGATGGACACAGTTGACCGATTTGGGGCCCTGTATCTCAGGGTCACTTAGTGCTAGGAACCCCATCTTTAGATATGTTGTAGTGCTAATTCCACTGGGTTGGAATACAACATTTGGGGTTCCTAGCACCAAGTTTCCCCGAGATACGGGGCCCCAAATTTGGGTCAGAAAATCTCAAGCACTTTTCTGCAGCAGAGAATGACATTTTCTGAACCGAATTTGGGGCCCTGTATCTCGGGGCCACTTAGTGCTAGGAACCCCATATTTGGATATGTTGTAGTGCTCGTTCAACTGGTTTTGAATGACAAATTTGGGGTTCCTAGCTCCAAGTTTTCCCGAGATATGGGGCCCCAAATTCGGGTCAGAAAATGTCAAGCACTTTTCTGCAGCAGAGAATGACATTTTCCGAACCGACTTTGGGGCCCCGTATCTCGGGGCCACTTAGTGCTAGGAACCCCATATTTGGATATGTTATAGTACTAGGTCCACTGGGTTGGCACACCAATTTGGGACTCCTAGACCCAAGTGGCCCCGAGATACGGGGCCCCAAATTCGGGTCGTAAATTTTTTTTTTTTGCTGCAGAAAAGTGCTTGACTCGAGTATAAGCCGAGGGGGGCACTTTCAGCACAAAAAAATGTGCTGAAAAACTCGGCTTATACTCGAGTATATACGGTATATTTCTGTCCAACTCCAATACCACCTTATTACCGAATGGTAACTTACACAAACCTAAATACCGGGTTACCTGTAACACCATAGGAGTCATTTACTTAGCCACCTGCCGCTGTGGATGTTTCTATGTCGGCAAAACAAAGAGAGCACTTTCCATCCGCATACAGGACCATATTAAACCCCTACTTAAAAAGAAAATCTCAACATCAGTTAACCGCCATGTTGCCCAAAAACATAACTTCGATGCTACTGCAATTTTATTTTCTGCCCTTGAACATATACCCCTCAATATACGTGGAGGGGACATTGATACTCGCCTACTCCAACTTGAAACTAGGTGGATATACACCTTGGATGCCACCAGACACCCGGGCATGAATGAATACATTAGCTTTAAATCATTCTTGTAATTTGTCTTTATACCACCTTCCTCTTCCCCCTTCCAATTCCCCTTCCTTCCCTTTTTCCCTCTCCCTTTCTTTCCTCATTCATATAATCTTTTATGCCCCCCCCCGTCTGGCCCTTACCTGTTGAGCTCACTTCCAACATGCGCCAAAGCTCGCTCCGCCTCCCTTTCCTAATTTTCTTAAATGTATAAATAACTTAATGATACCTCTTAAATACACATTGAAAATACTTCAAAATATCAAAAAATCTTATCAAATATACCGTATGGGAATTGATTTGCAAACTTGTTTCCTTCCTTAACCTCGATGTAATTCTCTAATCCGTCCATGTTATATTTATCTATTTGCCTTTAACAATTAAAATAGGCACTTGATAAACATCAACTTGAATTGATTTGCCTAAATTGTCTATGTTCAAATAAACTCTTTAATGCCAGTATTAATTTAAAGGCATTCAAACTGCCTTTACCCTAGTATGCCTACTTTAATCGTAGGCTATCTATTCCTTCTGATCAGAGACTTCGATTGGACGAGATATCCTCTGTATTATGCGATCCACCGGATCGCCCCACTAACACCCCCAGGCTCAGTCCTTCTTTCCCCCTTCTTCTCTCTCTCAAACATCCCACCAGTTCCATCTATCGGCTGTCATGACACGGCCGCTGATTGGATGTTGGATGTGTCTATCCGGGAGTGCCTCCTTGCCTAGTATGGACACCCGAGGGCGGTGCTACCAAGCCCGCCCACTTCTAGCCTCTGCAGCCAATCGCCACATCTTGGCGATTACGTCATCACGCCGCTCACACGCACACCGCCAGGAATTATGGCCCTTTGAGGCCCCTGACGGAGTTGCGTGTGATGCGCCTGCGCATAGGCTCTCATGTCCGCTGGCTGAGGGGCGTTCCCCACGCCCTCTCAGACTGGAAGGCGAGTATAAAAGCCAGCTTGTCAGTTCAGTCCACCACGGGACCTTGGAGGCACCTGACGCACCACATTCCTCTTCAACCAAGTAAGTTATTCGAGCCTATTCTCTATTTACCCTTTGATCCTCTAACTGGCATTTTTTGCCTTTTCTAATTTGGCTCGCCCTGACTATCTATACCTCTAATCCACCAGAGATCTTCGACCATTTGGACACCTTCTCCATCTAATAGGTGCCCATATACTGGATAGTGATGTTTTATTCCGCCCTCTTATGAAAACACCGCTCTGCGCTATAGGTATGTGTTACTGACAATTCTAGGCTGATCTTTTTATATACCAGTCATGTATTGAGAAGATGTGTATAAATATATAATTTAAATAAATAAATAAATATATGTATATATGTGCAAAATAAATATATAAATATCAAAATAAATGAGAATATATATATATATATATGCATATGCATAGATGTGATGAAGTTGAATGTGTGATGTGCAAACAAAATCTCAGTATGATATATACGTATAGTGAGCCTTATACATATATCAACAGCTGCTGCTTAAAAACAAAATCAATATAGAAAAATACAAACAACGTTGGGTGGACCGTGCTCAGTCCCCTCTAATAGAAGTTTGTAGCAGCGCTAAAGATATTTTTTCCAAGTGAATGAAAAATCATAAATATACACACTTAGAGTGAATGACCATATATCTCACTAGAATATGTACATATAAAAATTATAATAAATATATATATGTAAAACATAAGAATCGAGTGAGAGTGATAAAAAGTCCAATAAGTGCTTTAAAAGTATCCAAGTGAATGGTGAACCATATACATGGTGAAAAAAATGATCAATAAAATAAATATATATAAAAAAATAAATATATATAAAAAAAACTGTGTCTCCAGTCCGCTTAAATATTGCTTGACAATCTAATCAAGACAATCTGTGGAAAACCACCGAGTGACAGTTCCCAGTTGATATAAAACAGTTAAAAATGTGGTGATATTTGAGTGATCCGGCCACCATGCGTTTCCACCTTGTGTAAGAATCGTCCCCCTATGGGGCTGCACTCACCAGAACACTGCTTTAAATACGCCTGTAGTTAAATATGGGCCTTCTCCTCCAACATCAGACCGTCTGCCAGCGCGAAAATAAGACCAGATCCTCTATCCAGCATCCCCTGATCAATACTCCACCAGCGCGGTTACATAGTGTGTGAAACAAATGGAGGGCCACATAGTGTAATACTGCTTAAAAATTATACTTTTATTGAATCACTTCCCCTTTAAAAAAGATCCCCCCTAGTAGTAACTGCGTACCACACAATAACTTTCATAAGCCTTTTGGATAAATGTAGGATCTACTATGCCTGGGTTCCACAGGATGTGGAAAAACGAGTTCCGCTGTGTGTCTGAGCGGCGTCTCTCCTTCCTGGTACACCTGGAACGCACAGTGGACCGCAAGCGTGATGACGTCACTTCCTGCTGACCTACGCCCTCTGACGCGTTTCGTCATTTCCGACTTCTTCTCGAGGGCGTAGGTCATCAGGGAGGAAGTGACAATTATATGCACTGACTGATGGACCCAACGTCCAATGGGGAGGCTGGAATACTCACACCACGGACGAAGGGGCCGTAGACCAGATGTGCAGACACTAGAGGTCTAACAAAGACATCTAGCAGATAACTCCGGTGTCAGTGTATTTACAGCTTCGTTCACAAACACATTTAAGGCATCATTATGATGTGAACTGTATCTTTGTGACAAAGATGTATACATATTCAATCCCACATATTATTCCCATGTCATTTCGTTTTAAATGGGCTGTCATTATTAATAACCGTATTAGCCTATTGTAAGTGGTATATGGTGCATATCCGTGGGATATGCGGATAAGTGGATGTTAAATGCATAATCTGACCCGCTGAATGCGGGGGAGACCCATTGGAATGTTTGTACCTTACGATTAGCAATAACAGCCCATATTCAAAATACAGCAATGTTATATATATTGTGACAGTAGGAGATGCTGTCTAGGTGGAATTGACGGTTTGGGGGACACAGGGTATGCACATTTGCTTGGTGCAAGGCTACAGAGCATAAATGTGGACTGGAGAGAACTGCTTTTGCAGCTTTCTCCAGGTTTTGGTATTTGGTCATGGGGCTCTGTAGTTTGGAGATTCCAGAGTGTCTTGGGTGGGACGGAATCTCCAACCCTGTGTCCAGATTTTGTAAATTGCCAGCAGGGTGTGTGCTCAGGTGAGCACAGCACTTATAATGAGTGTATGGGAAGACTTCATGGCTCCCAGTTGGAGACTGCTCCACACCCAGAGAGACAGCAGGTCTCCAGGAGTCAGAGAGGTTGCAGGAGGCAGCCAGAACGTGCAACTGCAAGAAGCAGTGCAACAGCCTGAGGACTAAGGCCAGAGCGAAGCTGTGGGCGCTAAAGAGAAGCCATCCACAGTGAGGAAATCCTGTGGTCTGTGTGACCAGGACAAAGCGCAGAGGTACTGCTAAAGAGCCAGGTGGGCTAGCATTTTCTGTGAGTGTTTATTTGCTGGAGAAGAACCCCTGTGTGGGAAACCTTTATGTCAAAGACTTTCATTTGCCTTTTAATAAAAATGGGCTACCATGCCCTTAAATATAGTTCCTGACTGGCTTGAATCACTAACAAACGCATCTACCACGAGAGCTAATGGTCCCCCATGTTACAAGTGGTTGTTGGATGCGGGCACAAGACGGTGGAATCTGGGTCCTTGCTCCACAGTGAGTTCAAGTCAGGAACTATTGGCTGTGTATCGAAGTGCAGCCAGGCAAAAGGCATTGCGTGTTGCAGGTTGTGTACCTGTGAATGAAAAGTCAATTTTTTTTTTTTTTCCTTCTATGAACTGTTTGTGTGCATGAGACAGCACAATCTGTGTGTGCACTGTGCAGGTGAGGAAAGCTTGCATCAAGTGAAAAGCAACTTGCTTTAAAGTGACAGTGCTTCATTTTTTGCTGGAGGGCACAAAAGTGCAGTTGAGTGACTGTGAATATGGAGAGCCCACCAGTGTTTGAATCTGCAGTGGATTGGTGCAAGCGGCACCTAGCAGCACTGAACCCAGATAAAGAGGAAAGCAAGTCAACCCTCAGTGCAAGGAGAGAGTGGGGGCATGTTGTCTCCAAGTGTCCTTTGTCTCAGTCTCCAATACAAGGTGACAAGGCCAGACAAAGGTCTGCAACAATGTTTAGGAAGCCTGATTTGAGTCCCAGGAGTGTCCAAAAGGTTGATCAGAAGTTCAAGAAGTATGTGGTTGCCCGTAGCAACCGTGGTGATCTCAAGTCTGCAAACTATGCAAGAAACGTATTGCCGACAGAGGATCGTGGCAAGTTGAAAGCAACAATGCTTCAAGGAGTGAAAAGTCGCTGCATTTGGGAGAGTCAGCAAAGTGCAGCTGGGAGACCACCGTTTCCATTAGCAACCAGAGAAAATGTGCCAATGAGAATGAGGAGCTACAGGGAAGAGTTGCCCCACCATCCTCAGAGAGATGCCAGTGAAATTATGCATGTTGGGAGAGTGCCATCTCCCTTAGCAACAGGAGAAAGTCGCCAAGTAACATGCCAGGAATGTGGTCAACTGGGGCATGGGATCTTTTCTTGTCCTAGCTTGTGGAATACAGCTGCTGATATTGTTGCTGGGCTTAACTCTTCACCTGCAAGCCCGGAGTCCTGTGTTAAAATGCTTGCAGTCACCCCTGGCAACAAAGAAGAAATTCCTGTTGTGCCTGCTGCAGTTTCATCCTATGGCCACCAGGGAGAGTTGGCCAGTAAAAGTGCGATGAAGGATAGACAACGTACTCAAATGAAGCCAGAGTTAACTGCTACAGATTATGGTAAGACTGTTGCAGTTTGTGGGACTGATCCCAGTGAAGTGGGAGTATATCCAGCTGGGAGATCAGCAGGTGTAAAAATGGACTTGCTGCAGTGTGCTACCCCGAGTAGTGGGGAGACACAGGTTGAAGCTCAACCTGCAGCAAGGTTAAGAACTCAAAAAGACTGGACTCTGTATGTGCCTGGTGTAATCCACCAGAGTGTTGAAAGTGGTAACCTAGGGGTGACCAATACAGTTTGTGTGCCAGGTTCCCTAGTGACAGGTGCTACAGAGATGCCCAGGGAAACCTCCCAGGAGCCCACAATGGTGAGGCACGTGGTTTCCCAGGACAACTGTGGAGCCACCCTAGTGGGCAAAAGAATGCCTTTGGAGAGGAAGGATGGTGTGCTGAGCGGCACACAGGGCGCTGTGTGTTCTGACCAAAAACAGCCTGTTAAAGCTTATAACACTGATATGTCTATGAATGCTGATGGTAAAGGTACTGCTGATGATACATGTACTTATGGTGATGTGTTCAAAAGTAATGAGGAAAGAGGGATGTCTCCCTTGGCAACCAGACGCAGAGCCTCAGGGTTGTCCATGGAAGTCTCAGGGACTCTCCATGCGCTTGAGCCAGAGATTTTCCAGGACAACACTGAATTTGCTCTGGTGGAACAGACTGGGTCTACACCATGCAGTGAAAGTTTATGTGAACAGTGCGTTTACCATATGTGTAACCCAGTTGGTAAGGGGTTAAGTCAGCTGGCCACAGCTGAAGGTACACAGCTGAGTGTGTTAGCGCCTCAGGAGCAAGGTGGTGAGGGTGTATTGCAGCCTGCCTTGTTTGAAGCATTAGAAAAGGGTAAAAGCATGTTGTCAAAATGTGATTTATATAGAACTGACAAAGGTACTGTTTGTGCTGCTGAATCCCAGGTGCCTCCTAGAGCAGATGATGAGGTACTGGTGATCCCTCATAATAGAAGCACAATGGATTGGGACGGTTGGGCCAAACAATTACTAGCCATGTTAGACAAGGCTATGTTGAGTGACAGGGGTGTGAATACAACAACTGCTATACCAGATCAGGGCGCATGCATGGCAGATGTGGTGTTCACAGCCCAGCAGCTGAATGTCAAGTGTCAAGGTGACTCGCAGAGGCTTATTGGTGAGTTAGAGGGCATGAGTAGGAGACATGCGTCTGACAGTGGTTCAGAGGAGCGTCAGGCTGTGATGGATACCTCCAGTGAGGTGGAGGCCCCTTTAAATTTCTCGGGCCCTCAAGCTGCAGTGAATGAGCCCCTCCATGTCTCTAATAAGGGAAAGGTCCCCAAAAATGTTTTGCATATTGATGTGAAGTGTATAGAAATTACAGATATGCTAGTGGAACTGCTTGAACTAGTGAAAGCTCATTCCTTGTATACCTGGGTGCCTCCATTACAGTCAGATGTGGTAGTGCTGCATGGTACCAAAGGGTGGAGCCAGGTAATGCAAGCTGTGCTGGGTAACATTAATCACCAGTGGAACTGGTTGGTACGGTGCTTATTAATAGTCTGGCAAGTGATCACACAGTTCCCTGTGAGGGTGCTTCCGGATAAGGTTCAGTACGGAAGGCGCTCTGGGGGGCTGCTGGAGACATCCAAGGTCTCTCCGCCTGATGCGTTGATGGACATGTCTGCTAGTGCGGTCCGAGGTGCGGCTGAGCAGGGTTTAGTAAATGGCGCGGATACTGCCTCACCCGCTAAACCTCCCAAGAAGGAAGGGCCAGATATGGACGCGGCAAAAGCAGACATTCTGTCTGTCACCTGCAGAGAGGTACAAGTTGGGGTACCCGGAGATGCTTTTAAATATAGTATGGCGAGGAACAAAAATTGTGACATGGAAAAATGTGAGCTGGCAAAGATTGCTTTTGCTATAAATGGGTCATGTGTTGCTCAATGTCAATTGCTAGGACAACTGCCCACAGAGATTTGGACAACAGGTGAAGGGAAGCCTTGTGAAGGTCCCATAGGGGGTAGCTGCTCACCTGTGTGTTGTCCCTCCTTGGGCCTGGCCCTACCAAACCCTCAACAAGAAAGAATTGACGGTATCGGTAATTGGAGAAATGGTGGTGTATTACTGAATGTTAATGTAAATAATGACCTTGATATGGCCATGAATAATTTCTTGGAAAATGAGCATGATACACAGATGTTGGGCTCTGGGGAGTTGGTAGTCAAAGGTAAAGGCAAAAGAGTTGGTAAACCCAAGAGACCCATTGTGATGGGTAAAACAGGTATTAGTGAGGGAAAAGGTGGTTCCTCATCAGGCGTAGTGTCTGGAGCAAGTTCCCTACAGAATCCGGAAACTGAGTTGGAAGGAAGTAGCAGGAAAGGCAGGATTCCACCAGAAAAGAAATGTGAGCTCAGGAACCCCAAGGATAGAGGGAGTAGGCTGAGGATACAGAACTGTAGGACCCCGTTGCGATCCAGAGTAGGGCGTGCCTGGAAACGCACCCGAAAAAAAAATTGGGCCTACGCAGCGAACAGCTGGCGCAGAAGTGCCCCAATCAAGGATTCGGGCTGGTGTGTTCCGGCCCCTTCGGGTTCGAAACAAGGGGAGGGGATATGTGACAGTAGGAGATGCTGTCTAGGTGGAATTGACGGTTTGGGGGACACAGGGTATGCACATTTGCTTGGTGCAAGGCTACAGAGCATAAATGTGGACTGGAGAGAACTGCTTTTGCAGCTTTCTCCAGGTTTTGGTATTTGGTCATGGGGCTCTGTAGTTTGGAGATTCCAGAGTGTCTTGGGTGGGACGGAATCTCCAACCCTGTGTCCAGATTTTGTAAATTGCCAGCAGGGTGTGTGCTCAGGTGAGCACAGCACTTATAATGAGTGTATGGGAAGACTTCATGGCTCCCAGTTGGAGACTGCTCCACACCCAGAGAGACAGCAGGTCTCCAGGAGTCAGAGAGGTTGCAGGAGGCAGCCAGAACGTGCAACTGCAAGAAGCAGTGCAACAGCCTGAGGACTAAGGCCAGAGCGAAGCTGTGGGCGCTAAAGAGAAGCCATCCACAGTGAGGAAATCCTGTGGTCTGTGTGACCAGGACAAAGCGCAGAGGTACTGCTAAAGAGCCAGGTGGGCTAGCATTTTCTGTGAGTGTTTATTTGCTGGAGAAGAACCCCTGTGTGGGAAACCTTTATGTCAAAGACTTTCATTTGCCTTTTAATAAAAATGGGCTACCATGCCCTTAAATATAGTTCCTGACTGGCTTGAATCACTAACAAACGCATCTACCACGAGAGCTAATGGTCCCCCATGTTACAATATATTGAAGGAACGTGAACCTGAACATACAATGGTCACAAGATATAAATATATATATATATACACCCTCCGATGGAGGTATATTGCGGAGGGGTGTGCACATGACAAATAAAACGATGGGAATATATGTGGGACAGGATGTTCCGATAAAAGGGTATATGGTATAAAAACTGTGTAAATAAATAATCCTTGATAAACACAGAGAATTCCCATAATAAAAAAGTCATTATTATATAAAAAATATATATAATAATAATATAAAAATTAATTACATAAAAAGTATATATATAAAAATATTGTGCAAAGTATTTATGTAAAAAATACTCTATAAAAATACATGTGTATATATATTTTATGAACTCATTTTAAAATTAGACAAGGATATATAAAAATCAATAAAAAATGGTATTAACCCTATATGTATTCGCATATATTTTTAGAAAATATAAAAAAATATATATAAAATTATAAAATGGGTAAATGTCATAATAATAGTAAAAAAGGAATGCATAGTAAGATGAGAGGGACTAAAAGGTAGTTTTAGTATCTCATATTCATGTTCCTTAAATATGTACATGCAACCAGAACGGAGAAATCAACAACGTACAAGAGGCTGTCTAGTAGTGTTTATGAGTGGATGGGTATGTAGTATGTTTTTCCTGAGACGCTATGTGTCGCTTATAAAGCAATTAATATCTAGCTCGATGTTTAATCCTTTAGGCGAGAGGACGTCAACTAGATATATCCATTTTGTTTCTTGCTTTGACAGTTCCCGGACCATATTTAAACCTCTCCAATGGGGTTGAATCTGTTCGATGCCCCAGAATTGGAGTCCTTTGGGGTCCTTGTCGTGTTTGAGTTTAAAGTGCAGTGAGACATTGTGGTCTTTGAAACCAATCTTTATGTTATGAATATGCTCAGCAATTCACACTCTTAGCAATCTTTTTGTACGCCCAATATACATTAATCCGCATGGGCATTTTAAGGCGTACACGACATGTGTGCTGTTGCACGTAATGAACTGTTTTATGGAAAAACTGTTATTGTTGACTGTGGAAACAAAATTTTCCAATTTCCTAAGCGGTGTGGATACTTCTCGGCATGCTTTACATTTCCTACAAGCGAAAAAACCGTTCTGTTCCCAAAATGTGGGTGGTTTTTTTGGGGGGTCTATTACCTTCTTTACCACCTGGTCTCCAAAACTGGGTGCTTTTCTGTAAATGAATCTAGGAGCCGGGGGTAGAGCTGTCATTAATTTCTTGTCCAAAAGTAGGACGTGCCAGTGATTTTTAAAAATTTGTTCTACCTCTTGGTACTGTGTATGGTAACCTGATATAAAAGCCCATTCCAGGTTTTGTTTACTGGCAGGTGTACATAATTTCTTATTTTCTTCTAAGGTGGTGGATCTGGGTATTGCATTAACCTCTTCCACTATCTTCTGTAACTTCGCAGGATCATATCCTCTCACTTCAAACCTATCTGTGAGGATCTTAGATTGTTCAATATAGTCGTTTTCTTCAGAGCAATTTCTTCTCACCCTCATTAGTTGACCTTTTGGGATATTCTTTAACCAAAGTGGGTGATGTCCACTTGATGTCGGTAGATAGCTGTTTCGGTCGTTTTTTTTGAAAAAAACTTTAGTTTCTAGTCTGTCTTGTTTCCGATATATTGTGACATCTAAAAAGTTAATTTCATTAAAATCACTGACCGACGTTAATTTGATGTTATTATTGTTGTTATTAAGACTATTTAAAAATATTTCAAGACTAAAAGAGGACCCTGCCCAGATAAAAAACAAATCATCGATAAAACGTTTATAAAATCGTAGTTCCGGTCGCTGATTGTTAAAAATAATCTTATCTTCCCATTCGGCCATGAATAAATTAGCAATACTTGGGGCGAACTTAGCCCCCATGGCAACACCTCTTTGCTGGGAATAGAACTCTCCTCCATACCAGAAATAATTGTGGGATAAACAGAAATCCAGAGCATTCCTTAAAAACCTCTTTTGATTAAAAGCCAAATCTTCTCGTTTACTTAGAGCCCAATTCAGGGCTAGCAGAGCGTCATCATGCTGTATAATCGAGTACAGCGAAGAAACATCGGCTGTGACGAGAATAATTTGTTCGTTGTTCTCAAGATTGACTTCTTGTAGACAGTTAAGGAAATTTTTTGTGTCTCTTAGATATGACTTCGTCTCCCTCACACTTTTCTGTAGGAAGGTATCCAAATATTGTCCCAGCCTGGATGAGACAGACTCAATACTATTAACGATTGGTCTTGCTGGTGGATTGGTTGGATCCTTGTGGATCTTAGGCAGGGTATATATTGTGGGTACTCGGCTGCTTGTGGGTATTAGATATCTTCTCTCTTTGCTGGAGAGCACTCCCGAGTGAGCGCCCATCTCTATTAGTCTTTCTAGGTCGTCTCTATATGCTTGTGTGGGATCTTTATTCAGAGTTTTATAAGTATCTTTATCTGACAACATCTCCGAAATTTGTTTGTGGTAGAACTCTTTGGAGAGTATCACCACTCCTCCACCTTTATCGGCCGGTCTGATTACTATATCTTTACGTTTTTCTAGAAGTTTTATGCCTTCTTCAACGTGTTTTATGTTCACTTCTTTTTTTGGAGCCAATGTTTCCAGATCTTGTAATATCAGACTCTTGAAAACTTCTACATGGTGGTTCGGGTTGTTCGGTGGATTGAACAGTGATTTGTTCTTTAGCCCACTGTTTATAATCCCAGGTCTTTCATTTGTTTTGGTTATTTGGGGTGTTTGCGTTGTTTGGATGCTACTTGTTATTTCATTAGTGCTTCCATTCCCCAAAAAATATTTTTTTATATTTATTTTTCTAATGTATTTGTGTATGTCAATGTACACATTAAACTTGTTGATGGGCTTTTTTAGGCCGCATTTAAGGCCCAGGTTTAAAATGTTTAGTTCCTTGTGTGTGAGATCAACTTCTGTGAGATTAAAAATTCCTCCTACTCCGATCCCCTTCTTCTTTTGTTGGATCTTGCGTCCTGCCCTGCATCCTCTGTGTTTTCCTTTCTTTGTGGTAGTTGTGTACCTTCCTTGGGTTTTTTCAAATACTCTTCTCTTTGGTTGTAATCTTTGTGTTGACCCTGGGTAGATGGATGCTTCAGATAGGGCGATGGGTTTCTTAGGTGATAGGGGGGTTGGGATAGCATTGGGGGGCGCCCCCTGCGCGGGGGGTGTCCTCTGCCTCTCTGCTGCCCCCCCCGGCCTCTCCCTAAAAAAGGTCGGGGTAGCGGCCGGGATTCGTATTCCTCCTCATAGTTATATATTGGCTGGAACCTATTCTGTGTAATTATTCCGTTAGTTTGTTGTTGATGTTGTATTCTTTGATTGTTGCCTCTCGTTCCTTTATTCCTCCCTTTTCCTCTGTGTGTTGGGGTTGAATAATACCTTGGGGAATTCATATACAGATTGTCTTCATATTGCTCCCTTTCCTCCATCCATGGGATATTTGGTTTTTGGACTGGGGTGATATTTGGATTTCTTGGTGCCTGAATGGCCGTGGCTCCTTTAGGTTTTGCCCTTTCCGTATTTGGGTTATCTTGGTTGTCTGGTCCTTGTTGCCAGGAGTACATTTTATTATTTTTAAAATCGTCAAAATCCTTATGATATTTTTTGATTTTTTTCTTTTGGGTATCCTTGTCTACCTTTTCTAATCGTTTCTGTACCTTTAGATTAAAATCAATAATCTGTTGCGATTCCTTAATTGGATCTAATTGGAGTTTTAGATCGTTAATCTTTATCTCGATATTTGCCATTTTACGTTTTTTCCTTTGTATGATTAACTGCTGTAATTTAAAACCGACCCCGTTAAAAAAATCCAGCCATTCCTGGGTGGATGCTGGGTCGTCTAGTCCATCATGGGGATCACATCCCATCTTAAGCTCTTAATAATAATTTTATCTTTCATATATTGCTCAAGCGTACAGATGTCCCACCACGTTCTTACTTGCTTCTCCAAAATATTGCCTAGAGCCGCCATGGCTCCATTATAGTTGGTTTCAGTTGATGAGGGTGTATGATCTGAAAATAGGGTATCTATATCTATGTGTCTACTGTTTAGAAATTGTAGTACATCCATGGCTGCAGAGAAATTTGATATCGAATATTGGATGGTGATGTTTTATTCTGCCCTCTTATGAAAACACCGCTCTGCGCTATAGGTATGTGTTACTGACAATTCTAGGCTGATCTTTTTATATACCAGTCATGTATTGAGAAGATGTGTATAAATATATAATTTAAATAAATAAATAAATATATGTATATATGTGCAAAATAAATATATAAATATCAAAATAAATGAGAATATATATATATATATATATATATGCATATGCATAGATGTGATGAAGTTGAATGTGTGATGTGCAAACAAAATCTCAGTATGATATATACGTATAGTGAGCCTTATACATATATCAACAGCTGCTGCTTAAAAACAAAATCAATATAGAAAAATACAAACAACGTTGGGTGGACCGTGCTCAGTCCCCTCTAATAGAAGTTTGTAGCAGCGCTAAAGATATTTTTTCCAAGTGAATGAAAAATCATAAATATACACACTTAGAGTGAATGACCATATATCTCACTAGAATATGTACATATAAAAATTATAATAAATATATATATGTAAAACATAAGAATCGAGTGAGAGTGATAAAAAGTCCAATAAGTGCTTTAAAAGTATCCAAGTGAATGGTGAACCATATACATGGTGAAAAAAATGATCAATAAAATAAATATATATAAAAAAATAAATATATATAAAAAAAAACTGTGTCTCCAGTCCGCTTAAATATTGCTTGACAATCTAATCAAGACAATCTGTGGAAAACCACCGAGTGACAGTTCCCAGTTGATATAAAACAGTTCAAAATTTGGTGATATTTGAGTGATCCGGCCACCATGCGTTTCCACCTTGTGTAAGAATCGTCCCCCTATGGGGCTGCACTCACCAGAACACTGCTTTAAATACGCCTGTAGTTAAATATGGGCCTTCTCCTCCAACATCAGACCGTCTGCCAGCGCGAAAATAAGACCAGATCCTCTATCCAGCATCCCCTGATCAATACTCCACCAGCGCGGTTACATAGTGTGTGAAACAAATGGAGGGCCACATAGTGTAATACTGCTTAAAAATTATACTTTTATTGAATCACTTCCCCTTTAAAAAAGATCCCCCCTAGTAGTAACTGCGTACCACACAATAACTTTCATAAGCCTTTTGGATAAATGTAGGATCTACTATGCCTGGGTTCCACAGGATGTGGAAAAACGAGTTCCGCTGTGTGTCTGAGCGGCGTCTCTCCTTCCTGGTACACCTGGAACGCACAGTGGACCGCAAGCGTGATGACGTCACTTCCTGCTGACCTACGCCCTCTGACGCGTTTCGTCATTTCCGACTTCTTCTCGAGGGCGTAGGTCATCAGGGAGGAAGTGACAATTATATGCACTGACTGATGGACCCAACGTCCAATGGGGAGGCTGGAATACTCACACCACGGACGAAGGGGCCGTAGACCAGATGTGCAGACACTAGAGGTCTAACAAAGACATCTAGCAGATAACTCCGGTGTCAGTGTATTTACAGCTTCGTTCACAAACACATTTAAGGCATCATTATGATGTGAACTGTATCTTTGTGACAAAGATGTATACATATTCAATCCCACATATTATTCCCATGTCATTTAGTTTTAAATGGGCTGTCATTATTAATAACCGTATTAGCCTATTGTAAGTGGTATATGGTGCATATCCGTGGGATATGCGGATAAGTGGATGTTAAATGCATAATCTGACCCGCTGAATGCGGGGGAGACCCATTGGAATGTTTGTACCTTACGATTAGCAATAACAGCCCATATTCAAAATACAGCAATGTTATATATATATTGAAGGAACGTGAACCTGAACATACAATGGTCACAAGATATAAATATATATATATATACACCCTCCGATGGAGGTATATTGCGGAGGGGTGTGCACATGACAAATAAAACGATGGGAATATATGTGGGACAGGATGTTCCGATAAAAGGGTATATGGTATAAAAACTGTGTAAATAAATAATCCTTGATAAACACAGAGAATTCCCATAATAAAAAAGTCATTATTATATAAAAAATATATATATATAATAATATAAAAATTAATTACATAAAAAGTATATATATAAAAATATTGTGCAAAGTATTTATGTAAAAAATACTCTATAAAAATACATGTATATATATTTTATGAACTCATTTTAAAATTAGACAAGGATATATAAAAATCAATAAAAAATGGTATTAACCCTATATGTATTCGCATATATTTTTAGAAAATATAAAAAAATATATATAAAATTATAAAATGGGTAAATGTCATAATAATAGTAAAAAAGGAATGCATAGTAAGATGAGAGGGACTAAAAGGTAGTTTTAGTATCTCATATTCATGTTCCTTAAAGCGGTTCTACACCCATTTCATTTAGTAAATCTCTTTGCCTTCCAAATCAGGCAAAGAGTACTAAATGAATTGTTTTTTTTTTTTTTTTTTTTTACTTACCTTGTAATTGAAGACTTCCGGTCTTCTCCCTCTGCGGCGGCGGGCGGGGTCTTGCGTCGATCGTCGTCACGCCGCACTGTCTCCTGGGATCTGGTGTCATTGATCCCAGGAGTCAGTGCGGGCATCTTCCGAAATCTCGCGAGATTTCGGCCACATCTTCCGAAATCTCCCGAGATTTCGGCCGCATCTGCCGAAATCTCGTGAGATCTCGGCAGATGAGCCGTTACTGCGCACGCGCGAGTAACGGCAGTGCATGGTGGGCCATCTAAAGTCCCTGTGGGTGTTTCACATGCCCACAGGCAAGATGGCCCCCAGCACTAAAGAAGAAGACGAGGAACTTCATCGGACGAAAACCGGCGGCGATCGAGATGGAAGATGGAACAGGTGAGTCCCCTAATAAAGGTAAGCACACTTTATATTACATCCTTAAAAAAAAAAATTTTTTTCAGAGTGCAGAACCGCTTTAAATATGTACATGCAACCAGAACGGAGAAATCAACAACGTACAAGAGGCTGTCTAGTAGTGTTTATGAGTGGATGGGTATGTAGTATGTTTTTCCTGAGACGCTATGTGTCGCTTATAAAGCAATTAATATCTAGCTCGATGTTTAATCCTTTAGGCGAGAGGACGTCAACTAGATATATCCATTTTGTTTCTTGCTTTGACAGTTCCCGGACCATATTTAAACCATATTTAAACCTCTCCAATGGGGTTGAATCAATATTCAAGCAATATTTAAGCGGACTGGAGACACAGTTTTTTTATATATATTTATTTTTTTATATATATTTATTTTATTGATCATTTTTTTCACCATGTATATGGTTCACCATTCACTTGGATACTTTTAAAGCACTTATTGGACTTTTTATCACTCTCACTCGATTCTTATGTTTTACATATATATATTTATTATAATTTTTATATGTACATATTCTAGTGAGATATATGGTCATTCACTCTAAGTGTGTATATTTATGATTTTTCATTCACTTGGAAAAAATATCTTTAGCGCTGCTACAAACTTCTATTAGAGGGGACTGAGCAAGGTGCCCATATACGCCCGCATTTGGGCAGGAGTGGTCCTCATATTCATAAAATGACACAGGTATTAGACTATAAATTTGTTTTTTGTATTTATATCCAATTTCCCCCCCCCCCCCCCCCCCCCTCCTTCCCATTCCCCTTTAAGTTACGGAACCTTATTTTTATCAATACTTTTCAGGTGCCTCCCGTTTTCTAATCATCCCCTCCCAGAATATAAGGCTCTTCTAACTTTGTTACCAGCCTTCTTTTAAACCAATTATTGAAGTAAGTAAATATTTGAGACATATGTCCTTCATATAGTGTATGGCGTTATGTCCATGAACTAATCTATCATGGACCTACAACACTATATTACTTAAACTTTCTTATAAACTTATTATTTCTTTTCAAATATTCCCCTCTTTTTTGACCAGAAAACCTCCTTTTTTTGACCTGGCTTGACTCGCCTTCTGCTATGCATTGTAGGCACCCTTTAAGACCACCTTACTCCACAGCTTGAGCTGAATCTGACTTTTCACCATCTATACCGATTTGGGTAAGTTTTTTGATTGAGTTTAAGGGGGACACCCCCGTTCTTCGATCACTAGGGGATATGGGGTGGGGGCATCCCTATAGGACCGTAATCAGTGGACTCTCTCCCTAAGCTATCTCTACCATAAATCCCTCCTTTGTACAAATGGGCACTGGTTCATTTCCGGTCTCATCTATCAATAATTTATACTAATTATGATAATCTTTCCCATTAGATACACTTATCTTGTACAGTAGACCCACCCTGAGGAAGCCATTGATATGGCAAAACATGTCGGAACTGTCTACTAAGATGCACCCAGTCCATCTCAGGTCATCTTATCTACAGTAATTTTGAATTATTTTCCAAATTTTATGTGTATTTCTGAAACTAAATGGTAATCTTGGATTGTTCTTTGCACAAATGACCATGTATCCTTTAGAACGAATTTAATCGTTTCTTGCTATGACCCCTCATGATGAAGCATTGTTAAATGTATATCATTAATTCCTTCTCCCCTTTTTTTTCTTTTTGTATGTAACTATTTATATGATTGTACTTATATGCAATAAAACTATTTTGTATTAACAAACAAGTGTTTTGAGCATTGAACTGTGAGTTAACCCTGACTCTCCTACATCATTATTGCACCGCTATAATCCCTAGTCCACTACCCCCTTTGTTTAAACTTTTAGCTTTCAGTTTGGGGGTGCTAAAACCAGATAATAATTGTAGTGATTACTGCCCTTTTAAACGTGCTTCTAGCAAGCTTCAATAGGCTTTTTACAAACTTCAAGTAGTGCTAAAGCTTGCAGAAAACTTGTTAAAACCTGGCAGCACCTTGCTTAAAGTTACAGCACTCCTGCTAAAGTGGAACTTTACCCCCTCATTATCCACCCCCCCCCTCTTCTATGTCGCTATCTTCAAAAAATCCAGCGGGTGTGCATATTTCTCACAGGTCTCTGTCAGGTATTTGGGACCTGACAGATAACTGTGGTGCATCTGCACATGCTGTGGCTTTTGCAGATGGTGGCACAGAAGAGGGGCGGGGATTTCAGTGCATGTGCACAATTGTTACTAGTTTCAGGTACATGGGCATTGTAGTGACCCACTGCATCTGTGCGCATGTGCAGAGATTCCCTGCAGGAGTGAAGACTCTTATCAACACCAATGACATGTTTGCTCCCAAGCCGACTCTTGTGGCGCACATGTACCCTGGATAACATACTGACACTTGGGATAGAAAATCCCAGGAGGCAGAAGGGCCCAGCCTAGACCAAAAAGATACTGTACTTTGGAGAAAATAGTGAAAATTTTTACCAGTTTTGTAAGAGAGAGGGGGAGAAAAAGATGATTTAATGGCTTGAGTTCTGCATTAAGCTCTGTGTTTAATATCCCCAATCTTCAGCAACACTTGTCATTGTCTACACGCATAGAGGCCAATATAATGACTTGGTTGTGCAATGTGTGCAAACGTAATGATGTCAAATACACAACCAAAGCAATAAATATTAGTTTAATGTATGTAAGTATATTTTAGTTAACCAATAACAGTTATGTTTAAGTCCAGGACAATTGCAGGTAAAGAAGCATGTCACCACACTTAATTAGGATAATTTGTATTCATATCCCTCAAGGACAATTCCAACTAATATTTGCAATAAAGGTCAAGACTGTTTCACAGATTCTTCAACCTTTTCTACCCACACAAAATAAAAAAAAGAACCTTTCTCAGCATTTCCTCCTCCAAAAAAAAAACTACAGTGCCCAATTTAAGTGATAAGGTGAATATTTGATGGCATCGAGTGTTTTGGGTTCAATACACGTCAGTGGAATACAGAGTGCATTTTATTTGGTGCACTAATAGCTGGTGGCCACTCACCTGCTTTCATGTGGCCCTGTCCTCCCCAGACCCCTGTCTCTGGATGCCTATGAATATTTTTCACCCTCTGATTAGTGAACAAAAACTGAAAGGAAGAAGATAAGCCACACAACAGAGCAGGTAAGTGTATGAGGAGAGTAGGTGGACAGCAACACAAAGTTGTCAGTGTTGTAGCAAAAGGAATGAGAAGTGTGGGCAGCCCTCTACCATTAGACCTAGCTGCTAATTGAAATCTGTGGCTTTAGCTTAGTTAGCATAAATATAAGGCCTTCAGTTTTTTAAGCTTAATGTCCCAGCATTTTTTCCAGCAAATAAATAGTCTGCCTTAGGTCAATGCATGACATCCTGTGTGTTGAAGCCCATGCATTAAAGGCTCATTCACAGGGACAGCCAGGGGGTGGTAAAACCAGATAATTTTGCTGCATCATTATCACCCCCTATCTGCACCCCTGAAGGAGATGCAGCCATTCAGGGCTGTACCCTTGCTGCAACAAAAATAAAATGCCATGTTGCATTGATCAGTTGGTACCACCACTGAACACAACCCATTCAAGTGAATGGAGCTGCATTTTTACCACCATGCAACTGCATGCAATGCATAATTAATTATCCCCTCATCTTCTCTAAAGTAGCACTATGACATAATAAAACCTGTCCCTGACCACTTCTTCGTTTGTGCACCTACGTCATTTTCTGAGTGAAAATTGGTCTCAGCTTGATGAAACAGATGATCTGGTTTATCTCAAATAGTAAATCTGCTGCAGACCTGTAGAAAACTGTCTCATTTTACTGCTCAAAATAATCAATGCAGGGGTTGCAAATACACATAAAAGCCTGAATTAAAAAAACTCTTCAGCCACCTTCAGTCCCTGGCACCAGCATATTAACTGTGGGCAGCCGGCTGTGACTGCTTGCGACTTCACAGCGGACTGCTCACTGAGCATGCATGAATCACGTTGCACTATCTGAATAGTCCTGCCGCTTTCGGGGACCTATGACTTGTCCCAGAAGGCTGTGTGGGAAGAAGGGGGGACAAACTTCCACTCTGATCAAAACCAGGTTCCCACTCCACCCAGAAAATGTATGCGCCAAATGTGAAGGAGGAAGGGGGGAGGAGGAGGAAGAGCAGAACTTCCCTTTTTTGGGTGAAGTTCTGCTTTAAAGTGGTTGTTAATCCACAGTGTCTTCTTGCTACAGTCCCTTCTGTTATAGTAAAGCAGGGGTGCCCAACCTTTTGAAGAGCAAGGGCCACTTAAGCAACTTGGTAACTGGTCGCGGGCCACAATGAGCAGAGTGGGCGAATGACAGGTCCGTGTACACTCCGCATATGCAGAGCAGACACGGACACAGCCCACTCTACTCTATGGGCCCTCCGATCCACCCAGATGGAAGGGGACAGATCCCCTTCTGTTTTTTTTCTTTTAGCAGATCAGATTGAAGGTAGGCAGGTGTAAATGGACACGAGTCTGTTTACATTTGCCGCTCCATAGAGGTGAATGGAGGGTCTGATTGGGTCAGACCGATCATGTGAAAGGGGCCTAAGGCTGCTTTCACACTGATGTGCTGTGGTTTACCCATAACAGTGCACCTCTGGCTTTCCTATGGGTTAGCTGCACTTTGCCACAGTATTCTATTATATCCTGCAGGTGTGGTGCGCTTTCTGAAAGAGCACCAAACCCATACGTAATACCAGAGGTCTATGGCTCAGTGCAATTTGAAAGCAGCCCGGTAACCACTGCAGAACAGATAAGACCATATATACTCTGTGAATATAGTATTAAACATACCTTTAATAACAGTCTTCAATTCGGGTTTTGCCAGCTGTTGCTGTTCCAGGCAGAGTGCATTTGGTATCACTCCACTTGTGACAGGAGGTGGCACTATACAGGAAGCATCGTCTTATGTGGCTCTGCTACACACCCGCTTGCTTCCTCTACCGCTGGCTTCATTCACAACACTGATGCTCTGGGATGCCGGGTCGGGAACCCGTGATCTGGGCTTGCCAACCAGCCAGCCCAGAGCAGGAGGTCGTGGGCCACATCGGAGGGTTCCGCGGGCCACTGGTTGGGCACCCCTGTAGTAAAGGATGGGCCCCGGTGTATGTGTTTTGTAAAAAATAAGCCGCTATATACCTTATTATATAGCACCCCTCGGCGCTCACATGACTGGTCGCCTCTCTCGATCTGACAGCAAAGAAGGTGGGGCTGAGAATCCCCCGCTAACGTCAGCCAGGAGGAGGAGAAGAGAGGAGGAGAGAGGCAGGTGGTCATGTGAGCACTGAGCAGCGCTATGAAAAAGGTATACAGCGGCTTTATCTTTTTACAAAACACATACACTGGGGCACACAGACGAGATTGTAGCAAGAAGACACTGTTATTTTAGTAGCAGGAGGTGAGGGCCAGGGAGTGGATGGAGCTATTAGTCAGGGAGGGAAGGGTGAGAGAGGACAGAGGAGAGACAGGGTTACAAACACTTTAAATCTACATTTTTACTTGCTTAATACATGTCTCTAGTCCCTTTTCTTCATTATTGTTGCTAAAATATTCATGCTTTGCATTCTTTTTAAAGCTTTACATCTTGCAAAACTAGTTAGCACGTTCTTTTGCGAATACAAAGCTGTATATTTTAGAGTGTAAAAATATACAAAATGCAACCTGCAAACTGCAACGTATGTATAATAAATTATGTAAATATGATTCATGAAGACACACAATGATTCATAGCATGTATTTAGACTGTTGACATGATGTTTTCACTAGGTGTATATTTTTATCACTAAACTAAATACATTATTGAAATAAATGGGCTGCAAGGGTGCATATGGACATCTCAAAAATAAATCTATGAGAGCCCCCCCCAACAAAAAATGCAATACAGGTGATTAAGGATATGTTCACTTCAGGCATCCAATTATGTAAGTTTATGTATGTGTAATTATGTATGTGATGTTCCTATGTGTTAAATTCCTATGATAACAATTAAATGCATGAAGTGGTCAGACCTCCTTAACCACTTTAGCCCCGGACCAATTGTCAGCTTAAGGACCAGAGGTCTTTTTTCAATTTCGCACTGCACTACTTTAACTGGTAATTGCGCGGTCATGCAATTTTGTAACCAAACGAAATTTGCTTCCTTTTCTTCCCACAAATAGAGCTTTCTTTTGATGGTATTTGATTGCCTCTGTGATTTTTATTTTTTGCGATATAAACGGAAAAGGAGCGAAAATTTTGAAAAAAAAAAGAGATTTTCTACTTTTTGTTATAAAAAAAATCTAATAAACTCAATTTTAGTCAAACATTTGGGCCAAAATGTATTCAGCCACATGTCTTTAGTAAAAAAAAATGCCAATAAGCGTATATTTATTGGTTTGCGCAAAAGTTATAGCGTCTACAAACTAGAGTACATTTTCTGGAATTTACACGGCTTTTAATTTATGACTACCTATCTCATTTCTTGAGGTGCTAAAATGGCAGGGAAGTACAAAACCCCCCCAAATGACCCCATTTTGGAAAGTAGACACCCCAAGCTATTTGCTGAGAGGCATGTTGAGCCCATTGAATATTTTTTTTTTTTTAGTCCCAAGGGATTGAATAAAGACAAAAAAAAAAAAAAACATTTTTTTTTTCATAAAGTTGTCACTAAATGATATATTGCTCACACATGCCATGGTTATATGTGGAGATGCACCCCAAAATACATTTTGCTGCTTCTCCCGAGTATGGGGATACCACATGTGTGGGACTTTTTGGGAGCCTAGCCGCGCACGGGGCCCCGAAACCCAATCAACGCCTTCAGGGTTTCTAAGGGTGCAAATTTTTGATTTCACTCCTCACTACCTATCACAGTTTTGAAGGCCATAAAATGCCAAAATAGCACAAAACCCCCCCAAATGACCCCATTTTGGAAAGTAGACACCCCAAGCTATTTGCTGAGAGGCATGTTGAGTACATGGAATATTTTATATTTTGCCACAAGTTGCGGGAATATTACAAAATTTTTTTTTTTTTGCCCAAAGTTGTCACTAAATGATATATTGCCCACACATGCCATGGGCATATGTGGAATTACACCCCAAAATACATTCTGCTGCTTCTCCTGAGTACGAGGATACCACATGTGTGGGACTTTTTGGGAGCCTATCCGCATACGGGACCCCGAAAACCAAGCACCGCCTTCAGGATTTCTAAGGGCATAAATTTTTGATTTCACTCCTCACTACCTATCACTACCTATCACAGTTTTGAAGGCCATAAAATGCCAAGATGGCACAAAACCCCCCCAAATGACCCCATTTTGGAAAGTAGACACCCCAAGCTATTTGCTGAGAGGCATGTTGAGCCCATTGAATATTTTTTTTTTTTAGTCCCAAGTGATTGAATAAAGACAAAAAAAAAAAATGTATTCAAAAAGTTGTCACTAAATGATATATTGCTCACACATGCCATGGTTATATGTGGAATTGCACCCCAAAATACATTTTGCTGCTTCTCCTGAGTATGGGGATACCACATGTGTGGGACTTTTTGGGAGCCTAGCCGCGTACGGGGCCCCGAAACCCAAGCACCGCCTTCAGGATTTCTAAGGGTGCAAATTTTTGATTTCACTCCTCACTACCTATCACAGTTTCGAAGGCCATAAAATGCCAAAATAGCACAAAACCCCCCCAAATGACCCCATTTTGGAAAGTAGACACCCCAAGCTATTTGTTGAGAGGCATGGTGAGTATTTTACAGCTCTCATGTGTTTTTGAAAATGAAGAAAGTAAAGAAAAAAAAATTTTTTTTTTTTTTGTCAATTTTCAAAACATTGTGACAAAAAGCGAGATCTGCAAAATACTCACCATACCTCTCAGCAAATAGCTTGGGGTGTCTACTTTCCAAAATGGGGTCATTTGGGGGTGTTTTGTGCCATCTGGGCATTCCATGGCCTCCGAAACTGTGATTGGCAGTGAGGAGTGAAATAAAAAAATTACACCCTTAGAAAGCCTGAAAGCGGTGCTTGGATTTTGGGGTCCCGTACGCGGCTAGGCTCCCAAAAAGTCCCACACATGTGGTATCCCCGTACTCAGGAGAAGCAACAGAATGTATTTTGGGGTGTATCTCCACATATGCCCATGGCATGTTTGAGCAATATATCATTTAGTGACAAGTTTTTGTAAAAAAAAATATTATTTTTTTTTTTTTTTTAATTATTCAATCTCTTGGGACCAAAAAAATATATATTTAATGGGCTCAACATTGCTCTCAGCAAATAGCTTGGGGTGTCTACTTTCCAAAATGGGGTCATTTGGGGGGGGTTTGAACTGTCCTGGCATTTTATGCACAACATTTAAAAGCCTATGTCACACGTCACCCACTCTTCTAACCACTTGAAGATAAAGCCCTTTCTGACACTTTTTGTTTACATGAAAACATATTTTTTTTTTGCAAGAAAATTACGTTGAACCCCCAAACACTATATATATTGTTAAAGCAAAGGCCCTACAGATTAAAATGGTGGGTGTTGCATTTTTTTTTTTTCCACACAGTATTTGCGCAGCGATTTTTCAAACGCATTTTTTGTGGAAAAAAATACACTTTTTTTTATTTTAATGCACTAAAACACACTATATTGCTCAAATTTTTGATGAAATAAAAAATATGATCTTAGGCCGAGTACATGGATACCAAACACGACATGCTTTAAAATTGCGCACAAACACGCAGTGGCGACAAACTACATACATTTTTAAAAGCCTTTAAAAGCCTTTACAGGTTACCACATTAGATTCACGGAGGAGGTCTACTGCTAAAATTACTGCCCTCGATCTGACCTTCGCGGTGATACCTCACATGCATGGTGCAATTGCTGTTTACATATGACGCCAGACCAACGCTTGTGTTCGCCTTTGCGCAAAAGAAGGGGGGGCAGGGGTGCTTTTTTTTTTTTTTTTTTTTTTTTAGTTTTTCTTTTTATTTAGCTTTTTTATTTTATTTTTAAACTGTTCCTTCCATTTTTTTTTTCTTAGTTGTCATTTTTATTGTTATCGCAGGGAATGTAAATATCCCCTATGATAGCAATAGGCAGTGACAGGTACTCTTTTTTTGAAAAAATTGGGGTCTATTAGACCCTAGATCTTTCCTGTGCCCTCAAAGCATCTGACCACACCAAGATCGGTGTGATAAAATGCTTTCCCAATTTCCCAATGGCGCGGTGGGTATGCCCACCATTAGAATACCTCCCTTCATCCACCCACTTCTAATGATGGGCATACATGCACCATTTATATATGCCGAAGCATGGGGGCATCCTCCCGCAAAAAAAGTTATGCCACGTATACATGGTCGAACTTTTTTCGACCGTATGTACGTGGCATTAGGAGCAAAATCGCTCCTCCGCCCTCTGCTGCCCCCATGCTTCGGCATATATGCTCTTTTTTTTAACTGTGGTGGTGAAATCACCTCCTACAGCATTGGAGTCGCGGCTTTATGTATCGTGGAAGCAAACGCTGTTGCTGTCAAGATAAATAAATCCACGCTGCAACTGAATGGCGTACCTGCTAAGCAAATAATGGTTAACATTAAAACAAAGTAACATTAGAGTATAACAGTAAGACCTTACCATACCATACCATACCTGCAAAGCAAATACCAAAAAAAAAAACATAGTAAAAAATAAAACATTTTGTTAACGCAACCGGTGCCTAAAATATATATATGCCGAAGCATGGGGGCATCCTCCCGCAAAAAAGTTATGCCACGTACACATGGTCGGACTTTTTTCGACCGTATGTACGTGGCATTAGGAGCAAAATCGCTCCTCCGCCCTCTGCTGCCCCCATGCTTCGGCATATATGCTCTTTTTTTTAACTGTGGTGGTGAAATCACCTCCTACAGTGTTGGAGTCGCGGCTTTATGTATCGTGGGAGCAAACGCTGTTGCTGTCAAGATAAATAAATCCGCGCTGCAACTGAATGGCGCACCTGAAAACAAAAAAATGGTTAACAATAAAACATACCTGAAAAGCAAGCATGATAAAACATAATAAAACATTGCAGAATAGAATAGAGTAAAAAAGAGCAACAATAGAGAGAGAACAATAAAACGACAACTATTTTTGGTTTTTTATTTTATATTTTTTTGGGGGGTTTTTTTTTTTTGTACTTTTTTATTTTATTTTTATTTTTTACACTTTTTTTTTAAACTATAACTATAATTTTAACTGTAACGGTCGGGTCTCAAAATGCGATGGCATTCTTGAGACCCTGTAACTATAATTTGAACTGCAACGGTCGGGTCTCAAAATGCGATGGCATTCTTGAGACCCTGTGAAAGTGTATCCTAGCCTGTGAAATGCTGTACCCTACGCTAATACCTCACTAGTTCGTGGTAGCGTTCAAAGCATTCACCAACGCAGAGACCAGGATTGTCAGGACAGCGTGGACAATAATAACGGGTGTCACGCCTAAATCCGCGCTTGCTACAGACACGACATCTTCTTTGGGGGGCTCGTTGGGTAGGGGTACTCTGGAGGACATGAGGATAATGCCTCTCATGCAGCCGGCTTACTGCATTTGGTAGGGGATGGTGAGGTGTGGAATCGCCTGGATACAGGAGTTCCATGACAACCGCTCCCTGGAATTCAAGGAAGGGTAACGTCCCGCCTGAAGCTCCGTATAGCACATGAGCATTCAGCAAAGCCAATTGGAATAAATAAATAGACACTTTTTTGTACCAGCGTCTAGCCTTACGGACAACTAGGTACGGCGCCAACAACTGGTCGTTGAGGTCCACCCCCCCCATATTAAGGTTGTATTCGTGGATACAGAGGGGTTTCGTCACAACACCAGCCGCCGTACGAATTTGGACTGTCGTGTCTGCATGAAGGGAGGTAAGAACGAAAACATTCCTATTATCCCTCCACTTCACAGCGAGCAAGTTATTACACTTCAAGCAGGCTCTCTCCCCCAGCCTAAGACGGGAATCTACAAGCCGCTGGGGAAAGCCCCGGCGATTAGGTCGCACGGTGCCACATGCTCCAATCTGATGATCAAACAAGTGACTAAACAGTGGCACGCTCGTGTAATAATTGTCCACGTACAAGTGGTACCCCTTTTCCGAATAAGGGTGACACCAAGTTCCACACTATCTTGCCAGCGCTCCCTATGTAATCTGGACAGTTCTCCGGCTCTACGTGACTATCTTTTCCCTCATAAACCGAAAAGCTCCACGTATAGCCTGTTGCCCTGTCACAGAGCTTGTAGAGCTTGACCCCGTATCTGGCACGCTTGCTGGGAAGGAACTGTTTGAAAGACAAGCGGCCAGAAAACTTAATCAGGGACTCGTCAACGCAGACAACTTGATTGGGCGTAAACAAGGCTGCAAAACATTGGTTGAAGTGGTTTATGAGGGGCCGAATTTTGTAGAGCCGATCAAATTCAGGGTCTCCACGAGGACGACAAAGTTCATTGTCACTGAAGTGCATGAACCGCAAGATCTGTTCGTATCGTGCCCTGGACATGGAGGCAGAGAACACGGGCATATGGTGGTGCGGTGAGGTGGACCAATAAGACCTCAGCGTCGGGAATTTGTGTATGCCCATGTTGAGGGAAAGGCCCAGAAAGGTCTTAAATTCGGAAACCGTAATTGGTTTCCAATCTCTGGCAAGGGAAGGCACTTGGGGATTAGCGGCGATGTGTTGACCAGCGTATATATTACTTTGGTCCACAATAGATCTATAGAGATCTTCCGTGAAAAACAGCGAATAAAAATCGGATGGCTTAAAATCAGCTGTTTCCACCTGAATACCGGGTTGGCCAGTGAATGGGGGAAGTACGGGTTCTGCAGAAGTGGTGGGCACCCAATCAGGATTGGCGAATTCTGCAGGAAGGACACTATGTGATCGACGGGCCTGCCTTTGTCTTCTTCTTGGTGGCAGCGGGACACTACTTGTGCTTGCCACCTCGCCAGCTTGAACTGCACTTATGGGACTCGCCACGTCACCAAGTGTTACTGCAGTGCTGGTTTGACTACGTCCAGGGTGTACTAGGCCGCTGGTGCTTGCCAGTTCACCAGAAGGAATAGCGGCGCTAGTACTTCTCTGCTCCATACGAGAGACCTGCGGTTCCTGCACCTCAACAACATCAGAAGATCGGGATCGGGTACGCCTGACCTTAGCAGGGACCACACCTTCGTCGCCAGAGCTATCTGTCATGGAGCCGCTGTCGTCTACTGGATCGTATTCTGAGCCTGATTCTGACAGATGAGTGACCTCCTCTTCACTATCTGACATACTCAGAAACAAGTAGGCCTGTTCACTAGTGTACTTGCGATTTGCCATTTTGGGCTCTAAATTTAGTAGTACACTAGTGAGATTCACAGGAAAAAAAGCTCCTAGGCTGCTGGCGAATGAATCAAAACGCTACCAAAAAAACTGTTAGCGATCGCAGGGATCAGGCCTGACTCTGCGAACGCTGCAGTTATGTGTGCTTAGTGTTTTGGAAGTGACAGTGATCGATCGATACTGCACTTGGGTGGGCTGGGCTGGGCTGGGCGGAGGGGAAAACGCAGGTGCTAGCAGGTATCTGGGCTGATCCCGCTAACAATGCGTTTTTTTGGAACCCTAAACTGCTGGGACGCTAGTATAGATCTGATCAGATCAGATATTGATCTGTTCAGATACTATACCACTAAGGGAGGTGTATGCTTTGCGCGTGGGTGTTTGCGGTACTGGCACTAACCTGGGGCGACGCAGACCTTATTTGACCCTAACACCTAATTGATATCACCCGCCGGGCGATCAGGGGGTTAAACCGATAGTTGGGTAATAAATGGCGGGTGCCCTGACAGTATAAAAAAACAAGCTAACTAACCAGCGTCACCCGTAACAGTTATACGGTGATCACTGGTGAAAGGGTTAACTAGGGGCAATCAGGGGGTTAAAACCTTTATTAGGTAATATATGGGGGTACCTGACACTATATAAAAACCTGACGGGGAACCTAAATAACTAAATAACTAACTGGCTAACCAGCGTCACCAGTGACACTTATACTGTGATCACTGGTGAAAGAGTTAACTCTAGGGGCAATCAAGGGGTTAAAACCTTTATTTAGGTTGTAATATGGGGGTACCTGACCTATAAACCTATTTATAATCCTATATAAACCTGGCGGTTACCTAAAAAAAAAACTGGCTACCTAGCGGCACCAGTGACACTAATAGAGCGATCAAAATAAACGATCGCTTAGTGACACTGGCAAAAGGGGGTGAAAGGGTTACCTAGGGGGCAATCAAGGGGTTAAACCTTTATTGGGGGGGGTAGGGGGCTACCTTGGACCTAAAGGGGCCTAAAACTAACTGCCCTGACAGTTATTGCAGTCACACTGACACTAAATGCAGTGATCAGTAAAATAAATGATCACTGCAATCAGTGACACTGTGACAGGGGGGGCAGGGGGTGATCTGGGGGGTGATCAGGGGGTGACAGGGGGGTGAAATGTGTGCCTATGTGTACCTGGTGTCAGTGTAGTGTTTGTGCACTTACTTGATGTCTTCTCCGCTCGGCGTCCCGGTCAGAAAGACCGACACGAGGAGCGTGACATCACTTCCCCTTGCCTGTGTTTACAATTACACAGGAAGGGGAAGGAAGCGGACGAATCCTATTGGCCAGAGCGATCGGGAGGGGGTGGCCAGAAACGACTGGCCGTTACCTCGTCCCGCATCGCTTCTGAAGCCATCCCGACCGTCCCCGCCGGCGGAGGGGGGTCCGATCGGACCCCCCAACCGCCGGAAGAATGTCACGTACAGGTACGTGATTCTGCCTGTACGTGCCATTCTGCCGACGTATATATACAGGGGGCGGTCGGGAAGTGGTTAACAGACTCCTATTTTGTCTTTGCAAATGTTTGACTAGTTGTCTATTTCCTTCAGTAAATTCCAGAAAACAAACTCAGTAGTGTATTATTGTGCTTTTACGAAACAAGAATGATTTACTTAATACTTACAGGAAAACAATACAAGACATACGGAGTGCTACAAATATGCATACACATATGCAAATATACATACATGCACATGCTATTGATCCTTTTGTAGCAAATGGCAATGGTCTTGTGCAGTAGGGATACACTAAAAGTCACTTAGCATTTGTAGCACTTACCCCCGAAGGACCTGCTTGATTGATTTGGGCTTTCTAATGAACCCCCACTGACTTGGCTCAGTCCCCTTGACACAGCTGTGGTGAAATACTGGTGTGGAATGAAATAGTGAGAGACAACCCCTCAATACACAATACAATGACCGTATACCTGTATTATCACCTGGGTATCCAATGGCTCCACCTGCTGGGAGAAGAACAATACTCCACACCAATTCACTTAACAAAAGGTGTATTTTACTGTAATTATTATAATAAGGTGGTTACAATAATTGTACTGTCACATCAACGTAACATGACAGGACAATGAGTCTGAACAACAAATGAATACAGTGTAACTACAGCTAGTTGCAAGGCCTTGCAATAATACACAGTCTTTAATCTTCTTTTCTTCTGCTAGCTATAACGGTCTGTAATAATTTGTAATCCAAAGAGTAAAAGAGTGAGGATTAACATAAAAGAGATCCTGGTACTGTTCCTGTAGATGCTCCAATGAGTGTTGCCTCTGGTATACACAGTGCTAAGATGCAGTGATAATTAGGCCTTAAGCCTGTCTAATGTAAGTCTTCGTTAGATCCTCTTTTGTGGGACTACAGGTCCCAGCAGCACTGTGTATGAGTCTAACTGAATGCAAGTGTGTAATAAACTGTGGGCCGCAGCCCGCTCAAAAACTGGAGCTGAAGTCCTGTACAACAGCCCTGGTCCAGTGCACTGTTCAGTGCTCTGGAAAAAGAAAAGTCATCCAAGTCCACTTCCTGTATTTGACCGCTAGATGGCACCAAATACTAAGTTATAGCATTGTCCATAGACTTTCATTATAGAGCATTAACATTGCTTTAGTAGGCAAAAATATCACGCTACACATTTGTTATAGCTTTTGCACAATTTCCTTCCAACAGGACTCCAGGCATTAAGCAATCGCAAAAAATCATCCTCTTTCTCTCTTATAGCGGAGCTTCAGTGTTGTCCCATGATAGCATCCTTCTTTAAAGTGGTTCTGCACTCATTTCATTTAGTAAATCTCTTTGCCTTCCAAATCAGGCAAAGAGTACTAAATGAAATGTTTTTTTTTTTTTTACTTACCTTGTAATTGAAGACTTCCGGTCTTCTCCCTCTGCGGCGGCGGGCGGGGGTCTCTGCGTCGATCGTCGTCACGCCGCACTGTCTCCTGGGATCTGGTGTCATTGATCCCAGGAGTCAGTGCGGGCATCTTCCGAAATCTCGCGAGATTTCGGCCACATCTTCCGAAATCTCCCGAGATTTCGGCCGCATCTGCCGAAATCTCGTGAGATGTCGGCAGATGTGCCGTTACTGCGCACGCGCGAGTAACGGCGGTGCATGCTGGGCCATCAACAGTGCCTGTGGGGTTTCACATGCCCACAGGCAAGATGGCCCCCAGCACTAAAGAAGAAGACGAGGAACTTCAGCGGACGAAAACCGGCGGCGATCGAGATGGAAGATGGAACAGGTGAGTCCCCTAATAAAGGTAAGCATACTTTATATTACGTCCTTAAAAAAAATTTTTTTTTACAGAGTGCAGAACCGCTTTAAGGTTTTGTGCAGGCCTTTTATACCTGAAAAGTTTGTTGCCCATTTCCACTGGGCTTTAGCATTTCCCACTTACATTAATTCATTTAAGGGAAACATATCTATTTCAAAACTCTAGATGGCCGCACAGTATCATAAATGCCATAGGTCAGCTGAGGCAAAAGGACAAACCTTTGTTTATTCTTAGTCACATAGCTGCTATAAAGCTTGGGTTCAGTATTTGACCAAAATACCTCTAAACAATGGAAGCAGATAAAGATGTATACATTCTCAGCAAATGGTTTACTACAGATTCACATACAACAATGCTTTCTTATTTTCCTATAAAAAGAAAACGCAACCTGTCAACAATAGCACCTGAAAGCATACTACTTGTTTAAAGCCCAGTACACACATACCAAAAATTGTCCAGTTCAGCAAATGTCAATTTAAATATACTGTACATGTGTACCTCTATCTGATCAACAGACCAGCTTCTGTTGAATGATCTTACGGCAAAATCAGCCCTACTGACCCCCTGTCTTCCATCCTGCTGACTCCTTTACACTGCCCTACTGACCCCTTATCCTCTGCCCTTGTGATGCCTCTTCTATGCCCTGCTGACCCCCATACACTGCCCTGCAGACCCTTCTCTGCCATTCCTGTCCACCACACTCCTTAAGCCCCTCCCACTGTTAAGCGTGTGGCCACACCCATAATTTGCTGCAGCGTGATGCAAATTACTTCCTCCCTAAAGTGTCCCTCATTCCAAAGTCCAAAAGTTGGGAGGTATGTAACAGTGTATATACAGAAATCATGTTTATAGTTGTTGGACAGAGTTGGAGCTTGGCTGGAGCCAGTTCTGTGAAATGTAGAATATACAGTTTCCTTGCATCAAGCATGTATCCTGTTTTCAGATGCGATACCTATTGTAGCTGGGTGCTGGCACAACTGGAGGAGTGGGCCAAGCCCTCTTCCCTGCTGCTGTAAACATTTGCAGAGCGGCACAGCTGTGAGCTTTCTACAGCGAGAGGGAACCAGTGAGGGCCAGAACTGAGAGACTGAACCTTGTAAGGACCTGTTTTAGAGGACTGAGTAACTGGGTCCCAGGTACCCGAGGACAGCAGGCCGCCAAGTGATCTAAACAGTATCAGTCAGTAGAGAAGTAGTCAGTGTCAGTTAGTAGAGCAGTGGATGGTCTCAGTCAGGCAGTGGACTTTGTCAGTAGGGCAGAGAATGGTGTCAGTAAAGCAGTGGATGTTGTCAGTAGGGCAGAGGTTGGTGTCAGTAAGACAATGGACAGTGTCAGTAGTTTTTTATTTTTATTATTTTTCTTTACAATTTTATTTCTATTGATTATTTTTTTACAATTTATTTCAGCAGCCATGTTGAGGGGCTTTGGTGAAATATCAGAGGTCTAAACAGACCCCTGATATCTCACTTTTGAGACAGGGAAATGTGATTATGGACACAGTCCTCAATCTTCATCCCTGCAGCCTTAGCTGCACAGAATGAATGAACAGTAAGAGCTCTTCACAGTCTCCCTGTTTCTTCACAAACTGAAGCATAGCAAGCAGAGTTTATTATGCTGATGTTGCGCAGTCAACTATAATTAACAGTTATGCAGACTACCTCCAGTCATTTTCCATCTAATCCAGTGTCCCTCTAGTGCTGGGCTCCAGTAACTGTCATCATATTTGCATATTTCTGAGCCAAACAGGGAGGATTGTTGGACTAGTAGTCTTTGGATCAACCATTCGGATGTTGTGATATTATCCCAGGACTACATATCCCAAATACCCCTGCGCAACACAAGGGGACCTCTGGGAGGAACTATATAAAGGGTCAGCGAATCCACCACACTCTCTTCTTCCTGGGTCTCACCGAGTACACACCTCTGTGCTGCTCCTAGAGAGGGCTGCGGCCTACCACGTGGTGATCACGTAACTCCAACCTGGCCCCCGGAGGGCCAAACTCTGCTTGCTGTTTGTCAGACATCCACGCGGCATCAACTCTTTAGACGGATCCAACGACTGCCAGTATCCTGCAGCTGGTGGGTCATTCGCTGTTCATCTTTATAAAGGACATCACATCCAGGGTCGCTGTTCCAGAGGCTTCTATCCGGTCCTGTCGTTGGTGAGAGTGCAGTTGCCAGCGGTTGCAATCCTTTTCTGGTTATCTTACTGGTTATCTTACTTGAACACTGTGTACAGACACCTTGCCCATGGAAACACTTTACTGCATTACATAAGACACTGTACATAGACATCCTCATCCTAAACTACTTCAAGGAACATTCCTAGCCTGTTGAAACTGTCTTGTTTGTCATCAAAACTCTGTGCCATATTTGGACATAATCTAATGAGCTCCAACTGCCGGTGAAGACTATTGCATGCCTTCATTCTAGATATTGCTGTTGTTATTAGTTAAAGGGCCCATATCCTGTTTCTACTCTATCTGGTCTCTCATTAGGATATAAAGGTTTAAAAAGACGGTAAAATATTAAAGGATTAAAAAGTGTGGTAAAATATTGAATTTAAATAGTGGGTTCTTTATAATAATTCCAGTTCACTCTCTAGTTGGTATTACTTTGTACATATGTATATTGTGCTTCTGTACTGTTGAACTGTAATTAAGCTGTTTCTTTAAGGGAATTCCTCTACGGAGTTTGGTTGTTATCCAGTTGATTAATTGCCTTTTCTTGTGTGTGTGTGTGTATATATATATATATATATATATATATATATATATATATATATATATATATATATATATACACACACACACATATACTGTACATATATATATATATACCCCCATGCCTCAGTAAAAGCTAAGATAATACATATATATATTTGACTTCTGTTGAGTGTCATTTAAAGGTGCCTGCAACAAGATGTCTGAACCCAGAGTGTCCGGTGGGTTTGAGTGTTCACAGGGTCAGGGCGATGCAGATGAACAGGTAAATCAAAGCAACCCTCTAGGGGGCCGTGCTGAACTTCAGTTATGAATGAACACGGTGAGTGATAGGTACCAGGGGAGCACAGAGGGGGGAAACTTGGACAGAAGAGGTGTCATTTACTGGAACCAACCCCTGTATATTCCTCCTGCAGCAGCTGAATGCCAGGGGGGGAGGAAGAGAAGCCAGCTTTCAGCTGCTGCAGAAGGAAAATACAGGGATCAATTCCAGTAAATGATGCTCGTGCTTCCCCTCCTCTCCAGGTTCTGGGGAATGGCAAGGAAGGGACACGATCTATACTTTTCATGGGCCTACGAATGAGCCTTTTCCCCCTAGTGCCCAGTATTTGGACAGCTACATCACTTCCTGTTAGCAGAGCAAAGCCCTTTTTACCTGGTCAGCAGAGGATCTTGTGAGTTGGGACCTGTAATCCCTCTGTCAATATACACTGTGTTCCTGAGTGCTGATCAGACAAATACAAACACCATAAGGCTGGTGATCAAGAGAGGATGCCGGGAGAGCATATATTTTAAATTGCGAGCAGCGGGCTCGCTCTCTTGGGACGGGGGACTCCAAGTAGAAGGACAGGAGACTTTCACCCTTTTCCAGAGAGAAAGGCGGACATTGAGGCCTAGTCCGGGCTGTGATACTCTCATCTGTGAATTCACATTGCTGGGGTGCAGACTTTGCGGCGGAGTTACACCAGCTGTTCTGCTCATCTCCCCGAGTCTCCCTGATCTGCCGCACTGAAAGGCTGTCAGGCGGGTACCCCTTTCATCACTGCAGATCCTCAAAAGCTTAGGGAGGAATTCCCTGTTCCTGGGAGACTGTGCTATAATCAGGATTTGTGAGGAGTGAATACCCAACTTTATTTTCCAGCCAATTTATCCAGAGACACTGCATGCAGACAACTGTATACCTCAGCCACTAGGAGACCTTTTACTGTGAGCAGCACAAAGCCCATCTGTTTAATCTCACTAACCTAACAGTGTTCAACATTCCTTTGGGCCCCACCATTGCTAGTAGAAGACAGCGGAAAACCTTTTCATTATAGAGACTTCTGCATCACAGGACTCTACCTACAGTTCTGAACAAAGGGACCTTTCCCTATCTAAGTCTTCACCTCTCAAACCAGGCTTTTCTTGTTGGGTTTCTTTTCCCTATTAAACGCTGGAGGTTGAGATGGAGTTTACTGGCCAATAGGTCTCCTCTTCCCTCTGTTTTCTGCCAGGGGGTTGCAGTTAAATAACTGAAGTTAGTTTGCCATAACTGTTGTAAACCTTTCTCCAATGCTAGTTGACAATTATCATTATTTGTATTAGATTCTATTGCTATGCTTTCTGTTGAGGTTGTGCACCTTCATACTATTATTCTTGAGGTCTACCTGTTCTTAAGTAAGAGCTTAGTGTCTATTGTATTTCTAGCTCTATTTTGGAATATGTTTCAGGAGGCTTGCAAGGTCAGGGGAAACCATTGGGCACAAGCATCTTCAAGCGGCCCCTCCAGGGGTAGCGCTACACTTTTTTTCTGTGCATTATTATAGAGTGGAAGCTACACCGGTGTGTCAGTTGGGCCCAAGCAGCTTAAAGAATCATGGCAGAACAGAGAACCTATTATATCCAGCCGCTGCTGTGGGGGTAAGCTTTACACTATTATGGCATAATTTTTGAATGTGGCATTACTATAATGACCATATACTAAAATGATATAATGAAAATGCGAAAAATAAAAAAAGAATCTGTTCTTACAAAAAACATTGTGACAAATACTTATCTGCTATATTGTTATTGAGATTTAAAGTAAACATATGAAAGAAATTTACTATTTATCATACCCAGTCAGAAGTGGTGACATATAAACCTAGTTTAACCACTTGCTTACCGGGCCTATTTTGGCCTATTTTCCTTCATGTAAACATCATCATTTTTTTGCTAGAAAATTACTCAGAACCCCCAAACATTGAGTATGTTTTTTTTAGCAGACACCCTAGGGAATAAAATGGCGGTCATTGCAACTTTTTATCTCACACAAATAATTTTTCGAACGCCTTTTTTTGGGAAAAAAAAACGTTTCATGAATTAAAAAATAAGAAAACAGTATGTTAAGGGAAGTTAGCCCAATTTTTTTATATAATATGAAAGATGATGTTACGCCGAGTAAATAGATACCAAACATGTCACGCTTTAAAATTGCGCACAACCGTGGAATGGCGCCAAACTTCGGTACTTAATAATCTCCATAGGCGACGCTTTAATATTTTTTACTGGTTACCAGTTTAGAGTTACGGAGGAGGTCTAGTGCTAGAATTGTTGCACACGCTCTAACGCACGCGCGATACCTCACATGTGTGGTTTGAGCGGCGTTTACATATGCGGGCGGGACTTGCGTGTGCGTTAGCTTCTGATCGCGAGCTACAGGGGACAGGGGCGTTTTCATTTTTTTTTTTTTTATTTATTTATTTTTACTTAATTTTTTTTATTTTTACACTTTTTTAAAAAAAAAAAAATTTTTGGATCACTTTTATTCCTATTACAAGGAATGTAAACATCCCTTGTAATAGGAATGTATGTGACAGGTCCTCTTTATGGAGAGATGTGGGGTCAATAAGACCCCACATCTCTCCTCCAGGCTGGAAAGCATGAGATCGGTAAAAAATTTTTTACCGATATCATGCTGACAGCCGCGATCGCGGCTTTGTTTACTTCCGGGTACCGGGCGTGACGTCATAACGTCGCGCCCGGGCCTCCGACGGTCATAGAGATGACTGGTGACCATCTGGTCACCGGAAATCTCTATGCTCGTCATCTGGCGGCGAGCGATTCTTTCTCCGGGCCCCCGATGGCACGGGAGAGCCCGGAGAAGCACCGGATGGCGGCGGGAGGGGGGGACGTCCCCTCCCGCTGCCTATAAGAACGATCAGGCGGCGGAACTGCCGCTATGATCGTTCTTATGGTGCACAGAATCGCCGGCCGGTAAAAATGATATCTGAATGATGCCAATAGCTGCACGCATCATTCAGATATCACCACTCAAAGTCAAGGACGTCATATGACGTCCTTGGTCGGCAAGTGGTTAACGTCACCCCAGTAAGGGCTGCTGAATAAATGACTGTCCCCAGAGGTTGCCCTGACCTTGCAAGTCTCACTACACCTCTGACATCCTGGGTTCTGACATAATTCAAAGAGAGAGTGCAAATGCAAAAGACACCATAGAAATAATAGAGATTGCAAATGGGTATTTTACTACATAGTTTTGAGCTAAAGTAGAAGTCCACCCCAACACTAAAATCCCTGCATCTACAGACATCCACAATCTAACACTAACCTATCTAGCCCTGTAAAGAAGAAATCAGTATATATACCTTTTTTGAAGCTGATCTGACCCGATAACATGCTGAGCTGTCAGCTGCGGCTTCTCTGTAGAGGCAGGAGCAGAGGAGGCAGCCGACAACAGAAACCCCATAGTAAGTCTATGGGTGACGTCATTCCCCATTCATTTCACAGCCGTTGTCGTCTGTGTCCACTGCAGAGCTTCCGCCGCTGGAGACCGCGTAGGATCGTCTTCAAAAAAGGTATGTATACTGATTTCTTCCTTACAGGGCTAGATAGGTTAGTGATAGATTGTGAATCAAGTTGGGGAAAATACTGTGCTATCCAAAATACATTAAAAGGAATAGTAAAAAATATTAAATAATGCTGCTGCAAATCATATTGTGAGATACCCACACTTAAACAAATTATAGAACCAAATGACTGCGCTGCTGATAGTGACAAATTGTGTATAATGTGTCCGCCTAAGTAAATAAAACTTTTGAAAGGCGTGACCTTTGTGTAAACACCCAAAATATTAAATTATAATGATGAAGTTAAAATATAATGCAAGTGTGCAAGTAAATAAACATGTATCAAGAACAAAAACAATTGAATGATCATATGAGTCCGTGTAAACATAAAAATCTTAAATGTCCATGCAAACATAGAAGGCTCGTAGGTGACAGCACACGTATTGCACCCGCAGGAAAAAGTGGTCAATCAGAAAAGACCTCCACCACCAAAAACACAGTCCCTTACCAAATGGCAAGATCTCCTGTTACAGAGATCCTGAAAACTTTTGGCCTAATTCTCCCAGCCACGGGCCTCAGGAGCAGATGTAATGATGTCCAATGGCACTGTATCAGGCTCTCTCAGTATTCCCAACCAGGCATCATGCAAGGACAAGAATGGAGAGGACTCATAGTGTATCACTTAAAAACAGTTTTAATAAAATAAAAGAATCGCACTTACAACATAGCAGATATATAAGGCGTGTGTAGATTAAAGCCGGCTGGCTCGTGTAATGCTGCCCGTTGCTTCCGGGTCTAGCGCAGTAATGTGATGACGTCAGCACGCCGCTCCTCCCTACGCCGTTTCGTCACAGATGACGTCTTCCAGGGGCACGGGCGGCGTGCTGACTCACCACCTTAAATAGCATACAATCACAGGAGACGCCCTACTCTGAGGTATTGATGCGCCGTAACATCTCCACCATCTTGGATCAGGGCAAATAGCCCATAAACCAAAAAAAGGGAAGTCATTCAACCCGTGAAAAGGTTCTTATATGCATCAAGATAAATGATGCAAAGAACTGACTGGCAATCGCATAGAAACTGACTAGCGATGATCCAGAAAAATGATATATACCAAATTATAAGTTAATAGATTGGTTCCTCGCCATTAAAAAGTTTTCTGCTTGATGGGTAGAAGCGGAAGGACCACATTCGTAAAGAACAGCATATACCAAACAGAGGTTAAATGTGTAATGGTATATTTAAGAGTACTACAGAAATTAACCGTCTCTTGAAGACAGAAAAATTCTCATAGATAATAGGGGACTTTAAAAATACTAAAATAGCACATAGCCCATGTATCAATACTGGTCCACATGCTTCAATACTGGAGAGAATAATATTAACCCATCTGGCAGTACAAATAATTGGCGAGATGTTAAGTTTAAAATTATCGATGATATGAATAAATGTATAAAAACAACTACAAAAACTATATAGGAGAAAAAGAGGAAAAAAAGTTGTTTCTATACCAATTATGATGTATATAATACGTGGGCATTTAATTACCACGCCATCCCCAAATGTCTGAGTAGTGGACATCAAGACCTCAGAGCTGGTTCACAAAAAAATGTTGTTTTTAATTTCATACATCAAAAATAATGAATGGAAAGCTTATGAAGATTATAAAGTCCTAACTATTATCGATGAAAGCATTAACGTCTGTCTCTATATTTAAACCATAAGGGGTATAGCAGCGAACCTTATAAATCCAAGCCATTTCCAGTCTGGATAGTTCCCTTACTAAAGACCCACCCCTCCAGTGTGAACTGTACTTATCTATGCCAAGGAATAAAGTGTTGGCTGGATTGCGATCATGATGGATCGCGTAATGCTTTGAAACAGAGTGAAACCTATAGCCATTTTTGATGTTGGTAATATGTTCACCTAAACGTACCTGCATGGAGCGTTTTGTCCTCCCAATATATTGATGTCCGCATGGACATTGGAGTAAGTACACTACGCCGGTAGAACTACAGGTAATAAAGGGTTCTATTTTATGAACATTAGATGTACTGCTAGAGACAAAAGTCTCGGTTTTCCTTTGTTTGCTTATGTTAAGGGAACAGACCTGGCATCTGCGACATTGATGGTAACCCTTAATGTTTTGGAAAAAAGAGACTTTTTTCACCGGGGGATCTATTGCATTGGGGGCAATCCTATCATGAAGGGATGGAGCTCCTTTAAAAATTAACTCTGGATGGGGTGGTAGAAAAGTTTTTATAACATTATCATTACCCAGAAGGTGCCAATGTTTCTTTAAAATTCTCTTGAGGATGTAATGCTGTGTGGAGAACGTAGTAATGAGTGGTAAGGAAGGCCTTTTACGTATTTTCTTTGGACCATCAACCATAAGTAAAGATCTATCCAAACCTGCGACCTCATTCAATGTCTCATTAAGCAAATTGTTGTCATAACCCTTTTCATGCAATCTGTCCCTAAGGACACCTGCTTGTATTTTATAATCCTCAAGGGAAGTGCAATTCCTCCTCATTCTGATGAACTGGCTCTTAGGTATTGATCTGAGCCAGGCATCATGGTGGCAACTCCCCTGGGGAATATAAGCGTTACGATCAGTTTTCTTAAAGAATGAGATGGTTTTGAAGCCATTCCCCTCTTTGGTGATAGTAATGTCCAAAAAGTTAATCTGGGTATTGCTGGCCTCATGGGTAAATTTGATCCCCCTCTCATTATCATTGATAACTGAGAAAAAAATATCCAACTCTGAAGTTGACCCATCCCATAGGAGGAGGACGTCATCGATGTACCTAGCCCAAAATAACAACTGTGGGTTTCGGTCATGATAGATGACGTCCTCCTCCCACTTGGCCATAAACAAATTGGCCAAACTCGGGGCGTATTTTGCACCCATAGCTACCCCCCTTATTTGTCGAAAAAAACATTGATCGAACCAAAAATAATTATGGTTAGCTGCATATTCAAGTAACTCGAGGATATATGATTGTTGCTGTGCAGGGAGGGTAGATGATGTCTGTAAATAATGCTCAACTGCAGATATCCCCAGATTATGGGGTATAACTGTATAGAGTGACGTCACATCAGCTGTCACCAGCAGAGTGTGAGCATTAGGTTTTAAACTGGACAGTAAATTTATCACTTGTTTAGTGTCCTTGATATAAGAGGGCATGGCTCTTACAAGGGGTTGTAGAAAAAAATCAATATACTTGCCCACCCGGGACGTAATGGAATCTATACCACTAACAATCGGACGTCCGGGGGGGCAAGTTAAGCTCTTGTGAATCTTGGGAAGAATGTATAATACCGGAGCGCGTGGGGCTCTAGGAACCAAGAACAATTTTTCTTTCTCATTTAGGATGTTAGTTTGAAAACCCCTGTCAACCACCAACTGTAAGGATTTTTTATATTTCAAAATCGGATTGCCAGGAAGCCTCACATAGGTATCTTCATCGCTAACTAAATTGCGCATTTCCTGAAGGTAATTACTGCGGTCAAGTATAACGATACCCCCCCCCCCCTTATCCGCGGGGCGGATTACCAGATCCTTATTATTACAAAGCTGGTCTAGACCCTCTTCTAATTCTTTGTTAATTTTTTGGTTAGATATCTTTGTTGATTCTAGATCTCTCAGGACTACGTCCCTAAATACCCTTAGAGAGGGTGCCAGAATTCCAGGGGGGTTGAAGGTCGAGGAATTAGCCAACCCTGAGTGTTGAAAAGGTTGTTGGCTAACTACATTTGATGAAAATGGATGATTAACAAAATGTCTCTTAATATTGATCCTACGGACATACTTGTGTATGTCCATAAATGTTTCGAATTTGTTTAGCTTATTGGGCGGTGCAAATTTTAGACCCTTATTAAGTAGGGCTTTTTCAGAGTCAGAGAGTGTCTGGGAGCTTAAATTAAAAATTCCATCTCCACTCAACTCCTTTGTTTTTTTAGAGTGTGACCTCCTCCCCCCTCTGCTTCCTCTTTGTTTTCTACCTGGCGTTTTACCCCTTGATTGGGTCTGGGAAAACCCCAATGTGGGTTTTCTTGGTTCTCACCATGATTGGTCCCAGAATAATCACCCAATATCCCACGTCTAGGGGTACCCTTAGGACCCATATTGTGGGCTATAGTACCAGTGCCAAAATGACTGGGGGCCTCTCTATCCCTCAGTGGAAAAAAGCGATTTTGCGTGCCAACACCAAATTCATAGTGATTGTTTTTATACATTTATTCATATCATCGATAATTTTAAACTTAACATCTCGCCAATTATTTGTACTGCCAGATGGGTTAATATTATTCTCTCCAGTATTGAAGCATGTGGACCAGTATTGATACATGGGCTATGTGCTATTTTAGTATTTTTAAAGTCCCCTATTATCTATGAGAATTTTTCTGTCTTCAAGAGACGGTTAATTTCTGTAGTACTCTTAAATATACCATTACACATTTAACCTCTGTTTGGTATATGCTGTTCTTTACAAATGTGGTCCTTCCGCTTCTACCCATCAAGCAGAAAACTTTTTAATGGCGAGGAACCAATCTATTAACTTATAATTTGGTATATATCATTTTTCTGGATCATCGCTAGTCAGTTTCTATGCGATTGATGAAAATGAAGGTATCCGCGCTTAGGAATATAAGAACTGCTGCCCCCCTAGGGAACTACACCTAAATGTGGCAGGGCTAAATTAGAATAGATAAAAGGGGTGTTGGCGCTGTTCAAAGTAAAGGATGTATAAATATATATATAAGTGATAAAGCCTAAAAGCTTCGGTGAATATAAAACGTGAATAACAGTTCCGTGAGGTAAAAGTACGTGAGAGAAGGTGCTATAAAAATAGGATGAGATAAAAAGCACATTGGTTTAGGGGTGTCCCAAACAACAACAACTCAGGATAAGATAAAAAGCACATTGGTTTAGGGGTGTCCCAAACAATTCAATATGTACAGTAAACCTGAGTATTGACAAGTGTTTGTAAAAAATGGCATCTATTAAAAATAATGCTTATAAACAAAGTGCATGTGCATACATATAATCTTTGCAACAAAGTGCATGTGCATACATATAATCTTTGCAACAAAAGAAATATAAAAAGGCTCAGATTAAAATCAATTAAGTGTGCTACCACTATAAGAATGTGGACGGCAAACTAAAACATAGGAGTGTGGAAATAGAGGTCCAATAAATTCTCGTATTGCTGGGTGCTATTATGTGGAGTGGATAAAAGTCAGTAAATCTATATTGGTCATGTATACACCACTTCACATCACCCAGAATATCATAAAGTCCACCATATAGTGTATATGGGACAGTGTAGAAAAAACAGTCCGTAGTTAAATGCAGTATATGAATTCCAATCTGGTGAAAAAAAGTATATGTGTGATTGGTCTCGATGGGTTATCCTGTATCAGCAGCTGTGGGGGTCCCGTACTCCCCTCCTTCCGATCGTGCCCCTAATGTGTTTGCACTCACCGGAGTGCCCAACCCCTGCAGGGGTAATGGGCATAAAAGTGGAGTTCCAGTTGTCCTTGTTTGGTCGTCCTCCGTCCGTGGGGGGTTACTGCCAGCTGGGCCTTTGTTCCTCCGTGTTGTGCTTGTTCAGGGCAGATAGGAAAAGATATGGGGAAGGGGTGTATTCATAGCGTGACTCCGTTTTTAAAAAAGTACTAATTTATTTAGGTAAAGGGTATTTAAAACGATCAAATACATAAAGGGGGTTATCCACCAAGTGGATTAACCTAAAAAACAAAGGGCTAGTAAGCCCATGCAAGAAGTAAGGCCGGCGTGTCACCACCGCTAAACCGGGACTGTAGCGTGCGTTCCACGGCCGTGGTAAGCTAAAAACCGGAAGCGGCAGTGGGCCGGAAGTGACGTGTTGCGTACCAAGTTAGACCCGCCTTACGCGTTTCGTCATAGGACGTCGTCTGAGGCTCGTATTTAGCGGTGGTGACACGCCGGCCTTACTTCTTGCATGGGCTTACTAGCCCTTTGTTTTTTAGGTTAATCCACTTGGTGGATAACCCCCTTTATGTATTTGATCGTTTTAAATACCCTTTACCTAAATAAATTAGTACTTTTTTAAAAACGGAGTCACGCTATGAATACACCCCTTCCCCATATCTTTTCCTATCTGCCCTGAACAAGCACAACACGGAGGAACAAAGGCCCAGCTGGCAGTAACCCCCCACGGACGGAGGACGACCAAACAAGGACAACTGGAACTCCACTTTTATGCCCATTACCCCTGCAGGGGTTGGGCACTCCGGTGAGTGCAAACACATTAGGGGCACGATCGGAAGGAGGGGAGTACGGGACCCCCACAGCTGCTGATACAGGATAACCCATCGAGACCAATCACACATATACTTTTTTTCACCAGATTGGAATTCATATACTGCATTTAACTACGGACTGTTTTTTCTACACTGTCCCATATACACTATATGGTGGACTTTATGATATTCTGGGTGATGTGAAGTGGTGTATACATGACCAATATAGATTTACTGACTTTTATCCACTCCACATAATAGCACCCAGCAATACGAGAATTTATTGGACCTCTATTTCCACACTCCTATGTTTTAGTTTGCCGTCCACATTCTTATAGTGGTAGCACACTTAATTGATTTTAATCTGAGCCTTTTTATATTTCTTTTGTTGCAAAGATTATATGTATGCACATGCACTTTGTTGCAAAGATTATATGTATGCACATGCACTTTGTTTATAAGCATTATTTTTAATAGATGCCATTTTTTACAAACACTTGTCAATACTCAGGTTTACTGTACATATTGAATTGTTTGGGACACCCCTAAACCAATGTGCTTTTTATCTTATCCTGAGTTGTTGTTGTTTGGGACACCCCTAAACCAATGTGCTTTTTATCTCATCCTATTTTTATAGCACCTTCTCTCACGTACTTTTACCTCACGGAACTGTTATTCACGTTTTATATTCACCGAAGCTTTTAGGTTTTATCACTTATATATATATTTATACATCCTTTACTTTGAACAGCGCCAACACCCCTTTTATCTATTCTAGTTTCTATGCGATTGCCAGTCAGTTCTTTGCATCATTTATCTTGATGCATATAAGAACCTTTTCACGGGTTGAATGACTTCCCTTTTTTTGGTTTATGGGCTATTTGCCCTGATCCAAGATGGTGGAGATGTTACGGCGCATCAATACCTCAGAGTAGGGCGTCTCCTGTGATTGTATGCTATTTAAGGTGGTGAGTCAGCACGCCGCCCGTGCCCCTGGAAGACGTCATCTGTGACGAAACGGCGTAGGGAGGAGCGGCGTGCTGACGTCATCACATTACCGCACTAGACCCGGAAGCAACGGGCAGCATTACACGAGCCGGCCGGCTTTAATCTACACACGCCTTATATATCTGCTATGTTGTAAGTGCGATTCTTTTATTTTATTAAAACTGTTTTTAAGTGATACACTATGAGTCCTCTCCATTCTTGTCCTTGCATGATGCCTGGTTGGGAATACTGAGAGAGCCTGATACAGTGCCATTGGACATCATTACATCTGCTCCTGAGACCCGTGGCTGGGAGAATTAGGCCAAAAGTTTTCAGGATCTCTGTAACAGGAGATCTTGCCATTTGGTAAGGGACTGTGTTTTTGGTGGTGGAGGTCTTTTCTGATTGACCACTTTTTCCTGCGGGTGCAATACGTGTGCTGTCACCTACGAGCCTTCTATGTTTGCATGGACATTTAAGATTTTTATGTTTACACGGACTCATATGATCATTCAATTGTTTTTGTTCTTGATACATGTTTATTTACTTGCACACCTGCATTATATTTTAACTTCATCATTATAATTTAATATTTTGGGTGTTTACACAAAGGTCACGCCTTTCAAAAGTTTTATTTACTTAGGCGGACACATTATACACAATTTGTCACTATCAGCAGCGCAGTCATTTGGTTCTATAGATTGTGAATGTCTGTAGATGCCTGGATTTAGTGTTAGGGTGGACTTACACTTTTACAAGAGAGAGAGAAGAATGTAAAATGTAAAATTTGGGTATTCCCTAAATTGCAAACTTTAGCATTAAACAGAATTACAGAGATATACAATGGAATGGCAGTAGCAGTGAACCAGGCGGTAAAGGCTAATGCCCCGTACACACGATCAGATTTTCCGACAACAAATGTTAGATGTGAGCTTGCTGGCGGAAAGTCTGACAATGTGTGTATGCTCCATCGAACATTTGTTGTCGGACTTTCCGCCAACAAATATTGGCTAGCAGGTTCTCAAATTTTCCCCCAACAAATGTTTGTTGTCGGACTTTCCGATCGTGTGTACACAAGTATGTCGAACAAAAGTCCACGCACGCTCGGAATCAAGTACGAGCCGGAGATATAACTAGCATTCGTAATGGAGATATCACGTACGTCTTGTACGTCATTACATTCGTAATTGTTGGCCAATATTTGTGTGACCGTGTGTATGCAAGACAAGTTGGAGCCAACATCCTTCGAACAAAAATCCACGGTTTTGTTGTCGGAAAGTACGATCGTGTGCACGGGGCATATCAGACTCTAATGCAGCATACACACGACCAGACTTTTCGACAGCAAAGGTCCGAGGGAACGAATCCGCCGGACAATTCGATCATGTGTGGGCTTCATCAGACCTTTGCTGTCGAAAAATCAGACGGACTTTAGAAATAGAACATGTTTCAAATTTTTCCACAGGGAACCAGTTCCTATCGAAAAATCCGCTCGTCTGTATGCTAGTCCGACGGACGAAAACCGACGCTAGGGCAGCTATTGGCTACTGGCTATGAACTTCCTTATTCTAGTCTGGTCGTACGTCATCACGTTAGATTCCGTCAGACTTTGGTGTGATTGTGTGTGTCCAAGTCCGTTTGTTTGGAAAGTCTGTCAGAAGTCTGTCGGAAGTCCCCTGAAAGTCCGTTGGAAAAAAACGTCGGACCTAGTCTGCTGGAAAGTCCGGTCGTGTGTATGTGGCATTAGAGAACTTATGACCCCAGCTACAAGAGGGGGTACAAAAAATTTAATTTTGTTAGTCAGCTACCTCTAATGTCGCATACACACGATCGGACTTTCCGGTGGACTAGAGTCTGTCGGACAATTCGATCATGTGTGGGCTTTTTCTTCCCAAAATTCCAGCGGACCTAGAAATAAGACTGGCTTCAAAATTGTCTGCCGGACTCGAGTCCGGTCGAAAAGTCCGGTCATCTGTGTGCTAGTCCGACGGACTAAAACCAACGCTAGGGCAGCTATTGGCTACTGGCTATGAACTTCCTTATTCTACGTCATCACGTTCGAATCCGGCGGACTTTTGGAGTGAACGTGTGTGGCCAAGTCCGTTCGCTAGAAAGTCCGGCGGACCTCAGCTGCAAAGTCCGGCGGATTGTCCGCAGGACTAAGTCCGCTGGAAAGTCCGATCGTGTGTACACGTCATTAGTCCCGATGCCGAAAAGTAATAATAAAACACAATACCCAATAGGAGGACAGTATGCAACCGGTCTAAACTACGTGGCATGTTCACCAATGCCAGAAGCCCGGAGGACAAGATGAGTGAACTAGAGATACTGATGTACACGGAGGATTTCAATTTTGTGGGAATTTCAGAGACCTGGTTCAACAGCTCCCATCATTGGCTGGCAACCATTCAAGGGTATTCCCTTTTATCACAGTAATAGAGAGGCTTAAAAAAGGGGGAGGGGTATGCCTATATATCAGGAATAATATACAAGTGAATGAGAGAGATGACATCAATAAGGCCGGCTTCACACTGGGGCGGTGCGGGGCGGCGACGGTAAAGCAGCGCTATATTTAGCGCTGCTTTACCATCGTTTTACCCGCGGTATGCGGCCGCTAGGGGGGGTTTTAACCCCCGCTAGCGGCCGCAAAAGGGTTAAAAACCTCCGCAAAGCGCCGCTGCAGCGGCGGTATCCCCGCGGTTTCCCATTGATTCCAATGGAAGGAGCGGTATAGGAGCGGTGAACACACCGCTCCTTCACCGCTCCAAAGATGCTGCTAGCTGGACTTTTGTTGCGGTCCTGCTAGCGCACCGCTCCAGTGTGAAAGCCCGCCGGCTTTCACACTGGAGTGAAGGGGGCCGGTTTTTTCAGGCGGTATACAGGCGCTATTTTTAGCGCCGTACCGCCTGAAAACCGCCCCAGTGTGAAAGGGGCCTTAGAGAGCTACAAAGGGATGAAGCTGAGGGGAAAATACTGGCAGTAGGCTATAGGCCCCCTAACCTTATGGAGGAGGGGGGAGACGGACCTCCTATCACAATTTGGATCAGCAGCAAGGATGGGAAGTGTTATCATAATGGGGGAATTTAATTATCCAGACATAGTCTGGGCAGAGGGCACCAAGCATTCATCTAATGCCCCATACACACGGTCGGACATTGGGACAACAAAATCCATAGTTTTTTTTCCGACGGATGTTGGCTCAAACCTGTCTTGCATACACACAGTTGCACAAAGTTGTCGGAATTTCCGATCGTCAAGAACGTAGTGACGTACACCGCGTATGACAGGACTATAAAAGATGAGTTCAGCACCACGTGCGGCACCCTTTAGGCTCCTTCTGCTGATCTCGTGTTTATCGCGTGTTAGAAGTTTGGTTAGAGACGATTCACGCTTTTCAGACTTGTGCTTCAGATCGTTACTGCTCTTCAGTTTGTGCTTGTCAGTTTGTATCTGCTTATCAGTGCATGTAGTCAGTTCGCCTTTGTTTGTCATTGCGTGCTATTTATAGTACTGTCTTTGATTTTCAGTGCGTTATTGTCCGTTCATTGCTGATTTTCAGTTCGTTCTTTCAGGCCTTGCTGTTTTTCAGTGCTTTCTGTTTAGTCCGTTCTGACCAGCCAAACTTTTTGAAGCCATGTTGCGTGTACATACTCGTCGTAGAGTTCGTGCTGTGCAGGGGCTTGGTGTTGGGCTTTTAGCTTTGACCCAAGCCCAGACCATGAACAGGGCGAGGAGGGGTTCACGGAGGAAGAATTGGTTGCTCCAGCGTGACCAATTCTCCCACATGCCTTTGCTTTGTGAGATCCAGGAGAATAATCCTGATGATTTCAGGAATTATCTCAAGATATCTCACCATCTGTTGCTGTCCCCTTATATCAGCAGGCAGGATACCTGCATGCGGCAAGCCATCACTCCAGAGCAGAGGCTAGTCGCCACGTTGCGGTACTTGGCGACGGGGAGAAGCCTTCAGGACCTCAAGTTCTCAACGGGCATCTCCAACCAGGCTCTGGGGATCATTATCTCATTATCCCTGAAAAACGCCCCAGTGTGAAAGGGGCCTTAATGTATTTTGTCAGCTCCATAGTAGTGCTTTCCCCTAAACAACCCCTAAAATGTGTACAAATGTTATTTGTGTCCTTAAATTCATGCAGAGTGCCAGAGGTTTTTTTTGGTGGGCCATTTGGAACACTCCCTCCCCCCAACAGCTAACTCAGCTGATAACATTCCTCTATCTGCTGACTTTGCCAAACCCATACACACTATACCTACCTCTTTTGTGGTCAGATTTATGGATGAATTCACCAAAGCATGTAGTGCAAGGGCCTGCCTGAATACTTTCAAATGGTACTGTTTAAAGTTTGTTTCTCATATTATTATCTTGATAGGTAATAGTAGAATGTAAAAATGTGCTTCCATTTGTTCAGTGTGTAGTTTATTTTTTTGTATTATGACACTTCTTGCCTGTCCAGTGGGCAGCCAATAGTGTAAGTAAGGAGGGGCTGGCCAAAGTTAACACACATTATTTGTGCATTCAGCATTCAATGAAGTGGGGAGGGTTACCTGTCCAAAACATCTCCCCCCCTAAATTTTTGCAATGGGCCATCAGATGGGGTGAGGAATCTGATAAGTGGACCTTATACTTTTGGCTTTAAATACTCATTTTAAAAATATTTTATGCTTATGTTGGACAAAAATGTTTGTGTCTAATCTTATTGCAATGTTGATGTGCAAAATTACTATTTTTTTTTGTTTGACTCCACAGTTCCTTCAACGCCATAGGAATGGCAGACTGTTGCCTCCCACTTTGCCACCCATTGGGACTTTCCCAATTGTGGAGGTGCAATTGATGGGAAACACGTCCGCATCGTCCCACCCCCAAAGTCGGGGTCCTATTATTATAATTACAATGGGTATAATAGTATCGTGATGTTGGCGGTGGTGTCAGCTACTTACGAGTTCCTGTATGTGGATGCGGGGAAAAATGGGCAGATGTCGGATGGTGGAGTGATCACCCAGACGGAGTTCTATTGGCGTCTCTAGAGTGGCAGCTTGGGCTTGCCACCTCCAGAGGAGAGTGTGGAAGGACTCCCCTTCGTCTTTGTCATGGATAAAGCGTTTGCGCTGGGGGACCATCTTATGCGGCCATTCCCTATGAGGACCCTCACCCAAGACCAGAGGGTTTTCAATTACCGCCAATTTTTGACACCGATCCACATGGCGGAATATAAACTGAACCATATAGTGCTTGCACAATTTTTTTGCACAATTTTTTAAAAAAAAAATTATGTGGCCTCAGTTGGGCCTGAGGCAGACTTTCCAGAACTTGCCAATCTGACAGCACTTGAAGCTGGCCGTCCTGGCTTGCCCCCCCAAAGCGCCCACGAGGTCAGAAATACATGGAGTACTTTGCGGGTAGGGGGGGCACTGATATGCCAGACAATGTCTGAGAGACATTGCAGGGTGGGGTAAGGTGACGGGTGGCCCGGTCCTCCTCAGCTGTGTCTCCGTGGAGAAACCCAGGGGAAACCCCGGCTTCCCCAGTGATGTAAGAGTGACCCCGCCCCCCTCTGACGCAAGGGAAAAGCTGGGCTTCCCCAGTGATGTACGGGTGACCCGGTCCCCTCTGATGTAACGCAGGTTTCCGTTACATCGGAGGGGGGAAGCCCAGCTTCCCCCTTGCGTTGCGTCAGAGGGGGGTGGCGTCAGGTGACGGGTGACCCGGTGCTCCTCAGCTAAGACAGGATTCCCGCAGTGTCTCCATGGAGACAGGATGCGCTACGCTGGACGTCGTCGGAAGAGATCAGCCATCGCTGGACCCCAGAGAAGAGATCTCCCATCGCTGGATAGCAAGAGTGGATTACCACCGCTCTCTCGTCCCCCCCCCCTCTCTTTTCCTGCGGCCTACCAGGTTGCGTGCTTGGATAAGGGTCTGGTATGGATATTTAGGGAGAACCCCACGTCATTTTTTTTTAAATTTGACCCGGGATTCCCCTTTAACATCCATACCAGACCTGAAGAGCCTGGTAATTGAATTTGGGGGGAACCCCACGCATTTTTTTTTTTATCAATGACTTTTAATGACAATTTTTTCCTGCAAAAATGACACTTTGTGTAGGGACAGTTTTAAGCACGGGAAACATGCGCCCCTTTACAGGCATACTATACACACCCCCCAGGTACGAAATGTAAAGGAATATTACACTTTTATTGTTTCACTTTAAGCCATAGTAAAATCACTGCTCCTGAAAAAACGTCTGTTTTTAAAAGTTTTTTTTGCATTGAGACATGTCCCCTGGGGCAGGACCCCAGGTCCCCAAACACTTTTTATGAAAATAACTTGCATATAAGCCTTTAAAATTAGCACTTTTGATTTTGAGTCCCATAGACTTTAATAGGGTTCTAAAGTTCACACGAACTTTAGGTCTGTTCGCAGGTTCTGGTGCGAACCGAACAGGGGGGGTGTTCGGCTCATCCCTAGTCTCGACTGTGCCCTGCCAATATCGGTGGAGTTTAGGGCATCTTCATTGCATATGTATTAAGTTTGCAGGGGCTCCCCTACATCGAGGACACAGAGGGGAATCTCTATGATTCCATTGAAATAATTTCTCAGGAGTATAGAGAAATAGTTGCGTTAGTTTTTGCGTAGTGGACAACGATAAACTAGGGAGCGCTGACAGAGCCATTGTCCAATGGTCGTCCGACAACGGTCCCAGGTCTTGTTTCCACTGAGCCCTTGTGGGAATATCTACAGAATCTTGAAACTTATTATATAGTACCACATACAATACTGATATAAGACCCTGATTATGCCCTTCAGCATCTAATAATGATATTATTGTGGATTGATTAAGTTTAAATTCAAGGGAAAGAGCCTGAGCCTGTATGGCGTGCCTGAGTTGAAGATATTGGAAAAACCTTTGCTTTGGAATTCTATATTCTTCCATTATTTGAGCAAAGGGTTTTAAACTGTCATTCTGACACAGCTGCTTCAAATATCTCAACTCATATTTTTGCCATAGCTCGAACCCTTCCAGTTTCTGCAATTCCTCACAGTTTACATTATTCCATATTGGGGTATAACATGTATAACCCGTAATGTTAGTAATACTTTTGATTTCTTGCCATACTTTATCAAAAAGTTTACCTGTCAAAAATCCTTTATTCCCTCGCAAGTTATTTGCCTCCAATAAGGAGATCAGTGTATATTCCATACTAAACGGTATTAGCAGGCCCTGTATGGGATCAAAATCCGCAATTTCCGTCTATCCAAAAAATTGTTGTAATTGTGAAGCTAAGAAATAATCTTTAACTAACATTAAACTGGTTAATTTTTTACAGGATTGTTTTTTATGCCAAATAAGTCCTCGGAAGTAAGATTCAACCTTCCTAAAACAATACGATATTATCCACATATGAGAGTTATGGAGGATGTACAGTAATTGTGGAGTCCAGATAATTTTAATGAGATTCGCTCTACCAATCACTGTTAGTGGAAGTTTACATCAGCTCTGGCACTTATCCCTAAATTTGAACAATAATGGTTTAAGATTCAGATCAATATAATCCTTTACATTACGTGTTACCTCAATCCCCAAATATTTCACTGTATACTTTATTTGAATTTGCTTGTTCTGGTAGGGAGATTTCCATATCATCTAATGGCATCAATATTGATTTCTCCGAATTGATCCGAAAACCTGAAAACTGCCCAAACATAGAAATAAGTGTCATAAGCTCCACTAATGATTTTGTAATATCCCCCCAACAAATAAGAGCATCATCTGAATATAAAAGCAATTTTTTTCTTCCCTTCCCGAACAACGAAACCCAACTATCCCCTCTGACTGTCTAATGGCAATAGCCAAAGTTTCTATTGCCAATAAAAACAGCAAAAAGGATAGAGCCTTGTCTAGTCCCTCTAGGTAATGAAAAAAATGGAGACATAGTATTGATTCTCAACCTTGCCTTGGGATCCCTATACAGCAGTTTCAGCCATGATAGGAATCCTGGACCAACACCAAAGGCAGTAAGTACAGGCCACAAATATTCCCATTCCACCATATCGAATGCCTTCTGGGCATCCAAGGATAGTATGGCACTGGTACCTTCATTATCCATCTGTAACTGCATATTTAAAATAAATCTGCAAATATTTGTTGACGCAGCTCTTGTGGGAATAAACCCCATTTAATCTTTATGAATCAGGGTATGAATCTAGATAACCTATTTGCCTGTACCCTAGCTAAGATCTTAACAGCTGATGTAAGGAGGGAAGTGGGGCGATAGGAATCTGGTTTTAAAGGATCCTTGCCTGGTTTAAAAATTACTATTTTTATTGTTTCCTTCATTGATTCAGGATGTTCTTGTGCATTATATGCCTCATTTAACACTTCAAGAAGTTCTGGGAGTAGAATCTGGCCATATTTTGCACTAACCCCCGAAGGAGCTGCTGGTTTGATTTGGGCTTACCGTTACCTCACTTGCTTGCTTGCTTTTCCGTCTTGGGGATCCCATGGAAAGTGGCCCAAAGAATGTTGAAACTGACACTGAATCCTCTTTTGGGTTATTTATTTAGAAAAAGAACAAAGTCTCTCAATACAGGGTAGAGGGTTAGGGGTGAGTTCAGGTACTTAAATTGCAGGGTGAAGGTATTAGAAGAATCCAGAGGATAATACTGTTCAACAAACTGGATTCAACAACCCCCTGATAGACCTCTCTCACTAGGCCTAGCAGCCGGTGGGATGCTCAGTAAAGTCTCTGCCACAGACTTGTAAGTTACACTTGAGCGTTACTGAGGGATTTGGATGAATTTAAAGAACTGACATACGGTACCAGTTTCTCTCAGCCGATCCGGCGATACCGTATGAGTGTTGATCTAGGTTGCATCCTTCAACTAATTCTCCAGGCTTCTTCAGAGAAACCAGCCTTGCACACGGTCTTCTCCTTAAAGAGTCCTCCCCTGGGGTTCTTCAGTTGCTGGGCCTCTCCCTTCAGATGAGATGGCACCAGATCATCCTTGGATCAGTAGGCTCCGAAATTTTCTTATCCCTGCAGTTGCATTGCCTCTGGCCAGCCAACCCCAAGACACAGGATGCATAGTTCAACACCCCAGGAGGGCCATGGGGCTGGGTCAAGAAGACCACCAGAACCAAACAGACAGAAAATAATCTCCCGCCAACATGGCGTCGGCACCTTAAATACCACCCCCCAGAATTCACAGCAGAAAAACACTCCCACTGGGCTGGTTCCGAGGGATAAGTGGCATTAAATGCATCCAGCTAAACTGCGTTCCTACTCTTGCTGGCGGTGACAGCGACACTGGCGGTCAAGGAGAACCCAGTGCAACACAGCTGGACTGGTACTGAAACCAGAAATTTAGAGAAATTATCCTGAAGCCCAACCGTGGCTTCAGGCAACTTAATTTTTGAAAAACAATAGCGCCTGCTCGTCAGGAGCCAGCGCTACATATCTAAGCCAGCAATCCATCCATTCCTGGAGCCTTATTATTCTGAGTTTGTACCACTGCTTCTTTTAGCTCTGCTAGGGTTATGGGAGTATCCAAGAGTTCTCTTTCTTTTAATTTCAGTTTAGGTATATCTAGTTTATCTAAAAATTGTTTACTTAGATTCATTACATTTGGGGTCCCGGATTTATATAGCAGGGAATAAAAATCCACAAATGTATTCTGAATACTACTTATATCATATACTATTCCTCCATTTATATCATTAATGGCAGCTATATCTGACAGGCTGTCTTGATTACATGCCATCATAGCTAACTTATGGCCTACCTGCTCCCCCATTTCATAATGCTTTTGACTTTTGAAAGAAATCTACTGTTCTACACTTTCGCTAAGGATAAATTCCTGTATATCTTCTGAGCTTCCTGCCAAGCTAAGTGCCTATTTTCTGTAGGGTCCAATATGAACTCCTGTTCCACTTCTATTAACTCTTTGCATTACTTCTTCCTCTCGTTGTCTTGTCGATCTCTTAATTCTAGAAACTTCTTTAATTATCAAGCCTCGTAAGTAGCCTTTCATAGTGTCCCAAACTACTGCCAAATAAGTTGAGTTCTTATTGTCGCTAAAAATCCTGACAATAGTTCAATTCGGTTATCTTCTGGAATCAAAGACAACCATTGAAGATTAACTTTCCATAGAGGGCGAGGCAGTTGCTCCCCCTTCTCCAGAGACAAAATTAAACAAGAATGATTAGATAGTCCCTTCGACTCGTATTGAATTGAACCTAGTCACAAGAGAAAACATCCATTCCCCAAGGCCAGGTCTATTCTTGACAGCGGCCTATAGGTATTTGAACGACATGAGTATTCTCTTCTTAATGGATGTCTAAATCTCCACATATCTACCAGTCCCTTCTCCTGTATCTGGCTAGCCAGTCCAGTTATATTTCTTCTCCTATTAATCTTTATGGTACTCTGTCTATTTTCCTCCTCAGTTCTAGTTTTCTGCTAACCCAGAATGCCTTTCCTCTTCAACCAGCTGAAACTTGTAGTTTGCAACAGAATTGGATCCACGGTGTGGCTACTCAGGACCACCTTTAGGTAAGCCCAGACAGATGCTGCTGAATCCCTGGGTCATCAGGTTGCCAGTCAGACATCCTTCATATAACTGCAGATCCTTCAAGAGCCTGCTCTGGGACATCCAATTCTTGAGCCTTGGTGTCTCCAGGATTGGTGAGCGGGTAGAAGCCCACCTTTAACATTACATTCAAAATCACTGCAGACACCTTAACCCCCCCCCCTCTCTTACATCAAAGGCCCTTCTTTGGGAGACACCTTGCTTTTTCTATTCACCTTTACTGGTCACCATTGCACAGCAACTGAAGATCTTGATCACCATTACTTCCAGCCTTCCGGACAACATGTCCCACGGTCCCTTGCTTTCAATAGTGGTCTCTCGCCCTCTGCAGTCAGGAAGTGATATGATAATCCCCATGCTGGTCACAAGAGAAAAAGAAGCTCAATATGATCTTTGGTAAAGAGTGTCCCATAATGACAGAAGTGATATAGCCAGCGCTAGGCTACACCAGTAAGATACAACACAGTGAGTGAGCAAGAAAAAAATAAAATATTTAATCAGAAGCTGACATAGCAAAAAAAGTCACAAATACTGCATGTATTAGGGACACAATCTCCCTGCTACTTTTTATTTTTTATTACCACTTAATTAAAAGCTGGTCAGAAAGCACTCTTCAACCAAGTAAAGCGATATTTCCAGATCCTATATTGGTACAGTGAATGCCTAAAGTGGACCTTCAGTCATTTTTTCATCTTTCCGTCTATTAAATCTTTTTCCCTTTTTTTTTTACTTTAGATAGTAATTTTTTAATTTTTATTTTTATGCCAGTAAATACCTTATACCGCCTAATTCCTGTTTCTTGTCTGGTAAAAAGCCTAGGCTTATGTCATTATGCACAGCTCTCTCTCTCACTCTTGTGAGAGTTTGCCAGGAGGGGAGGGGGTGATTCATAAGAGGGCCAATGAGAGCTGCAGGGCTGGAGGTGTGCCTCTGTGTGTCTGTGTAAATCCAGGAAATGAACAGGCAGCAGCTTCAGATGCCCACAGTTAAAATTATTGCAGCCAGACTCAGTGGAGGGAGATTTCTACAGCAGATTTGGCAAGTACAGAATCACAGTATATATATAAAACAATATGCAAAGTGGTTGGAAGGAAGCTTCAGAATGGGAAAGATGTTTTTATTATAAATTATGTGAGCGAACTGCAGTTACTCTTTAAGTAGTGTGTATCCAGCCCAAAAGACTGCAGCACCTCAAATATTCATAGTAATTCCTATAGATTCCTATAGATTCATAGGGGAATATAAATAACTAACCCACATAGTGTAAACCAACTAATTTGTGGTTAAAAAGAGTTAAATCCACGCCATAACATCACAAAAGGCTATGGTGCACCGGAGTAAAAGTCCCGGTACGTCCATGTGCGTAATGTCATCACCTGAATCACGTGATAACATTTCCTGCCACTTCTTCAGGAGCTAATGGGGGTGGTTTTATCCCGTCTATTATATATACCCTAAATCAGCAATAATTATATTAACCTTATCTATACTAATACTGATTAGCTGGAGGTCATGAGTTGACTAAGTTTATTGGACTAACTACACTTAAACAATCTAATAACATATATCACCAATTGTGCTATTAATATTAGTGTACAAACCAATCAATAATCACACTGCAGCGCATAAAACTTTACATATATTATACAATATATTAAGAAATATATATTAAGAAAATCAATAATAAAATCAATAATTAAAAAAAAAAAAAATGAAAATTAACATTGTGCAAAATTTAGTGCGTGTAACAGACAGTCCTTAAGGTAACTCAAATCTTCACAATGAGTGAAGATATCGGCTGAGATTGTGAATCTGGGAGCTAGGAAACCTGGGAGCAGAGGTTGAAACCAGCTTGGAGGTGGTGAGACCGCGGCTCTCAATTACCTGTCTAATGCATTTGTGTGATATATGCTGATTATAAGAGTTTTAAATGTGAGTGGTATAATTTTTTAATGAATACCATTTTATTGGATTAATGCACGAATGGAAGCCTTCCTTTCTTTCTTGCATACATTTGCGGTGTGAGATTCGGTCATCAAAGGATGTTATAACTAAGTGATGACTGATTAACAATTAAGCGCTTTTACCTTGTCATGAGAATGAAAGGCAATAGGCTCTGGTGAGTGCAATCCCATAGAGAATTGGTGTCACTGAATCACGTTGGTGGTGGAACATATGGTGTATTAAAGGGGTTGTAAAGGTTCATGTTTTTTTACCTTAATGCATCCTATGCATTAAGGTGAAAAAACACCTGGCAGTCACCGGCCCCCCAGACCCCCCCCCCTGTTTTACTTACCTGAACCCCTTCATTCAGTCGGCGGGGACATGCTGTCTCTCTCTCCACAGGCTCCGAGCTCTTGATTGGATAGATTGATAGCAGTACATCCATTGGTACCCGCTGCTGTCAATCAAATTCAATGACGCGCGGCACCATCAAAATAAATGGGGGAGGGATGGACGTGCAGACGTAGGACGTAGGCACGGAGGGAGGGGTCAGCCCGCAGGTGGATGTTTGAGACACGATGCGGAGGAGCGTGCAGGGACATCACGGAGCGTGAGAGGCTCCAGGAGAAAAGGCTTGCGCGCCGGGCGGGAAGACCGAGACCGTTTAAGCGCCGTACGTCGGCTTATCCATCTCAGCCGGGGAGACCCGGCCGAACAGCTAAATCTACGGCGACCTGGCCCGGAGCAATGTCCTGAGGCGGACCTCTACGGCGTTCCTCCAGCGCTCCCCCGGGTCCTCCCCCCTCCTCTCCCGTCGCCCCTCCGGCTCCATCGCTCGCTCTCACCAGCATGTCCGCCGGAAGCAAGGTGAGCCCAAAGCCCAGCACAGGCAGAAAAAACCAAGTGGACGTTAAGCTTAATCTGTGAGTATACTACAGGTATTTTGGCCGGAAGCACCACTCAACAAACTGGAGGTAAGCCAAGGCTGCTTATAATAACATTGTTAAGGAAGAAGATAAATGTTGGGTAATGCCCGGAAAAGCCCAGCAAAAGGTCCAGTAAAGCACTTTGATGTTCCCGGTCGGCTATTAGGGGAAAAAAAAAAAAAAACATCTCACATAATAGCTCTATGGTATCACATCTGCAGGTTCACATTGTGTAACACTCTCCATGGTCAAAGTGCCCTGCGATGGATTTCTCCTGGACTTTGGTTTTATTATTTATTATTCTCTTCTTTTTTGGCTTTCTGGTTTGGCTATCGACTGGAGGAGTGTGAATAGACCACCCTCCCCTCCTCCCCTAAACCTCCCGAGAGCCAGGACAAGACTCTAAGGGAAGAAGATAAAATGTTTGTTAATGCCTGGAAAAGTCTAGCAAAAGGTTCAGTAAAGCACTATATATTCCCTGTCGGTTGTTAGAGGGAAAAAAAAAAAAAAAAAAAAATCTCTCTCCCAAAAAAGCTCTATGGTACTACACTGGCATGTTCACATAATGTAACATTCCCCATTGTTAATAAGTGCCCGGCATTGGATTTTTCCTGGACTTTTGTTGTATTTTTTTTTTTTTTTTTTTCTTTTTGCTTTCTGTTTTGGCTTGGTTTTGAGGAGGGGGAATAGACCCCCCCCCCTTTTTTCCCCCCAAAACCTCTAGAGAGCTGGGATTCAGCCAGATAATGTGTGTGTACGCTATCTGCAAATCAATCCGGGGGTAAGGGGAGCATAAAAGCAAGCTGAGTGTGGGACATATATGCCTTAGAAGTGATAACATCGCTTAAAGACTGTGAAAATACCATAGTTTTACTGTTAAGAACAGGAGGGAGAGTGTGAGAAGGAAGGAAAGGAGGAAAAAAGGGGGGGAGATAGACTTTGTGATCTTCCTTTCAGCTTATTTTTCTGCCTCTTTCGTTTTCCTTTCTTTTTTTTGGTTACCCTCCTCTCGAAGAGTAGTATACAGGACTAAGGATATATTAGATCCTCACCACAGAAAACAGCACACGGGGTATAGGCACTTAAAATTGGGAATCAAAGTGGGTCCGAGTGGATTTCCTACTGCCCCACCACTTCATACCCCGAGAGAGCCCGAGGGAGTAAGCTTATCAGGAGAACCTGGCTACTATCCCCTTCCCTTTGAAAGGTTAACGCTCCGAGACACAGATTTTCAACCCGGCCATTTCTCCCCCCTCGGACCTCCATTTTCCTAAGGCTCTTCCCCACGCATTCCCACATTGGTTGCTGACCGTAACATAACATAGTAACTATATCAGGAACACAAATATAAATTAAGTATAGGGGTAGCTGAAAAGTGTGGGTAGAGAAGGGGAGCTCGGGTTGAGGAGGAGAATAAGAGGGGTGAAGTGAGAAATCATGAGTAAAACCACAACCAAAGCGCCCAAAAAAGGGGCTCCTAAAACACAGAAAGAAGACACGAGTACTATTCAACAATACTTAAAACAAGGAGGAATCCCAAAAACCCCGAAGACCAACCACCAGCCCAAGGCCACTATGGAGAAAAATAAAGGTACTTCTAGGAAAACGGAAGGGGCTCATGATCAATCTAGAGACGATTACATAAATGAAAGCGAAGTGGAGACTAGTAGAGTTGAAGATCAGGATCGGGGCGACCAACTCCCAACAAAAAGGGAAATGGAGGCAATGTTATTAAAAGTGGAAAATGTGATAAAAATGGAAATAAATACTTTGAGAGAGGATTTGGGCCACTTATTGACCAGAGTCGAGGTGGTAGAGGAGAGAGTAGAGGAAATGGCCAAGGAAATCAATAACATAAAGATTTCACTCAAAAGGTGCCAACTGAACCAGAGAGAAATGTTACAGAAAATAGAAGATCAGGAGAACAGAGACAGAAGACAAAATGTCCGCCTTAGGGCGATTCCAGAACAAAAAGGGGAGGACTTAGAAAAAATAGTCAGATCACTTCTTTGCCCCATAATAGGGCTAGAAGAGGGGCAATTCCCGGCGATTGAAAGAGCTCATCGCATTGGAATGATGGACCGATCAGAGCACGGAAGAGTAAGGGATGTAATAGTTAGGTTCCGGAATTATAGGGATAAAGAAAATATCTGGCAGAAGACACGAGGTAACCTCCCTTTACAATACGAAGGCACCGAGATACAGCTTTATGCGGATCTCTCGGCACGAACGCTAGAAAGAAGACGGCATCAGAGACCGCTGTTGGAAGCAATGCGCAAAGAAAACATAAAATATAGATGGGGGTTTCCAGCATGCCTCATCGGCATAAAAGAAGGACGATCAGCCAGACTCAGGGTTCCAGAGGAGCTGCAGGACTTTTGTAACAACCTTGATATCCCTATTCCCGCTCTTCCGGGATGGACAGAGAGTTGGGAGAGCGATTTTGGGATGGGTCGGGGGTGGCGGGGGGGGCGGACGGGCCGCGGGGGGAGCTAAATTTAGAAAATAGATGAGATTTCAACCAATACTCCTTCATCCACCTGGCCCACTATATCCCGAGTCCAACTGGGAAAAAGAAAGTGGGAGGGGGCGGGGAAAGAACCCCACCTCACCTTAGCTGTTCCGAGGGACTCTAAGAAATGGGTCACCATCGGAATAGAGACCCGAGATGGGGTCGGGGAGGGGAAGGGGGGAGGGGGAGGAGGAGGGGGGGAGGGAGGGAGGGGTTCAGGAGGGAGGGAAGGGGTTTGGGGAGGGAGACTCTCATCGCTGCCCTATATTTAGGTAATTTTAGTGTTAATTGAATAATGACTCCCGATTTGAAATTCCTAACTTATAACGTTAAAGGATTGAACTCTCCTAGCAAACGGCATATAATTCTCGAAGAGTTAGGGAGATATGGGGCCAATGTGGCTTTCCTTCAAGAAACACATCTTGCCCACAACACAAATGTGAAACTGTTCTCAAGAACATACCCTACCTGGTTTTACGCCGATACTTCTTCAAGTAGATCAAGAGGGGTGGCTATTGGCTTTTCAGGAGATATGCATTTTAAGCTAGAAGACAGAAGGGTAGATCCAGAGGGAAGGTATCTGTTCCTGAGGGGAACCTTATTCGGAACAACATATACGTTGGCTAATGTTTACGCGCCAAATAATAGCCCCATCAAGTTTATGAAGGGGATATTGCGAAAGCTGGGGGCTTTCAGAAAGGGATATGTAATTCTTATGGGTGATTTTAATTTTACCATGGATCCCAGCTTAGATAGTACGTCCGGTGGCCAGGGGACAAGAAACGAACAGTTATCCTTGATAAAAAACGATCTATATAATAAACAATTGTTGGACGTGTGGAGGGTCCAGCATCCCCAAACAAGGGACTATACGTTTTTCTCCCCTGTCCACGGGACGTACACTAGATTGGATTATATATTTGTAGAACACGGAATCTTGGATAGGGTATTACAAACAAAAATAGAGACAATTACGCTCTCCGACCACGCCCCCGCCTCCGTGACCCTTGCAGTCCCAGAATATAAACCCCCATCATGTGGATGGAAACTAAATGAGGAGTTACTGCGAGATGGGGAAGTGGTGGAGTGCGTAAAAAGAGAATTGGAAGTTTTTTTTACTAACAACGATAACGGGGAAGTTAATGGAGCCAATCTATGGGAGGCACACAAAGCATTTATTAGAGGGATATTGATAGGGAAAGCCGCGTGGGCTGAAAAAGAGAGGAGGAGGAAAGTGCAGGAATTGATGAATGACTTAAACAACTTGGAACAAAAACATAAGGCAGCTTCGGCCCATAATAGGGAACTATTCCAAGACCTAATAGCAAAGAGGGAAGAACTTAAAGACTGTTTAGAACACGAAGCAAAGCAGATCTACAACAGGACAATAAAAGAACGGTACATCTGGGGGAATAAATCCAGCAAACATCTGGCGAGAATAGTCCAAAAACAAAAAACAAAAAACTATATAGAAAAAATCCAAGCCAAAAACGGGGAGTTTAAATATGTCTCCCAGGACATTGCCTCATCCTTTAGGGAGTATTATGAAGAACTGTATTCTGTAGATCACAAGGAGGCAAAAAAGGGGGACCAAATAAAAAAAATAAAAAAAAAAAATAAAAAAATTTCAGACTTTCTTAGTAGAGCCGGGTTGGAATCTCTGGGTCAGGAGGATAGAGAGGCACTGGAACAGCCAATCTCGGAGGCGGAAATATTGCGGGCCCAGATGGTTTCTCCATCTTTTACTACAAAACCTTTAAGGAGATCCTGATCCCGAGATTACAACAATATATGAATGGGCTGGGAATAGATTATGCCATGGGAGAAGCCTCTCTGCTAGCAACTATAACGGTACTTCCTAAAGAGGGGAAGGATGGATCTAAGTGTTCTAATTACAGGCCTATCTCTCTGCTGAACGCAGACACTAAGTTGTATGCAAAAATCTTGGCTGAGAGAGTGAAAGGGCATCTTGAGGCATTGATCCATCCGGATCAAGTGGGTTTCGTCCCTGGGAGGGAAGGGAGGGACAATGGAGTCCGGACTCTATTGGCCCTCCAGAGGATGAGGGACTCGGGGACCCCCAGTCTGCTCCTGTCTATAGATGCAGAAAAAGCATTTGACAGGGTAGACTGGGGGTTCATGTTTAGTACCCTAGAGTACATGGGGTTTGGTCCGAGATTCCTTAGTCGTATCAAAGCCCTATACGGGCGCCCAAAGGCAAATATCAAAGTAAATGGAGTCCTCTCTGCACCTTTTGAAATGAGGAACGGGACGAGGCAGGGCTGCCCCCTGTCCCCTCTGCTTTTCGTCCTGACCCTAGAGCCCTTATTGTCATCAATAAGAAAAAATCCAGACATAGAGGGATGTAAGGTGGAGGGGGAGCCCCATAAGCTGGCTGCTTTCGCAGACAATATTTTGTTCTATGTTAGTAACCCCCGGAAGACGATGCCCACTCTCTTGGAGACCCTTAAATCATATGGAGCCCTTTCAAATTTCCGTGTTAATCCAGCAAAATCTCATATACTAAATATCAATGTAAATAAAAACGAGCAGCAGATTATAAAGAAAGTACATAAATTTGAGTGGAAGAAGCAAATAAAATATCTAGGTATAGAATTAGCCAACTCAACGGAAAAACTCTATAGAATCAATTACCTCCCCTTGTTAGATGAAGTGAAAAAAAAATGCAACGAATATATTAGTAGGCCCTTGACCTGGATTGGACGAATAAATACAGTTAAAATGATGATACTCCCTGTAATAACGTACAAGCTCCAGATGCTCCCTCTCCCCTTACCACACCAATATTTAAGGAAGCTCAACTCAATACTGATGAACTTTGTGTGGAAAAATAAGAAACACCGCACGTCGTTGAAACTTTTGAAACAGGGAAAGAATCAGGGGGGACTGGCGGTCCCCGACATAATTAGTTATTATCACGCAATTGCACTAATTAGAATTCCAGAGTGGGGGAAAATAAACTCAAGTAAAAGATGGGTTCACTTGGAAAGGGCACTGAGTAAGGTTCACTTGGGAAGGATTATTTGGAACCCCCAGGGTTTAGAGCACTAGATGACCACACACACATCATCACACGTCACACGTTTAAAATTTGGGACAAAGTACACAAGCAGCTGAATGGTAATTATAATTCACCTTTATTAGCACTCAAGGAGAATGATTATTTCCCACCTGGGAAAAAAGAGATAGGAGGGAATTGGATAATTAAAGAGGAAGCACAATTAGGGGATGTAATATTTGCAGGTCAACCATTGGCACTAAAGGAATTAAAAAAAAAAGCGGATATATTTAAAATCGATGAGTGGCGGTACCTCCAGATATGCCAGTTCGTGAAAAAACTTCCACAACCAATCAGGTCACGTGGAGATCTGACGAAGATAGAACAAATATGCACAGCAGAAAACACCAAAAAGTCTATATCAAAAATATATAAGTTGTTGATCGAGACGGATAGGCTGGAGGCCCCCCCTTTCATTGAAAAATGGGAGAGAGAATTAGGGACACAGATTAACACGGGGATGGTCAAAAAAATATTGAAGCTTACACACAGCACGTCAGTAGATATGCAAACAGCTGAAATGAACTACAAATGTTTAATTAGGTGGTACACGACCCCCGACATAACAAACAAATTTCAGGAGGGGGGATCCCCCAACTGTTGGAGAGGATGTAATCTGAGAGGAAATATGGGCCATCTATGGTGGGAATGTCAGAAAATACAAAAATACTGGGAGAGGGTACTGAGTTACATCAAAGAAATCACCCAAAGAGAAGTAAAAAAAAAAAACCCATGGGTGGTCTTGATGCACGCAACAGAAGAGGGAGTGAGGCAATATAGGAGCACATACATGGGGTACTGAAAACAACACACAAAAAAAAAAAAAACAGGGAAGGGCAGCGATGAGAGGTAGGGATTTGGGGGGGGGGGGGGAAGTGGGGGGGGGGGGAAGGGGGGGAAAAAAAAAAAAAAATTCAATGACGCGGGCACCAGGGGAATTCTGCAATCGGCCTCTATGAACGGCGAATGCTGGACTCGGGATCATGCCCGCAAGGTAATCCCCTGGGAGAGCACTTCTCCCAGGAGGTTATCTGAAGTGAGGAAGAGCCGCGACAGCCACCGAGGGACCCCAGAAGGAAAGGTTCACGGCCACTCTATGCAAAACGAGCTGTACGTTGGAGATAAGTATGATATGTTTGTTATTTAAAAAAATAATAATAATTACCCTTGCAATCACGTTAAGTTAGTCACTATTAACATGGCGGAGAAATGATCAGTTTGATGGACTCATTGTGAAGATTTGAGTTACCTTAAGGACTGTCTGTTACACTCTAATAACATATATAAAACATTTAGTGTCCAGAAATGTAAAAAACAAAAAAAAAACATTTCCCCTAGAAATTAATGAGCACTGAAGAAGTCCAAATAGACGGAATGAGTGTAGTAGGCCAGCCTTTCTCAACTGGCGTGCCATCAGAGGTTCTCAGGTGTGTTGCGGGATCAGGGGAGAGAAGGGCTATCAGATGAGCCTGATCTACCGATCCCCTGTCGAATTGTACATCAGCACTGTGAGAAGCTAAATCAACCTCAGCAAAGTGAAAGTAAAGGGGAGTGTGCTGTGCTCTCTGCTTCCCCCTACAGTGCAGTACCCAGCTGAATGAGGAAACTGAAAAGGCACTGTGCTAGAAGCTAGATTCGATTTAAAAAGGCTTTATACATGTGTCTGTATGTGTGTGTGCATGTGAGTGTCTGTCTGTGTGTGTACACATGTTTGTATGTGTGTTTGTACATGTGTGTGTGTGTGTGTGTGCATGTGTCTGTATGTGTGGGTGCATGTGTCTGTATGTGTGTGTGCATGTGTCTGTATATGTGTGTGCATGTGCCTGTATGTGTGTGTGTGCCTGTGTGAGCATGTGTCTGTATGCGTGTGGGCATGTGTCTGTATGTGTATGTGTTTGTGTGTATGTGTGTGTGTATTTGTCTGTATGTGCATGTGCACATGTCTGTATGTGTCTGTATGTTTGTGTGTGCACGTGTCTGTATGTGTGTGTGTGCACGCATGTGTCTGTATGTGTGTGTAAATGTGTCTGTATGTGTACATGTGTCTGAATGCGTGTGTGCATGTGTCTGTATGCGTGTGTATGTGTGTGTGGGTGTGTGTATATGTTACTTTTAATCCTGCCCCCCCATTCCTGTACCATCAGAACTGCTTTTGTAGGGCTTGTTTGTGATAGCAGCAAGGACTGCTGCTCCTCTGAAAAGCAATCCATGCACAGATTGCTTTTCAGAGGCATTTGACAGGAGGTAAAGAGGCATTATGTTGCCTCCTCACCGCCTGTTTTAATGCAGCATCACTACACCGCTACCGTGCAATGCACACAGTTGCAGAGTAGTTGCAGTGCAGCCTCATTCACCATGGGTATACCTCCAGCTGCAGCCACAGCTTGTGTATACCCCCAGCTGCTGCCTCTGCAGCTAAAGGGGAGAAGTTGAGGGTGGTAAAAATAGCTCAACCATGTGGTTTTACCGCCCCTCCAACCTGACATGTGAACAAGCCCTTGGTTCACATCTGTGGCTGCGTGCTGCGTGTAGGGCACCCCATTCATTTCAATGGGCTTCCCTACCCCCAAAAATGCAGAGAAAGAAGTCCCCAACCTTTTTTTTTTTAAATTGCACTGCACCAAAAGCACCCCACATTTTCCAATGTGTGGGGTACCATTAAGAATTAATGGCACCCTAAAGAGCAGAGCATTTATTTGGAACGCAATTTTGCTTGTGTTCCGTGACACACAGTAACGTGAACCAAGCCTTGGACTGGGGTACCTCAAGACTGAAAATACTTTCTAAGGGCGCCCGACTGGAAAAATGTTGAGAAACACTGTGGTAGGTTGAGAAACACTGTTGTAGGTTGAGAAACACTGTGGTAGGCTATCATGTAACGTGCCACTCCACTAACCCAGGGAAGCAAACTGATATACCTGATACTTTCAGGTACTGTATGTGGGGAACATGTGCCTCACAGCTTTACAGCACTAGTGCTTAGCTATAGAAAAAGATTAAGGCATACTCCCCTATTGGTAAAAGTGTTTGGTGTGGTGGTCTCATCCCTGGATCTAGACCAAAAGAGAACCCCCTACTGTTGGGACTTTACTTAGATCACCACACTCAACAAGATTGTATAAAAAAATTGTAAATTTATTCAAATGTTAATAATAATCACCTAATTGTCCAATAACAGGGTACGCAGTGCATCGTATACATGACAATACAAAAAAGATATTTACAAACAAAAAACAAAAACACTTTACAAAAAAACAGAACTGTGGTACTGGAGCTCTCGTGGAGGTAAATGACCCCCGAATACTTGACGCGTTTCCAGTTCCCCGAATATGGGAACCTTCCTCAGGAGCAGAGAGTAATTGGATTTCTACTGTGAATATCGCTCTAAAATGCAAAAAGACAGATCAGGGGGGAACATACAACAGAGTATACAACAAAAATAAAAGAAAGAACCAACCAAAAGATATAATCGTTCATTCAGAGAAGGGCATATTGGTAACATAAAGGAGGGAGAGTCCCCCTTATCTTCCCCTATTCTCATCCCATAAAGTTGTATTTTATAAAGATATTCGCATACATGTCATACCATATGAATAAATGATCCTATTAATATACAGGAAAGATATGCATATATGGCCCAATACTTATAAAACTGCCTAAACCGTAGAAGGGTCGTACACTATAAAGAAAACATACATTACCGCGTACCATAATGGAGCCGACAATTCAGTATGTGATGAAATTCCAAAGAGAGAGGGACATGTACCTCCCAGAAGCGGTAGCAAGCACAAGATTGGATCCTAGTAGTCATTAGGTAGAATAATTGAAAGTCCACAAACGTTGTCTGTGGATTTAAAAATCAGAAAAAGTAAAAATGACTAAACCTATTATGATATGTGTAAAGAGAATGGAATGGGTTCGGAAGGTATCCCTCCATGTGTGATAAAAAGAGAAGATAAATGGTGAATAGGGAGAGAGGAATAGGAGAAGGGGGAAAAGAAAGATATATATATATATATATATATATATATATATATATATATATATATATATATATATATATATATATATATATATATATATTTCGTACCCCCTGCAGTCTCTTAAAGAGTGATAAGAGGGAGACTGTATAAGTTAAGGCCCCTCTAAAAATATCCTCTATGTGTCCACCATGGATTACTAGTAAAAAGACACAGCATAGTCTGTGAAAAGAGGTAAGTTGAGTACAATAAACAAAAGTGGGAGGATTGAATCACCACACCAGAAAGAGGAGGAATGAGTGGGGAGAAACAAAAAACATCTCACCCCAATGGGCCCTCCTTTAAAATGGGGAGACGTAATATGAAGAAACCTCACAGGAAAGAATTGGGTGAACCCATAAGTGAAGTTCACCACAAAATTCCAAAAGCTGGATTAACGTCCAGAAAAGATGGAATACAAAGTCCGTATGAGGGTCATATAAACCTGGGGGAGTAAGGTACGGATAAATAGAGATACTTTCCATGTAAAAATAAAATAAAAATAAAATGAAAAAGTAAGCATAAAGAACATGAACATTTGTATTGAGGGGGTAACTCACCTATGAGTAAAGAAATATCCCAGGTGGGGAGACAGAGGGGATGTATCCACCGTCCCTGTGTCCGTGTGCTGCCCAATTGACATGTTGTGTATCTGGCGTCTATATAGGGCAGACGAGGGCGCGCTATTAAAGACGTCATCCCTTGGCGTCCTATCATGCGCAGTCCTCGGATGATCGTGGCCGGGAGAGTGTGCGTAATCGCGCATGCGTAGTAGCGCACACCGCGCAGACGCGTGAGGTAATCGCGTCCGCGCATGCGCAGAAGCCGCAAGAGGGCATTCCCACACATAAAATGGACTCAGGTCCACCCGCGGACATGTGTGCAGGTCTGAGTGGACCTGAAAGAGAGATTCGCACAGTGGCCATAGGAGAGGAAAACTCTGCCCCTCCACAACATAGTGCCATCCCATAGATACCCGCGGTACATATACAAATGAGGGGGAAGGAAAGTATTAAAAGGAAAAATATCAACCGGAGGAAGAAAGGGGGAGTAGCCCACAAAGTCTCCACTGAGGTGACCCCATAGGTGACAAACAATATACATATATAGAGGGGACAGATCCTACCCACAAATGAATAAGACATAGGTATGCATGGAAAAGAACTATAGCAAAGAGAGAGGCACATGTCCCTCCGTCCAAAGGAACCAATTCACATCATTGTGTGCTCCAGGGATATTCTAAGTACGGAATAGTGTAAGGAGAACATATAGCAAGCTTATTGTCATGGGGTATCTGGGAAGAGAGAAGAGAATTTATTTTAGCCAAATATGCCATTATCAAAAGGAGCATCGAGATAATAAAGAGACATTAATACCACAGAAAACCAAAAGAATAATAATGAACATGTGTGCTCATATATAATCATATGTGTGGCAAACGACTCATTGCAAAATAGTGCTTAGCTAAAGGCTGCTCAGACACCCTGTACTATTACATGGGGGCAGGCAGAGAGTCTTCACCCCTGTGTAAGCTTTAAAGCAGTATTAAAACCAAAACCACATATGTAGTATGTTGCAGCTTACCAATCATTAGATGTGGTGGCTGCATTTGTTTTCTTTTCTTAGGCTTTTTCCTCTCTGTTTTCACTCAGTGACACACCTCCTGTGTTAAAGTGCCCCCAGTCTAGGCGAAGGAGCACAGGGGGCCCCTTTGGACAGCAGCATTGTCAGTCTGGGGGAGGGAAGTGTTAGATGTACTAGCACAGGGGTGTCAAACCTAACTTTCATCAAGGGCCACATCAGCATTATGGTTGCCTTCAAAGGGCCAGTTGTAGCTGTAAGACTAGTTGTCCAGAGCACACCCAACATCAGAAATGGTGCATCCACCACCATTCCTTATATCACAGTGCACCCTCTTCCCTTGTGCTGCTGCTGGGAAGAAGCTGGGGGTGGAGCTGGGGAGCAGAAATTGCAAGGTCTGGAGGAGGACCAGAGGAGGGATGGAGTCAGCTGCCAGAGTCTGCTGATTGCTGAGACCAGGGAGGTGGAGATGAGGGGGTACTGCAATTACATGGACAAACACAGGATTTGGTGGAGGAGTTCTGTCCTCCTCTTTTCTGCTGACTGCTGATACAAGAAGGAGCAGACATGAAGGGGATGCCTCAGCAGGAGGGTGCGAGGGCCCCATGAAACGGCCTGTCCATTCACACACAGAGCTGCGGTTTGGCACCGCCCCCCTCTCCTTATTGGCTTACTGGCTGTGATTGACAGTGGCCAATGGCTCCCTCTGCTGTCTCAACCAATGAGGAGGGAGAGTTCCCACCAGAGAGCAGAGGCTCCTGTGCACATAACTGCATCACGATGGGGCTCAGGTAAGTTTTGGGTGGACTGGTGCACACAGAAGGTTTTTTACCGTCATGCATAGAATGCATGAAGGTAAAAAACCTTGACCCTTTGGAATCACTTCAAGAAATTGAAGCCAAACTCCAGTTTACACACTTTATTAGCAGTTACACCAACAGTAAAAGCTGATCATTATAAGCACCCCTGCTAGTGTTAAATGGTATGTTTCATCTCTGTAAGGGATACATTCTGCCATGGATCTTGTCCTTTTGAAAAATAACAGACTCACTGGCTGGATTAGCAGGTAAAAAAAAGGAAAAAAAGACAATAAATAAAACAAAACCAGCCATCACATCTTGGTAAGCTGCAATATAATAAGCGCTTGCTTTTGGGTTTAATGTCATTTTATGATGTGACTTGGAGCTTACACAGGTGGCTTCTCTTTGTTTTTAAAGGAGAATGAGGGGAATAAGAATGGGCAGAGGGTGAGGAAAGATATCCTCAAAAAAAGGGGGTCCGTACCCTCAAGAAGAGAGGTCTAAACACACAGCAGAGTACTCCTACATTCACAAAAGATGGCAAAAAAGTTTAAAATGGTAACGTTGTCCTAAAAACAAGGTAAGTATAAGCAGCTGCAGGAACCAAGTTTAAAGTGAACCTGTTGCTTCACCTTTCATAGGCCAGACGCAGTTCCGTTCAGTTCTGTGTGCTTTTTTTCTGCACTAAAAATGCATGCACAGTGTTTTCCATGTATAGTTTCCGGTCAGTTTCTGGTGCAGAAAAAACGGAACTGCACGGAACTGCATCTGGTGTGAACTGGCCCTAACTGTAAATTTAAAGTTATTGCTTAAACTTGACAATTTAAAGTCTAGAAATAAAAATTTAGAAATACAGACAATACAGTCTACATGTCCAGTGATATCATTATTTTATATCGGCATTGATTTAGTATGCCAGTGCATCCTAATATGTAAAATCCTTTAGTCACCAATACCTATGGGATTATGCAGGTGAAGGATTCCAAATTTCATCAAGTTTTTCTACAGAGAATAAAATGATTGTAAAGTCTTGTTTAAAAAAAAAAAAATCACGGTCAGCAGCTTCCTATGGGGGCACTGGAGCCAAGTCACAGCTCCGTGTGTCCATTCAGACCTGGAGCCCCGGCCCGGCCCCACCCCCTCTCTCCCCTGAATGGCTGACTGACTTTGATTGACAGCCGTGGGAGCTAATGGCACTGCGGCTGTGTCTCAGCCAATCAGAAGGAGTGTCCAAGACGGCTCAGACATTTGTGGACATCACTGGAGAGAGGTTTCTGCTACACACAAATTTATTTTTTTATCTTAATGCATAGAATGCATTAAGATAAAAAAAACTTCTTCCTTTACAACTCTTTTAATTATGCATACACTGCTGTTATTCCATTCTAATAATGCATGCGATAAGTAATTTAGAAAGAGATTATTCATATCCACCCTGTGGTCCTCTGGAAGCATTGTGTGTGGGAAGGTGTAGAAGGTGGCAGGAAAGTTGCACAACTCACAGAAGTATGGCAAGACTCCAGTCCTACCCAAAGACACTCTCAAAGTCAGGCTGGGTTCATACGCATGCGAATTGGATTCAAATTTCTCTGCATCCAATTCGCATGACAGGAGAGTGTGACTGGCTCTCAATGGAGCCAGTTTACACATCTCTGGGGCAGCTGCAGAGCGCACTGCAGAAGGGTCCTGTGCATCTGGCTTTGTTTCAGGTCCAAATTCAGGCAAAAATTTGGACCCGATTCGCCCCAGAAGGGAGAAGGGAGGGGCAAAGAAATTTGCACTGCCCACCTATGGGACTGTGGCAGATCATATAAGAAAAAAGTCAGTTAAGACAGTTGACAATTTTAAATTTAATAGTTAGTTGTAATTGGTTGAATTGTGGGTCACATGTTGTGGTGGCACGAGCAAGTCCCTATATAAAGGAATTCAACTGCGCAATAAAAAAGTCGTCATCGGATCAGCAAGAAAAGGATGCATTGTCGGCATACCTGTTGTGATGAAGACCTTACTGCATCAGATTATGGAGAGGGTCAGCGCACCTGATGGGGACGGATGGATGAAGTAATGTCTTTCTTTTGAGGCTACTGATCATCCACCTGCCTCCCTGTCTCTGCCCCATCAAATTGCCTCTCTGGTTTCCGTTCTTCCTCAGGCCTCCGTTCCGCTGCATTCAGTTGCTTCCTGCTTTTTTCCTGCTTGTGATGTTCTCAATCTGCCTTCCTCTTCCAGGTCATCTTCAGTTTTCTCCCTGCCTGCTGACTTGGCTGTGTATGACGTCTTTCCATCAGAGAGCCGAGCGGAGCCGAATACGAAGTCAGGGGAATGTGCACATTCGCTGACTGTGTCATCTAAGAGTAAGAGCTTGAAGTCTCACCAGATCGAATCCCCGACCCTCCACACTAACTTTGCAATGTCTACAAATAATACTAGAGAGCATCTGTCAATTTCAAATTTGCAGCTGAGTATATCTTCAAGGGGAAGAATTCAGAAGATTTGTAGAGTCGAATCCCCATCACCTCCTCGCAAGATTGCTAGTAAACAATTTGCACCTGCTTCATAGACTAGCCATTTTTCAAGGAGTAAACAGCAGGGAAAATTTCCTTCTTCCACTTCTGTGCAAGTTTCATATGCTTCTAATAGTACTGCATTACAAGATTCTCTTGCATTTAATGCTAGTGTTGCTGACACTAATCTTGCTAACTTACCCCCTTCTGCTCCTGTTGAATCAGCGCACTGTCCTGTGGATGACATCGCTTCTGCATCATCAGTGATCCCTGATCCTCAGTCTGATCCTACTGTGGTTGACACATCTATGCAGTTACAGCATATTCAAAATATATGTGATTTAGCTCACAATTACAATTTATTACTTGACAAAATGGGACATAATTCTTCCCCACAGCTTTCTCTAAATATCGATGTAGCGAAGGTTTCGGTCGACAATTGTTCTAGGTACATGGTGGTTCCGACTATTTAGAGTCCAATTAACGTCCCTTCTTTTCTGCCAGTGTCTTCATTTGCTCTCTCTCCTTCTGTTCCAGAGAATTGTTTTAAAGAGGTTTTGCCTTGCGAAATTTCGCTGCTGGGTTTTCATCTGATTCCCTCCATGAAAGAAAAAGCAATGCAATGGAGATTATATTGAAATTTTGTCTTTGCTTCCTTCCGTAAATAATAATAGATTTGATAAGAAAGATGAAAAAATGTATTGATGATAGACTGAAATCACTCCCACGCACGTTTTCCAATTAGCTTCATGCTTTTTGCATCTATGCCAGCATGTTGGGTGAAGGCCATTCTGAACTTTGAAGCAGGCTTTTTGAACACGTCGACATTATTTTAGAAGCTTATAAAAATTTCAATGGTCTCGCATGGTTTTTCTATGACGAGTCTTTCAGACAGAAGCTTTTGGTTCATAAATCATTAAAATGGGGTGTAAAGGATGTGGGTCTGTGGCTAAATTTATTTTTGCCTCAAAAACTATTTGTGAAACCAACACCACCACCCACTGTTGAGTTTCGACATGGTTTATGCTTTAGCTTCAATGAGGGTCAGTGTAAATGGCCTCATTCTTGCAAGTACAAGCACAAATATGCACATTGTGCTGGGTCTCATGCAGCATCATAATGTTTTAAGAAACAGCCTTGTTCAGACAGGGTTTCTCAGAGGGAGCTTTTTCTCAAAAGTGGACATAATAAACATGCTGCCGTGGCTTCATCAATGGCCAAATTGACAGATAGCAGCCATGTTAGGTTTTCAGTTGCCTGTTTTTAAAGGGTCTGGTTGTATTCCTTATGCGAACTTGCCTTCAGTTCGATGTTATACTTCTATAGTTAAGGCTACAATCTTAAAGGAGATTAATGATGCTAGTGTAGCTGGTCCTTTTACTCCCCAGCCTTTACCTAATTTTAGGGTTTCTCCTTTGGGCCTTGTTCCCAAGAAAGATCATCATTCTTTTCGTTTAATTCATCACCTTTCTTACCCTGCTGGTTTATCTTTAAAATGATGACATTGACCCTTTACTTTGTACAGTCTCTTATTCATCATTCGATGATGCCTTACTGAAGGTTCAGAATGTAGGTCATCGAGCACTATTGGCGAAAGCTGACATTAAGTCAGCTTTTTGGCTTTGCCTATTCATCCTTGTGCTTTCAGTTCTTTGGGATTTTATTTTAAAGGTCACTATTTCTTTGATAAATGCCTGCTGATGGGCTGCTGTTTGTCGTGTCATTATTTTGAAATGTTTTCTACTTTTTTAGAATGAGTTGTCTGCTTTACTTTGGGTTCCAATAATTTGTTCCGCTAATTGGATGATTTCCTTTTTTTGGGGCCTGCGGATTCTTTAGATTGTTGGTATGTCCTTACTGAATTTCAAGTAATGTCATGTACCTGGTTGGAGGACGAAATGCCGAGAGGGCTCCCCTTGCGGCTGAGTGCAGTACACCCCTGAGGTTGGGTACAGAGGGTATAGTGCCCAGAGAAGCACAGGTTGCCAGATGGATTCGAGAGAGAAGAGCGGATAGTCACCTGAAGAATACTGGGTATGCAGGAAACACAGCTGGGCCACAATCTCTAGGAATCCTCAGTAATACTTGGCAAGGTGTGTGCAAGGGTCAGTAGTGGTAGCCAGGCCAGGAGTCAAACACAGTAAATCCGGCCGGAGACAAGCCAAAGGTCTGGTACAGGAAGGCAGGAACAGATAACAGTAGCAAAGTCTGCGATACAAGCCGGGATCCGGTGCTGGAGAAGGCAATAAGTCGGTAAAGCAAGCCAGGGGGTCAAACCAGGAGAGTAGATCAAACAGGTCAGGAACAAGCCAGGTCACAACAGGAAATCCAAACAGTATTTGCACAGATGCTCAGGAACACAGGGAGGCTGACGACAATCCGGCAATGAGATGGGCTTAGCAGTCTTATATAGGCCAGCAAGTGGCTACATCTGTCAAGTTGTGCGTTCGCCAATTGGCGCTTCTGCGCATGCGTGTTAGCTCCGTTGCGAATCTGTGTGCGCCCGTTCGCACTTATTGCATTAGTGCGCATGGCACTGTGCCGGAGTCGACCATTACCACCAGTACTGACACTATTGCCAGTTCTCCTACAGCCATTTCCCTGACAAGTAATTTGTCGTACTTTTGGTGTACCCCTTGCTTTGGAAAGAACGGTTATTCCTACTACTTGTTTGAAGTTCCTGGGTGTCACTATTGACACTGAATTGATACAATTCCGTTTGCCTTTGGATAAAGTCTTTTTTTGATTGATTTTGTATGCTCTAAGCGTAAGGTTCTAAAAACATTGCAGTCTCTTTTAGGTTTGTTGGCCTTTGCCTGTAGAGTGATTTCGGTAGGTAGGGTATTCTCTAGAAGGCTTTATATGTCTGTCTCCGGTATTAAATCACTTTTTCATTTTGTATGCATTACTTCATCTATGAGAGAAGATTTTGTAGTTTGGAAGACATTTTTAGCTGATTTTAATGGGTGTTCTTTCTGGCAAGCTCTTTCTGTTCTAATGTGGAACGTAACTTGTTTACTGATGCTTCTGGTTCTATTGGTTATGTCGCTTATTGGCAAGGTCATTAGTCGGCCGGCAGGTGGCCTAGTTCCTGGCATAATCAAGGTTTTACAAATAATATTACTCTTTTGGAACTTTTCCCAGTTATAATTTCTCTTGAGCTTTGCAGTGCTTGTTTTGCTGACAGACAGATTCTATTGCATTCAGATAATAAAGCAGTAGTACATGCTATTAAGTGTTTATTATCCAAATCTTTGCCAGCTTTGGCTGTCCTTAAGCATTGGGTTTTCAAATGTTTGGAATTGAATGTTTGAATTAGAGTTAAATATGTACCTGGAATTGATAATGTTATAGCTGACTCTGTCACATTTACAGTCAGATTGATTTCGGGAGCTGGTTCCAGAAGCAGACGAGTTCGGTCTTCCATGTCCACAACATCTCTGGAATCTGGTTTAACACATGTTGGTTTGGCTATTGGTTGGCTATTACTTCCACGTGGGCAGATTACATTGCCGCGTGGAGAGATTGGTGTAATTTTCTGGACTCAAAGTTAGAATTCGCATTCATTTTCAGAACATTTAGTATTGTCTTTCTTGAATTTTTTAATGTCATCTCATTATTCTTATGTAGCACTGACCTCCGAAGGAGCGGCTGAATTTTTCTAGGCTTACCGTTACCTCCTCCAGCTCGTAACTCGTTGTTCTTGTCTAGGGGTTCCCAGGGTTGATACCCAGTAACTGTAGAGACTGACACTTGAATTCCTTTAGGAATTTTTATTTGCTTAAAATGTTGAACAGGAAGGCACATGCGCGGAGCCGACCGAGATGGCCGCCTGATCTCGGAGCTCCGTCACGCTCCGCTCGCTTACCGCTCCCTGCACGGAGCGACATCACGCTGCTCACCACCTGGCGGTACCGGACTACGGGGGGAGCTTGCGGCCGCATTATTACACCGCTTGACAAGGTGAGGAGAGGCCAGGAAGGGTCTGAACTGCCTCAGAGACCTTACCTGACGGCGGAACGGCCGCTACACGAGGCAGTCTCCTCAGGCGCTCTTTCCCGCGCTCCTTCCCTCCCTCCATAGAGGAACACCCTCTGTCCTCCATAGCACCTAACAACACTGGAATACTGGGGAAACTTATAGGCACAATAACAAGCTGTTTGGGACAGTAAAAGAGGAGCCTAGAAACCTTAATCACTCTCCTCAGAGTCCTCATCTTTTTCCAAGATGGCGGCGGAACGGCAGCTGCATGAGGCAGTCTCCTCAGGTGCTTCTCCCTCATCCCCATGGCGGAACACCCTTCATGAAGAGGTATGTGGCAGAGCTCCCAACACCTTACCCACTGTGGGACCTTTATCTCCAGCCACCACTGTATAACTTATTAATCACACTCTGGATGAGATGCTGTTGTCCCCTTCATCTGCAGCATCCCCTGGTCAGCCTGTGACACTTAAAGCTGTGGAGTCTCACATCCTCCAGCACCCAGATATCTCCCTGATGTTTTATAAATTTGCAGAAATGTTGGATAAGGGGTTAGCACAGACTGCAGCTAGAATAACTTCTGACATTAAAATGGATCTCCAGATGCTAGGCACCCGCATTGAAACCGTTGAGCACAGAGTGGATTCCACGATCACAAGGGTCAATCAGAATACCGATCGTATTCAAGACTTACATGACCAGCTAGACACTGCCATAGCCAAAATTGATGACCTTGAAAATAGGTCCAGAAGGCTTAACTTTAGGATCAGAGGACTGCCTGAGACCATTACAGACATACCTGAAGCAGTGCACTCCCTCATTAAATCCCTCATTCCTGATGTCAGAGCACACAAAATGGAGCTTGCTGGGCTCATAGAGCTCTGGGACCCCCCCCCCCCCCCCCCCCCGTTCTGATGGCCTACCCTGAGATGTTGTGGTTAAACCACACTACTATAACGTCAACGAAAAAGTCATGCAGAAAGCTCGTTCCTCCCCAAAAATCCAAATTATGGGTCACTCAGTTCAAATTTTCGCAGATATTTCACCACACACGATCCAGAAACGGCGGGCTTAAACCTCTACTGACGATACTTGCAGATAAAAACATCAAGTACTGGTGGCTGTTTCCCTTCAGTTTGAAGTTTGAATACAATAGCAAGCCCTTCAGATTCTCCTCCTTCCAGGAAGGCGAACATTTACTGCAGAAACTGGGCCTCATCTCTATGGATCCACCCTCTCCAATGCAAGCCTCATCCTCTAGCTTAACTAAGCGACCTCCCCCATCTAGCCCACTCACGTCACTATGGTCGAAGCCTAAACACAAGAAGGCCAAAGAAGGACTTCCTCCCTGAGCTAATGATCGGCATCTCTTCTTTACTACTTCTATCCGGCTTATGGACACGCTCAAGACTTCTCGGGACTTCCTGGACTTTCAGGCCCTGACTTTGACCCATTGGCCACGGTTATACCCCCCTATACCCTCCCCCAAGTAGCATGGGACATTATATGAACATACTTGCGGATCTCTTGAGGTTTGCAACTTCCCCTCTCCTCCACATATGGGATCTATTCGCAGCCTGTTGCCTAGTCTCCCTTTTTCTTCATCCTCTGCAATCCACCCCTGTTTCCTATGCTACTTCCACTTAGGAGCCTAGTCCCCCCTCTCCTACCTAGTTCGCTGGATGGCTCCCCACCATCTAGTGGTGTCTAACTCCCCCTAGACTGCCGGTTGTACTTTAGCTTTCCTTAGCTTACCCTCATTGATTGATTGTTTGTTCTAGTTACCAATAGTGATGTTACCTGTTTATTTTGCATTCACAAATTTAAAATTAGGAGTGCCGCGAGCGGAGCGGTACCACTGCACCTCCTCCTGTACTCGGAGTCACAGATTTTTCTCTGCCTTCGGAGTCGGGACCTTCCCCACTGGCTGGGGGACACGAAAACTTTTTTCTAAATCATTTTTCTTTTTTTTTATTATTTTTTTTTCTTCTCCTCTTCTCCTTCAGTACTGGATAATTTTATTTTGCTTCCAATCTGGAGATCTCCCTAAGCTTCTCTTTTCCTTCTCTTTTTTATTCACTTTTACTTGTACTAATCATTTTCTTCTTCTAGTGATGTGTGCAAACTCGTGCTCCTGCCGGACCATGGAGGCTGCTTTCCCTGAGAGTGCTGGTCGTCTGAACCCCTGGCTTCCCGTTGAGATAAAGGTAGGTGACTGGGAATCACTAGCTGTGCCCTCTGTTCTGCTCCATGGCTGACCACGATACGTCTCGCCCCTCCCTGTGCATTGCTTCGCATAATGTTCAGGGGCTAAATTCTCCCATTAAACGCCGGAAAATTTTCCAGTCCTACCATGACCGTAAAATAGACGTGTTATTCCTCCAGGAGACGCATTTCCCCAAATCATATACTCCCTCCTTTATACACGCTAAATTTCCCAAATTTTACCTGGCAAATTCTGACAACAAATCTAAAGGTGTGGGCATTTTTTTTTCAAGCAGGACTCAGTTTTCTCTTCTCTCTGAGTTTAAGGATCCGGAGGGCAGGTTCTTGCTGGTGAAAGGTTTCATTGATGAACAACTCTATTCATTCGTCTCTTATTATTCTCCAAACAGGGGGCAATCGAAATTTTTCAAACGCCTCTTTCACACCTTGAACACGCTTACCGAGGGCCTGACTGTATACTGGAGGAGACTCTAACACTGCCTTTTGACGCAGGACTGGATAAGTCCCGCCCACCTGGCAAGGACCATGTTCGTCCCACCAGGCAGAGCCTCAATGTGGCTCGACAGATCTTTCACCAAGGGTTGGTGGACGTGTGGAGGGAAACAAATCCTCGTGCACGAGACTACACGCACTTTTCTCTTTTCTTTTTGAAAATGTCTGTCTAGGTGCTTTTAAATAGCCTTGCTGGAGGTAAATGTCAGTTTTGCATGTGTGCGCTGTAATATGTTTGTTCTGTTGTATGGTCTTATGGCAGCACCATCTTTATGCATTTTTTAGGGTGTGCCCCCCAAATATCTCTTTTGTCTATTGTATGGATTTTGACCAAATCTTTTTGGGTGGAGCACCCCACTCAGTAAGTACCTCAATTAGTGACCACCTGTATCATGGGTGGAGACCTCATGTTCTCCCATATAGAGGAGTATAGCTCCCTTGGTTCAGAGAAGCAGGATCTCCCGATCTATGGATAGTGTAGGACCCACTAATCATGGGGTACTTTGTCGCAGTAAGTGGGCTTAAGCACCATATAGCAATAGGGTGTGACCAAATCCCCATATTTTTTGATAATGTTTTTTGAAAATGTCTGTCTAGGTGCTTTTAAATAGCCTTGCTGGAGGTAAATGCCAGTTTTGCATGTGTGCGCTGTAATATGTTTGTTCTTTCACACCTTGAACCCGCTTACCGAGGGCATGACTGTATATGGAGGAGACTCTAACACTGCCTTTGACGCAGGACTGGATAAGTCCCGCCCACCGGGCAAGGACCATGTCCGTCCCACCAGGCAGAGCCTCAATGTGGCTCGACAGATCTTTCACCAAGGGTTGGTGGAAGTGTGGAGGGAAACCAATCCTCGTGCACGAGACTACACGCACTTTTCTCACCCCCACAACTCCAATGCCAGAATCGATCATTTCTTTATGCTGTCTACCCACGTTCCGCTGGTGAGTAGGTCTGTCATTAAAGACTCTGCCTGATCGGACCACTCCATACTCCTGCTCACCATGAACAGGCCGTCAGGACCCAGCAAAGGGTTTTGTTGGAGACTTAATGCCTTAGTAACCCCGCTCACGCTCTTGAAATTGAAAAGGGACTGCAGGAATACTTTTTGTTAAATGATGTCAATAATATTTCCCCTACTACATTATGGGCTGCGCACAAGGCCTTTATTAGGGGTAAAATTATCCAAATAGCCTCTAGGTTTCGTAGGGCTCGTAAAACGGATGTTGAACGATTAGACAAGGAATTTCAACTGTTAAGTACCGTATTTATCGGCGTATAACACGCACTTTCTCCCCCTTAAAATCGGGGGAAAGTCGTGGGTGCGTGTTATACGCCGATACCCCCCAAAAAAAATGACAAAAATTGGTTGCGGCGCCGAAAAATAGTGACCGCGGCCGAAAAAGACCGAACTGCGGCCGAAAAAGGCCGAAGCGCGACCGAAAAAGACCGAAGCCGACTGTTCAGCTGCGGCCGTAGTCCCGCCTCCCTGCGCTCGATCCCGAAACAGCAGAGAGGCGGGACTCCGAGCGGAGCCGAACAGTCGGCTTGGTCTTTTTCGGCCGCGCTTTGGCTTTTTTCGGCCGCGCTTCGGTCTTTTTCGGCGGCGCATGCGCGGTCTGTCTCGGCGGCGGGAAATTTAAACGTCGGCAAGGCTGCAAATGATGCTGGCAAACTGCAAATGACACTGTGCAAGCTACAAATGACACTGGGCAAGCTGAAAATGACGCTGGGCAGGCTGCAAATGACGCTGGGCAAGGCTGCAAATGTCGCTGGGCAAGCTGCAAATGTCGCTGGGCAAGCTGCAAATGTCGCTGGGCAAGCTGCAAATGACGCTGGGCAGGCTGCAAATGACGCTGGGCAAGCTGCAAATGACGCTTAAATGTAAGTTTTTTTTTTCCCTAAACTTCTCTCCTAAAACTTTTTTTCCTTAAAATTCCCTCCTAAACTTGGGGTGCGTGTTATACGCCGGTGCATGTTATACGCCGATAAATACGGTAAACTGCACAAATGTAATCCCTGTCCAACCACGGCGAACAAACTTGACACAGCACGTACTGCCCTGAACCTTTCCCTCACTGCAATTGCGGACAAAAAGTCTACGCTGGGCAGGGGGTAGGTTTTATCACCAGAAGGACAAGACGGGTTCCCTCCTAGCTAATAGGCTGACCCCTAAAATCAAATGTCACACCTTACCCAAAATTAGACTTCGTGATGGTACCCTTTCGCAAAACCCTCAAAAGATCCTAGAGGTCTTCCACAACTTTTATAGCTCCCTATATAGTGATGACGGAAAGGTCTCTTCCCCTACCCTTCGAGACTCCTTTCTCAACTCACTGAAAATACCTAAGATCTCAGACCAACACAGGGCTGACTTGGAATCCTCGATCTCAGCTGACGAAGTGACTCTAGTTATTAAAAATCTCTGCAATGACTCAGCCCCTGGCCCTGTTGGTTTTTCCACTCCGTACTACAAACATTTTTCCGCCACCCTTACTCCTTATCTAACTAGATTCTATAACCAACTACGAGTGGGATCTCAGCTTGATACTGTCTTAAACTCTGCCTTCATCACAATTATCCCCAAACCTGGCAAGGACACTAGTTGTCCTTCAAACTACCGCCCTATCTCATTGATCAATAATGATCTAAAAATGTTGACAAAAATTTTAGCGGACAGGATCTCTAATTTTATCAGTCTTTACATACATAGGGACCAGGTGGGTTTTATGCCTGGGAGACAGGGCCCTGATCAGATCAGGAGGGCAATTGACATTGTCTCCCTTCTTCATTCAGGGTGGGATGGGTGTCCTCCTCAGACGGGGCTCCTACTCTCATTAGATCTAATGAAAGCTTTTGATACTGTCTCCTGGTCTTTCCTGACTCCTATCCTACAGAGGTGGGGTTTCGGGCAATCCTTCCTTAACATAATTAAGGCCCTATACGCCACCCCGGAGGCAAAGATAAGAATGCAAGGCTTTTACTCAGATTCCTTCCCTATTTTCAAGGGTACGAGGCAGAGTTGTCCCCTTTCTCCACTGATTTTTGCCATCGTCATTGAGACCCTAGCCATTGCTATAATGGACAACCCCGATATCAGCGGAGTGAGTTGTGGGCCCCAAACTCATAAATGTGCCCTCTTTGCTGACGACGTGCTGCTTTTTGTCACTTCACCTTTGACTTCCCTACCAAATATCTGCAAGGTGCTCAATGACTTTGGTAAAGTATCTGGTCTCTGGGTTAATTATGCAAAATCTCTAGCCTTAAACATAAATTTGCCCGCTAGCTTGGTCTCACGACTTAAAGAAAACTTTCAATTTCAATGGCATGATAGGGCGATCCCTTACCTAGGGATTAACCTGACGGCCTCCATGGACGGTCTCTATGCAGCTAATTTCCCTCCACTGTTTCACAATTGTACAATGGAATAACCTTGGACTCTCCTGTATAGGTAGGGTTAACGCTGTTAAGATGACCCTTTTGCCACGCATTTTATACTTATTTAGGTCCCTGCCTATCCCTGTTCCTAGGGATCAGATTAGAAAATTTAAATCTAAGCTAATACATTTTATTTGGGGATCTAAAGGACACAGGGTGGCTAAGGGGACCCTCTATCGCACTAGAGATCAGGGAGGGGTCGAATTATCAAACCTGCTCTGGTACCATCACGCAGCTCAATTGTCTCAACTTTCTGTCATTTACTCTAAAATAGCACACCCTGACTAGGTACATATGGAGAGGCAGGCTGTTCCCCAATACACCCTGGACTTCCTCCTATGGTGCCCTACCAAAACTGGACCTGCTGTTATGGCTCCAACGTTATCGCACTCCCTAAATCTTTGGGATTCGCTTAAAGGAAACTCACTTTTGATATCACATTGGCACCCACTCTCACATATCTTTCGAAACCCTCTTTTTCCCCCGGGCATGGACATTAAGGCGTTTCAATGGTGGCTGGATAGAGGGCTTTACAGAATTGAACATTTCGTCAGCTCTATGGGGCCCCTAACACCCATTCATTGCTCTAACAAACTGGGAATGCCCATCACAGACTCCACCAGATCTCTCATTTTATTCGTTCTCTGGGGTCCTCTGACGGTTGCGGCGTATGAGATGTGGTGTGGTTGGGCTACAGAGCAGCGAGGAGGGATAACGGTGATTTACCGATCACTTGCCTCAACAACCTCCAAAACTCTCTACATGAGGGAATGGGAAAGGGACCTGGGTCAGAGCTGGAGTCTGGGGGAATGGAACAAAGCATCGACCTCTGCTTACAAAGTCTTATTGAACATAACTCTGATTGAGGCTAACTTGAAAGTACTGATGAGGTGGTATCTCGTTCGAATTGCAAAAATTTTCCTGAACGCATCTCCATTGTGTTTCCGTAATTGTGGACACGTGGGGTCGATGCTGCACACATGGTGGGATTGTCCCAAGCTCAGGGGACTTTGGAATAAGGTTTTCCACGTTATTAGGAAACTTACAGATAGGCCCATTCCCCAGACTCCTCAGATTGCTCTTCTTAACTTCCATCACCCAGGAACACCGAAACTGACCCAACGCCTCATTATGTTCATTCTACTTGGTACTAAACTAACCATTGCTCGCTCCTGGAAGCAGCCTTCCATTTCTTTTACCCTGGTTAAAAGAAAAATATCCTGGATAATGGCCCAGGAAAAGACGACTAGCATCCTCCTGGACACTGTTTCCAAAAATGATGCCATCTGGGAGCCCTGGCTTAAATACATCTCCCTGGTACCAGACACCTCCACTTCCTCAGGTGCTGAGTAGGGCAGTGGGGTCCGCACCGTCACTGAAGATCTTCCTCTTGCCTCTTCTTCTCTTCTCTCTCTCTCTCCTCTCCTTCCCTTTCATCCTCACTCTTTTGTTTCTTCTGTTCTCCTTATTGACCTATGCTTATCTCTTATTTTGTTTTCTATAATTTTTGTTTTTTGGGTTTCGTTTTTGTTTTATCTCAAGTGCACTTCATGATTGATACACAGGCAAAACACCCTTGTTGTTATGCTTTGTATTGCTTTTAAAGGACAAGGCCATGTCTCCTGTCTGTTGGGAGCACTGGAGGCACCACAGACGGATTAATTGATTTGACCGTTCAACACACAATGCTATTGATTGTTGATCTACTACGACTTGGGTCTGGCACAGATCCCCATCTTTCTGCTTCCTCAATGATACTTTTTTGGGGGGAGTGGCTCTCTTCCCCGGCACAGTTAGATCCCTTTTTGGGGTGCCGTGGGGGGGATCGCCACCTCTCTCACACAAGCTTGAGGCACGGATGGGCACTGTGCCAGAACCAGGCAGCTGAACACAATATGTTATTGCTTTCCTTGTGAATAATAATTGTACCTCCTCAGCTTTGTGCCTTTAAAATTCTGTTTTACCTGTACCTATGTATCTTTGTTGCCTTTGTTAACCTTAATACAACTATTGAAAGCAAAACGTTGAACAGAAACACAGTCTCTCAGTTGGGAATAGAGGGTAAGGATATAGAAGCTTAGGCACTTTGGAACTGCTGACACTCAATAAATGTCTCTCTCTAGATGATCCAGGGAGTAGCTACTCGCAACTAGATAACCTAACCTTTGGATAAATCCTTGTTTGTAGATCTAGCAGCCAACAAGTGATTTTAGCTTAACAAAGTCTCTGCCACAGACTTGGTTGTGAAAGTTTAAATTAACACAAAAGTCTCTCACAGGAACTTAGTTGCAACTGAAGGATAAAGTTAGGAACTTTCTTACAGTACCAGAATCTTGCAGCTGGTCCGGCGATACTGTAAGAAATACAGATTCAATTAGTGTCCTTACAGCTCAGCTTCCAGGCTCTTACCGGGCAGCCAGCCTCATGCGTGGCCCTCTTCTGAAGAGTCCTCCCCTGGTTGCATGTAGAGTTGCTGGGCCTCTCCAAACCAGAGATGGCACCGGTACACTTTAGAATCCTCCTTCCAGTTACTGCGCCTCGAACTAGCCAGTTCCGAGGCTCGGAAACGGATGGATCCGCACCCCAGACCATGAGGGCCTCTGGGGGCTGGTCAGGAGGACCAAGACCATGGAGTCAGCAACAACTTCTCGACAGCAACCCCTTAGGGTGCTGGTCAGGTCCGGAACCCCGAAGCACGTGACGTCAGCACCTTAAATACCCTCTCTCGGAATACACAGCGTGACAAACGTGCCCACTGATTGGCTCCGAGAAGAGATTGGTACCCAATGCATCCAACCAGACTGCGTTCTAGGCCTCTCACAGATGCAAAACCCACCTATAACCAGGCAGAACCTCAATGCAGCCCAGCCAAACTGATGCCGAAGCATAATTTAGAACAATTAACCCCAAAACTCAACTATAGTTTTGGGCAAAAAACAAAATTTACAACATAGCGGGGTACTCTTCAGGAGTACCGGCGCTACACATATATTGTAAAGAAATTGGCTGGGGTTTCCTTTTTTTTTAACTTGACAAACAACCTTAAAACTTGCGCCTAAGGAATAAAAAATAATAATAGTGTAAAAAACACCCTAATAGAATATATTATATTATATAACACCCACTGCTGCTGCCTGCAAAGGTTAAAAAACCTTATGAATGGAAAACGATAAATATAGACATATATATATATATATATATATATATATATATATATATATATATATATATATATAGGCTGCGCTAGCAGACATAAATACCCACTGTGACAATCATTGAAAAAATGACAGAGAAGAATAATGCGTGCAGAATAACTACAAAAAATATATATATAAATGCTGCTGCGCAGACTAATCACTGTGCAAAAATACCCAATGTGACATTCATTGATAAATGACAAGTGAACTTATTAAGAAGTGCAAAATAACTACCCAAAATTGCTGGTATACAGAGTAATCACTAGAAGCAAAGAGACAGGTAATATTTCAGATGTTAGATAAAAAACGAAGTAATTGATTGAGGGAAACAAGAAGGATTCTTGAGACGGCAATCCCCTCCAGAAACCCCACTCACCAGAAGTAGTAGACCCACGGCTTTGCAGTCCTAGGGTCAAAAAAGCGTTGTGGGGGGATTGATTGTTGAGTACAGAAGTTCCTTTTCTTGTTTGATAAAAAGTGGATACTCCAATCGATATAGAAGACTCCAGGGGATTAGAATGCCGAGAGATAAGAAAGAAAATATATCATGTGTAGTAACGCCACCACAAGCTGCAATAATGACACACTAAATGGCACAAAGATGGCGTGCGTTCCACAGAAATAGGAAGCAGCGTCACTGGCCCCTCCTCCAGGGCGTCATCAAGGACATCACTTCCGGCATTATCTAAACAACATATATATACTAGACGGCTGGCGCCTCCCAACGAACCAGCCAATCAAAGAACCATCCAGTCAAAGATTATTATAGCAAAGGAAAGAGAAAAAGTTAAAATTATTGGAGGCTAATATTAATGCCATCAAGTCCAAATTGGGACCTTCCATCACCACAGGTGACTATAAGGAAAAAATGAAGCAATTGCAGGATTTTGTCGAAAAATTAGACAAAGGCTTACAAAAGAAAAAAATGAAAAAATATGTTAGGGATATTAATGATTATAAGTCCAACAAAGTTTACAGATGGCAGGAGTTGGTTGATGAACAACCGAGCTTATCCAGCGATACTATATCCGAAATGGATGCCGGACCTGTTCACCCCAAAACTCCAGTCCAACATGTACAATATGAAGGCCAGTGGAGGAATTCTGTAAGAGGGGACCATTATGGTGGAGGGAGGGGTACTTCTCAGTCACCAGCTCCACAGTATGGGGTTCCCATATCGAACAGATATGAACCACTTAGGCAAGATTATCCCCAGCAATCTACTAGAGGTTCATATAATACTAGAGGATCTGACCAAAGGGGGGGGGGGGTATGGTGGTCCCTCTTGGACCCCTTATTATTACAATCAATATCCACCTAGGGGGAGAGGCGGTTACCCCAATAACCAGAGAGGGGATTTTCAGAAAAGAGGCTATGGAGGCCCCCCTTGTAGAGCCAGAGGTGGACCCAACCCCAGAGGTCGAGGGAGGGGTCATTATCCCCAAGACTTGAAAGAGGAGGAATGGAGACCGTGGTATCCCATGGTCCAACCTCCTTTATATCAGGATGCAAGAAGAGGAGAGCCAGAGGATGCCGAGGGGGGAAACGGGAAAAGAAAAAGAGAGACTTAGGAGCTGGCATATTCAACCTTAGTGACGCTATATTCTCAGATGATGAGAATAGAGTTTTGCAACTAGGACTGAAATTTGCGGTAGATAAAGATTTCAACAAATTTAAAGTTTTTATTGATTTCCAAAAGTTTATTAGAAAGATTAACATTAAAAAATGTTATGTTAAAAATAATTTGGTACCCAAAGAAACAATTGAGGAATTTATTCACACCAATCTCAGAAATAATTCTATTTTTAACCCTAAAGTGTCCAATAACCACTTTGTTGAGGTCTTCAAATCTATAGTGGAACAAGATTTAAATAAATTAAACATACATCCCAGCAGAAATAAAAAAGACTTTGAAAAGGGGTTTAAAGTTATTAGAGAAAAAGTAAGATATAGTCATTAGACAGGCCGATAAGGGGGGTGGGGTGGTAATTTTAAACAAAAGTGATTATATGCTTGAATTAAATCGGTTAGTTTCAGATACTGCAACCTATGAAGAACTGAGGGGAAACCCGACGAACAAATACAAGGCCAAACTGAAATTGCTGATTAAGGCTGCCAATCAGGCAGGGAAAGTCAACAAAAAATAAACCAGGTATTTGGTCCCTGATGCACCAAGGGTACCTGTTATCTATCAGTTATCCAAGGTGCATAAGGACCCTTGTAGACCCCCGGGGAGACCCATAGTAAGCGGGGTAGACTCGCTATTTTCAAGGTTGGGAGAATATCTGGATCATTTTTTGCAGCCTTTGGTGCAGAAATGTCCAGCATATTTAAAAGACAGCAAAGACTTGATTTCTCTTATTGACCCTCTAAAGGTTGATGACGTCCACATTTTGGCGAGTGTGGACGTCAACTCACTTTATACCAATATTCAACAAAATCATGCACTGCAAGCTGTGAAGTGGGCATTGGAAGACACTGAGATTAAGTCCAAACAGAAGGACTTTCTCCTAAAGTCTTTGGAATTGGCAATGAGCCACAATTTTTTCTGTCACGAGCGGAAATACTATAGACAAAAGAGGGGTGTGGCCATGGGCGCCAAATATGCCCCGTCAGTTGCCAACTTGTTCATGAGTTGGTGGGAGTCCCAAGCAATCTATGGCCAGAACATACCTCATCTAAGTTTTTATAAGCGCTATATTGATGATATATTCATCATATGGGCAGGATCAAAAGACACTTTTTGTGACTTTCTGAAAATGATTGGCACCAATTCCTATGGGATTTCTTTTTCCGAAGTCTCTAGTCAAGAATCAGTCAATTTTTTAGATCTAGTGATTTCCAAGGATTGTGGCAGGCTTTCTACCCGTACTTTTTTCAAAGCGGTCGACCGTAATGGTTACATACCTCTCGGGAGCTGCCATCATCCTAGATGGCTAAAAGGATTGCCCAAAAGTCAACTATTAAGGGTTTGCAGGAATTGTAAAAAGATTGAGGATTATGATACACAATCAAAAATCATATGTTTAGAGAAAAAGGATATAATACCATAGAGCTGTCTAAATCTAGGGACGACAGATGAAATATAGATAGGGAATCGCTTTTGTGTATAAAAAAACGGGTGAAGAGAGAGTATGGGACTGCCTTCATGACTAGTTACACTAGGCAATATAGGCAATTCGAGAAAATTGTGAAAGAACACTGGCCACTTTTGCCTAAAGATAAAGACCTTGTAAAGGTTCTACCATCTGTGCCACAATTTATCTATACTAAACCACCTACGTTGAGGCTGCAGCTTGCACACAACGTTGTCAACCCCCCAGAGAAACTATGTACCTTTCTCGACCAGACTGTTTTTTTCAGTTGCGGAAGGTGCGTTGTTTGTCGCATCTCACGCCATAGGGTGAGGAAAACGATGCATTTCACGTCTTTTGCTCTGGGTAGGACCTATGAAATTAAGAAATTTATCACCTGTGGGACCACCCATGTAACCTATCTTCTAGCCTGCCCCTGCGGGCTTCAGTACGTGGGGAGGACCACTAGAAGCTTAGGTGTCAGATTAAGGGAACATGTGTCAATAGGATTAAGAAAGGCTTTAAACATCATAGCCTTTCTAATCACTTTAGACTAGTCCATAATCGTGATCCCAGGGGTCTAAAATTCTGCGGTATCGACAGAGTGGAGCAACATTGGAGGGGTTCCAATCTCAAGCAGGCGAATGAAACCCAGTGGATACATAGATTAGGTACACTCCATCCTCAAGGCCTCAATATTGAGCTCGACCTCAATTGTTTCTTATCCAATTGGTGACCTGTTTTATTTATTTTTTAATTATTTTTTATTCCTTTCTCAATTTTTATTTTTATTTTCATTTTTTATTTTGTATTTTCATTTTTATTTTTATTTTTAATTTTAATTTTTATTTATTTATTTTTATATTTTTTTATTTTATTATTTTTTTTTATTTTTATTTATTTTTTATTTTAATTTTATTTTAATTTGTATTTTTATTTTTATTTTATTTTTTTTTTTATTTTTATTTTATTTTTTATTTTTATTTTTAATTTTTTTTTTTTTTTTTTTTATTTTTATTTTATTTTAATTTGTATTTTTATTTTTTTTTATTTTTTATTTTTTTATTTTTTTTTTTATTTTTTTTTTTTATTTTTTTTTTTATTTTTTTTTTTTTTTATTTTATTTTTTATTTTCATTTTTTTTTTTTTTAATTTCTTTTCATTTTATTTTTTTATTTTTTTTATTTTATATATTTTTTTTAAATTTCATTTTAGTTTATGTTATTATCTATCTTTTATTTTCATTTATTTTATAAGAGTTTTGCATATGTCTATCATCATGTTCCGTACCTTGTCCACACTTTTGTGATTAAAGTTTAAATGTTCAATTAATAACAGGAAGTGATGTAGTCTGGAAGCAAAACTAAACCAATTTAGTCTTTGACTGGATGGTTCTTTGATTGGCTGGTTCGTTGGGAGGCGCCAGTCTAGTATATATATGTTGTTTAGATAATGCCGGAAGTGATGTCCTTGATCCGTCGACGTAACTTCCGGTGTTGAGAGCCAGTGATGCTGCTTCCTGTTTCTGTGGAACGCAAGCCATCTTTGTGTACCCGGAACACGCTGATACCTGTTTTCTGTCCAGTGAGTGTGTCATTTAACAGCGGTATTGCAGCTTGTGGTGGCGTTACTACACATGATATATTTTCTTTTTTATCTCTCGGCATTCTAATCCCCTGGAGTCTTTCTATATCGATTGGAGTATCCACTTTTTATCAAACAAGAAAAAGAACTTCTGTACTCAACAATCAATCCCCCCACATGCTTTTTTGACCCTAGGACTGCAAAGCCGTGGGTCTACTACTTCTGGTGAGTGGGGTTTATGGAGGGGATTGCCGTCTCAAGAATCCTTCTTGTTTCCCTCAATCAATTACTTCGTTTTTTATCTAACATCTGAAATATTACCTGTCTCTTTGCTTCTAGTGATTACTCTGTATACCAGCAATTTTGGGTAGTTATTTTGGACTTCTTAATAAGTTCACTTGTCATTTATCAATGAATGTCACATTGGGTATTTTTGCACAGTGATTAGTCTGCGCAGCAGCATTTATATATATATTTTTTGTAGTTATTCTGCACGCATTCTTCTTCTTCTTCTTTGTTCTCTGTTAAACAAGCCCTAAAAGGTTATCGTAAGTCCAATTTTAAACCTGATTTTTGTGTGCCAATTTCAATTGATCTCTTGGAGAAGATTTGTTCTTCTACTTTAATTGTTTGCATTTCTAGATTTGAAGCATTATTGGTTTGCCTTGATTTTTGTTTGTGTTTTTTCTGTGCTTTTTCGTGTTTTTGAATTGCTGCCTTTTAGTAAGAGTGACATTTCTGGAGTTTCTGGAATTTTATTTTCGGATTTGATAATACATGGTCATTTTATACAAATCCATATTCATCGCAGCAAGACGGATCAATTGGGTCAAGGTGTTTGGGTTACATTGAGACAGTACCCCCCTTCTCCTATTTTTCCAGTAGAATTGTGTAAAAAAATAAAGTGTGCAACCAAATAATAAAACTCCCTTATTAAAAAAATGGATTACAAACACATGATAAAACTATATGGTTGGGGTAAAATAAGAATGTGTAGATTAATAGTCCATAAAGTGCTTCAATCAGTGCAAATAATGTTGAAGGGCATTCAAGGGATCACCCAGTAGTTCTGTTCATCAAAGAAATAATCAATCAGCGCCTAAAAATTATAACGTGCAGCGCTTATATAAATCAAAAATCAAGAAATGTGTGAATGATAAATGTCCCTGTTTCGCACGAAGCGACATAGGTGATAGGAAACCTATGAGCAGTAGTGCATGACAGGTATATCTTATACTGAAAAATCACTCAGGTTACGTGAGTGAGAAGAGGGGGATTTAACAACCTATGTCAATGAGACGGCCCAACAGTGAGAGGGGTCGTAATCTCATAAGGTGCAAATCAAAATACAACGTGGTAAAATAAACTACCATATACAGTGTGAATATCTGGTGCTTAATCACATCTCACAGATTTACACTGTGTTTCCATAAGCCGTGTTTGTGATACAGTGTCGCATGCAAACCAACAGAAAAACGCTCATGCGATTTTAGGTTTAGGTATATATAAAATGTGTTGAATACACTAGAAAACAGACAGAGAAACGGACTGTTAAACCGTCCTGTTGTAGTGGTATAAATATGGTAAGTGTGTGAGTGCGCATGCGCGAGAGCTCCAAGATGGCCGCTTAAGCCGGGAGCTCCGCGCCATACCGAGCCTACAGCGCCAGCCGAGTGCCACCCAGCACCGTTTTACGCCATCCGAACGGCTAACCGGGACCTCCGCCACCCGGTGACCATCCCCATACACTTTTTCGGCCGCCCGCTCCGGCCGAAGGTCCCACACAGAAGCCGCAGTACACGCAGGGTGTACCAAGATGGCCGCCGGACTTTTCTAAGCCAGAAAGGGACCCTCATACTTTGTAGAATTTGGCAGGAGGACACAAATAGAGGTACCTTATACTCCCCCTGTCATAGTAATCACTCTGCATGCTGAAATCTGGGGTTAGAAGAAACCTGAAACAAGCCTTCTCTGCTGCCTCACATATCGGGTGTCCCAAGATGGCCACTATGGCTGCTGCAGCTCCTGTTCCCTCACACCTTCACCTGGAATTAACTCCAGATCACAAAACTGGAATTTCCCCTGCTCCCCCACATTATTCCCCAGGGACGTATAGCATTGGATCTCTGCCCCAGATTCCCTCTCCTGCTTCCACGGAATCCCTACTCAGTCACACTTTTGGGGATCAGGCATTATCTCCTGCAGCTCCACAAGGCGTGTCTGCTTCGGGCCCTCAGGGTCACTTTTCACAACTTCCCCAGATCACAGTGGATGATCTATTTCTCAAATTCTCTACACTTCTAACGGCTAACGCTGCTGCCATAACGGGTGAAATTAAAGCAGACTTACAGAATATTGGCTCCAGGATGGACGCCATTGAAGAAAGACTGGAACAGACAGCTGCAGTGTCCTTTCAGAATTCAGGCCTCATCCAAACAATGCAAGATCAACTGGACAATGCGTTTTCGCGCATTGACGACTTGGAAAATAGGTCGCGGAGACTAAACTTTAGAATCAGAGGCCTGCCTGAATCGATCGCTGACGTTACCACTGCCACACAAGACTTGATTAAGTCGCTCGTGCCGAACATTCCGCCGGCCCGCCTTGAATTAGACAGGGTACACAGAGCTTTAGGCCCTCCCAGAAAGGACGGTTCTCCCAGGGACATCATCGCCAAGCCGCTTTATTATGCTGTGAAGGAGTCTGTGATGAAACAGGCTCGGGCTCTTCCCCAGGTCACCTGCCAAGGTCACCCCGTCCAGATATTTGCAGACCTCTCCCCCTCTACCATTCAACGGAGAAGAGCTCTTAAGCCACTTTTGACAGCTATGACCCAGAAGGACATTAAGTACAAATGGGCCTTCCCATTTGCGGTTAAGTTCGCTCATAAAGGTCAGCAACACTCCTTTTCCACCTTCGTATCGGGTGAACAACTACTCCTCAATCTAAAAATCATCACACAGGAAATGGAAACGGAAGCCTCCTCGTCCATCCCAGGTGCCAATAAACGCCCGCTCCCGACGAGCCCCCCGAATCCTCTATGGAACAAGAACAAGGCTAGAAGATCATCACACAACGGCTCCACCTGATCTGGAATTTCCTCTAATACCCTAAACTGGTTCCACCCCGGACTCTGGACCTTTTTTGATTTTTATTTTTATTTGATTTTTATATTTATTTTTATTATAAATTTTTATTTATTTATTTATTTATTTATTTTTTGGGGTCCTTTATGGTCTGCAGTCCGGGTTGTTTCCCTACAACAAGGGAAGGTCTACACCTATGTCTACCTTTACTTGGGGGTGATTCAGGGTCCCCATGTGGTCTTTCGGGTCTCCCTTGAGGACGTAGGTCCTAGCTACTCCCCCTTTCCCCCTTTTTTTTTTTATCCTTTTTACTTTTACTTTTACTTTTATTTTCTATTTTTATTTTTATTTATTGTTTTTTTTTTTTTTTTTTCTCTCCTCTCTCCCCTCTCATGAGAGGAGGGGGGGGGTTCTTTGAGCTTTACTGTTCTTAGGGCTTGGCGAGCCCTGTGGGTGGTACATTCATTTAACAGTTCTCACAACCTGCTTTCATAGGATTGTTTGTTTTTATTAAGCCACTAGTGAAGTAGGTTTTAGGGCGCTTAGGCGAGGTGTGGTTCACATGCGCCTCCTCCCACTTCCTGGACTACTTCGGTTGTCAGGGGAGTGGGATCTCCAACCATTGTGGTTGGTGTTTGGTTTTTGCCTCTCATCTCACGGCTTACAGTGAGATGACCTTCGTGGTAGTTGCTCCCCCCTGGGCCTTCTCTCGCCTGGGCGGGAGTAACCGCCTTTATCTTTGTTTTTTCTATTTCTTTCTATCTTTCCTCTCCCCCTCTCTGGAGCACTACTTACCCGTTATCTATTTTTCAGATCCGCCTCACGGCGAGCAGCGCAGGACGAACGATGCCAGCAGGAATGGTCTACCACACTTTCAGATGGCATTTCTACACACATCTGGAAAGAAGGTAGGTGATGCGGGTTCGGGCAGCTCCCCCTCCTCCCAGGTCCATGGCTGATCGCACGCGTAATGTTTGGAGGGTAGCCACCCATAATGTACAGGGTTTAAATTCACCCCTAAAACGTAAAAAGGTATTCAACACATATAAGACTTCTAAATTAGACATCGTCCTTCTGCAAGAAACCCATTTCCCCGCTAGCTTTAACCCCAAATTTATTCACTCCCATTTCCCTACATTTTTTATGGCCAATGCGGAAAATAAAACCAAAGGGGTGGCAGTGGCCATAGCTAAGACATGTAACTTCACTTGGATTTCTGATACGAAAGACCCACAGGGTAGATACCTATTAGTCAAAGGCACTATAGATGGTCAGCTATACTCCATAATTTCCTACTACTCCCCTAATAAGGGGCAAGCAGCCTTTTTCAGACACCTCCTTCAAACCCTGACCCCTCTACTTGAGGGCACGGTCATATTTGGGGGGGACTCAAATGTGGCCTTTGATCAAGGTCTGGAAAATCTAGACCTCGGATGCACACTACCCCCCTTCTAACGATAAATAGCGAAGATACATACCTAGGGTTGGCGGACGTCTGGAGGGAGATGAACCCCAATAGAAGAGATTACACCCATTTCTCCCATCCACACAACACCTACGCCAGGATTGATCATCTCCTGGTTCGATCCCAAACAATCCCGCTCATTTTGAAATCTCACATTACTGACTCTAGCTTATCTGATCACTCCATGGTGGTTTTCTGTATACGAAAGACCCCACAGGGTAGATACCTATTAGTCAACACTACTCCATAATTTCCTACTACTCCCCCTAATAAGGTATAACTTGAGGGCACGGTCATATTTGGGGGGGACTCCAATGTGGCCTTGATCAAGGTCTTATGGCATGGCGGACGTCTGGAGGGAGATGAACCCCAATAGAAGAGATTACACCCATTTTTCTCCCATCCACACAAACACTACGCCAGGATTGATCATCTCCCTGGTTCGACTGAAAAATCACTCAGGTTACGTGAGTGAGAAGAGGGGAAAACTGGTTCTGCCCCTGGGCCGGATGATTTAACAACCTATGTCAATGAGACGGCCCAACAGTGAGAGGGGTCGTAATCTCATAAGGTGCAAAAACCCATACCGATAAGACAACGGGTGCCCATTGTCACCACTAATTTTTGCAATAAAACCCGGACATTAAAGGGGTTTCCTGTGGTCCCCAAACAACGTGGTAAAATAAAATTCAATGGAGTGAATCTTCCACAGATACTTGGGTATTAACCTCACAGCTAAAATTGATATGCGCAACTGGACACAACACACCATTTCCTGGGAAAGATAAATGCCATCAAGATGACAGTGTTTGTGTTTGGGGCAATACAGATTGGCCCAAGGAATCCTTTATGCGCATGGAAAAGAGGGGGCTTAGGTCTTCCTCATTTATATAAGTATTATCAAGCAGCCAGGCTGCCAAATTTGAGACCCAAATAGAAAAACACGCAGTTCCGCGCTTTACAGAAACATCACTTGTCTCTGTATCGACAGGTTACATGTGTGTGCGGTCAGGCCATGAATCACAGGCTCCTAAAACAAACTGACTTCAATTTTCTCTGGACAGAGAAATGAATGTGCTAAATCATTCCGGGGGATTCGATGGAAGCTGGCCTAAAAGAGATGACCAGATGTACTATAAAATAGCCGTTTCCTGTGCCAACTTTTAGTGGGTGGGAATATAAAAAAATATGTTGGCTCTTCTGTCCCCAATAGCCCTCCTACATGTCAGTTCGTGCTTTTATGCAAAACTTCCCCTTCTTGTCATAAACAGGCTTCCTCCCCTCTCTTTCTCTTCCCCCTTCTCTTTCCCAATATCAGAAAAACGACCCTCAGGCGGAGGATCAAGCAGAGTTAGGTCTGTTGCCTAACACACGAGCATAGTTATCATGCGAAAAGTACACAGCGTTTTAGTTTGGGTTTTTAGGATATACCTATCTAAAATGTGGGAGTGTAATCAGAAAACTGGAAAAAATCGAATGTGGTTAACATCAGCCTAAACAGTGTGTGCAAAACTGTACTAATGTTCACTTAATAAAAATATTGAACTCAACATCTATACAGTAAATTATACAGTCGCATGTTCAAGTGGGCATCAGGTAGTTTCTAATAAGAGCAGGATATTCAAATATAAAACAATTAGGTTATGCGTTTTGTGAAATCGCATCAATGTAGCAAAAATTGAAAATATAAATGGCAAATTGAGAAAACAGTAAACTGTAGTTGGATGGTTATAGAAATGCCCAGTGTACTCCCAAGAGGGATATAGTTTGGGACCATAAATATGCAATTCCAAAGTCGCAAAACATCAAAATCGCATAACACAAAAAAGCAGAGAAGTTTGAGAAATAAAGCTAAAATAAACTGGTAGCAGGTATATTAAGTAGAGCCCTGTGCTCAGAGGGAAAAAAATCCTCAAATCTGTGGTCAGCCAAGCTGTAATAAATGCAGGGATATACGTTTTGGATCGATAACATAAGAATAGCCCTCAGGGGTAAAATCCACTGTTGATACTGCACTAATCCACTATATTTCACAGGTAGTGTTATGTTAGTCCAAAGAAGATCATATCTATGACATTAATGTAAAGTTCTATCAGGAAACCACAGAGTGATGGAAAACACTGTAATGATACAGTCCCCAAAGAATCGCAACTGATCGTAATGAAATGTGACTTCAAGCTGATTCAATCTTCTCAGTGACAATCTTTCCTTAGATATATAGACATGAAGTGGTGAAGGTACCCTTACCAGATCAGATGGACTCACAGACCTCTCGGTGGTGAGTCAAATGAGCATGTACCGGATCCACCGGTTATATCAAGATGGTGAGGCAGATGGTCGTATCCTCTGGAGGGTTTCCTTTTTCTTGGGTAACAGGTACCCCTGATACTCACCCCCAGCAGGTTGTCCGATCCCAGGATGGGGGGATGGAAAAAACTTTCTTGGTAACGCTCTCTGGCGTGGGTAGCTCAAAAGGAGAAAGGAAAAAAGGGAGGCAACTCCTCATAGTGTGACTCCAAAGACAAGAAGTTCTTTTATTTTTAGGATTTTTCAATCTCAAAAAACAATAAAATAGTAAAAAAAGCTTTTTCTAAAAATGGCGCAAATAAAATCTTAGAGTGGCTTAGGCAAGCATTTAACCCTACATGTTTCGCCTGCATAGGCTTCAACTGGGGTACATGCTTGCCAGCCACACTTGCGCCATATATATACTGTGTTTTAATGTGGTTTAATGACATAAACATTATCCCCTGTCGACGCGCGGCTTCCCACTTCCGGTATTCCCGGCTTGCGTCTCAAATTAGCCCATTAGGGATAAACTAGTTCCTATTTCCTTGTAGCCAGGCCTCGACTTCATAATGATGGGTCTTTCGGCCTATCCGATCCCCGATTACAATGGCTGCGTCATGCACCAACGAGCGGGACGCACTGGCGTCTCACTACAGGGTATTGGTATGGGAACTTGTAGTGGGGATGGTGACGTAGCGTATGTCACCATGTGTCCGCGTCTACGGATGATAGTATCCTCCCAGCGCTTTCCTACATGTGGGCGTCCCGTTGAGGGGAAGGACTTACGTTGTTTACGTCACAGCTTCCGCATATGCAGCTTTTCAGGGGTTTCCGGCGTTGCCGTCAGAGGCGTCATAGCAACTGGACGCTATCTGTCAGCACGCCTAGCTGGGGGAGGGACAAGTGATATGTTAGAGGCCTCTGTGCAATCTGCTCTGAACAGAAAACGCATCAAAGGAAAAAACGAATTAGCAAATAGACACAGTGCCATTGTAACTCAAACTAACCATACCATAGGACCGTTTTGACAGCAATCTATGTATAGGTCTAGTTCAAGGGGGCAAAAACTAGGCAGAAAAAAGTTAAAAAATTATAAACATTATTTCTTTTATTTAAGATTTTTAAAAATTCTTGATTGTATATTGGTTAACACATAAAAATACTCCCTGCATGAAAGAGAGGGTAAAGAGCAAAAAAGGTTCTATATGTAAAGGGAGAAAAACCCTTGTTTTGTATATAGTTAGAAAAATATGAGGATAGCCGACTATGTGACCCCCATATACATGGGGTAATATAACTGTTATGCGGTGGCAAAAAAATGTTTTTAGTTTAAATTTAACATTAAACAATACTAGCATCTAGTTGGTTTTTGTAGGGGATTACCAGAAAAAGGGAGTCCGCCTGCCGAAAGCTCATAGACATTGTATATAAACATTGTATACAAGTATTACACATAAACATTGTACATAAATATATCTACATCCTTTCAATTTGAATATGCCAAAAATTAGTATCTATCCCATTACGTTTTTGGTATTATACCTTAACACAAACATTGAGGTCATTCTGCCATGGGGTCGCAGTGGATGATCCTCCTTTGATGTCAACAGACCCTTATAGGGAAGATCGCAAGGTGTGTTACATAATATGTAAAAAGGTGTAAAAAGTCTATTTACATGGAACCAGCACTATTAACCAGCGAAAAAACGGAGGTAATAAAGGGCAGGAAGTGAAATAGACGCTATCTATCACAATGTTTATGATCTATTGATAAATGCATTGATGTCCCAATCTATATTAAGACCATGGGGCATGTAACTTCAATTAGTGGATCCAAAAAGTCTCCAATTTGGATACACCCCTAATGTTTGATTCTCCCCTCCAATGCGGCACGAATTTATTGATAACCTGGAATTTGGTTCCTTTAAGGTCTTCATTGTGGTGGAGGAGGTAATGTTTAGGAACATTATGATCAGTCCTGCCCTTTTTAATACCTGCAATGTGTTCATTGCACCTAACAGAAAAAGTGCGAATCGTCCTACCTACATATTGCTTGCCACAAGGGCAGGTTATGAGGTAGAGGACATATCTAGTTTGGCAGGTCAAAAAGTGTTTCATCTGGTATTCCTTACCTGTCGAGCTGGAAGTGAAGGTTTCAGTTTTCTTTTTTCCAAAGATGTTATGTAGGCATACATTGCATCTACGGCAGGGAAAGAAGCCTTTCATATTGTGGAAAAAAGAGGGGATCCATCATTATGAAGTCGAGGCCTGGCTACAAGGAAATAGGAACTAGTTTATCCCTAATGGGCTAATTTGAGACGCAAGCCGGGAATACCAGAAGTGGGAAGCCGCGCGTCGACAGGTGATAATGTTTATGTCATTAAACAACATTAAAACACAGTATATATATGGCGCAAGTGTGGCTGGCAAGCATGTACCCCAGTTGAAGCCTATGCAGGCGAAACATGTGGGGTTAAGTGCTTGCCTAAGCCACTCTAAGATTTTATTTGCGCCATTTTTAGAAAAAGCTTTTTTTACTATTTTATTGTTTTTTGAGATTGAAAAATCCTAAAAATAAAAGAACTTCTTGTCTTTGGAGTCACACTATGAGGAGTTGCCTCCCTTTTTTTCTCTTTCTCCTTTTGAGCTACCCACGCCAGAGAGCGCTACCAAGAAAGTTTTTTCCATCCCCCCATCCTGGGATCGGACAACCTGCTGGGGGTGAGTATCAGGGGTACCTGTTACCCAAGAAAAAGGAAACCCTCCAGAGGATACGACCATCTGCATCACCATCTTGATATAACCGGTGGATCCGGTACATGCTCGTTTGACTCACCACCGAGAGGTCTGTGAGTCCATCTGATCTGGTAAGGGTACCTTCACCACTTCATGTCTATATATCTAAGGAAAGATTGTCACTGAGAAGATTGAATCAGCTTGAAGTCACATTTCATTACGATCAGTGGCGATTCTTTGGGGACTGTATCATTACAGTGTTTTCCATCACTCTGTGGTTTCCTGATAGAACTTTACATTAATGTCATAGATATGATCTTCTTTGGACTAACATAACACTACCTGTGAAATATAGTGGATTAGTGCAGTATCAACAATGGATTTTACCCCTGAGGGCTATTCTTATGTTATCGATCCAAAACGTATATCCCTGCATTTATTACAGCTTGGCTGACCACAGATTTGAGGATTTTTTTCCCTCTGAGCACAGGGCTCTACTTAATATACCTGCTACCAGTTTATTTTAGCTTTATTTCTCAAACTTCTCTGCTTTTTTGTGTTATGCGATTTTGATGTTTTGCGACTTTGGAATTGCATATTTATGGTCCCAAACTACATCCCTCTTGGGAGTACACTGGGCATTTCTATAACCATCCAACTACAGTTTACTGTTTTCTCAATTTGCCATTTATATTTGCAATTTTTGCTACATTGATGCAATTTCACAAAACGCATAACCTAATTGTTTTATATTTGAATATTGTACTCTTATTAGAAACTAACTGATGCCCACTTGAACATGCGACTGTATAATTTACTGTATAGATGTTGAGTTCCAAGTGAACACTAGTACAGTTTTGCACAACTGTTTAGGCTGATGTTAATCACATTAGATTTTTTCCAGTTTTCTGATTACAAACACTTACCATATTTATACCACTACAACAGGACGGTTTAACAGTCCGTTTCTCTGTCTGTTTTCTAGTGTATTCAACACATTTTATATATACCTAAACCTAAAATCGCATGAGCGTTTTTCTGTTGGTTTGCATGCGACACTGTATCACAAACACGGCTTATGGAAACACAGTGTAAATCTGTGAGATGTGATTAAGCACCAGATATTCACACTGTATATGGTAGTTTATTTTACCACGTTGTATTTTGATTTGCACCTTATGAGATTACGACCCCTCTCACTGTTGGGCCGTCTCATTGATATAGGTTGTTAAATCCCCCTCTTCTCACTCACGTAACCTGAGTGATTTTTCAGTATAAGATATACCTGTCATGCACTACTGCTCATAGGTTTCCTATCACCTATGTCGCTTCGTGCGAAACAGGGACATTTATCATTCACACATTTCTTGATTTTTGATTTATATAAGCGCTGCACGTTATAATTTTTATGTTTTGCACAAATGAGTCTGATTGTCGTGCTAGCAGCTAAACACAATTTTTTGTTTGGCGCAGTATTTCCTTTTACATTTTAATCAATCAGCGCCGCTTACCAGAGTTATTGGATCTCAAGTTATAGAGATCAAAAGGGTTCACATGGGGGGGATCACTCAGCCAAGGAAAGCGCATCCACAGGCTCATTCAGTGAAGGGATCCTCTCTCCTACAGCGGGCTCTCCAGCAGTGGCGGCTGGTAAAGTTTTAGGAGGCACCAGACCCCGCCCTTCCTTTTTGACCCCTCCCACTGCTCATAAGCCCCACCCCTTATAGAATCACCCACTCCGTCCCCTGTATTCCACTTGCTTCCAGCCATATAGTGTCAGGAGTTTACAGCTCAGCATCACAGGACAGACTATACAGCCCCAGCATCACAGGGCAGAGTATACAGCTCAGCCTCACAGATATGGTATATAGAACAGCATAACAGATACGGTATATAGATCAGCAGCATCACATAAAAGGTATATAGCTCAGCATTACATAAAGGGTATATAGATCAACAGCATCACATAAAGGGTATTTAGATCAGCAGCATCACATAAAGGCTATGTAGATCAGCATTACATAAAGGCTATGTAGATCAGCAGCATCACATAAAGGGTATATAGATCAGCAGCATCACATAAAGGGTATATAGATACACAGCATCACATATATACTGATCTCGCAGCATACTGTCAGCATCCCCCACACTGGTGGAGGATACGATAACAGCACCCCTCTCTCCCTCGCAGCACACTGATAGCACCCCTGCAGCACACTGATAGCACCGCCCTGCTCGGGGCTCGCAGGACACACTGACAGAAATCCCTCTCCCCCGCGGTGATCGAGGCACACTGATAGCACCCCCCACCTCGGGACTCACAGGACACGCTGACAGCACCACCAGCCAACCCCCCAGCTTGTGAGATACACTGATAGCACCCTCCGCTCTGGGCTCACAGGACACATTGACAGCACCCCCCCAATCTCTGCAGAAGGTCCGACACTTACCGGGCTGTGGTTTCCTCTAATCCTGCTGTGTCTCCTTCAGTGGGCAGCAGGCTGCAGCGGCGGAGGAGGAGTCCGCTCCTCATGCTTCCTCCTCTCTGTGTCTCCTCTTCCGCCAAATCGTAGGCACCAACATCCAAAAACGGTAGTGAATACATTCAAAACAGCCGCGGCTCAAACCAGACAGCTGATGCGTGGGGATGTCAAGAGCTGTAGCTCCACCCCACGCCTTTCCCCATACAAGGCATCAACTGGGAACGGAGGCTAGAATTACTTAAACAATTTTTAGAAATCCGTCCCGCTTTGTTGGTCATCTCCTCATACACCGCTTTAGTTTGCCTCTCACGCATTATCAAATTGCTCTGTTTTAAGGAAATGTCTTTTACAATTGGATTTGGGACACCTTCCTATCTCATCCCACTCTTTTCGTATAGGAGCTGCTATGACTGCAGCTAATGTGGGTTTGTCTGAGAATGTGATTAAAAGTATAGGTAGATGGAATTCAAATTGCTATCAATTATATATACGATCTAATATTTCTTTTTGACTTACAGGTGTCATGTGTAACGTGTGGATCATCGGCCATTCGTACATATTCTGGGCTTTTCACAAGGCTTTAGTTAGAGTGTATGGTTCAAATTTAGGTTTAACAATTGATACATTTTCTATTTGGTGGTATGGGTTACAGGGCATGAAATCCTTTTTATTTAGTTCCTGACCTCAGCCTCAGATTGTTAGTTATCATTTATCAGGTAATAATATTGGCTGTAGACACACTTTAGATATACTTTAGATATAATTTCTAGATATAATATCTTATAATTTCTTAATTCTCTTTTGCCGGATACTGTGTTCATTTTTTCTGAGATTGTTCCTTGTTTGCTTTGGCTAAAGAGACCTGTTTTTAAACATTGTGAGAAGATTTGTAAACAAATCAACCGTGCAGTTTCCAAATTTATGCCTTCCATTAATGGGTTTTCTTATCATCATGTTGATCTTGAAGGAGGTGTGCGTGTTTTTTACAGGTCTGATGCAGTCCATTTATTGGATGTGGCTTTGGAAATCTTTAATTTAGATATGCAGAATTGTGTTGAAATGGCCGTGGTGCGGGTGGGGGTGCCAGGTTCATGTCAGATGAGCCTTGGCGGGACAGTTTTGTATATATAAGGACATGTGTTTGTATGACTCGAGCTTTTAGGCTGAGTCAAAGTTGGTATAAAGTGTAACTTGGTGTATATTAAATGGGTTACTTCATAAAAGTTGATATAGTAAAGATTGTTTTTATTAAATACCAATAAAATGAGCCGCGGCCATTTCAAATCCAAATAAATTATATAGTGTATGTGTATTATTTAATTAAAATAAGTTATGGTTAAGAAAGTTCTGCCTACAGTCCCATGGGAGAGGGGAGGGGCAAAGAAATTTGCACCGCCCACCTATGGGACTGTGGCAGACCATATAAGAAAAAAGTCAGTTAAGACAGTTGACAATTTTAAATGTAATAGTTGTAATTGGTTAGATTATGGGCCACATGTTGTGGTGGCACGAGCAAGTCCCTATATAAAGAAATTCAACTGTGCAATAAAACAGTCGGCAACGGATCAGCAAGAAGAGGACGCATACCACCCTCCCGCCCATTGTTACGAGCCCTATTTTATGTGGCTAGTCCCTTTCTCCATGAAAGGGGACAGTTCTGTATATATATATATATATATATATATATATATATATATATATATATATATATATATGGACGTGTGTTGGTATGACTCAAGTTTTAAGGCTGACTCAAAGTTGTTAGAAAGTGTAACTTGGTGTATATTATATGGGTTACTCCCTGCTGCTCCACAAATAGTGTGAACCCAGCCTCAAACCCAATCTAGGGGTGTTCAAGAATTATACAAAACGCACATTATGGCATTTATTAATATTGTTATTTGAGGTTCAATCTATTTCAAATGCATTAAACCTTATTATCCATTTGTGTTTTTGACAAGTTTACTTTTTTGAAGCAAAAAAGGCAATTTTAACAGTGCAAACATGTCTCTTTACTAGTAATAACAAAATATACTACATTTTTGTATTTTGAGAGGTTACTAGAAAGGTGGAAAGTGTCAGTGCTGCGTGGAAAGAACTGCACAAAACATTCATTTTAATTTGTTAGACAAATTAAAATCCTTGTCCAGAGTAACTACATCACATTCAATTTTGCAGCTGTTTGAATAAAATATGTCCTGCTCTATGTAATGACAAGGCTTTGACAGTTTAAGGTTACAATACAATAGAAGGGCCTTGGACAGACGTAGAGCGTGGTTTACTTCTGTCTTCTACAATGAAGACACAAGCATAGTCACATTATTCAAGGTTTTCAATTCATCAATTCATTTGACTGCTCATACTGAAACAGAAAAAAAGAGATCCGGGGAAAAATTTCATTACACTCAATGCAGCATATGCATTAAATTACATCTTCCCCATGTACCAGAATACCATTAATGTACCTTTGCTGAAGAAAAGTAAAAGCTTTCTCTATATTCAAGCACAGCCGCATACCTCAGCCTCCAGTCTCCTATAGAAAACTCCTCCATTAATTACTTCCCTCTCTGTCCTGGTATTTGGGACAGAAAAAACGTTAAGATCTCATTAACACACACCTTGCAACTGCCCTCCCCTCCAGGAGATTACTCCTACCCACCTATGCAGTTACATACAGTCAATTTTCAGTGAGTACCGTTCTCCCAGAATACACGGCAAGTGTCTTCCTCTACTGATGTATTGTTTTGTACGTTACCTTCTTCTTGCATAGATCGTTCATTTGGCAGAGTGTGCACACTGAAGCAGGAGAAGGAGCTGAACGATCACATACCAGTCTATGTGGAGCAGTGCTGTAGTATTGAAATATTGAAAACAGGCGAAGTGTGTCCCTGGAAGTCTGTAAATCATACACTATACAATCTGATTGTACAATCTCCTTTATATCTATCATCAACTATGTAATGCAAGGGCCTACCTGATTGGATACAGAGTGCATGGATAAATAGGTGTTTACCCCTGTTATATTATTTTGGTAAATCTAAAAGAGTATTGTACAGAGATTGTACAATGAGATTGTATAGTGTATGGCCACCTTTATACACCTAAAATGAACTAGTTGCCCTTTCGGTGCCATTAATTGTTAACGACACAAGAAAAAATATGTTGAATACAAAGATGTGGGGTAAATAATGTGCAAAACGCAACGCACCAACATGTCCCGTCACCTACTTTGCCTGGTTTGTTACTTGTATGGCAGCCCATTAAAATCAATGGGCTGCCCTATGCATGTTGTGGAAAAAAAAAACACACCAAAAACATACACTCCCACTATGCTGTGTGAACTGAGCCTGAAAGTAAAAGTAGCTGGAGCTGGATTACATGACTAGTGTAGCCTAGATATGACCCCCTAGCTAAACCATCTTACTCCATATATTTAACTTACTTAATAAATAAGAGACCACACCGGTTATGGAGTTAAATGGCCATAACAGCTATTTATTAAAATACCAAAATAAGAACTCCAATGTATTATTATAATAAATAAAACATAAATAGCATAAATCACACCATCACATTAACTCTTTCAGACCCCTGCTGTAAACCCCCATATTTATTGGTCAGTGACGGAGCTAAGTGCTTATACCACAAACATGATATCACCGATATCAACACCAGGGGGCACTGCGGGAGATCCAGAAACCCATGGGTCTCTACCGTACCACCCGATAACCAACACTCCCGCAGTGCACAATAACCTTAAACATCAACAACATTTGATGTACCAAGGAGGGGCCATCTATTGATGAGCCCCCCACACACTTACCACCTCTATAACTGCTGCCGTCACTGACCAACAAAATAACCAACGCAAACCCCATTTAAGCTGTCATGACGAAAAACAAACTCTTCCCACGACCTGAAACGACAATAAAAACCATTAACACATCCAATAACATACTTCTAAGAAAAAAAACAGGGGAAGGGTGGGTGGGAAAAACCTGCCTCCTCGTGTGCTCTGTCGCTCCCGCACTGCCTGGCTGGCTCCGCCCCTCCTTTTTATATGGCCGCTCCCCCCTCCTACATTATAGGCCCTCCCCCCAGAAATTTTAACTCCTCACTGTCCAAAGTGTGTCACTTGACACACTGTCATGTGCGGCCCTCCATTACCTTCCCTTCCTGTCCACTACATTCCGGTCCTTTCTTGACTAGTGTAGCCTAGATGTGACCCCCTAGCTAAACCATCTTACTCCATATATTTAACTTACTTAATAAATAAGAGACCACACCGGTTATGGAGTTAAATGGCCATAACAGCTATTTATTAAAATACCAAAATAAGAACTCCAATTTATTATTATAATAAATAAAACATAAATAGCATAAATCACACCATCACATTAACTCTTTCAGACCCCTGCTGTAAACCCCCATATTTATTGGTCAGTGACGGAGCTAAGTGCTTATACCACAAATATGATATCACCGATATCAACACCAGGGGGCACTGCGGGAGATCCAGAAACCCATGGGTCTCTACCGTACCACCCGATAACCAACATTCCCGCAGTGCACAATAACCTTAAACATCAACAACGTTTGATGTACCAAGGAGGGGCCATCTATTGATGAGCCCCCCACACACTTACCACCTCTATAACTGCTGCCATCACTGACCAACAAAATAACCAACGCCACAGCCAGAAAAGGGAGACCACCTCACCCTTGCTGGCACCTCCACACCCGCAGGGCCGCCTGAATACCCTCCTTCAGTCCCAATGACCATGAGTCTATCCCCACATCAGTCAGATGTACACCATCCCGTCTCAGATACATCCCCTCGTTTACCTCCAACTCCCGGTGGTGAATTACTAGACCACCTTGCCAAGCTATAAACCGTCCCACTACTTTATTTAACATGCCCGGCCTACCTAACCATCGGATAATTGCCTCCCTCCTGGAGATACCCAGCTGTCTCCCCCCTGGTCTCACATCCCCCCTCCTTGCCCCCCAGCACCCGTACAAATGCCCGAGGATCCATACGAGGAGCTGTTGCCTTGCATCTGTAATAACAAGAACAGCATTACTAAAAGAACCCCCACAAATACTTCAACGTTCTACTGCACCCCCGCACAGTAACAACACCACCAGCTATCACTTTATTTTTATTTTTTTATTATTCACACACCAACTGTGGCCGAATATAACTACGGAACCATTGCGATTCCCATCTCCCTAACTTCTGCACATCCACCTCATCCAACCCGCACCTGGTGGCTTCTGTAGCCGCCCCAATGCGGAAGGAGTGTGAGGCGTAGGCGTGACTGTCCAAACCCAACCTCCTCAAACACTTTCTCAGTACTGCCACGAATTGAAATTTGGATAAGTACCGTCCATCCTCATGTAATAACAGTGGGCCTTCCCCCCCCCCCCCGGTCTTATTGTCAAAAACGTTGTCACCGTCAGTACCGGGCAAACCCCACAACCCCGTATTGCATACAAACTCACCTGCGTCCCTTTTCCTCTTTGGTCCGTTTTCGATCTTCTCAACCTGACATTGATCCTATCGTCCCTCACTTCCACATCCTGAACCAACAAACCACCCGCCACATGTTTTGAGGGACTGACCAACTCCCCAATCCTAAATGCTCCAAAGAATGCTAAAGCAAATGCTGTTAAAAACAAGTTCACCTCGTATCCCGATTGGCACACCCCCATGAGCTGCCCCCTTATGTCTACCAAGTTACCAAAGGTGATGGGGCGCTGCTTATCCTTGCTTCTATGCGATTTCCTATACCCCTTAATAGCCTGCTTCACCCAGAAGTCCTTCGTCAAATCCTCCCTTCTCCTCAATTTTAACCAAAACGCGATCCCCGCCGTCCTCTTCTCAATCGCTGACACTGATTTTCCCGCTTCCATGTCCCTTGCCACCAGATGAAGCAACAACAACCTGGCCCCCGGATCCTCCCCCCCGGACTTAGCCGCAGACTGAAGGTCAGTCCATTCCCTCCACACCTTGGAGTATGCTGACCACGTTGACTCACTTACAGACCTACGAATCCAATCTGCCGCGGTTCCAATGCTAACTCCCACATCCAGCCCGGGCATGGAACACCCTCCGCTCGTGCTGCCGGTGCCAGCTCCCTGAACTTGTCCCACTGAAAGTGAGACAAGGCGTCAGCTAACGTGTTTTCTATGCCCGGAATATGAACAGCATACAGAAAAATGTTCAACCACATGCACCGCAACACCAACTGCCGCATCAATCGTATAACCGGAGGTGAAGCTGCGGACATGTTGTTGATCACCTGGACCACCCCCATATTGTCGCAGTTCAACCTCAACTTGAGGTTCCTGCAAGACTCCCCCCACAATTCTAACGCCAGTACCACCGGAAACAGTTCCAGAAGTACCAGATTTTTCTGAAAACCCACCTCCACCCACGACTGTGGCCAAGGTTCCGCACTCCACTGTCCCTGAAAAAAGGCCCCATAGCCTGTAGATCCCGCGGCGTCCGTCACCAACTCCACATCGAAGTTACTAACCGGTCCCGACATCCAAACAGCCCTGCCATTGTACCCTTCCAGGAACTGATCCCATATCTGTAGGTCCTCCTTATGTTCCTTGTTCAACCTAATGAAATGCGTGGGTGACCTCACACCCCTAGTCGCTGCCGACAACCGTCTACAAAATATCCTACCCATAGGAATAATTCTACAAGCAAAATTTAACTTACCCAACAATGATTGTAGCCTGCGCAACTGAACCTTTTTACACCCATAGGTTTTTCCCAGCAAATTCCTCAGATCCCCTACCTTTTCATCCGGCAACCTACATTCCATGGCCATGGAATCTATCACTATGCCTAAAAAACTCAACTCTGTACGCGGGCCCTCCGTTTTATCAGCTGCCAACGGCACCCGAAATTTGTCCGCAATGTGCTGCAACGTGGACAAGAGTATCGCACACACATTGGAAGTGGGAGGACCCACGCACAAAAAATCATCCAAATAATGGATGACGGAATCAATCCCTGTAACATCTCTCACTACCCATTCCAAAAAGGAACTAAACGCCTCAAACATGGTGCATGAAATGGAACACCCCATCGGTAAACACCGATCTACATAAAATGTTTCCTCCCAACATCCCAATAACCGAAAACTCTCCGGATGCACTGCTAAGAGCCGAAATGCTGCTTCTACATCAGATTTCGCCATCAGCACCCCTCGTCCATACCGCCGCACCCAACGCACCGCGGCATCAAATGATGTGTACGATACCGTGCACGCTTCCGGGTCTATAAAATCATTGACGAACCCCCTTTGGGAAACGATAAATGATGAATGAGCCGAAATTTATTCGGCTCCTTCTTAGGCACCACCCCTAACGGGGATACCACCAACTCCTCTAACGGCTTGTCCTCAAATGGTCCTGCCATCCTGCCCAACCCCACTTCCTTGGCCAGCTTTTCAGACACTACATCAGGGTGTTGCAAGGCTGATTTCAAATTTTTGGCCAGTGGAGGAACCACTGACAAAGTACATGGAATCTTGAAACCTTCCCTGAAACCCCTGCTCAACAATGCCGCCGCCGCCCTATCCGGGTATTTATCTAGGAAAGGCTGCATCCTTTCCCACATCACCGGCGTCGTCCCTCTTATGCCCAAAATCTCCAGCCCGCTTGCCCTTCTTAAAACATCTGGCAAGTGTGTGACCCCCCCCCGCATCCTGAACATTCATGTTTGAATTTACATGTTCCCCCAAATTTACAGGCCCCTTCATTGAATTGCCAACACACCCCCCACTTCTTCCCGGCCGAAGATCCCGAGGCATGGCTACCTCCGCCCCCCCCTGAAATGTCTGCGTCGGCGTCTTGGCCGACACCATCAGCTTCATCCAGAGGCTGATATCTTTGTGGTCCCACCGTAATGCCGGACGGACAGCCCTACGCTGTCGGAACTGTTCGTCGTACCGCAGCCACGCTGTACCCCCGTAGACCCGATAGGCTTCACCAATCGCGTCCATGTAGCAGAACAACGCCGAACAATGTTCAGGGTTCTTCTCTCCAATCACCCCGGCCAATATAGCGAACGCCTGGATCCAATTGGCGAAAGTCCGGGGAATCAGCCTATACCTCCTCTTTTCTTCATCGTCTTTCTTACTGCTATCTGGTTTCACACTATCAAGGTTGAATTTTTCCAGGGGCAGCAAGGAGAAAATCTCCACATACTCCCCTTTCCAAATCTTCTCCCTGATCTCCTGTTTCAAGTGAGCCCCCAGGGGTCCCTCAAAACAGACGTATACCTCGCATTTCGCTGCATCTGCCATGCGCACAATATCGTCCCTCGCCGTCATTTCCTTAGTCCCCTTATCCGTCTCACTTACCTTGTCCGTTCCCCCTTCCACCGTGGCAATCCGACCTTCAGACGTAGCGTCAGCTGCCACTCCTCCCCCGACGGCCACAACAGGCTCAGTTCCACCCATTCTCGTACTTACCCCGCCTTCTGGAGCATCACCCCTTTCCCCAAAACGGCCTATCAACACTTTCAACCCCTCCAACAGTTCCTGTATTTGCCCAGACCCAATTTCCGCCCTACTGCTCACCGCTCGCGGTTGGTCTGTCACTGCCAACGACGGCGCGGGAGATAACCCTGGGCTCCCCCCACTAGTACCAGCACCCAACAAAGACTGTAAAATTTTTGCAAAAGCACTGTTATCAGTGGACTTACCGGGCTGACCGGGCGGGAGTCCCACAGCCGTTGCACGAGCCTCCACCGGCGGGATAGGGCGACTGAGCTCCTCTTCCTCCTCTTTGGACAATTCTCCTTCCGACCGCGATTCTTCCTCCTGTGCACAAGACAAGGAACGCTCCCTTGCAGAGGGGCTCCTGTAAGTAGCCTGTCGTCTTCCACACGCCCCTCTGTCCCGCTGTTTGCTGCTTCTCAGCTGACCCGAACCCCCCCGTGCAGACGGGCCGGTTTGGGCTCCGCTCCTGCCGACCCGATTCCCTGCTGTGCTGGCCGGTGGCGTCCCGCCATCCATCCTGCTTGCCGCCGCATGAGTCCCCCTCACCCCTCTTGCAGATGCTCCACTGGCCCTTCTGTATTCTCCCCCCGACTCGTGCAGAGCCGACGGAGGATCAGCTGTACAGGCACGTCTGGGCGCTGAAGCCTCCACTCTAGCTGTTGCCCGAATGGCACGTGCATAGCCACCCCCATGCTTGTGCAGAGCTGCTGGGGGGGGGGCGCGGTCCCTGAAACGCCTGCTGGACCGGCCATCTTCCTCCCTTTTTCAGTGGCCCCCCCACCCCCCCTCCCTCCAGTGTTTCTAATGCCCCCCATCTCGTGTGGCGATGCTGGGGCCGTTGAGGCTGCTGAAGCACTGCATCCTGGTGATCCTCTTCTTGTTAGGCCCACATCTCCCCCCACCGCACCAGGCCTGCGGCCTGTCCGTCTGGTTGGTCCTCCTTCACCTTCCCTCTGTACCCTTTTGGCTGGGGGGTGTATCGCTCCCCCCTGGGGCTCCTTACCACTCTTGCTGGTCCTGCTGTGGCCCCTGAAGAGTACCGCTCCGGCGGCCTGGACACGCGGCCGCGTGACGCTGCGCCGCCATTTTGGAATTCCCCTGTCGCTGCTGCCCGGTCCTCTGAGGCTATGTCCACTCCGTCCAGCAACGCCGCTATTTGGATCCTGACCCACTCGGGTCCTTGCTCCGCCGCTGCTGCCCGCACTAAAGCCGCAAAGCCGTCCGCCATCTTGAGGAAGGTTTAACCGAGGAGCAGTGAAAAGCCTGCCTCCTCGTGTGCTCTGTCGCTCCCGCACTGCCTGACTGGCTCCGCCCCTCCTTTTTATATGGCCGCTCCCCCCTCCTACATTATAGACCCTCCCCCCAGAAATGTTAACTCCTCACTGTCCAAAGTGTGTCACTTGACACACTGTCATGTGCGGCCCTCCATTACCTTCCCTTCCTGTCCACTACATTTCGGTCCTTTCTAGAACAGTGACAGCTAAATGTCTCCCTCCCATGTACTTGTATAAAGATGGCCATATACTATGCAATTTTATTGTAGAATCTCTGTACAATTTCCTAGATTTACAAAAATGATAATAGAAGACCCCCACCCAAACAATCTATTTAGCTTGTATCAAATCAGGCAGGCCCTTGCACTACATAGCTGATGGTAGACCTAAAGAAGATTGTACAATCAGATTGTACAATGTATGATCACATTAACCACCTTTCACACAAATAGAGCTTTTTTTTGCTGGTATTTAATCACAAGTTTTTTTTTTTTTTGTGCTATAAATAAAAAAAGGCCGTACATTTTGTGAAAAAAATGCATTTTTCTTTGTTTCTGTCATAAAATGTTGCTAATTAGTAATTTTTCTTCATAAATTCTGGCCAAAATTTATACTGCTACATATCTTTGGTAAAAAAAAAACAAATTAGTGTATATTATTTGGTCTTTGTGAAGGTTAAATGCCCCGTACACACGGTCGGACATTCCGACCACAAAATTGGTCAGATTTTTTCTGACAGGTTTTGGCTGAAACTTGTCTTGCCTACACACGGTCGCACAAAGTTGTCGGAAAATCCGATCGTTCTGAACGAGGGGACGTAGTCAATAGCTTTCATCCCCAAATTTATTCTGAGCATGCGTGGCACTTTGTGCGTCGGAATTCTATACACACGATCAGAAAATTCCGATCAGATTTTGTTGTCAGAAAATTTTGGGTCCTGCTCTCAAACTTTTTCCGTCGGAAATTCAGACGGAAAAAGTGCGCTAGAGCCCACACACGATCGGATTTTCCGACAACATAATCCGATCTGACTTTTTCCGTCTACAAACTATGGTGCCAATCACTGAAAATTTATCACATCTGATCAGGCCTTCAGTACATCAGGTGAATCTCATTTCTTGAGACACTAACAAGTCAGGAAATACCCCCCAAATGACCCCTTTTTAGAAAGTAGACATTCCAAGGTATTAAGTAAGTAGCATGGTGAGTTTTTTTAAGTTGTCATTTTTTCCCACAATTCTTTGCAAAATGAAGATTTTTTTTTATTTTACAAAATTGTCAAATTATCAGGTTATTTCTCACACACAGCATATGCATACAACAAATTACACCCCAAAATACATTATTATTATTTTTTTTTATCCTTTGCTCCCCCCCGTACCCCCCCCCCCTCCCACCTTGCAATACATTTAGTTGGGCCGTTGGTTATCCTTATTCGTTTTCGATGTTATCTGCACTTCTTTTTTTTAATCATTGAAGTTTTTATTGAATATTTCATATAACACAAAGAAATATTAAGTACAAGGGAAAAATTCAAAAGAAAGGGAAAACAGACAAAGATATGTACAAAATACCTGAGTCAACAATAGCAAGAAATAACATCTAGACAGTCACTAAGGACAAGTCATGAAAAGATCTTTAGGCCAAATAGACCATTGTGTATCGAACTGTGAGCATTTGAAGGTATTAATGGCTAGCAAACGTTCAAAGGAATGATTTCTAATCACAGTTGAGGTGACATCAGACAAATTCACAGCAGTAGTGGATTTCCAGTTGCAAAGAATCAACAATCTTGTTTCCAACAGGATATGAGAAGTTACTGGTCTAAAAGTTTTATCAAACCTGTCAATGTTTAAGTGAAGAACGCCCAATGCGGGATCAGGAGAAGTCAATACACCTGTGATAGAAGAAATTAGTTGGAATATCCTGTTCCATAGGCTTCTAATTGTAGGGCAAAACCACAGCATATGAAATAGATTCCCTATTTGTCCACATCCCCTCCAACAAAGTGGCGAGGTACCTGGGAAAAAAGACGCCAATCTAAACGGCGTGTAGTGCCATCTGTTAGTTAATTTAACAGTCAGTTCCCAGTGTTTAGCACAGTGAGAAGCCTTATGTATTTCCGAAAAAGCCTGACGCCACTGATGTTCTGAAAACTCAGAACCTAAATCAGATTCCCATTTAAGCATAGGCGAAGTTTTGGTAAAGGTAAGTTTGTTTTTAAAAATGTTATAAAAGTACGATATACCTTTCGAGACGCGTTTATCCGTAAAATAGAATTGCCAAAGAGTAAATGGAATTCTGATCGTCGGGACCGATTTCCTCTCAAGATATTGTAATATTTTAAAACATTTAAGAGTTTCATCTACAGTCAGGTGATATTGTGATAATAAAGAGTCAGTGGACTTGAGTTGAGCACCATTATACAAGTCAGTTACAGTAGTAATTCCTTTAGCAATCAGGTCACCGACCGTGAGTAATGGAATGCACAACTCAAATACAGACAGAGGCACATCGTAGGAAACATCATTAATGTCACTGTGAACATTACCCAGAACATGTCTCCATGCTCTCAATGAAATGTTGATAGTGGGGGATAGGATTCGTAGATCCCAGTCAGACCAACCATCTGTAAGTAGTAAAGTGGAAACTTCAGTCAAAGGTATCATTGAATTCTCCATAGACACCCATGAGGGTACATTGACAGTCTGAAACCAGTGTTTAATTTGGTCTAATCGAACAGCCCAATAATAATCATGTATATCCACCAGACCTGCCCCACCAACTCTTTTGTGAGAGGTAAGATTGCATCTAGAGCACCTAGCCTTTTTTCCATTCCATATATATTTCCATCCCATAGTAGCCAACTTAGAGAGAAAATGTTGAGGAATATGAATCGGTAAGGACCGAAAAATATATAACATTTGCGGTAAAACCAACATTTTATATGCTGCCATCCTACCAAACCAGGACACCTCCTTCATCGAAAAAGATTTTAGTTGAGCTTCCAGTTTGGCAATAAGTGGAACCATATTAGCTTTTGCAAGCTCAGAAACCTTGGTTTTCAGGATAATTCCTAAATATGGTACACCTCCTGTATTTCAAGTGTATGGAAACCATGCCTGGAGATCAAGTTTCTGTTTGGGCCGAATATTAAGATCAAATATCAAAGATTTCGAAAAATTTACCTTATAGTACGATATCTTACCAAACGACTGGAGAATAGTGTGAGCTATCGGTAAAGAAGTAAGCGGATTGGTCATTAATAAAATAATATCATCGGCAAAAAGGTTAATAGTATGTTCTTGCGTGCCGAATTGAAAGCCCGTGATGGAAGGATGTGTCCTGATTTTTTCAGCTAAAGGTTCAATCATCATATTAAAAATAGAAGGAGACAGAGGGCAACCCTGTCTAGTTCCATTTCCAATACCGAACAAAGTAGATAAAGTATTGTTTATGTATACTTGAGCCGTAGGGCAAGAATACAATGCCATTATAGCCTGCAAAATTCGTCCCTGGAAACCAAATTTTTCTAGGGTCATTCGCATGTAGGTCCAATGAACCCTATCGAACGCCTTCTCTGCGTCAATAGACAACAGCAGAGCGTTCTATGCAATTTAGCATAGTGTAAAACATTCACAATTCATCTGGTAGCATCAGAGGTTTGTCTCCCCTTCACAAATCCCATCTGGTCGTTTTTAATAAGGGAGGGAATAATATGTGATAGGCGAATGGCCAATGACTTGGCATAAACCTTGGTATCACAGTTCAAAAGGGATATCGGCCTAAAGTTAGCCGGGGTATCCGATTCATTACCTGGTTTTGGTAGTGTAATAATATAGGCCTTTAGCATATCAGGAGGGAAGCACGCGGACTCAGCAGCTGCATTAAAAGAATTTACCAGATGAGGCGATACAATGTTTTTGAATGTCTTGAGATATTAGTTAGAGAACCCATCAGGGCCTGGGGATTTACCATTCGGAAGTGAGTCAATGGTCTTTTCAACTTCTTGAATCATGAACGGTGCATTCAAAGTTTCTAAGTGTTGTACAGAAAGAGATGGCAATTGCACGCTATGTAGGAAGGTTTGAATAGCTTCATTCGTCGGTTGGTGTGTATGTGGATCATCTTTCAGATTGTAAAGTGAACTATAGTAGTCTGCAAATTGGTTAGCTATTTCTTGTGGGTGGATAATTTTATGAGATAGAGTAGGATGTTTGAGGAATGCAATCCGTGATTTAGTGCGTGCAGCTTTTAACCTATTAGCAAGGTATCTGCCTGGTTTGTTTGCGTTATTATAGTAATTTAATTTCAAACGCCTAAGATGTCTATCAAATTGTTGGGAAAGAAGTACCCTAAGTTGTTCCCTAAGAGAAGTCAATTTATTCGACAAAAGTGTGGTAGGTGATATCTTATTTTGAGATTCAAAGTTTTTAATATCTGTAAGAATAGTCAATAGCTGCTGAGACCGCTGCCTCTTTAATCTGGCACCCATTTGTATGAATATTCCTCTCACGTATGCCTTATGGGAGTTCCATAAAATATGGGGGTCAGTAACTGAACCGTAGTTATCTTGGAAAAAATTTGTAAGGTTTTGCAACAATAATTTACTTGAGGAAGGTTCCTGAATTAACTTATTGTTACAACGCCAGATGGGGCTGAAGAGGAGACACCTCTTTCCAATATACGTAGCGAAATCGCTGCGTGGTCAGACCAAGTAATATCATGTATGTTAGCTACATCAATATCCTGTAACAGCAATCTATCAGTAATGAACATATCAATACGAGAGTAAGATTTGTGTCTGTTAGAGAAAAAGGTAAAGTCACGTTCATTAGCGTGAAGACATCTCCAGGCATCATACAGTTCTTCCTTGTGTAGAACTTCCTGCAGCGCCGGTGACCTATCAGACTTTACCGAAGACGTGTCTACTTTAGGATCCAAAGTGATATTGAAATTACCACATATAAGCACTCTACCATATTTCAATGAATCAAGCTTGCGTAGAACCTTCTTAAAGAAACGAAGTTGATGCCTATTTGGAGCGTAAACAGTAACTAAAGTAAATGGGTGAGAATTAATGTCTCCTGTTATGATGATGAATCTACCCTCAGCATCTAGGAAGGAATCTTTCAGTTGAAATGAGAGAGTATTCTTAAGTGCTAAGAGGACACCACCTGACTTTTTACGTGGGTTACAAGCCAAAAACATATGTGGATAATCTCGATGAGAGCAATGCAGGGTTTTGTCAATTTGAAAGTGTGTTTCCTGAACACAAAGGATATCAGCTCTAAGCTTGTAGGCTTCCTTCCATAGAGAGAATCTTTTGGTCGGATGATTCAGTCCATGTGCATTAACAGACAAGCAGGTGATCGTCATGGACCAAATATAACAAGATTATGTGATGCTGAGAAAATAGGACTCACTGTGACCAAGGAGGCAATACGTAGCTTGTTTCGGACATTCCGTGAAGAAGGCATCCAGTTGTCGAATAGAGTAGAAGTGACAGTGACGTAATCATTCGGATCATGCATATCAAATAAAAAACGTAAAAAGGAAAAAAGAAAAAATATTAAGAGAAACATGTAAATATAAGAAACAGATCTATAAACAGATCCAAGAGCAGATATAACTGCTAATGGTAAATAAGGGGAAATAGAAGAGATTACATAAACTCTCCCATAGAGACAATCATATAAAAACAGAAGAACAAATTAGGGTCCACCGGCGGGTTTCTTGGTAGATCTTTTTCTAGACACAACTTGCCATTCATGTTGTACAAAAGAAGGCCCAGCTTGAGTGGGATATTGTGCATCTATGGCAGGCAAAATATTCCACGTACGGAGAAGTTTCAAGCCATCTTCTAAAGAGGAGATCAGCGTAGTAACACCATTATGAGTAATGGACAGAGCAGCAGGGTACTTCCATTTATGAAGAATGTTATGATTTCTCAAGGCTTTAGTTATAGTGAGAAGGTTACGTCTGCGTGCAGAGTGTGTCTAGACAGGTCAGGGAGCATTCTTACGTTAGCAAATTGTGGGGGGACATTTTCCATCCTCCTGTAAGCCTGCAAAATCTGGTCCTTAACATGGAAATAGTGTACTCGCAATAGGACATCCCTAGGAATTTCAGTAGGAAGGAAAGATGGCTTGGGGATTCTATGAATCCTGTCAACAATCAGGTCCTGTACAGAAGCCTGAGGCAAAATGGTGGAGAAAAGTGCCTGTGCGAAAGGTAGTAATTGATTCAGAGGTATATCTTCAGGTACTCCTCTCAGTTTTAAATTGTTTCTCCTGGAGCGGTCCTCGAGATCTGCCAATTTGTCCTTTATCCAGCTAATTTCAGCCCCCTGAGCAGTATTAGAGTCTACCATCACATTGTAAGATGAGGTAAATTCCTCCATTTTGTTCTCCACTCTATCTACTCTCATGCCCAGTGAATCAACATCTCTTCTACATGCAGTAATCTCTCTGACTACATCAGCTTGTAAAGATGAGCGCAAGGACAGTAGCATGTCTTTTGATACTGTGTCTGACACTGGCCTGTCAGCTGTGGGGAAGTCTGAAATGGGGTCACCTGCCTGAGTGTGAGGAACAACTGCCACCATAGCTCCACCGCTTACCTCCATCTCCAGAGGTTGTTGCGGCCTATAAGGGGATTCCCTCCTCGGCCTAGATTTGGCCGGGCTCCGTGTGGTAGGGGTTGTAGGACCAGAGGAGGAATCACTATGACCCTTTTGAGGAGAAAGTCTGAGACCGGAGGCCCTGTGACATCCGCAGTCCGTCCCTGTGACCTCTGTGAGGTACTAGCGTCATCCCCGCCGCCATTTTGTGTGGCGCCGTTCGCGGCATAATAGCCCGACATTTTCTGCGGCTGCTGGGGATTCTTGCGGTGTCTGGCCATCACCTGTAAGTACTCCGGAGGTAAGTCTACAAGTGCCCTCGTTTTGGGGTCGTTACACCGCCGGGGAAGTGTGTAGGCTGACGATCGGCGTCCGTGGGCAAGCGGAGCTCCAGGTCACACAGCCCTCTTGGAGTCCGGTCGCCGTTATCTGCACTTCTAAGCAAAATATTTATCGTGTAACCTCCTCTACGTATCTCCATGTGTTTTTAAATTCCTTCCATGCTGTCCATTTATCCCTCCCTTCTCCAGCCGTTTCTCTTTCCTCTCCTCTCTCATCTAGATTCTCCAGGTTTTGTATTTTACTCATTTGAAATATTAAATCCCTGATTCTAGGGCTCTCAGCTACTCTCCAATTTTTTGGAATTAAATTTTTTGCTACATTCAAAAAGATCGGAATCAAAGTATTTTTTATATTGTTTGACTGGTAGATCTGTCCCATGAAACAAACATATCCATGGATCGTCCGCTATTTCCACCCCTATAACTTCCTTTATTAGCTGACGAACTTCCTTCCAATACTTTTTAATAACAGGACACTCCCACCAAATATGGGCCGAGTATGGGCCCAGTTGTTTACACCCGCGCCAGCACTCTGAGGATTGATCTACTACATATCTACTGGTTATATCGGGTGTCATGTACCACCTTGCGAGGCATTTGAAATTTGTCTCTAACAACCTATTATCTACCACCGAACTGTGTAGTATTTTTACACTTTCTGTGTACTGCATCGTGTCCCTAGTTCACTTTCCCATTTTTTAATGTAGGGCGGGTCCTCCAAATCGTCAGTCTCCATTTGAATTTTATATATCCGCCCTATGTTCTTTCTTGAATTTGCCTTCAGACAGAGCCTTTCAAGTGGTCTGTATTCCTCTTTATCTCTTAACGGGTGGGGCAATTTTTCAATTAAGTTACTCAGTTGGATGAACCGCCAGACATCTACTTTCATTAACCCAGTGTCACTACTTAGTGCTTGAAATGTTTTAATTTTACCTTGGTGAATTATATCCTTTACTTGCGCATTTTCTTTTTTTAACCAATTTCCCCCCACTTCCTTTTTTCCCGGTACGAAGAAGTCATTTTCTCTCAAATAAATCAATGGAGAATTATATGTCCATTTTTTGCGTGAATCCTATCCCATATTTTTAGTGCTGTATATGTGATTTTGTGTGTACCTAATCCCTTACATCTATATTGTGGGGGCCCAAAATATATTCTGCTACTCTTCCTGAGTATGGCGAAACCACATGTGTGAGATTTTTACACAGCCTGGCCACATATAAAGGCCCAACATTGAAGTAGCACCTTCAGGCGTTCTATGAGCATAAATGACACATCTCATTTCTCAACCACCTATTACAATTTTGAAGGCCCTGGAGCACCAGGACAATGGAATTGCCCACAAAATTACCCAATTTTGGAAAGCAAACACCCCAACGTATAATCTATGAGGCATAATGAGTCTTTTGAACGGTTCATTTTGTTCAAGTTTTGGGGAAAAAATCAAAACGCATTTTTTTTTTACACCAAGTTGTCAATTTATAAGATATTTCTAACACATAGCAAGTATATAGCAAAATTTACACCCCAAAATACATTCTGCTACTCTTCCCGAGTATGAAAATACCGCATGTGTGAGACTTTTACACAGCCCGGCCAGATACAGAGGCCCAACATTGAAGTAGTACCTTTAGGCATTCTAGGAGCATAAATTACACATCTCAATTCATTCCTACCTATCACACTTTTGAAGGTCTTTGAGCACCAGGACAGTGGAATTACCCACAAAATGACCCCATTTTGGAAAGCAAATACCCCAAAGTATATTCTATGAGGCATGGGCTGCAAATAGGTACTCGGGTAACTTGATGAGCTGCAGACAGGTACTCGGGTAACTTGATGAGCTGCAGACAGGTACTCAGGTAACTTGATGAGCTGCAGACAAGTACTCAGGTACTCTGATGGGCTGGTAACAGGTACTTGGTTACTCTGATGGGCTGGTGACAGGTACTTGGTTACTCTGATGGCCTGGTGACAGGTACTAGGGTACTCTGATGGCCTGGTGACAGGTACTCGGGTACTCTGATGGCCTGGTGACAGGTACTCGGGTACTATGATGGCCTGGTGACAGGTAGTTGGGTACTCTGATGGACTATGACAGGTACTCGGATACTCAGATGGACTGTGACAGGTACTTAGGTACTCGGGTACTCAGATGGACTGTAATAGGTACTCGGGTACTCAGATGGACTGTGACAGGTACTCGTGTACTCTGATGGCCTGGTGACAGGTACTCAGGTACTCTGATGGCCTGGTGACAGGTACTCGGGTACTCTGATGGCCTGGTGACAGGTAGTTGGGTACTCTGATGGACTATGACAGGTACTCGGGTACTCAGATGGACTGTGACAGGTACTCAGATGGACTGTAATAGGTACTCAGGTACTCAGATAGACTGTGACAGGTACTCGGGTACTCTGATGGCCTGGTGACAGGTACTCGGGTACTCTGATGGCCTGGTGACAGGTACTCAGGTACTCTGATGGCCTGGTGACAGGTAGTTGGGTACTCTGATGGACTGTGACAGGTACTCGGGTACTCAAATGGACTGTGACAGGTACTCGGGCACTCAGATGGACTGTGACAGGTACTCAGGTACTCGAGTACTCAGATGGACTGTAATAGGTACTCGGGTACTCAGATGGACTGACAGGTACTCGGGTACTCAGATGAACTGTGACAGGTACTCGGGTACTCAGATGGACTGTGACAGGTACTCGGATGGACTGCGACAGGTACTCGGGTACTCAGATGGACTGTGACAGGTACTCGGGTACTCAGATGGAATGTGACAGGTACTCAGATGGACTGTGACAGGTACTCGGGTACTCAGATGGACTGTGAGAGGTACTTAGATGAACTGTGGCAGGTACTCATATGGGCTGTGACAGGTACTCAGGTACTCAGATGGACTGTAACAGGTACTTGGGTACTCAGATGGACTGTGAGAGGTACTCAGATGAACTGTGGCAGGTACTCAGGTACTCAGGTACTCAGATGAACTGTGACGGGTACTTGGGTACTCAGATGGACTGTGACAGGTACTCGGGTACTCAGATGGACTGTGACAGGTACTCGGGTGGACTGTGACAGGTATTCGGGTACTCAGATGGACTGTGACAGGTACTCAGATGAACTGTGACAGGTACTCTGATGGACTGTGACAGGTACTCAGGTACTCAGATGGACTGTGACATGTACTCGGGTACTCAGATGGACTGTGACAGGTACTCGGGTACTGTGACAGGTACTTTGATGGGTGGTGACAGGTCCAGTTTATTGAGGGGGCAATCAGTGTGATTGGTGTACACTGTAAGAGGTAATGAGATGTTACCGCAATCTCCTTCTCACACACGATCGGTGTGTGAGGAGGAGAAGCCAGTAACAACTTGTTACTGCGGTTTGTTGATATTTAGTGATCGGTTGTGAAAGGATCACAGCCGATCACGTAGTAAAAAGCCACTGGGCAATGGCTGTTTACCAGCGTCGGTGACAAGCAGCTTTCCCGGGAACACACCACCAACAACGTGCACGCAGATTGCGTGCATGCGCCATGCTAAGTGGGTCCGTACCACCTGTTATAACGTGATAAACAGCCATGCCCAATGGCTGTTCACCCCCCTCAGTGGCGAGCGGTGTCTCTGACACGCCGCCACCAAAGGAACAGGGATGCGTGCACATGATTGCACGCATCTCCTGTTTAAATGGAGGGCCGTCATATGACGCCCTCCCAGAACGAGAACCGCGCCGCCTGGCCATCATATGATGGACGATGGCCCGCAAGCGGTTAAAGGAATGTAAACATCCCTTGTAATAGAAAAAGCATGACAGGACCTCTTAAATATGAGATCTTGGGTCAAAAAGACCTCAGATATCATAATTACATTAAAATGAAATAGAAAAAATAAAAATATATTTTTTTGTCATTTAAAAAAAAAAATGGCCCTTTTAAGAGCTGTGGGCGGAAGTGACGTTTTTACGTTGCTTCCGCCCAGCAGTTGTATGGAGACGGGTGGGGGTCATCTTCCCCTCACTCGTCTCCATACTGAGCCAGCAAAAGGAGGCAATCGCCTCCGCTGATGCCGACGGCTCCGGTAAGCGACGGAGGGCACCGGATTGCGGTGGGAGGGGGGCCCTCTCCCATCACCGATAAAAGTGATCTTGCGGCGAATCGACCGCAGAGACCACTTTTATCTTGTAGTGGACCGCCCGCTGAAAAGGAGAATACCGGGGTTATGGCAGCTAGCTGCTGCCATAACAACAATATCCTCCTTCAAACAGCCGACGTAAAACTGCGTCAGGCGGTCCGTAAGTGGTTAAGCAGTGGCTCGGGAAGCCGGTCCTTAACAACCGATGACTCATCATCTGTCAGCGGGCTTCCCTACTGACAGTTGAATGTAAAGAAAAGAATGCCGGCATTAGAAAAATGTTTAAAAAAAAAAACTGCGTGGGGTCCTCCCCATAAAATTCATAACAGACCCTAATTCGAGTATGCAGCCCAGCAGGTTAGGAAACATCCCCGCTATAAGTGAAGCAATGCCTGTAATGGCTGTGGTGCATCTATAGCATATAAAGAACTACTGCAGCGAAAGAAAAAATAAAATAAATTTTATTTAAATTTCCGGCAATACAATACCATTGCCGGTCACGGCAAAAAAACAAAAACGAAATCCATACCAGAGCCTTATAAATCATATCCCGCCCCCATTGTGTTTAGCTGGTTATTGAGCATGGAGGAGGAGGAAGGGATGGCTACATACGCCTGTATATGCCTACATATGTGACTCTATGGTCACATGGGCTCAGGGCCGATCCTAGGGTCACAGACGCCTGGGTGCAGAAATATTTCTGGCCCCCCACGTGGGCATGGTCATCTTACCAACTCCTCCCCTTTACAAATGTTTCTATGGCTACGACTCAAACACAGATGCTCCCCTAAGAAGTCTTCATTACCCTAGGATCCTCCCATGATCTTTTAACAATAAAGAAAATGAGTACACTAATGGGACATGGAGGGGGGGTCTCTCTAATGCACACAGAGAGAGCTTCTGTTAGAGAGTCTCCTAGAAAGAGCCCCCAGACATACTGCAGACATACTACAAGAGATGGTCAGAGACTGCAGACATACTACAAGAGATGGTCAGAGACTGCAGACCTAGTACAAGAGATGGTCAGAGACTGCAGACCTAGTACAAGAGATGGTCAGAGACTGCAGACCTAGTACAAGAGATGGTCAGAGACTGCAGACCTAGTACAAGAGATGGTCAGAGACTGCAGACCTAGTACAAGAGATGGTCAGAGACTGCACACCTAGTACAAGAGATCGTCAGAGACTGCAAACATACTACAAGAGATTGTCAGAGACTGCAGACATACTACAAGAGATTAGATTAGTGGAGTCTAGTACCGGAAGGTGTTCCGGTACTAGGCTCCACAGCAGTACTCAGACAACACGGATTCTGGGGACAGTGGGAGCGGTATGCGCTCTTGTCAGTTGCCGGCAGGATGGGGAACCGCAGCACCCGATACATGCGCTCCACCTCTGGACATAGACGAGGAGGAGGAAGGGGAGCGGCACTCTGGAGCTTCGGCGCCCCCACCCCTGCAGCGCCTGGGTGCGGAGCACCCCGTGCATCCTGCCTAGGATCGGCCCTGCATGGGCTACTCAGATGTGATAGGGAGGAAATGCTCAGGGTAGAATACACTGAAAACTGAGCATGGGCACTAGCTGCCAACATTGCTCTGCAAAATCCCCAGCTGCAGTAGGGACATGGACTAAAGGTGGAGCTAGAGAACAGCAGGATCAACCAGTTTTTTTCTTTTTGCAGAATACAGAAAATGAATCCCATAGTGACAGGGTGATTATGAACAGCATGTAATACAGCATTTATTGATCATGTTTAATTATGTAGGTTTAATGACACTTTAAGCTTTGACAAAACCTGGGTCCTGATTGGTTTCTTTGCAGAGCTACATCAGATTGTGCACTCTCTAAATCAAACCCAAGTTATCTCTCAAACAGAGAAATTAAATGTGCCACATTATATACTTTTCTAATACCTTCAGGTATTCAGTGTTCAGGCAATTTGGACCCATATAACTTGTGAATGCAGACAATTGTTTGGCTGCTTTTACGGCACAAGCTTCTCCCAAACAAATTACTTTGTTATTTAAGCAGCCTTCAGAACCCCATGGCACAAGCCCAGGGTTATAATAGAAACATTCTTGGGAAGGCTAATGTGGGTCCTATTGATGAGATTTGGGAAGAGGTTCTAACCAGGAACTATTTAGTCTCTCAGAGACGTATTGATAAGCTCTATGTATACTTCATCTTACCTATTTGATGCCAACTTGGTTAGCAAGATAGAAACCTTCTTATAATTCATTAAGCCATAGATGGTTAGATTCTTGGCTGGTTCAGCCAACCAGCCAAGATTTGGCCAAGATTCGAACCATGTATGGGCAGGCTTAATGTATCAAAGTTGATCAATTAACTTTGGTACAACCAGCCTGCTGGATTTTACTTGCGATTATCGATAGCCACTGCTATAGCTGTTAACAATAATCACTGTCTTCTCCAGGTGGGGATGGTTTACATAAAGATGGCCTAGGGTATAAGAAGATTGCCAAGACCCTGAAACTGAGCTGCAGCACGGTGGCCAAGACCATACAGTGGTTTAACAGGTTCAGGTTCAGGACAGGTTCCACTCAGAACAGGCCTCGCCATGGTTGACCAAAGACCAAAGAAGTTGAGTGCACATGCTCAGAGTTATATCCAGAGGTTGTCTTTGGAAAATATAGGTATGAGTGCTGTCAGCATTGCTTCAGAGGTTAAAGGGGTGGGGGGTCAGCCTGTCAGTGCCCAGAACATACGCCGCACACCTTTAACAAAGCAGTGGGGAAGAGTTTTCAGAGCACACAGGAAGTTAATCACGAAGAGCGAAGATTTGGGATTCACACACGCGTTACAAGCAATGAAGGATAACATGAAAGGAAACTCTCCCCTGTTTGGTCTCCTTTGTCATTCAGGTAGGGTTGCACCGATACCGATACTAGTATCGGTACCGATACCAAGAATTTGCACATTCATTGGTGGTCAATTGGAAACTGCAGATGATCCTTACACCTTGGGAGCTCCTAGTTTTGATTTTGCTGGTTAGCTGATGATGTTACCTGCCTAAATGTTTGGGTGTGCCATATACCCTATGCTTGTTTTACATCTGTTTCTGGTAAGAAGATATATTTGTCAGCACGGTGGTGTGTGTTTATTATGCACTGAAGTTGGGTAGAGGTTCTTTATTTCTACATCCACCTATATCCATCATCTCTTCATCTATCTCCTACCTCCAGTGCTGCATATGGACTCTATTTTATATGTATACTGCAATCATTGTATTTTATGTTAGCTGCTTTCATTCATTATTTATGATACATACAAGCGCAGGCATCACCTCTTGTTTTTTATTTTTCTAAGATTGCCCTGTATTTGGCTCCATCCACCTTCCTATCAATTCTGACCAGTTCCCCTGTCCCTGCTGAAGAAAAGCATCCCCATAACATGATGCTTCCACCACCATGTTTCACGGTGGGTATGGTGTGTTCAGGGTGATGTGCAGTGTTAGTTTTCCACCACACATAGCGTTTTGGTTTTAGGCCAAAAAGTTCAATTTTGGTCTCATCTGACCAAAGTACCTTCTTCCACATGGTTTCTCGCAAACTGCAAATGGGACTTCCTATGGCTTTCTTTCAACAATGGCTTTCTTCTTGCCTCTCTTCCATAAAGGCCAGATTTGTGAAGCACACAACTGATAGTTGTCCTGTGCACAGATTCTTTCACTTGAGTTGTGGATCTCTGCAGCTCTTCCAGAGTTACCATGGGCCTCTTGGCTACTTCTCTGATTAACCACTTGACCACTGGGCAGTTAAACCCCCTTCCAACCAGACCAATTTTCAGCTTTCTCACACTTTGAATGACAATTACTCTCATGCAACACTGTACCCAAATGAATTTTGGTCCTTTTTTTCACACAAATCTTTCTTTTGGTGGTATTAATCACCGCTGGGTTTTTTATCTTTTGCGCTATAAATCAAAAAATACTGAAAATTCGGTACAAAAAAAAAAATTCTTTGTTTCTATTAAAAATTATTGTCGAGTATTGGCAGAGTATTGGCAGAGTATTGCACAGTGGTTGCAGAGCATTGCAGTGTGGCAGAGCATTGCACAGTGGTGGCAGAGCATTGCACAGTGGTTGCAGAGCATTGCACAGTGGTGCCAGAGCATTGCACAGTGGTGGCAATTGCACAGTGGTTGGTTTCAGAGCATTGCACAGTTGGCAGAGCATTGCACAGTGGTTGGATGATGGATTGAACAGTGGTTGGTGGCAGAGCATTGCACAGTGGTGGCAGGGCATTGCACAGTGGTTGGTGGCAGAGCATTGCACAGTGGTTGGTGGCATTGCACAGTGGTTGGTTGCAGAGCATTGCACAGTGGTGGCAGAGCATTGCACAGTTTTTGCATAGCATTGCACAGTGGTTGCAGAGCATTGCACAGTGGTGGCAGAGCATGGCAGAGCATTGCACAGCGGTGGCAGTGTATTGACCAGCACTGTGGGCACTACACATCCAGCCCACAGCGCTGGTCCCTCTCTCCCCCTCCGTTCTCTCCTCTCTGTACCGATCGGTACAGAGAGGGGAGGGAGGAACCGGCGTCATGACGTGACGCCGGTTTGTGTACATGTGATCGCCCGTCATTTGACGGAGCGATCACGTGGTAAACGGCTATCAGCGGCTGTTTACCGTGATCCATGATGCGCCGGGTCCTCGGGACCCGGCGGTCACGGATGTTCCCGAGTGCGCGCCCCAGGGGGCGCGCGGGAGCAACTTTCTGGGAGGACGTCCGTAGGACGTCCACTCAGGGAAAACCGACCGCGCTGTAGCCGTCTTTCGACTATAGCGCGGTCGGCATGTGGTTAATGCTCTCCTTGCCCAGCCTGTCAGTTTAGGTGGACAGACATGTCTTGGGAGTTTTGCACTGTACCATAATCTTTCCATTTTTGGATGATGGATTGAACAGTGCTCCGTGAGATGTTCAATGCTTGGGATATTTTTTTTTATAACCTAACCCTACTTTAAACTTCTACACAACTTTATCCCTGACCTGTCGGTGTGTTTCTTGGCCTTCATGATACTGTTTGTTCACTAAGGTTCTCTAACAAACCTGAGGGCTTCACAAAACAGTTGTACTTATACTGAGATTAAATTACACACAGGGACTCTATTTACTAATTAGGTGACATCTAAAGGCAATTGGTTCCACTAAATTTTAGTCAGGGGTATCAGAGTAAAGAGGGCTGAATACAAATGCCCGCCACACTTTTCAGATATTTATTTGTAAAGAATTTGGAAAACCATTTATAATTTTCCTTCCACCTTACGATTATGTGCCACTTTGTGTTGGTCTATCACATACAATCCCAATAAAACACATTTACATTTTTTGGGGTAACATGACAAAATGTGGAAAATTTCAAGGTGTGTGAATACTTTTTCAAGGCACTGTATGTGGCAGGCAGAATCTTCTACGTGCTATCAAATACAAACAGCTCCTACTTGATTTTTAACAATGGTTCTTATGTGTGTAGGTTAGTTGGCTGTGGTATTGTTTTGGATTCCAGACAAATGTCTGACCGAGTTATCTGCACCTGGACTAATTCAAATGTTCATGCATGCATGTTTAGAAGGAGTACGCTGACACACTGTTCAGTGAAAAACTTCCTTTATTGCTTTTGGGCATAGCTTTTTTATAGTAGAAGATGACTCATTATTTGCAAAAGCATCATCTCAGGTGTATTCCGTGTAGTCCAGCAGAGATTGGAGGATTCTTATCTAAGGGTTCTCTGGCCTGTTTCATCCAGGTTTTTTGCTGATGTCTTGTGGACTCCTGGACTCACTCGATGGGAGGGGGTCTCTAGGTGAGGCATTTTGAGTAAGGAGATTCAGCATTTATATGTATACATAATAGAAATAGTCATTTTATCAAAGCATTCATAAATCCATAACAGTCCCCCCTTGAAATGTCTATTTCCTATCCTGTCCCTAGTAGGTGGTCTAACTCATCTGTCCTCATGTGCCTTGGAACTTTTTTCTTGCTGTACGTTAGACGGGTGATGGCTGGCCCATGACCCCCCTTGCCACAGTCTTTGCACATGTGGAAGTCAGAGGCTATCCCTATGGCTGAATGATATTATAATTTGTAGATATGGGGAGGGACTGTAATGGGGCATAGGGCTTTTCAAAGTCCTCATCTTCTGTGTCCTGCTGCATCATTACTGGGGTCGCTTGGTCAACTGTTTTGCCTAGGAATTTCTTTACACACGGAAAAACACAACATACTATAGTAGCTAGAAAGATCAAAATAACTAGTATTACAGTACCTATCCAAGCCAAGGTCTTCTGACAACCACTCAACCACCCAAACCACTGGTCCCATGGCTGATCTTTACCTGAATTCTTCTTCAGCTCTACTGATAGGCTTTTCAACTTTTTTATGGCCAGGGTGACTTTACCATTTGATGTCAGGGATGTATGTACAGCATGTCCCCCGTACCTGCTATTTTACAAACACCCCCCTCTCTTCGCTAAAATCATGTCCAAGGCCATCCTATTCTGAAATGTCATGTAAGATGTGGGGGCTAATTGGTCAGCAATCCCCTGTAGGGCATCTCTGGTGTAATTTACAAACTGTTGCTGGTTGTAATATATGTAATTTATCCAGTCTACATTTTTGTTGACAGTGCTTATGGGAATCGGAGACTCAAAACCTGCCTTTACTTGGTCTCAGGCTTTGAACTCACCGGGACCCCTATGGCATCTATATACACATGTGGGTCAAAACCTCCCTCAGGAGTGCTCCTCTTAGTGCTAGCCACCTGTTGGGCCCTCACCAGATTTAACAGAAAAAGGATATACAATGTAGACATCATGGTGTAGTCAATGTCTTGTCCTCTGGACTTAGGACTTTCTTACAGTGGAAGGGGTAGATTCAAGTGTTTTTCCCAGTCAACTTTACAGATGTGGTTGTGGTCAGCAGGACCTGGAAGGGACCATCATATCTGGGTTCAAGAGAATGTTTTCTCACAAATTTCTTTATCAGCACCCAATCTCCAGGCAGTAGTTGGTGTGTTCCTGTATCTAATTCAGGATCTGGAATGGAAGAAATCACCTAGGCATATATTCAGGTTAATTCTCGTGATAATGTGGTTACATAATTAGTCAACACATCAGACTGTAGTTATAACTGTTATGGAAAATAACAACCAAGTCTAGGGGCTAAAGCAAACAAAATATCATAAGGGGGTAGGGGAGTGTTCTCCCCTTGGTGTGTATCTGATGCTGAATAGGGCAATGGGCAGGCTGTCCGGCCAATGCATACCAGTCTCTTGGGCCATTTTTTAACATTCAAGTCTTTAATGTGTCATTCATTCTTTCTACCTTCCTGCTACTCTGGGGGTGGTAGGCTGTGTGAAACTACTAAGGTGTGCTCAAATCGTCCACTCTTTGGCATTTGGATGTGGTTAATTTGTATCCGCTGGAAAGGATACAAGGGCTTTCTCTGTATCCCGGGTTACACTTCTCACAAATGGTGCATGACTTACAGAAGTTGCTAGTCAGTGGACTGATTCCTGCAGCTACGTACATAGTATTTGTTGATGAGGGAATTCATAAGAGTCTTTGACAGATGGGCAGCTCCATGTGCCCATTGTACCACTGCCAAGTACATATTTCTGGATAAGCAACTTTCTTGTTGCACTCAAATAGTTCATCCTTTAGGGTTGCTCCCCTCTGCTTCCAGCTTTCCTTTCCATCCGGACATGCTGCTTCCTGTAGTTCTTTCAGATAAACTTTGTCCACTTGGGAGAGTCCGTAGGGCAAGCATGGGGTGGTCTTCTTCCACTCTACTTTCCACTTCTCGCTGGCTGCCTGTTTGGCAGTTGAATCGGCTAGATGATTGACTCAGGCTTCCTTCGAGTTCAGTTTGCCATGTGCTTTTACTTTCAGAATAGCCACTTGGGTTGGGAGAAGCAAGGCGTCCATTAGGTCTTTGATAGCTGAACTGTGTTTCACAGGTGTTCCTGCAGCTGTCAGGAATCCCAGATAACACCAAAGTCATGGGCAAAGCTAAAAGCATATCTTGAGTCTGTATGAATGTTGGCTCTTTTTCCCTCTGCCAGTTTACATGCTTGCAGCTCTGTCTCCTGTGCAGACATCCCCGGTGGTAAGGCTTCAGCTTGTAGAACCGTGTTAGGTCTGGATTCCACAGGGGTATTTCACTCACGTTGGGGAGATGTGTGGTTTCCAGCCACATTAATTGAAAACAATCATGGGGTGGACTTGGATCCTCTACTATTCCCCCCTCGGGAAGTGGAAAAAGGGTTGAAGCGTTCAGTGTTTGACAACGTAATAGAGTAATGTTGTCCGGTTGAAGGAGGGAACATTGGAGTCTCAAATGTCTGGCAGTGGACAGATGTTTTGGCTGGATCTGGTTGAGTATGGCAGTAATGTCCCAAACATTCGGATACAAAGAGTTTGAACGTCTTTTCGTAGTCTGGGAGTCCTAAAACCGGAGCTTATGAAATGGCTTGTTTGAGGGCCTCGTAGTTGGATATTGCCTCTGAGGACATTTGGAAGGGGTCAGACTTCAGGGTATTATAAAGAGGTTGCATCAGTAAGGAGGCTTCCGGACTGTAGCTTCATTAACTGCTCAGAGGTCCTGGACCATTCTGTACTTGTCTGGTTCTCCCTTAGGGGTTCTCTTCTTTACAGGGAACAGAGGTGTGTTTGACATGCTGTGAAATAGCTGCAGAATGGGCTAACTTTAGAGGGTATTGTGGTTTCTGGGGCAGGGGAGCTCCAAGTTTCAACTGCACCATGACTGGTGGCATCTTTAAGTGTCCTACATCCTCAGCTAACGCCCAGTGGAGAAGAGACGGTAACAGCTCCATCTTCAGAGAAGACAATGGAAGCCTGAAGTCTGGACAGTACATCTGCTCCCAAGAGATTGAGTGGACAGGTGGAAGAGACAACGAATCGAGCCAGAAGGTACTTTCCAATTTGTAGGGGGCGGGTCAACGGGTTAGTTCTGGGAGTTCCATCTATGCCCACACAAGATATGTCAATATCGGAAAGGTAGGAGTGGTCAGGTAAATCCTCTTCTCTAATCACGCTTCTGGCTGCACCTGTGTCGCTTAAGAAAGTGGTTGGATGTCCCTCAATGGGTAGGGTCACCCTCGCTAATGGGCCTTCTGAGTTCTTTGAAGAGGTTGCCCTGACATGGGTTGCCAAATTCCTAGCATAGGAGATCCAGGTGTTCTGAGGTGGGATGTCCAGGGTTTTGATATTGTTGCTGCTGCACCCTGTACTCCGGTGGGGCCATGGTAAGGCCTTTTCGGGTTGACTTCTTGAGGCCTGCCATGAAGGCTGAAGACAGCATCTGGCTGTGTGCCATAATAAGGGTGATGAATCCCAAATCTGAAAAAAACTTGTGACAGTCTGGGGAAAAACGTTTCTACTGACTCCGTTTTGTCTTGAGTAACATCTTGGATACCTGTAGCTTGATCAGCCAGTCTGCCCCTTGCCCACTCGCGCAGCTACTCACAGAATTCCACACCAGAATTAAAGGTATTGTCATTGACAATCCTTGCATCACAAAGACTTTTCTCCATGATAGGCCAGTAAGCGTCTCCAGCTTTAATTTCACATGAAGTGACTAGATTTAGTAGGGTTTTTTTTCCCACTGCCTATTACTTGGCAACTTCCGTTAGGAGACTCGTTTTCCTGCAGAAAACTCTCATTCTCTTCTATTAATTGTTTCCTGTGAGTGGTCTTCTGTCACATTTAAAGTAATCAAAACAGTCTCAGCCTTTTCTTTCATTAACATTTGCATATTTCTTCATAACATCCATTCTAAACATATCTTCTCTTTTGTACTGTTTCCTTGACTAACTACATTTTTTTCTCAACTTGCACAATTCCTTTAATATTCTAGCCTGCTAGAATAATAACTAAATCAATCCAGTCTTGTATATCCTACACATATAAACATCACAATTTATCCTAGTAATTTCATAGTTTGTCAACAGTTAACATTTTTACAGACAGTCTTTCACACAGAAATTTGAAGGGATGGGCCACCTCACTCCTTGCAGTGAAGCGCAAGGGTGAGGGTGAGGAGCACAGCTGCAGTGTGATTCTGTCATGCTGAAAGGTGATTCTTCAGGCTTATTTTTCTTTTTGACCGGGAATAGGGGTGTGTTACTAGTACAAGGGATTAGGGCTCCGTTCTTGACCAAGGCTTCTATTTGAGAGGAAATAGCCTTGGTTTGTGAGGGCTTTTAATGGGTATTGGGGTTTCCTTGGGATCGGAGTAGACTGATCACATTCTGGACCCCATTGGGGTCTTTGTTGTCTGGGTGCTCTGCATTCTTTCCTAAAGTGTCCCTGGCATCCACAGTTAAATCAGAGGTTCGGGGGTCTCTGCTGGGGAGGTGGGTATTGGGTGTCAGAGGTCATCATGAGAGGAGTTATTTTCTTGATATTCTGACTGGATTCTAGCCCCTTTGCTACCAATAAAAGTGAGTCTAGGGCAATCATACGATATTTGGGTCGAGATACCAGCAATCCCTTTTTTATGGAGTCTTTTAGGCCTGTGACAAACGCTGCTGAGAGAATTTGTGCATGTGCCTTCATGTGCACATTAAAACCTAGGTCAGTGAATGTCTGCACTAACCTGGCATGGTATTTCTCAACAGTTTCTGTCTTATCCTGTGTTATGTCTTGTGGCCTGGTCTGCCATCTTGTCCTTAGACCAATTGTGTAATTGGTCGCAGAATTCTAGGTCTGATTCATAGTCAGTGTCATTAAATGTTCTACATACATTACATTTTTCTCCATGATAGGCCAGGAGGCATCACCTGCTTTTTGTACAGGTCCCTCCAAGCCGCAGCATAGGTACGCTGTATTTGTATTATGCATACAATAAAAGGGCATTGCCTGCTTTTCCGGGTCAGGCAGGTTATTCACCAATGACATTACTTGGGGCAGGGGGAAAGGTAACGTACATTATTGGGGCACCTTCCGCTGCTCTAATGCCCCTGATCACTATGGGGGCTGGTGTGTGTTGAGCTTGGGGTCGGCCACTCCAGGGGTCTTGGGGGTCGTGCTCATCTGGGTATCCTGACCACTGGGATTCATGTGTGTTTTGGTAATAGTGGGCACTGGGAGCTCGGTTACTGTTATGGTGAGTATTCTGAGTAATATGTCGAGCCAGGTCTTGGGCTAAGGGTATGGGCTGCGGCCCAGGCCCTGGCACATAGGGGAATAGCTGTTGGGGTATCAGGACAGGTGGGGAAGGCGTCTGGAGGGGGCCTTGCTGGTTGGGGATGTTTGCAGCTGGTGGTGTGCCAATGAATGGGTTTTGTATTGTGGGCAAGACACGAATTGCGCTGTCTGGGAGCTGGGCATTAGGAGGCGGCGCATGGGCTTGGTTGCTGCCAGCTGCAGATACCCCCGTCACAGACCCGTTCAAGCTTGGCATTAAAGTTACGGGGGTGTTTGTAACCCTTTCACCCCTTTTGCCAGTGTCACTAAGCAATCGTTTTTCTGATCGCTGCATTAGTGTCACTGGTGCCGCTAGGTAGCCAGTTTTTTTTAGGTTAACCGCCAGGTTTATATAGGTTCATAAATAGGTTTATAGGTCAGGTACCCCCATATACAACCTAAATAAAGGTTTTAACCCCCTGATTGCCCCTAGAGTTAACCTTTCACCAGTGATCACCGTATAAGTGTCACTGGTGACGCTGGTTAGCCAGTTAGTTATTTTGTTATTTAGGTTCCCCGTCAGGTTTTTATATAGCGTCAGGTACCCCCATATATTACCTAATAAAGGTTTTAACCCCCTGATTGCCCCTAGTTAACCCTTTCACCCCCTTTTGTCAGTGTCACTAAGCAATCGTTTTTTCTGATCGCTGCATTAGTGTCACTGGTGCCACTAGGTAGCCAGTTTTTTTTTTTAGGTTAACCGCCAGGTTTATATAGGTTCATAAATAGGTTTATAGGTTAGGTACCCCCATATTACAACCTAAATAAAGGTTTTAACCCCCCGATTGCCCCTAGAGTTAACTCTTTCACCAGTGATCACCGTATAAGTGTCACTGGTGACGCTGGTTAGCCAGTTACTTATTTAGTTATTTAGGTTCCCCGTCAGGTTTTTATATAGCTTCAGGTACCCCCATATATTACCTAATAAAGGTTTTAACCCCCTGATTGCCCCTAGTTAACCCTTTCACCAGTGATCACCGTATAACTGTTACGGGTGACGCTGGTTAGTTAGTTTGTTTTTTATACTGTCAGGGCACCCGCCATTTATTACCCAATAACGGTTTAAACCCCCTGATCGCCCGGCGGGTGATATCAATTAGGTTTTAGGGTCAAATAAGGTCTGCGTCGCCCCAGGTTAGTGCCAGCACCGCAAACATAGCATACACCTCCCTTAGTGGTACAGTGTCTGAACAGATCAATATCTGATCTGATCAGATCTATACTAGCGTCCCAGCAGTTTAGGGTTCCAAAAAAACGCATTGTTAGCGGGATCAGCCCAGATACCTGCTAGCACCTGCGTTTTTTCCCCTCCGCCCAGCCCAGCCCAGCCCAGCCCACCCAAGTGCAGTATCGATCGATCACTGTCACTTACAAAACACTAAGCACACATAACTGCAGCGTTCGCAGAGTCAGGCCTGATCCCTGCGATCGCTAACATTTTTTTTGTGGTAGCGTTTTGATTCAGTCGCTAACAGTCAGGAGCTTTTTTACCTATGAATCTCAAAAAAAATATAAAATAAAAAAAAAAAAAAAATAGTTGTCGTTTTATTGTTCTCTCTCTCTCTCTCTCTCTCTCTCTATTCTCTCTCTATTGTTGCTCTTTTTTTACTCCATTCTATTCTGCAATGTTTTATTATGTTTTATCATGCTTGCTTTTCAGGTATGTAATTTTGTTTACTGTGTTTTATTGTTAACCATTTTTTTGTTTTCAGGTGCGCCATTCAGTTACAGCGCGGATTTATTTATCTTGACAGCAACAGCGTTTGCTCCCACGATACATAAAGCCGCGACTCCAACACTGTAGGAGGTGATTTCACCACCACATTTAAAAAAAAGAGCATATATGCCGAAGCATGGGGGCAGCAGGGGCGGGGGAACGATTGGCTCCTAATGCCGCGTACATACGGTCAAAATTCCGACGGAGGCTTGTCCCGTGGAAAAGTCAGACCGTGTGTACAACTACATGGCATAACTTTTGCGGGAGGATGCCCCCATGCTTCGGCATATATAAATGGTGCATGTATGCCCATCATTAGAAGTGGGTGAATGAAGGGAGGTATTCTAATGGCTGCATGAAAAAAAAAGATTACAATATATGTCCAGTAAGTTGCTGGACTTTGAATGGTTATACCAGAATGATGCCTGCAGGTTTAGGTATCATCTTGGTATCATTCTTTTCAGCCAGTGATCGGCTTTCATGTAAAAGCAATTCTAGTGGGTAATTAGCCTCTAGACTGCTTTTACAAGCAGTGGGAGGGAATGTCCCCCTTCCCGGATATAAACCGCGCCATTGGGAAATTGGGAAAGCGTTTTATCACACCGATCTTGGTGTGGTCAGATGCTTTGAGGGCAGAGGAAAGATCTAGGGTCTAATAAACCCCAATTTTTTCAAAAAAAGAGTACCTGTCACTGCCTATTGCTATCATAGGGGATATTTACATTCCCTGAGATAACAATAAAAATGATAACAAAGAAAAAAAATGGAAGGAACAGTTTAAAAATAAAATAAAAAAGCTAAATAAAAAAAACAAAACAAAAAAACAAAAAAAAAAAAAAAAACACCCCTGCCCCCCTTCTCTTGCGCAAAGGTGAACACAAGCGTTGGTCTGGTGTCATATGTAAACAGCAATTGCACCATGCATGTGAGGTATCACCGCGAAGGTCAGGTCGAGGGCAGTAATATTAACTCCGTGAATCTAATGTGGTAACCTGTAAAGGCTTTTAAAGGCTTTTAAAAACGTATGTAGATTGTCGCCACTGCGTGTTTGTGCGCAATTTTAAAGCATGTCGTGTTTGGTATCCATGTACTCGGCCTAAGATCATATTTTTTATTTCATCAAAAATTTGAGCAATATAGTGTGTTTTAGTGCATTAAAATAAAAAAAAAGTGTATTTTTTCCACGAAAAATGCGTTCGAAAAATCGCTGCGTAAATACTGTGTGGAAAAAAAAATGCAACACCCACCATTTTAATCTGTAGTGCCTTTGCTTTAACAATATATATAGTTTTTGGGGGTTCAACGTAATTTTCTTGCAAAAAAAATATGTTTTCATGTAAACAAAAAGTGTCAGAAAGGGCTGTGTCTTCAAGTGGTTAGAAGAGTGGGTGATGTGTGACATAAGCTTCTAAATGTTGTGCATAAAATGCCAGGACAGTTCAACCCCCCCCCCCCCCCCAAATGACCCCATTTTGGAAAGTAGACACCCCAAGCTATTTGCTGAGAGTAATGTTGAGCCCATTAAATATTTATTTTTATTTGTCCCAAGAGATTGAATAATGAAAAAAAAATATATATATTTTTTTTTTTTACAAAAAGTTGTCACTAAATTATATATTGCTCAAACATGTCATGGGCATATGTGGAAATTCACCCCAAAATACATTCTGTTGCTTCTCCTGAGTTCGGGGATACCACATGTGTGGGAGCCTAGCTGCGTACGGGACCCCAAAAACCAAGCACCGCCTTCTGGCTTTCTAATGCGGCGTACACACGGTAGGAATTTCCGATGGAAACAGTCCGATGGGAGCTTTTCATCGGATTTTCCGACCGTGTGTATGCCCAATGGTCTTTTTCTGTCGGAATTTCCGACGGACTTTGAATTGAGAACCTGTTCTCAATTTTTCCGACGGAAAACCTCTCTATCGGATTTTCCGATCGCGTGTATGCAATTCCGACACGCAAAATTCCGACGCATGCTCGGAAACAATTCGACGCATGCTCGGAAGCATTAAACTTCCCTTTTATAGTGCTGTCGAACGTGTTTTATCCCGCTGTGTTATTGACCGTCGGAATTTGGTGTGATCGTGTGTAGGCAACCCAGCTTTGACGGAATTCCGTCGGAAAAACCGTCAGAGTTTTTTCCGACGAGAATTCCGATCGTGTGTACACGGCATTAGGGTGTAAATTTTTTATTTCACTCCTCACTGCCAATCACAGTTTCGGAGGCCATGAAATGCCCAGATGGCATAAACCCCCCAAAATTACCCCATTTTGGAAAGTAGACACCCCAAGCTATTTGCTGAGAGGTATGGTGAGTATTTTGCAGATCTCGCTTTTTGTCACAAAGTTTTGAAAATTGAAAAAAGAAAAAAAAACATTTTTTTTCTTTACATTCTTCATTTTCAAAAACAAATGAGAGCTGTAAAATACTCACCATGCCTCTCAAAAAATAGCTTGGGGTATCTACTTTCCAAAATGGGGTCATTTGGGGGGGTTTTGTGCTATTTTGGCATTTTATGGCCTTCGAAACTGTGATAGGTAGTGAGGAGTGAAATCAAAAATTTGCACCCTTAGAAATCCTGAAGGCGGTGCTTGGATTTCGGGGCCCCGTACGCGGCTAGGCTCCCAAAAAGTCCCACACATGTGGTATCCCCATACTCAGGAGAAGCAGCAAAATGTATTTTGGGGTGCATCTACACATATAACCATGGCATGTGTGAGCAATATATCATTAAGTGACAACTTTTTGAAATTTATTTTTTTTTTTTTTTTTTGTCTTTATTCAATCACTTGGGACTAAAAAAAAAAAAATATTCAATGGGCTCAACATGCCTCTCAGCAAATAGCTTGGGGTGTCTACTTTCCAAAATGGGGTCATTTGGGGGGGGGGGGTTGTACTTTCCTGCCATTTTAGCACCTCAAGAAATGAGATAGGCAGTCATAAATTAAAAGCGGTGTAAATTCCAGAAATTCCAGAAAATGTACTCTAGTTTGTAGACGCTATAACTATTGCGCAAACCAATAAATATACGTTTGGCATTTTTTTTACTAAAGACATGTGGCTGAATACATTTTGGCCCAAATGTTTGACTAAAATTGAGTTTATTAGATTTTTCTTATAACAAAAAGTAGAAAATATCTTTTTCCGTTTATATCGCAAAAAATAAAAATCGCAGAGGCAATCAAATACCATCAAAAGAAAGCTCTATTTGTGGGAAGAAAAGGACGCAAATTTCGTTTGGTTACAACATTGCATGACCACGCAATTACCAGTTAAAGCAGTGCAGTACGAAATTGAAAAAAGACCTCTGGTCCTTAAGCTGACAATTGGTCCGGGGCTGAAGTGGTTAATCCATAACAGTATCATATACTCATTTGTGGTCTGTTATGTCTAAAGCCCCATACACACGCGCGGATTATCCGAGGACCAGGTCCGTCGGATCCTGTCCGTCTTACTTTGTCCGATGTTGGTGTTGCGTACACACGGTCGGACAACGTTGTCGGAATTTCCGGTCTACAAGAACGTCGTGACGTAAGTCGTCTTCCACGAGACTAGAAAAGGAAAGTTCAGCACCACGTCAGGCACCCGTTGGGCTCCTTCTGCTGATCCCGTGTTTATCGCGAGTTAGTCGAAGTTTGGGGACTTAAGATTCGCGCTTCTCAGTTTTGTGACTCAGATCGTTACTGCTCTTCAGTTTGTGCTTGTCGTGCGTATCTGTTTATTAGTGCGTGTAGTCAGTTCGCATTTGTTAGTCATTGCGGCCTATATCTTGATATAGGATGCTTTGATTTTCACTGCTTATTGTCTGCTCGTTTCTGGTATTCATTTCGTTCTTTCAGGCCTTGCTGTTTATCGGCGATTTCTGTTTGTCCGTTCTGACCAGCCGACCTTTTGTGAGCGATGTTTCCCGTACGTACTCGTCGCCGAGTTCGTGCTGTACGCGGAATTGGTGTCAGGATTTTAGCTTTGAGCCAAGACCCGTCCATGAACAGAGTGACGAGGAGTATGTGGACCAAGAATTGGTTGCTTCAGCGTGATCAGTTCTCGCACATGCCTTTGCTTCGTGAGATCCGGGAGAATAATCCTGATGATTTCAGGAACTTTCTCCGGATGACGGACCCGATTTTCACCGTCTTTTGGCTTTGCTGACCCCTTTTATCAGCCGGCAGGATACCTGCATGAGACAAGCCATCACTCCGGAGCAGAGGCTTGTTGCTACGTTGAGGTACTTGGCGACAGGGAGAAGCCTTCAGGATTTGAAGTTCTCTTCAGGTATCTCTCCCCAGGCCCTGGGAATCATTATTCCAGAGACCTGTTCTGCCATCATCCAGGTCCTGCAGGAGGACTATATTAAGGTAACATTTCTACTTTACTATTCCCTTCTATGTATGCTCTGTTTGCTAATGTCTTGTATTTTTGACCTCCTTCCCTAATTACCATGATTGCAATATGCTCTAATATGCTGTGCCCCTTTTCTCCTTCATGCATTTTTCCCTTCACTTACCTCCCCAGCATGCTCTTCTGCCCCAATAGACACCTATGGCCTAGTCACTTAAGCAATGTATTTTGTGTGCTGCATAGTATTGTTTTCCCCCAAACACCCCCTAAAATATGTACAAATGTTTCCTGTGTGGTTTAGTTCATGTAGAGACCCTTTTTTTTCCCTTTTTGTTGGTGTGGGGGGGGGGTGCCCAATTCATTCTGAACCCCCTCCCCCAACTGCTCTGTCAGATGGTACCAATCCTCTATCTGCTGGCTTTCCCAAGGTCAATACACACTATATACCTACCTCTTTATAGTGTGCATCTTTAGGGATGAATTCAGCAAAGCATGTAGTGCAAGGGGCTGGCTCCATACGTTCAATTTCCTCTTTTTTTGTGTTCTTTCCCTCCTATTAGCTTGCTAGGTAATTTCAGAATGTCCAAATGTGCGTTTCTTTTTTTTTTTGGTGGGGGGGGGGGGGTTTTGGAATGTTATTTTATCTTTCCTGTGGGCTGCCAATAGTGTTAAGTAAGAAGGGTCTGGCCAAACTAGCACACCTTATTGAGCCATTTGGCAATCAATGAAGTGCAGAGGGTTACCTGTCCAAACCCCCCCCCCCCCCCAAACCCCTGGTTATTGCCAATGGCCCATCAGAAGTGGGGGGATTGATAGGGGGTGAGTAATCTGCTAAGGGGACCCTCTACTTTTCTGTGCAAATACTTTCCAGCCTAAAATGTAAAAGTATGATCTTGTTCCAAGATGTTTAATGTCTAATCTGCTTGCAATGTTTATGTGCAAAGTGACTAATTTTTTTTTCTTGTTTCACTCCACAGTTCCCTTCCACGCCACAGGAATGGCAGACTGTGGCCTCCCACTTTGCCAGCCGTTGGGACTTTCCTAACTGCGGAGGTGCAATTGATGGGAAACACGTCCGCGTCGTCCCACCGCCCAACTCGGGGTCCTACTATTATAATTATAAGGGGTTTAATAGTGTAGTGATGTTGGCGGTGGTGTCGGCGACATACGAGTTTTTGTATGTGGACGTGGGGATGAACGGCCATTGCGCACACGGAGTTCTACTGGCGTCTCCAAAGTGGCAGTCTGTGCTTGCCACCTAAAGAGGAGAATGCTGAAGGACTCCCCTTCGTCTTTGTCGCAGATGAAGCGTTTGCGTTGACTCCCCATCTGATGAGGCCCTTCCCGATGAGGACCCTCACCCCAGACCAGAGGGTCTTCAACTACAGGCTGTACAGAGCCCGAAGAGTGGTGGAGAACACCTTCGGAATCCTGGCCAGCCGCTTCCGCCTGTTTTTGACGGCTATTAACTTGGCGGAATACAAACTGAACCACATAGTTCTTGCCTGTTGCATATTGCACAACTTTTTAAAACGACACAACAGCAACTATGTGGTGCCCGTTGGCCCAGATGTGGAGGGCCCTCCAAATGCTGACCTCACAGCCCTTCAAGCGGCACGTCCAGGCTTGCCCCTCTAAATGCCCGCGCGGTCCGCGAGCAATATATGGACTACTTTGTGGGTAGGGGGGCCATTGCTCTGCCTGACGATGTGTGAGAGGCATTTTTTAATAAATATATTTTTTAAACCAACCTATGATTTCTTGTCATTTCCGTATTATTGCTTATTTGACCTTGAAATTTTTTCCCTTTAGCTTCGACAGTGGGAATGCACTTTCTGGGCAAAAGGAGTAACAGTCTCTTCTTCCCAAAAAGATTCTTCTCATGTTGTGTGTTTGATACCTAATCTTTGGTCTAGAGAAGGTTTGTAGTGCATAACTGACACCCAAAATACTCCTTTTCATCACCATGACAGAAATGTGTGTATTACCAAAAATGGTGTGCTACGTGTTTTCAAACAAATCACTGTGGGTGTCATTTACATAAGTCAAATACACTATGCTCTACAAGTGCAGTGCAAAAGTGCCCTGGAAAAGAAACTTGCAGTGCAAACTGGACTTGCCTTTAGTAAATAACACCCATTGCCCCCCAAATCCTTTACATTTGACATACATAATGCTTTTTTGTTTTTTTAAATAAGGAAGCCACACTTTTAGAAAATTACAAAAGTTTACTTGCAACACATTCCCAAGTGCGTTTACAAACTTCTTGCCAAAACTGACAACATCTTGGTTATTTACAACATTGTTTACAAACATTCCGCATTTGGTAAAACCAGGCATGGAGCAAAACAGAACCTAGGAACTCGGAAAGTTCAACTTTCTAAAGTGAAGACAAGATCAGACATGACTATATGTTCAAAGTGTGTTTGATCTTGCCTTCATCACATGGGGGGTCACCCCTGGAAAGTGGAAATTTAGAACATGCACACAATTTGGGTCTGAAAATGGTCATTAGATGGTAAAACACATGCCTAGAATCTTCAAAAGTGCCATTTTCCATCATGGGTATGAATGGACGTTTTTTGGGGGTGCAACCCCTTCACCACAACCACTTTAGTAGTTCGTAAAATGGTTGCACCCCCAAAAAAACGTTGTCATTCATCCACCATGATGGGAGCTAGCACATGTGGACACAATGTGTGCATGTTACAAATTTCACACAGTTCTTAAGTTGCAAATGTGTTCAGAAGCAGCCACAAATGTGTGTTAATTACTTGGTGCGTTTTCAGATTTTTCCTAAAACATCAATGATGTTCTTCAATTTTTGTTGAACATCATTGATGTTTTGCTTTATGTCATCTAGATCTCGATTGCAGACCATTATCTCCCCGATGAGTACGTGGGCACTCTCTGTGGTAAAGTGCGATTTTTCTTCCACAACATCCACGTCACCTAAAAACAACCAAAAAAAAAAAAAAATGGGTCTTGGAAATGAGGCAGGCATACATTGATTAGCTTACCAGTAGCTGTGTTCTCCCACACTCACCTGTTGTGGTGACAAGTTCTCCAATTTCTATGATCTCTCCTTCCTCCTACTCCTCCTCTGCTTCTGGTCTTTCCCCTTCTTTGGGAGGTGTTGGTTTTGGGGTTTCCTCAGACGTCCCGAGTTTTCGCTCCCCTATGAGAATGTACAAAAGGAAGATTTAGCAACACAATCTATTGAGGGCAGAAATAGGAAATGACAAACATTGCTTGAAAGTGAGGGACAATATTTTTGGTTGGCCAGTTACAAATGACACCAACATGAATGTAGTCACTTTGTAAAGGTCCTAAACTTCTAGCTTTTTGGTCGACGTTTGGGTGATGGAGACCCCCCTCTAGTATCCACTGGAGCACATGTGTGGAAAAGCCTAATAAAAAGTGGGTTTGGGTGTCCCAGCACTAGTGCTCTAGAATCCAGATGGGTAAACAGCTACTGGGTGACCTCTCCTTTACATTGAATAAATTGGCTTGACATTCTTGATGACATTTCTAGTGAGAACAAACTTCCTTTCCCCAAAAAAAAAACACCAAACATCGTATTATAAGTGGCCGAACGATCGAGGTTGAGTACGATCGAATGGACACACATGAACATGACAGTGGCAGAAAGATCGAGGTTGAGTACGATCGAATGCACAGACGAACCTGAAAGTGGCCATTTTCGAATGTACAACTTTGTAAAAATCCAAACACATGGAGCAGTATGCAAGCAAGAAATCAAACACACAACACAACTACTTACTTTTTTGAAGAACTCGCTTGATCTTTCTGTACTGATCGGCCTCCCTCAGTTTCAGGTCGGACCAGCGTTTCCTCAGTTGCTCCTTGGATCCTTGTACCCCAAAATGATTGTACAGCCTCCTCACAACTTTAGACATGATCTTGGCCTTGCGGACATTGGGGTTGAGGTAAGGCCCATACTTCCCATCATAGTCGCACCTCTTTAATATGTCCACCATCTCCAACATTTCTCCAAATGACATATTGGAGGCCTTGAATTTCAGGCTCCGTGATCGGGACGTTTCTGCCTCCTGCCTTTCCTCGTCCTCCTCCTCGTTGCTGCAATATTTCGGGCGCACCTGCTGTGTCCCCGCCATGTGCTCTCCCCACTGCGCCGTAAAGAGAAGGGGTGGGGAATAGACGAGAAAGATCGTCAGGGGCTGGCAGAGTTTGACGCATGCGCACTGTATATAAAACGTCACACGCCTGTGTCGTAGCCACGATCTGTGAGACGAGGGGAGAGAAAGCTCACGCACGAGACGATCGCTATAACGAAGGTACAATTTGACGTTGGTACATAACTAGCCTAGACTGATTAGACCTTGAGGCTTCTTTATGGAGAAGATTAGGAGAGTTTAGCCTGACATTATTTATAGTGTTTTGTGTGGTGTTGTGTCTTGCAGAGATTATGCAGGGATTCAACGACGTGAGTTTTCTCCCCCTGTTCATTGAGAAATACAGGGAAATTCCCCTTTTATGGCAGGCCAAACACCCCCATTACGGCAGCAAACCAAAGAGGTACGCAGCCCTGCTGAAACTTGTGGAATTTGTAAAGCCAAGGTTCCCCACGGCAACTGTTGGTGATTTAAGAAAGAAAATTGGCAGCCTGAGGAGTGCGTATATCAGGGAGCGCAAGAAGGTCCTGAAGTCCCAAGAATCTGGAGCTGCAGCAGATGAGGTCTATGCCCCCAAGCTCTGGTACTATGACAGTCTCCATTTTCTCAAAGACCAGACTGATGTCACGGAGCCACTCTCGCCTCCTCCTTCCACGCTTCCTTGCGCGCAGGCCACCCCTGATGAGGCTTCCGAGGAGCAACCTGGGCCTTCCAGTCTGGAAGATGTGGAGGAGCCCAGCTTGAGCCAGGTTTAGTAGTTTTGTAACAATTTTTGTGAAAAAGGAATGATGTTCACTTAATTCTGGATCCCCAATTGCTTAGTTCCTAACGTGTTTGACATATCAACTGACAGTAGTGTTGGAGACATTTGGGGCAAGAATATAAACTGCAGGGCTGAGAATTGTATGGTTTTCTATTTGTAACCATTTTGCAACAGTCACTAGATGAAAATTGTGTGTGTTTGATGAACAAATAACTGAAACTATGTCCCTTTTTCATACACAGGAAGACCTCAGCCAGGAGGTGGCTGTGGAATGTGGCAGTCAGGAGGAGGAAGGGGTTAGTGGCAGCCAAGAGGTGGGTAGTGGCAGCCAAGAGGGGGTAGGCCTAGGAGCCTGACTGACTCCCAAATCCCTCCCCTCCGCCTTCCCTACAAAAGGCAGAGAGGCTTCAGCCTCCCTACATGCCACACCCACCGACGAGGAGGCCTTTGGCTCCATGGTTGTCACGAAAATGATGGGTATGGAGGTGGGGCAACGCAACATGTGTGAGGGGGTCATCCTCAAGGTCCTAAATAAGGGTATGGCTGGGGAGATGACCCCACTCACACATGTTTGCCATAGTGACCATGCTCCGCCTCCTCCTCCTCCTCCTCCTTCTGCCACCCCACCAGCACCACAGCGTGGAAGGAAGCGTGGAAGGAAGACCTGAGAGTGACGACCTGGATTCAGTCTGGTCTGAGAGAAGATGGAGCCTCTCGTAGTACCAGAGCCTGGGGACCTAGATGGCATCTGCTGCAGTTCCGGATGTTTTGGACTTCAGGACCAAATTGCACTCCCTTATTATTTAGATAGGTACCCCTCAGGCCCCCAATTTTAGAAGCTTCTAAAATGATGGTTGCCGTGGGGGTCCAAGGCTCTGCAAATTTCCCAAGTTTCTTCATCGCTGCGTTCCTCTTTGGTTTGTTGCTGAGACCTAAATAAAGGTATTTTTGATTTGAAATAATCATTGCAATGTGTTTTACTTTTCTACAATGACAGTTTATTTGTGAGTAGGCAGGGACATTTCACTAATCATAAAGTATAATTAACAAGGTGTACCAACAACCAACAAACTCCAGTTAAATTTAAGCAACAAATAGAAATGTTAATAATGTTGTTTTGCTAAGTTGAGACACACAACCCCCCTCAAAAAAAAAAAAAAAAAACTCCTTAAAATATGTATTCCAAAAAAAATACTAAAATTACAAATCATCCCAAAAATATAACAAAGATTCTTTTACGATCTGAGTAAAAATAAACATGTAGTCTAGAAATCCTGAAAACGAATAAAGAACTAAGTTTGTGAGAAGTGCGGGTGAATAGGAGCAGCTAAAACATGTCATTCTTCTTGCATTGTAAAGAAAAAGAGAATGTGCTGCATTAAAGACATTTTAACATTGCAGCGTGACGAATGTGCTGTGTCGATTAGGAAAGGTAGTTTTACCTGACCGAGCGCTTCCGTCACAGAATTTCTTCTGAGCATGCGTAGCACTTTGTCCGTCGGACTACGCTACACACGATCGGATTTGGTGTGATCGGACCTTGTTGTCAAAAAATCTATCCAGCAGGAGATAGGACTTTGTCCGTCGGACAATCCGACGTACACTGTCCGATGGTGCCTACACACGGTCGGATTTTTCGACAACATTGTCCGATAGGACAGAATCCATGCGAAAATCCGACCGTGTGTATGGGGCTTTAGGGTACTACTGAACTCCAAATATCCCTATATTTGAGATGGCGCACAGCACTTTAGGTTTTTATTGATTTTTAACCTATTTTACTATAATTATATTAGCTTTACTACCGTATATTATTTTGCACTTGTTTATGGGAAAAGTCTATGATTAGGTCTATAATTTAATTTGTCTTTAGCAATTTTAACTTGCCAATTGTCGATGTAATACTTTCCTGCTTGTGTATGAATGTGTTCTATCTTATCAATATGTTTTGTAAGTCAGGTCTTCAGAACTGTATCTACTGTATATAGGGATTCAGGACCTTCTACCTCCTGCTGGTGATTCTTCTAGTAGTGATACAACTTATAATTCTATTCGCTTTTGCCACTGCTTGGCCGAACTGTTTTTTTTTTTTTCCATAAACACTTTATTAAATCATATCAGATGAAAATAATACCATAATGATAGTATATTCTAATGGTAGCTACAACTATTGTACATTACTACTGGACCTCATCCTATCACACAGTTGGAGTGGTTGCAATGACTAATAAACCAAGATTGAACAGACATCAAAAGAGGTCTATACAGAGTAGAGGACATGATGTAAGTAGACAAATAAGGAGAGGGAAGAAGGAAGAGAAAGAAAGAAGAGGAAGTGAAAGAATGGTAAAGAAGTAGAAAAAGGGTTAAAGAGCGGGAAAGGGTCATATCAATGTAGAAAAGGTGGGGGGGGGGGATTAGGAAAGGACAAAGTCATCTGCACTTATCACCAGAACCCCCCCCCCCCCCCCCCCTATCTACCGCCAATAAGAATTCTAGATCTATCACCTAGAAAAAAATCACTTAGGTGTTCCCTTGCAAATGAGCGCAAAGTGCTTTGGTTGTTTTGAAATGTGCCCAACATTACCAGCTGGTAATGTTGGGCTGGTAATTTCCAACTGGTTGGAAATTTGCGTGAGCCCTACTGGGCTCTGCATTGTGGTGCTTTTCAGACATATGTGGTCTAAAGCCCCATACACACGGTCGGATTATCAGATGGATTCTGTCCTATCGGACAATGTTGTCGGAAATTCCGACCGTGTGTAGGCACCATCGGACAGTTTCCATCGGATTGTCCGACGGACAAAGTCCTATCTCCTGCTGGATAGATTTTTTGACAACAAAGTCCGATCACACCAAATCCGATCGTGTGTAGCGAATTCCGACGGACAAAGTGCTACGCATGCTCAGATCACATTACAAGACCAAAGCTATTGGCTACTAGCCTCTACGTAGTCCCGTCGTAGGCAACAAACGTCACCACGTTCAGAATGATCGGATTTTCCGACAACTTTGTCCGACCGTGTGTATGCAACACCAGTGTCGGACTAAATCCGTCGGACCAAATCCAATGGATTTGGTGGTCGGATTTTCCGACCGTGTGTATGGGGCTTTAGTTGCAAAGCATTTTGTGGGTCCAGAGCTATGGCATAGACTCTGGTATGATTTAGTCTCTAAAGACTAACACAGTAAGTATAGTTGGGTGGCGTTGAAGAACCAGGAGCTGCTACACAGTTGGTACCATTGGGAATCATTTAGAATTTATTTCAGCCTAGACAAAGCACCCACTGCTGAGCCTGCTCCTGAAGCATTACATAGATCATCTGGCCTCCAGTCTCCTTCCATTGCCCACTTACAGTGACTTGGTGACCTTCAGCCACCTGCAACCCTCATTAGCACCATTTACTAGGGTTTGTGGGTAAATGAGACCTTCCCTCCTTTTGGGGCTAGATTTTTCTTCAACACGGTTCAATTGTTCCTCTCAAAGATGCACAGGGGACATTCCTGTTACAAAGCGTGAACCCAGCCCATACTCTCTTATGCCGAATACACACGACCGGACTTTGACGGACTAGGTCCGACGGTCTTCCCGACGGACTTTCGGCGAAGGTCCGATGGACTTTCTGAACGAATGGACTTGGCCACACACGACCGGACTAAGTCCGTTCGAAAGTCAGTTCGTTTTGAACGTGATGGCGTAAACGGGACTAAACAAGTAAGTTCAATAGCCAGTAGCCAATAGCTGCCCTTGCGTCGTATTTGGTCCGTCGGACTAGCACACAGACAAACGTTTTTCACGATTTTTCTTGTCAAAAGCCGTCTTGCTTGCTGCTTGTGCCTTGGTAACCACTTCTTGAAACTATTTTTTGTTGCGGTTGAGGAAATCCACTGTGTCTTGGACAGCAGGAACTGTGGTCTCTGAAATAAAGTCGGGCAAAAATAATTTGCAAAGAAGGGTGACTGACCTGTGGCTGAGTGAGTGGCATTATTGTAGGCGAACTCCGCCAGTGTTAGCAGCGATACCCAGTCATCATGGACAAAAGTGGTGAAGCATCGGATATACTGCTCCACCGTCTGATTGGTCCTCTCTCTCTGTCCATTGGTCTAGGGATGGTAGGCGGAGGACAAGGACCTTTCGATTTTAAGGGCTTCACAAAGAGTTTTCCAGAATCGGGAATTGAACTGAACCCCCCAATCAGAGACAATGTTCAGAGACAATGTTCATGTTTATTATAGCAAAAACTACAAAATATTGTGTTTTTTTTAAAAATAGTCGCACTTTTTTTGTTTATAGCACAAAAAAGATAAACCGCAGAGGTGATCAAATACCACTAAAAGAAAGCTCTATTTGTGGGGAAAAAAAGGACATCAAATTTTGTTTGGGTACAACGTTGCACGACTGCGCAATTGTCAGTCAAGCGACGCAGTACGTATCACAAAAAATTGCCTGGTCAGGAAGGGGGCAAAGTGGTTAACTTCCAGATAGTAGCTAAATATATTTTCTTGTATTTTCTACAAAAATCTGTAAAAGGGCCTTAGCAACACAGATTCGTGTTATCTGATGTCAAAATTACTTTTTTTTCACAAATAGAACCACTAATATCTGTAAATGCACAGTCAGATTATTAGTTTCCGGTATGCCACAAACTGTTCCTTGCAATTATGTTAATAAACTCTGCATTCGGTTATTTAATCAGTATATTGCAAAACTCAAGTTTAGAAATCATTTAATTTTATTCTGTTTTCTCTCTACCTTTTTATCCAACATACACTACTATGCAAATGTTTTAGGTGGGTGTGAAAAAATTGTGTAAATAAAGAATGCTTTCAGAAATAGAAGTGTTAATAGTTTATTTTTTATCAGTTAACAAAATGGAAAGTAAATGAACAGAAGAGAAATCCAAATCAAATCAATATTTGATGTCACCACCACCCTTTGCCTTTCTAACAGCATCAATTCTTCTATTCTTTTAGGAACACTTGCACATAGTTTTTGATTGAACTCAGCATGTAGGTTGTTCTAAACATATTGGAGAACTAACCACAGATCTTTTGTGGATGTTGGCTGCCTAAGGCTGGATTCACACCTATGCATTTTTAGTGCTTTTTGCAGATTTGTACTACAGAACGTGTTCCATAGGAAACCATGTTAAATGGACTGTAGTGAAAATCTGCAAAATGCAAAAAGCACTAAAACTGCATAGGTGTGCATCCAGCCTTAGATCCTTCTGTCTCTTCATGTAATCCCAGACAGACTCAGTGATATTGAGATCAAGGCACTGTGGGGGGGGGGCAAAGCATCACTTTCAAGATAGCTTTTTCCTCTTTACGCTGAAGGTAGTTCTTACTTCTTATTGACATTGGCTAAATGTTTGGGGTTGTTTTCTTACTGCATAATAAATTTGGGGCCAATCACAGGCCTCCCTGATGTTATGGTATGATGGATAAGTATTTCTCAGCATTGAGGACAAGATTAATCCTGACCAAATCTCCAACTCCCTTTGCAGGAATGCAGCCCCAAGCTTGCAAGCATCCTCCACCATGCCTCACAGTTGGCTGCAGACATTCATTTTTGTACCACTCTCTAGCCCTTTGCAAAGAAACTGCCTTCTGCTACAGCCACATTTTTCAAATTGTGACTCATCAGTCCAGAGCATTTGCTGCAATTTTTCTGTACCTCAGTTCCCATGCATAGTGGATGGGCTTACCTGGGTCCCACTGGTTACTGCTAGATGTGTGCTGATGGCACTGCTGGACATTTTTCAATGTCAAAGGGAAGTAAACATGACGTGTCTTTCATCTGCTGCATTAACCGCTTCAGCCCCGGAAGATTTTACCTCCTTCCTGACCAGAGCACTTTTTGCGATTCGGCACTGCATCATTTTAATTGCCAATTGAGCGGTTGTGCGACGTTGCACCCAAACAAAATTATTGACCTTTTTTTCCCACACAAATAGAGCTTTCTTTTGGTGGTATTTGATCACCTCTGCGGTTTTTATTTTTTGCACTATAAACAAAAAAAGAGCGACAATTTTGAAAAAAAAAAAAAACACATTATTTTTTACTTTTTGCTATAATAAATATCCCCCAAAAATATATAATTTTTTTTTCCCTCAGTTTAGGCCGATATGTATTCTTCTACATATTTTTGTTAAAAAAAAAACAATAAGTGTATATTGATTGGTTTGCGCAAATGTTATAGCGTCTACAAAATAGGGGATAGTTTTATGGCTTTTTTATTTAAAAAAAAATTTTATTAGTAAAGGAGACGGTCTGCGATTTTTATCAGGACTGCAACATTATGGCAGACACCATAGACACTTTTGACACTATTTTTGGATCATTGTCATTTATACAGCGACCAGTGCTTTAAAAATACACTGATTACTATGTAAATGACACTGGCAGTGAAGTTAACCCCTAGGGGGGCGATAGAGGGGTTGAGTGTGTCCTAGGGAGTCATTCTAACTCTGGGGGGGGGTGGGCTTCAAGTCACATGACAGCGATCACCGCTCCCGATGACAGGGATCGTAATCTCTGTCATGACACAAGCCAGAATGGTGGAAATTCCTTGTTAACATAGGCACTTCCCGGTTCTTAAGTGGTTAAAGGTTCGGCTTTTAAAAAACATAACAAAATCAAACATGTTATACTTACCTGCTCTGTGCAGTGGTTTTGCACAGAGTGGCTTGATCCTTCTCTTCTCAAGCCGCTTGCTATGGGGACACTGGTGCCTGTTTGCTCCAAAGCCCTCCCCACACAGAGCCACGGCACAGCCCTGCTCTCTCCTCATTGACTCAGTGGCAGTGACTGACAGCAGTGGGAGCCAATGGCTCCCACGGCTGTCTCAGGCAATGAGGAGAGGGAGTCCCGGGACAGTTGAGGCTCTCTTGCACATCACTGGATCAAGAGGGGGCTCAGGTGAGTATTAGGGGGCTGTAGGGGGCAGCACATAGAAGGTTTTTTATTTTTTTACCTTCATGCATAGAATTCATAGAAGTTAAAAAAACACCTTCAGCCTTAAAAAACCACTTTAAAGAAGTATCATAAGAAGTATCATTCATTTTTTTTTCACTGTCTGTTCCCTGTGAGACAAAATACATGTGGTACTGTGTCCCATATTGCATACTGCTTCCTAACCCTAGCTATGAGGTTGTACTGAGAGCTTCCCTCTACTCTACCCCATTAGTTTACAAATTCCTTGCATTCATTGGCAAACAAATGCTATATCTCAAGAATTATACTGTAGAAGAGTTATTTCTTCCATATAATGCTGAACACACACAACTGTATGTAGTTCTATCCTGTATCAGTGGCGCTCATTGTTTTTATATAAAAAAAGTAAACACTGCACCACCAAAGGTCCTCAAAATTTTTTAACTCCCTGTTTGACTCTTTAAAACAGTTTCTTACTTAAACCAAATTGTTATCCAATGTGTTGTTATAACAGATAAGCAGCAGGCCAACAGTATGATCTCCGTACTTTAATGGCGCAGAGGCTGCAGTAATTACAGAAGCCATACAAAAGCACGAGTTGAAGTAAAGAAAATCATTCAATTTCACAGTTAGTGTTGATGGGGGAATGCCTCCCACTGTGCTACTGCATTCTGACAGCAGGAGCTTTCCCCGCTATCAGAATACAATGCTATAGCCAGCTGTAGTGATCATAAAAAAAAAAAAACTTAACAGGCTGGTTGTACTAAAATGGATTGATAGATTGACTTCAGTACAAGCGGTCTACCCATAAATAGACCGAAATTCGACCATTTTAAATTTGTATATGGCTGGCTTAGGTCTACATGCCCCACAGCATGCACATGGCTCAAATGCATATAGAATAGATAAATGGCAGGTAGTGCTGTATGGTGTGCTTTATGCTGTAGACAGTGGTTGGTGGGAGTTTTTTGTTCAATATACACAAATGTAGACACTTCAGTTGTTGCATGCCTACTAGGTTTTATGTACACATGAGTGTGTTTTTATGAGCTTTTTCACTATTTCACTATTTCATGTAGAGAGACTTAAGTTAGTTTGTAACTTTATTTGAAGAAATCAATAAAAAATACTTCCTAAACAAGAAAAGCTTTAATTGTGACTTAAATAGTATGGTTTACTACAGCTGTATATTTATAACTTAGTAAAAATGTAATGCATTAATGTCATCCACTGATAATGACAAAATTGTACTAATTTTCTACCGACTGGCTTTTTTTTGGTACCATTTGGGTGCAGCAGATGGTGCTAGTGTAACAATGCTTTTGAAACAACAATTAGCCTGGTGACATCAACAGTTTTATTATTTGTTGTATTACCATTTTTTTTTTTTGTTTCAAATAATTTTATTGAATAGTTAAAGGCAAATACAAGAATATAAAAACATTACAGTAACAGTCGTATATCATAAGCATTGACGTATACTTCTAGAACCACAGAATATATTAAACCGGATAGTCTAGGAAATAAGACCAAATATATAAATCTGTGAATATTGTACTTTAAATGGAAGGGAAAAAACCTGAGCTAATGGAGCGTAGACACCAAAAAACAGGAAAACAAGACAAGTAGTAATCGGTGTCAGCATTGACGTTAACAAACTTATATGACTATGACTCATGAGAAGCATAGTTTATGATAATTCACGGCCATACCTGCTCCAGCCCTACACCCCAAAGGGAGCTAGCTGTGTAAGGGGAGCAGGGAAGCCATTGCTATGTAAAATACAGAACAAGAAGGATGTAAGAACTAATCATCGTGTTAGCGTCTGGTGAGTGTCAGTAACTTGCAGGACATTTGCAGACGAACAATTAACAGGATATTGTGTTTTGTAGGGATGTGATCGGGGGTACGTAGGGGAGATTAGGTATAATAGGAAGGGGTGAGTAGTATCTGTGATGATAACATGGTAGAATCAGGAGAACAAGAGCGGTAGTGGCGTGTAGTAGTAGCATGACGGAATCCGAGGGCCTCCAAGTTGAGAGTATTATCGGAAATAATGATAAGGAGGGGATGTGGTCAGGTGGAACTGAGAAGGTCTTTATACGATTGAGATTCCTTAAAATGTAACCAACCGGCCCATATAGCTGTATATGAGTTTGGGGTGTCTTTGGCCTGGTGGATAATGTTCTCCATATCGGAGATCTTATCGATGCGCTGGAACCAATCACGCAGTGACGGCACCGTTGCAGTTCGCCAGAAAATTGGTATGCATTGTTTCGCAGCGTTAAGTAAATGAGGAATGACAGATTTTTTGTACACTGAGTGTGGGAGAGACGTGTGGTGAAGGAGGATTTGAGCAGGAGTTAAGGCAATTGTGTAGGATGAAATGAGGGAGATGACTGTTTGGATTTTTTTCCAGTATGGCTGTATCAGCCCACAATCCCACCATATGTGCAGGGGGGAGCCGATTTCCAGGCCACAGCGCCAACATTGTGGTGATACGTCAGGCTGATATTTGTGTATCAGGTCTGGGGTTCGATACCATCTAGCGTAGATTTTATATGAGTTCTCTTGTGCAGTGACATTAACAGTGCTTTTGTGAATATAATTGTACATCTTTTCCCATTCGCAGCTCGATAAGTCCAGACCGAGTTCCCTTTCCCAATTTCTGACTATATTACTTTGTTTCGGGTCTGTATCATCGAAAAGTAGTGCGTAAGTAGTGGAGATAAGGTGTTGTAAAGGGGTTTCATTGGAACACATAGCTTCAAAAGGGGTAAGAGACCGAAACCATTGGGAAATGGAACGAGTACTAGAAAGGAAGTGCCTAATTTAAATATTTAAAAAAGGGGATTCGTCGTTCAGGGAATTTTGAAAGCACTTCGGAGAAGGATAGGATGGAAGCGTCGTGAAAGAATTGAGAGGCTTTAAACGTGTGTGTCGTTGTGTCCGTTGAACTGTCAAAGTTGGTGATCCCTGGAGGGAAGTCAGGGTTACCATCAAGGGGGACATTGGGCCGGGGCAGGGAGCCCATTTCAGTGACTTAGCAACCTGTTTAAAAACTAGCATGGTCGCTCCGGTGATAGGATGAGTTGTATAAGTCTTCGGCAAGTGAGATGCCGATATCCATGGTAGGGTGGTTAATGGAGTAGGATCAACAGCATCTTCCAAAGCAATCCAGTCTTTGGAGAGTTTATGAATATGCCAATCAACAATTCTAGTGAGGTGGCAGGCTGAATAATACTTTTGTACGTCGGGGAGGCTTAACCCTCCTTTTGCCTTTGGAAGCGTCAATGTATCTAGACTAATCCTGGGTGATTTAGTTGCCCATATAAAGTTGCGACTCATTCTTTTATAGGATGTGAAGAAAGATTTGGGGAGTTTAATTGGAATAGTTTGCATGAGGTAAAGAATGCGGGGAAGGATGTTCATTTTAAGTATTGCTACTCGACCAAACCATGAAAATTGGCCTGTGTTCCATTTGAGGAGGTCGTTCTGAATGATCCGTAGTATAGGAAGAAAATTGAGATCGTAGAGATCTTCCAGGTGTGATGGTAGCTGAATCCCTAAATAGGTGAGGGCCTTGGGATCCCAACAGAAGGGGAAATTTAATTTGCACTGAGTTATCACTTTTGAGGGAAGGGAGATATTCAATGCCTTAGACTTTGAGAAATTGATTTGTAAGTTTGCTAATTTCTTAAAGAGGGAGAAGTCTTTCAGTAAGTTGGGTAGTGTTATGACCGGATCCGAGAGAAAAAGAAGGATGTCATCCGCATAAGCCGCTATTTTGTATTGTTTCTCCAATATTTGTATTCCTTTAATATCAGGATTAGCCCTAATTCTACGCAAAAATGGTTCTAGGGAGAGGATGAAGATAAGTGGGGAGAGTGGACAACCCTGACGTGTGCCATTCGAGATGGAGAAGGCGTCCGACAGGCGGCCGTTGATCCGTACTTTCGCTGTGGGATGTGAATAGAGCGTTAAAATCATTTGCAAGAACCGAGGTGGTAATCCCTGTATTACCATTTTATGTTTGAAGAAAAAAAAAAGACTTGTCTAATTTAATATTTCAAAACTCATATGGCATGTTATGTCAGGTTAAATGCTTAAAGTTTAGGCGATCATAAAAATTTTTTATTCCAAACATAAAGATGGTATTGTTAATCGTGTAATGCTCATCAGAAAATTTATTTGAAGGATGTATCCTTTCAGGTATAGAAGTTGGCTAAAATGTGGGGACCTAAGGCAAATAGAGAAGATATATTATATATTTGTTGTTGCCCAATTAGATCCTTTGCTTTTTGCTTACTTGTCTATCAGGGTAGTATTTATACACCTGGCCCAGCAGCAAGTCAGCTTTTTTTGTTCTTCCCCTAACTGCTTAAGGTGTCTGCACTTTATACCTCCTGTTCAGGACTCCCCATAGCAGATATACAGCTTACAGGGTCGTCCTCCTGCGCAGAATCACATATACAGTAGGGGGCATGCACACGCGCTGTCGTTGGGCTGCTTGTGCTGTGATTACTCACAGCAGAAGCTGATCTGTGGTTGCTGGGCACTGGATGTCCGCAGGCCTGGTATGGCTTTTGGGGGGGGACCTGGTATGGATTTTGGGGGGACCCCACGCCATTTTCTTTTAACATTTTGGCACAGGGTTCCCCTTAATATCCATACCAGAACTGGAGGGCCTGGTATGGATTTTGGGGGGACCCCTATGCAATTTTTTTTTTTTTAATTTTGGTGCGGGATTCCCCTTAATATTCATATATTCATTCCAGACCCAAAGGGCCTGGTAATGGACTGGGGGACATTTTCAATGATTTTTATCTATATTGCCGGGATTCGACAATTGGTTAAAGCCGTGAGCAGTTTTAAATGAAATTTTTTGTTTTAGAAATGTAATTTTGCTGCGGTACTGTTCTAAACACGGGAAAGATGTACTAATTTACATGCATACTAAGGACACCCCCCAGGCACAATATTTAAAGGAATATTTCATTTAATATTTTATTGTTTCATTTTAATCATTATTAAAATCACTGCTCCTGAAAAAACGACCATTTTTAAAACTTTTTTTGCATTGATACATGTCCCCTGGGGCAGGACCCGGGTCCCCAAACCGTTTTTTATGGCAATAACATGCATACATTTTTTGCCTGTTTGCAAGTTCTGTTGTGAACTAAACCCGGCTCATCCCTAGTGCTGAATAGCAAAAAATTGCCTAGTCATGAATTGGGTAAAAACAGGCATGAACAGCGGTGCTAGATATGGTGATAACATAAAATTAAGTATAGGTATACATAAAATATGTGAGTGAGTAAGCACACAGAATATTAAAACATTTGTTAAAACATAGTGTCCATGAATGATCCGAGTTCTTGTATGATTAGCACCTGGAGGCAGCTCCCTTAGAGTAAAGCGATGGACTCTGTGTAGAAATGGGAACAGAGGGGCTCCATTAAATCATATATTTAATAAAAGTTTTATTAAATATATGATTTATACTGCACTCAGTCTGGCGCCCCTCTGTTCCGTGAATGGGGTAAAACCTTCTCTAGGTCAAGTGGTTAAAAAATGTTTACATCCCAAAGACAACAATCAATAATTTTATTATCTTATCACTAAATCCTCAGCTTGCGTATTGAATAGTTATGTAATCCCTAACATGTTGTTTTTGAACTAGGATTGTACCATCAAAACAAGCTACAGTCATAGCATAAATAAGTAATCTTTTCAGTTCAGTAAAGGCATGCTTGAAAATAATTGTTACAGAGGTTTACCAATAGTTTTCATGCCTAAAAATACATTTGCCAGATTGAGTCACTAACAAATGAAACTTGGGCACTTCAGTTCGATTCCAACACCAAAGACAGTATTTACGTTAAAACCAGTAGTATACTTTAGACCAAAACTTTTTTCTGTGAACCTTGTGAGTACGTTTATTTATTGGAATGACACACGCCGACATCTGATCCTATCCCCTAAATACAGACAAATGGGAATCCATTCCCTATTTGTCTAGTGGATTTGATTGGATGGCTGTTGGGTGTAAATAGTCAGTCAGTCTGTTCACATCCAACCACCCATAGAGGAGAGTGGGCTGTGTCTGCTCTGCATAAACGGAGCGGGCATCGACAACCCATCCGACTTCTCAGATACATCGCTGAGCAGCCAGACTCCTTGGGGTTCTAAGTATTATACTATAGCACATCGTCTCTCCTCATGCTTATGTTTGGTTTTACCCAAACAATAATCATTTTGCATTTGGTAAATAACACGTACATAAACCTCAGAGACAGACAATATGACAAACATCATTTATTTGTTATTAAAGAGACCTTTATGGTTGACAAAATATGATTGTGGTACTGAATGTAAAATCCACTTCTTGGAATTCATTAAGGTATACAGGATTCAGAGACAATCAAAATATATTGGCACCTACAGGCATTTTTATACAATGGCAAACAAATTAAACAGTGACCAGTCTGGTATAAGCCCCCTTCCACTTCAAGCATGCCTCCGTTTTGTAGATTTTACAGTAAATATGAAAAGCCTATTTTCTTTCAGGTTAATTAAAGGACACAGGGTTCAGGGATAATTTGGACATACAGAAGCAGTCCAAATGAGGGGTCGGCAACAACAACAAAATACTAACAAGCCCACATGACACAGAACAAAAAAAATAACAGAACTGTGCGCTGTCTGCAGTTTGAAAAGCTGCCTGAAGGACCTTGCTCCATTAAGCTAGCATCTGATCAGGCCCTAATATCCTCCTGTTAAAGTTTGGAATGCATGTGAATAAAGAACAGATGGCAGCCTTGCAAATCTGTGGTAAGTTGCCTGATGCCAAAAAGTCTAAAAGGTTAGAATTCTTTCCATGCATTTTTTTCTAGGGTGAAACCTTCTTACCTTGCACCAGACAAAGTTTGCCTTTTATCTGCAATGGTAGACCTAGCTCGAGATAGATTTCCTTGCTTTTAGCAGCACTGAAATCACTGATTCAGAGAGGCTCATGTCTCATGTGGGCTTCAATAGCCATGCCTTTAAAAAACAGCCACCATATAAAGAATTGAAAAAAAAAAACAGTCACCGTAAATCAGGGAGGTAGACTGTTTTTTGGGATAGAAGACCTGGTTGATCTTGGAGAGCTCACAGGGCTAGAAGCATTATTAGTTCACATTAACACATCTAACTGGGCCAGGATTCCTGGGATGCCCTGGAATGATCCTGTAGAGTAGACCAGGAAGAAGTACATCAAACTGTACTGATCCGACAAAGCCAACAAAGCATCCAATGCTTCTGCTAAAGGATCTCTGCACCTGGTGACATACCTGTATAGTTTTATTTGTGACACTTTCAGGTACAGTAACCATTACCAAAAGTCAAGTTGCTGCCAGCTGAGGTAATCTGCTTGCCAATTGTCCATGTCAAGAATGTGAACAGTGGACAAGGCTGGGACTTGAACTTCTGCCAAGGCAGGCTAGAATCCTTTCAACCTCTCCTGCCACAGCAATATTTCTGGTTCTTCCCTGATGGTTCCTGTATGCCACTACTGTGACATGGATCAATTGAATATGGATTAGATGGCCCTTCAGTAGGGGGATTTAGGATTATAGGGACGAACAAGTTGCCCTGAGCTCCAGAATGTTGATTGGAAGATTAGATTTTTCCAGCTTCCATGTCCCCTGCAGGGATAGGGTGTCTAGGACTCCTCTCCAGCCTGTCAGGCTGACATCTGTTGTTAAGATCTTCCAGTGCAACATAAGAAAGGATCTCTCCAACTCCAGAGCAGGATTTCTGAGCCATCAAGCCAGAGTTAACATGATTTTCAGTGTCAAGTGAGTTGGCAACATAATATTTTGTTGTAGGGGTCTGGGATGGAACTGAGCAAATAGAAGTGCCTTAAATAAGGCTACCATTAAGCATGGAACTCTCAAGGAGAACCTCAAAGTTGGACAGCTGATGAACTTAATAGCCCTAGTTTACTACTTCTAGTGTTGTGTCAGTTCCATCACTGAAGGTTCAGGATCCAAACAAATAATTTTAGGCTTTGATCTGCCTGCATCATCTTGTTAGTCAGAAACTGTGCTGACGGTTCTCTCAGCAGGAGGTCTTCCAGATATCCAATGATGACCTGGGAGCAGAACATGGCTAGTACAGCAGCATGGTAAACACTCTGGGTGTGGAAGACAGACTAAATGGTAGGGCCAAAATCTGTTATTGTAGTGAACCTGGAACAAAACATAGGTAATGTTGATGAGCTAGAAAGATGGGGACATGCATGTAAGCATCTTTGATGTCTACAGAGGCTAAAACATCCTGATGAAAAGAAACAGACCTGAAAGCTTCCATGCAAATGTTTAGGGTCTGAAAAAAGACATTTAAAGCTAAAAAAATATCACTTGCAGTGGGTCTTCATCTGCGTCATAAGGGTTAATTTCCCATTTAGTTCTAGGGGAACAAGAAAAAAAAATACTTACCTGTTCTTCTGCTCTTCCCTGCACCTAGATCAGTCCCCACTGCCTTATCTCCTCTGCACTGTAGAAGTCTATGATCTTGACTCCATCAAGACTGAAGCAGGATCGGGGGGGCGTGGCTACCACGCTAGCTGATGGACGCATAGACCGAGAGCTCCGCTCCAGCGACGGAAACCCAGCAAAACCGAGGTGACCCTTACCTCTCAAAACGCTCCGTTCTGAGTCTCCAGAGACCCCTCCACCCTCAGGGATGGCCAGGAAGCGGCAAAACCCGAACCAGCCGAAACGGCTGAACGATTTTTTTCCTCCCAAGGCCCGCGGCCTAGTCCAAGATGGCGCCGGCGGCGGCTCCCCGGCCTCCTCGCGCGACTCTCAACTATCCTCACCAGGCCTGAGCTCAACGCCGGATCCCCAGCAGCGCTCGCCGGAGGCATCAACCCCTCTATCAGGCAGTCCAGCCAAATCAATACCCCGGATGTCACCAGGCCCAGGCGGCCATAAGGTCAGTGATTCAGCTACGTCCCTAGAAGACACCAGAGAGATAGCTGACACCATCAACACCTTCCCTACCTCAGATCAGCCAATATCGGACACCACTCTAAAAGACATGCTTGTCTCACTACGCACCTCCATGCATACTGATATGATGGAGTGTATGCGTAACTTTAAGTCCAACATAGGAGAACTGGGGACTAGGGTGGACCACGCGGAAACAAAAATGGGGGAATATGCTACTTCCTACATCACCCTAGTTGATTCCCACAACGAACAGTCAGATGAGGTCACGTGGTTAAAGGCAAAGGTCGCCGACCTCGAAGACAGGTCAAGAAGGAATAATGTAAAGGTCAGAGGGGTCCCTGAATCCATTCAACCTGCACAACTACAACAGTATGCCCAAGACCTCCTGTCTGCATACCTACCTACACTGACCGCATCAGACCTGGTGGTAGATAGAATCCACCGTCTCCCTAAACCATCTCACCTCCCAGACAACATTCCAATAGACGTGTTAATGAGAGTGCACTTTTATCATGTAAAAGACCAATTCATGTCTGCCTTTAGGAAGTGCACCCAACCCACAGACCAGTACAACAACATACAGGTCTATGCAGACTTGTCACAATATACCATGCAGAAACGAAAGTCCCTCATTACTGTGACCAAAGCTCTGCGTAATCACAATATCACCTACCGATGGGGATACCCGACGAACCTGACTGTCACTTACGACGGGAAAACATCTGTGATCACTTCTCTCAATGAAGTTTTGGCACTGCTGAGAGAATGGGACATTCTCCCCGAACACCCCTCTGATGACAACCACTGACCACCCAAGACAAACACTCTGGAAGAGTGGCAACTGGTCTCACACAAAAGAAAATCGCACAAATCTAATGGGCCTCGCATATGATAACCAACTCAAACCTACGAGTTTCCTCACAAGCTGGAGCGGAAAAAACACTAGCTCCCCTAGCCAAGTTATGTGCAGTACAACTGCCATCAGATCCCGAAAGGAATCTACCTTTTTATTAAAAATTTTTATGCTCTGTTTGAGTATTGACATTTTGTTTTCTTTCCCCCTTTTCCTACCTTTCCTGAATTTCCTACCTTACCCCTGGATGGACCGCACACCGTGGAACCGAACGCTCTTTTGGATCGCCTCTATTGCTGCAGATCACCGCCTGGATCCTGGGATACTACAGCTGACGCATATAAGGTACTCTCCTCTGCATACACTACACCTATTATGGCTATCACAATAACCTCTTTTAATGTTCATGGACTGAACCATCCAGCCAAAAGGGCATCAGTCTGGAAGGAAGCCCTCAAACTCCATGCGGACGTCATCTGTCTACAGGAGTCACACTGGTCCTCTACAGCTGCCCCTCCTTTTCAACATAGAAGCTTCCCACACATCTTTCATGCCTCTTCCCCCAAGAAGCAAAAGGGGGTTGTTATCGCAATAAAAGACTCTGTATCATTCTCTCTTCAAGAATCGCATGCAGACCCTGAGGGTCGCTATTTAATGTTGATCTGCACACTCAACAACCGCCTTTACACTTTGATTAACATATATGCTCCCAATACGCATCAGACACAGTTTCTGAGGAAACTTTTCTACAAGATCAACTCTTTCAGGAAGGGGGAGATTGTTGTGTGTGGAGACTTCAACGCCACAATTGATCATAAAATTGACACTACTTCTAAGGCTAAAAGGCCTCTGCCATCCCTTCAACGCATTCTACACTCCGAGGAACTGTATGACGTTTGGAGGTGTCAACACTCCACGGAACGTGATTACACTTTCCACTCCTCTAGACATAGCACCTATTCCCGGATAGACTTTATTCTTGCAGACAAAAATTTGTTGCAAAGGATCTCCTCCTCCACCATACATGACATAACATGGTCTGACCATGCACCTGTCTCTGTGGTGGTAGAGGAGAAACACGCACCTTCACCAGCCTATATCTGGCGAGCCAATATTTCCTTGCTGCAGCAACCAGACCAGGTGGCTTTAGTGTGGAAACACCTAATCGAATACTTTAATATCAACAGAGACTCAGTAACTAACCCTTTCTCCTTATGGTGTGCCCATAAGGCATATATTAGAGGTATTTTAATCCAGATGTGCTCCAGGGCAAAGAGGCAGAGGACGCAAAAAATCAACTCACTTCTATCCAAAATTAGACTGTTAGAAACTCAAAATAAAACCACTCCTGATCCCATAGTGGCAAACCAACTAGATGGCCTCCGTGCAGATCTCAGACTCATGATGCTAGAACAACATAATAAACATATAATGTACCTTAAGGCCAACCATTATTCGGCTGGTAATAGGGCGGGAAAACTCCTGGCTCAAAAATTAAAAGACCAAAAAGCCAAAACTAGGATACCCTTCCTCACGAACCCTACAGACGGAAACAAAATTTATAACCCGCAAAACATTGCTGACTCCTTTGCTGATTACTACTCCTCCCTCTACAATTTAGAATCGGACTTAAACACCCCCCAGCCTACAGAAGCAGCAATCAGCAAATTTTTAGACGACCTATCGCTCCCTTCCTTAACAACTTCACAACTGGAAACATTAAACTCCCCCTTCACAGAGTCTGAGATCCGCAAGGCCATACAAACATTACCTAATGGTAAATACCCAGGTCCAGATGGCCTCCCGAATGGTTATTACAAAACATTTTTAGACACCCTGCTTCTCCCACTGCAAGAAGTGTTCTCAGAAGCGGCGACCTCTGCCTCTTTCCCGTCCGAAATGTTAAATGCATATATTGTTACCATCCCGAAATCTGGTAAACCACCTGACACCCCACCCAACTTCAGGCCCATCTCTCTTCTGAACACAGACGTAAAATTGTATGCTAAAATTATTTCTCATAGACTCCTGTTAATCTTACCTACACTAATCAGCCCTGACCAGGCTGGATTCACTAAAGGCAGGCAGGCAGCAGATGCTACCCGTCGAGTTATAAATATTTTACAACATGCGGACTCCTGTCGGGTGCCTTCTCTGCTGTTGTCCTTGGACGCAGAGAAGGCATTCGACAGGGTCCACTGGGGCTACATGAAGCAGACTTTAGAAAAGTTTGGTTTTGCCGGTTTCATCCTGAAAGCTATACTAGCTCTATACTCCTCTCCCTGTGCGCAAGTGTACACTTCAAACATGTTATCCCGCCCTTTCTCCATCACAAACGGTACTAGGCAAGGGTGTCCTCTCTCCCCCTCAATTTTCAACCTTGTCATAGAACCACTAGCTGAAAAAATTAGAACTCACCCAGGAACTCCAGGCTTCAACATATTAGGCGAATCCCACAACATAAACCTCTTTGCGGACGACATCATTCTCCTCCTGACTTCCCCTCAAACTTCCCTGCTTCAAGCCCACAATATTCTTGTAGAATTTAGTCAAATATCGTATTACAAAGTAAACTTCTCTAAATCCCTCATTCTAGGACTTAACCTTCCCTCCCACCTCCAAAGAAGACTGCAGAATGACTTCTCTTACACGTGGAGCTCATCCAGCATACCCTACCTAGGTCTTCATCTGACAGCAGACCCTAACAAATTAGCAGAAGCTAACTATACTCCCCTAATAGCCAAATTAACACTAGCTGCCCAGCGAATGTCCAAAACCGACCTAACATGGTCTGGCCGCCTGGCATCATTTAAGATGCTGCTCCTCCCCCAAATTCTTTACGTGTTCCGCACCCTCCCTATACCACTCAAGACACCCCACATCAAAGCACTCAACCTTTTACTGAAACAATACATTTGGAACTCCAAACGCCCGAGATGCTCAAAACAGCTTCTTGTCAAACATAGACTAGCAGGTGGGATGGGACTAGTAGATCTAAAGGACTATTACAAAGCAGCAGTACTTACCCAACTCAAATATTGGTTCCCCTCACAGCCAACTACCCCTTGGTCTAGACTGGAACAAGCATTGTGCCCAACACACAATCTTTACCACCTCTTACTCATAGACACATGGAAACCATTCTCCCTCTCAACGCTACCACTCACTATTAGGGCAACTCTCATGGCATGAAGAGATCTTCACAAAAGCAAAGCACTTTCTACTACAACCTCACACCTTAAGATACCGCTTGAGGTCATAAATAGCGAAATTCCACATGCAAATTTCTCTAGATGGGTGTTGCAAGGCATCATTTTACTGTCCGACCTATATGACGACAAACAACTTAGACCCTTTGATGACCTGACTACAAAATATGCTATCCCATTGTCCGACCACAATACCTCCAATTGTCTCACTTCCTAAAATCTCTGAAGGAAACACATATCCCCCTACAGAATAAAATAAAATAATTCTTTAGTAGCGATCCCAACTCCACGAAAGGCATAAAGCTTTTCTACAACCACTTCCAAAATAAAGTCTTGTTTACCAAACTACCGCCATTCCTCAAATGGGAACAGGAGATAGGAGTCTCCTTCACGGCTGACCAATGGAAAATGGCATTTAAATCCTTATACAAAGCCTCTAGATGTGTGAACCACTGGGAACTTTCGCTAAAAATAGCTTAAAGATGGTACCTCACCCCATATAGAATGTCTAAATGCTACCATAACAATTCCCCCCTATGCTGGAGGGATTGTGGAGACGTAGGAAATATACTACATATATTTTGGAAATGTAAAAATTGAACTCGTTTCTGGAACGGTGTCTTCTCATGCATCTCCCGGATCACTGGAATTCTCCTATCTCCTGACCCTGGAATGGCGCTACTAAATCTCAATATTGAGAAATTCCCCCCCCAACTATCGTACTGTAGTGACACATCTCATAACCAAAAACTAAATCCTGACCCACACATTCTAATGGAATGGCAAAAAAAGAAGGTAGTTATCGCTACTACAAAATCTCTGAAAACTATTGCCTGAGAAATTCCCCCCCCCCTCACTATCGTACTGTAGCTGACACATATCTTTCTTGCTTCCGAGCACCGTCAATCATCAAATTCCAAAAAGTGCAATGCTGGCTGGAAATCAAAGCTTGGCCAATGACTAATTGGCTACAGGCAGGATGCCTGTAGCCAATGTCAGGGGCTTTAATACACGCCCCACGGTATAGAGGCCGCCGCGGCGGCGGCCTCGCATATAGACTCACAGTGTCAGCGTGTCAGTGTGCTGCTGACTGCTGACAACAATATGTGCTTTATTTCTGGGGATATGTGTGTGCATGCTGTTAGAACAGCATTGCAGTATCACATGGGGGTGTCTATAGCCTGTGAAGGAGGGCAGGTTTCCTGTGCTTAGAACTTTCCCTGCAAAAAAGTGTCATTTTTGCAGGAAGAAAGCTATTTAAATCACTCGCGGCTAATGAATTGATGGCTCCTGTAACACAGAGAGCTGTCATTCATTAATAAAAAACAAAAAAAAAGCGTAGGGGTCCCCCCAAATTCAATAACCAGGCCCTTCAGGTCTGGGATGGATATTAAGGGGGATCCCAGCCAAAAAAAAAAAAAAAAAAAATGGCGTAGGGTCCCCCTCAAAATCCATACCAGACCCTTGAGGTCTGGTATGGATTTTAAGGGGAACCCTAGCCAAAAAAAATGGCGTGGGGTCCCCTCAAAATCCATACCAGACCCTTATCCGAGCACGCAACCTGGCAGGCCGCAGGAAAAAGAGGGGGGGACGAGAGCGGCCCCCCTCTCGCCTGAACCGTACCAGGCCACATGCCCTCAACATTGGGAGATGCTTTGGGGGTCTAAGACCCCTAAAGCACCTTGTCCCCATGTTGATTAGGACAAGGGCCTCTTCCCCACAACCCTGGCCGGTGGTTGTGGGGGTCTGCGGGCGGGGGGCTTATCGGAATCTGGAAGCCCCCTTTAACAAGGGGACCCCCAGATCCCGGCCCCCCCCCCTGGGGGAAATGGTAAGGGGGTACAAAAGTACCCCTACCATTTCACCAAAAAAGTGGCAAAAATGGTAAAAATGACAGGAGACAGTCTTTGACAATTCCTTTATTAAAATCTTCTTTCTTCTTTCTTCATCCTTCGGATTCTTCATCTTCTCCTTCCTTCATCTTCTTCCATCTTCTTCTTCCATTTTCTTCTTCCTCCGATCCGCTTCTTCTTGCGCTGGTCTTCTCGTCCTTCTTGTCCGGCATCTTCTTCCGTCGGCGTCGGCGTCGGTGTCTCTGTCTCTTCTTGGGCCGCTCCGCGCAATGGGAGGCTCCCGCTGTGTGAGGCTCCGCTCCGTCTGACAGGTCTTTTATAATGGAGGGCACCTGGTGACCCCGCCCCCTCTGACGCACAGGGACGTCATGGGGAATTCCATGATGGCTTTCCCCATGACGTCAGAGGGGGCGGGGTCACCAGGTGCCCTCCGTTTTAAAAGACCTGTCAGATGGAGCGGAGCCTCACACAGCGGGAGCCTCCCATTGCGCGGAGCGGCCCAAGAAGACACCGACACCGACGCCGACGCCGACGGAAGAAGATGCCGGACGAGAAGGACGAGAAGACCAGCGCAAGAAGAAGCGGATCGGAGGAAGAAGAAAATGGAAGAAGAAGATGGAAGAAGATGAAGGAAGGAGAAGATGAAGAATCCGAAGGATGAAGAAAGAAGAAAGAAGATTTTAATAAAGGAATTGTCAAAGACTGTCTCCTGTCATTTTTACCATTTTTGCCACTTTTTTGGTGAAATGGTAGGGGTACTTTTGTTACCCCCTTACCATTTCACACAGGGGGGGGGCCGGGATCTGGGGGTCCCCTTGTTAAAGGGGGCTTCCAGATTCCGATAAGCCTCCCGCCCGCAGACCCCCACAACCACCGGCCAGGGTTGTGGGGAAGAGGCCCTTGTCCTAATCAACATGGGGACAAGGTGCTTTAGGGGTCTTAGACCCCCAAAGCATCCTCCCAATGTTGAGGGCATGTGGCCTGGTCCTCGTCCCCCCCTCTTTTCCTGCGGCCTGCCAGGTTGCGTGCTCGGAAAGGGTCTGGTATGGATTTTGAGGGGGACCCCACGCCATTTTTTTTGGCTAGGGTTTCCCTTAAAATCCATACCAGACCTCAAGGGTCTGGTATGGATTTTGAGGGGGACCCTATTTTTTTTTTTTGGCCCCCTTAATATCCATCCCAGACTGAAGGGCCTGGTTATTGAATTTGGGGGGACCCCTACAATTTTTTTTTTTCATTTTTTTTTTTTTTTATCAATGACATTTTTTTATGAATGAGTTTCAATGAATCACTGTTCTCTGGTTTACGGGAGCCGTGAATTAACATTAGCCGCGAGTGATTTTAAATAGCTTTTTTACTTTCAAAAATGACACTTTGCGCTAAAGACAGTTCTAAACTCGGGAAACATGCCGCTGCCTGAAAATATTATCCTGACCCACCTAAGTGCGTTCCATTTTTCCCCCCCTCCCTCCCTCATCTCTGCTGTATACCTACTGTATTTATAGTAAAACTACACTTGTAACTTTGGTAAAAGCATCCTAACACACTATGTAACCACCGTTATTTCAACTTCTATGTTTATTGTACAATGTTTGTACTCTGTTTATACAAAACTTTATTTTTCAATAAAAACGAATAAAAAAAAAAAAAAAAAGACTAAAGCAGGATTCATAGCCATGCATCGAATGTGATGATTCCAAGGAACAATCCACCACTGGAGTGTAGGGGGGGCGCAAAGTATGGAAAGGAACAGGTAAGTAAAACTGTTTCTCCTCGGGCAGGTAACCGTAATCAAGAAGGAATGGTCTTGTCATTAGATTTACATAAGGCATTCGACTCCATAGATTGGCAATACATCTTCACCCTTCTAGACAAATGGGGTTTCGGGAACCTAAACCTAAAGTCCCTATACTCTAATCCCAAAGCCATGATTCGACTACAAGGTCAATACTCCAACCCACTTAGTATAGCAGGGGGCACTAGACAGGGCTTCCCACTTTCTCCCTTAATATTTGCGATGGCGATAGAAACTGGCAATTGCTATTCGCTCGAACCCCAACATCCAAGGTGTTTCCTGTGGGACGCAGACCCACAAGTGCGGACTATTTGCGGCCGATATGCTCCTCTTTATTACTTCCCCGTTCACCTCCTTACCGAATTTATGCAAACTCCTGAACGATTTCTCAGAGATTTCAGGGCTAGTGGTAAACTACTCGAAGTCATATGCCCTCAACATCTCACTTAGGCCAGAAACAGTAGAGTCCCTACGGACTGCCTTTCCGTTCAAATGGAGCAAGTTCTCCATCGATTACCTAGGAAGCAGACTCACTTCCAAAATAGAAAACCTTTACACAGCCAACTTTCCCCCTTTATACTGCAAACTGGAAGCTGACCTGGGTCAATGGTCCAAGGGGGAGATCTCTTGGTTGGGAAAAATTCATTCTATAAAAATGACTCTTCTACCAAGACTTCTGTACCTCTTCAGAGCCCTCCCGATCAATATTAGAATGGAACACCTGGAAGCTTTTTAAAGAAAAGTCAACAAATTCATCTGGGGAGGAACAGGACACAGACTACCACTAAACACCCTTTACAGCACGAGATCACAGGGGGGTTTGGGTCTTCCTCGGCTCCGGTGGTATTACAGCGCAGCTAGAATTGCACAGCTCTCCACAGTTTACAGCATGAGGGAGAAACCTGACTGGGTTCCCATAGAGAGGCAGGCAGTACCAACCTTTACACTGGATTTCTTATTGTGGTCTGCCCCTAAAGACCGACCCCCCATCCTCTCCCCGATCCTATCACAATCAATGCAACTCTGGGACAAGGTGAGAGCAAATCCCAATCTGACCTCAGTAACCGAACCACTGGCGCACATTTTTAACAACCCAGACTTTCCCCCAGGTTGGGACATCAAGGCCTTCAAATGGTGGCTGGATAAGGGGTTGTATCGAATCGGTCATTTCTTCACCACAAAGGGCCTGATTTCCCTGGATTATTGTGTGGACAAACTTGAGATGCCATCCTCAGAACGCTTCAGATTTCACCAGATTTTACACTTCTTACGTAAACTGTGGAGGGAGAAACCGCCACCCCCCCCCCCCACAGTTTTACATCGTACGAAATATGGTGTGGGCAATCCATGGAGCAGAGGGGGGGGAATCTCGGTCTTATACCAGTCGTTTGCTTTCAGGCAGACTAAAACCTCATATATGGTGGCATGGGAGAATGAACTCTCCATAGACTGGGAAGTAGAGCGATGGAGAGCATCACTCGCCAGAGCCTTCAAGGGCATCAGAAATATTTCTCTAATTGAATCTAACCTTAAGGTCGGGACCAGATGGTACCTTACCCCTACGAGATTTACAAAAATTTACCCTTCAGCGGACCCAAAGTGTTTTAGGCGATGCCAACTACGAGGCACCATGGCCCACATATGGTGGGAATGCCCCCGAATTAGGACGTTCTGGAACAAAATATTCTCTCTAATCCAGAAAATAACGAAACTCCAACTGCCGAAAAGCCCAGCCATTGCCCTACTTAATGCTAATATCCCCAAGACAACAAAAAATAACCGCAAACTAATTCATTTCATCTTCTTGGGAGCTAGGATGACATTAGCTAAAGCATGGAAACAACCCAGAATTTCCCTAAAAAGCAGCTATAGGCAAAATCTCTTGGATAATTCTGCAAGAGAAACTCACCAGCTCCTTCTTGAACACCATTCCCCAGTTTGAAGCCAACTGGGAGCCTTGGACCCACCATTTTGGCATCTCATTGATTCCCGGAGGACAGCCTTAACCACTTCCGCTTCTTCTGGGCTTTAGCCTCTTGGTATGATGACATGCTCCTACTACTACACACCCCCTCTTTCCCCCTACCCCCCACTTTCCTCCTTCTTTCCCCTTTTCTTTTCTACTTTACTACCTAGCCCTTCAGACTCCAGGAAATTCTCCCCGAATCTTATGCAATTTTTGATTTTGACTGGAGGGATTTATAGTTGGAGAAAAAAATAAGGAGTTCCCGACTTTCTAGCTCGCTAACAGATTTTTAGGACCACCCCAGGTTAACAGGGGGGGTCATAGAATCGGAGAGGATTCACCCGGCACAGTCTGCTCCCTTTCGGGGTGCCAGCGAATACTCTACGAGACCATTAGAATATCACACTCTACCTAAGACACTTTTTCTGTGACAGATAGAACTCTAACAGTATTCTGATTCAAAACCGTACTGTTATGTTATTCCAGTTATGTTTTTTTCTTGGACTGCATCCATTTTCTCCAAAGAATGTTATGTTTTCATTTACTATGTAAAATCAATAAAAATCTTTGAAAGTAAAAACTGTTTCTCCTCTCCACTAGACATAACAAGCAATTCACCCTCTGCAAGGGATAATTTTACATTTTCTCTAAGTTGGGTTTTAGGCCTTCAAATTCAAAATGGTTACAGATACCCCTTTTGGCTTGAGAACTGTAAAAAGTAGTAAAACCATGTAACGTTTTCATCATATGAACAAGGTAAAAAAAAAACACATTGACCCAAGAGGTTTCCCAGCTTGTGGTTTAGTCTTTTTTTGTCTCGGTAAATAGGAGCTCTTATCTCCCTTGCATCTTTTATGAGAGTGTTCAAAGCAGCTCCAAAGAGACATTTACCCTCAAAGCACGAGTAGCAGACATATATTACAAAGCTGTTCTGCAGACCAGCATTTTAATCAATGAGTTCTCATATTCACAACTGATCCATCTATGCAATAATGTAGGACTGATGGCATATACTCTAAATGCTCTACAAATACAGGATCAGCTTAAATTCAAGCTGGATCCTTTCACATGGGTCTAGTCAATTCCCGTAAGCTTTGATGAACTAACATCATGGTCATTGTAGGTTGCAATGCAGGACCTGGTAGAAAAAACAATGATTTGGAAAGTGTCTCCAAATGTTTGTCAGTGCATCAATAAGGCAGGACACTGCTGGATCTACAGTGGATACTGCCCACTTTTTAGTAAAGGTCTCCTCAAATAGGTAAAAATAGGTAAAATAGGTAAATAGGTAATGGTCAGTAAAACATTTACGAGGTGTGAAAGGTTTATCAGGAGTTTCCAGTTTTTGTACAAAGCACCTTGGAGTAAAGTATATGTACTTGAGTATTGAGGTATACTTACAGCCTTTGCATTTAGAATCATCAATCAACATGCCCCATACATTTTTACATAACTGCAGCAAACTCCCCCCAGGATAAAGCTGAGGAGGGAATCAAACCAGACATAGTTAAGCAAGACTCTGTAGAATGTATGGACTCAAGTAGGGGACAATGGTCCCTACTGTTGGTGTCAGGCCCATAAGAAGAGACACTGCAGACAGCATTATAATGGTTAGTGGATTGTGAGCTCACAGTACTGAACTGGTTGCTGAGAGGTTCAAATAGCTGTTGGTAACAGGTGGTAGGTGACAGCACGAACAAACCAAAGTGGAACCCATGTGTCTTTTGAAAAGCACCAATGACAGGAAAATGCTACCTCACACTGAAAAGGAAGGAAACAGAATACAGGGTAATGCAGTTCTTAATTCCTCAGTGCTTGTCTTCTTCATATAATGCTATTTTACCACCTCTGCCCTTGACAACCATTTATACCAGTAGCCATGTAAATCCATGGATTAACACATTTTACAGGCATCCTGAAACCTAAGGATAGGATTATGTAACACAACTAGCAATATCCATTTTTTAAAATAGTATTTCACTTGAACTTGCAGATATAAAAAACATTTAGCCAGACAGTTTGCAAAAGAGCCTCAAATACTATGTCATCCAAGCAGCTTCAGAGCGACTTTGTCACAAACCCGACTCCAGCCGACGCGTTTCCCCGTATGAGGCATCTCCTGGGATTGGCGATATTATTAGTCGTGTTGCAGTAAGAAATCCTCTTTTTCATGTTTACAATTTTGAGTGTTGGGTTTTATCTGGAGAGTGTGAATAGAGGCTAAGTAGATACCGGATACTGGGCTGTCGGTCTTACCTGGAGGTGCCATTGACCTGCATGGCAATTTTTGGCTGTAAGAGCCGGCTCCCTGGATAAAACACAAACTTTTTTAATGATTTCTATAGTCTGAGATGATTTTAGTTTGATAAGAGGCTGCATTACCTCACAAGAACCTTTTGGAGTACCTTTACAATTCATTATTTACAGCGAGCACTGAGCACTTTTTCTAGTACGCCTTCATGGACTTTATGATAGATTTTTACACTTTTGAAATAATGAACTTTACCCATACCAATGGATTTTTTTTCTTTTTATGATTCATGAATTTAAACCATTTATTATTCACTTAAGGTTTATATAGTTTTAATGTAGAGTCATTTGATTCATCATTTATGTAAATATTCTTCATATATCAAGTATTCAATTGCATGCACATTTTCTATTATGATCATTATTTAAGGTCCAGTGTGTCAACATGTGCTAGCTCCCATCATGGGGGATCAATGGATGTGTTTCAGGGGTACAACCCCTTCCTCTCACCTACTTTAGTTTGGAGGAAGGGGTTGGACCCACAAAACGCGTACATTGATATCCCATGATGGCAGATAGCACATGTTGACACACTGTGTGTTTTGTGGCTTTTCGAAAAATAGATGTAGGGAAAATACACACATTTTAGGGCATGGGATCATGAGTGAAATCCAAATTTTGAGTCCCAATTTGTGTGCATCTTCAAAATTTGGCTTTTACAGGGGTGAGATCACCCCATCTAATGAAGGCAAAATCAACACAGTTTTGACATACTAATGTCTCATATGGCCTTTACTTTAGCAAAGTTGAACTTTGTAAGTTCCTGAGTTGGGGATGTGTATGTTATGTTTTTAAACATGCCTGTTTAGCCCCCAAAAAGGCACATTTATGTCAAACAAACATGTTATAAACCAAGATGTTGGTTTGTTACAAAACCTTTTATAACGCACATGTGAATGTGCTTGGAGTAAAATGTTTTATACTCAACAATTTGTGGCTTCTTCTTTCAATGCTCAATACCAGTTTATTTTTGAAGTTGGTTTGGTTACAGTGGCAATGTGGGTTATTTACTAAAGGCAAATCCACTTTGTACTACAAGTGCACTTTCAAGTGCACTTGTAGTGCAAAGTGGATTTGCCTTTAGTAAATAACCTCCACTGTGCTGTAAAATTTGCCTCAATCAGGCAATTTTAGGGACTCCAAGCAATTAATTCATGGAGTTGAAAAGGATGAATATTTTTATCATTAATGCATTACATACATTAACAACACTAACATTGTGTGTGTGTAGCAGACCCACAGCACAACATAATAGTAAGCTGAAGAAGAGATTGTCACCTTATGTATCAAATAAGTTACGTTTGCACTATTGAAGAAAATGGCCAAAATTAAAAGGCCATTTGAGAACCTAGAAGACAGATAAGAAACACAAACAGTAATTCAAATGAAATATGAGTTTATGTTTTCCAAAAAAAGTTATTACACAGATTCAATATTTTCTTTTAAATCAATTGCCCCCCCCCCCACCCATGAAGACATAGTTTTGTTGTACTTCATAGGTGCTTCGAGGGGGGGGGGGGGCAAGCCAGGACGGCCACTTTCAAGCGCCGTCATTGTTTGGTCAGGTGAAAAGTCGGCCTCAGTCGCAACTGAGGCCAGATAGCTGGCTGCATTCTTCCGAAGGTAATTGTGAAGAATGCAGCAGCTCAAGACAATGTGATTGAGTTTGTATTCGTCCATGTTGATGGCCGTAGGGAAAAGCCGAAGGCATTCTCGACCACTCTTCTGGCACGGGCCGGTAATTAAAAAATCTCTGCTCTGGGGTCAGGGTCCTCATGGGGAATGGCCTCATCAGATGTTCCCTCAGTGCAAAGGCCACATCCGCCACAAAAATGAACTTGAGGCCTGCAGCGTTATCCTCTGGAGGTGGCAACCCCAAGGTGCCATTTTGGAGACGCCAGTAAAATTCCACCTGGGTGATCACTCCTCGATCAGACATATGACCATTCTTCCCTACGTCCACATATAGGAATTCATAATTCGCCGCCACCACGCCAACATCACGATACTACTGAACCCCTTATAGTTGAAGTAGTATAAGCCCGAGTTGGGTGGTGGGAGGATCCAGACATGCTTCCTATTGATCAGTGTGGTGGTGCACCGCAATTGGGAAAGTCTTACTGGTTGTGGAATTGGGAGGCTACAGTCTGCCATTCCTGTGGGTTGGAAGGAAACTGTGGCGTCAAACAAGAAAACAAATTTGTACTTTTGCACATAACATTGCAAGCAGATTAGACACAAACGTTCTTGGCCAACATAAGTATAACATTTATTGAAATTAGTATTTAAAGACAAAAGTATAAGGTCCACTTTTCAGATTCCTCACCCCCTCTGATAGCCCATTGTAAAAATGTTATGGTGGGAGGGAGATGTTTTGGACAGGTTACCCTCTCCACTTCATTGAGAGCTGAATGCATAAATAATGTGTGTTACTTTGGCCAGCCCCTCCTTACTTACACTATTGGCAGCCCACTGGACAGGTAAGAAGTGTTATAATCCAAAAATATGAATACACATTGTACACATTTAAGCACATATTTACACTCTGCAATTATCTATCAAGATAATAGGAGAACAAAACTTTAAACAGTACCATTTGAAAGTATTCATGCAGGCACTTGCACTACACGCTTTGGGGAATTCATCCATAAATATGACCACAAAAAAGGTAGGTATAGCGTGTATGGGTTTGGCAAAGTCAGCAGATAGAGTATTGGCATCGGTTGACTTAGCGGTTGGGGAGGAGGGAGGGTTCCAAGTGAGTTTTAGCCCCCCAAAAAAAGCCTCTTGCACTCTGCCTGAATTTAAGGACAACAATAACATTTGTACACATTTTAGGGGGTGTTTAGCATAAGCACTACAATGGAGCTGACAAAATACATTGTTAAGTGACTAGGCTAGGTGTGTATTGGCTCAGGATAGCATGTTGAGCAGGTTAGTGAAGGCAAATATGCATGAAGGACAAAAAAGGAGCAGTAAAAGCTTACAGCATGCATGAGGACAAAGAGGACATTCACAGCATATTACAATCATGGTATTATGGAATGATGAAATAAATACAATACAATAGCAAACATTAAATACATAGAATGTGATGTTGATGGATAAAACTTACCTTAATATAGTCCTTCTGCAGGACCTGAATTATGGCAGAACAGGTCTCTGGAATAATGATTCCCAGAGCCTGGGGGGAGATCCCAGTCGTGAACTTCAGGTCCTGGAGACTTCTCCCTGTCGCCAAGTACCACAAGGTGACAACGAGCCTTTGCTTGGGAGTGATGGCTTGCCTCATGCAGGTGTCCTGCTTCATAACATAAGAGGTCAGCAAAGCCAAGTGACGGTGAAAGACGGGTTCCGTCATCCGGAGTTAATTCCTGAAATCATCAGCATTTTTTCTCCTGGAGCTCCCGCAACAAAGGCATATCACAGAATTGGTCACGATTAAGCAACCAATTCTTGGTCCAAGGTCTTGGGTCAAAGCAATATGATGAGTACGTAACCGCAACATGGCTAATAACCGAACGGCTGTTTAGAACGAACTGACAATCAGAAAGGACCTGACAAGAACGAGCTGAAAATCAGAAACGACCTGACAAGCACGCACTGAAAATCAGAAGTGAATCGACAAGCACAACCTGAAAAGCACAAATGAACTGAAAAGCACGAGGCTGAAAAGCGGGAATCGTCTCTCACCAAACTTCTACTAAATAGGCAGGAAATGGTAGAAAAACTCTGGACTGCCGCACACCGGAAAAAGATTTAAAATCCTTGTGTTTATTAAAATTCAAGGGTCACATCACATCAAATGGTCCACAGCAAAGAAAAATTTGTTCCCAACTGACGCGTTTCGCACTGGAATCAGTGCTTACTCATAGGTATGAGCACCTGGGGCTCCTTGATAGGAAGAAGAGCATCCGCCCTGGAGAGCTATCCTTGAGCGGTGGTTCCTTTTCTCTATCCAAACTTCTACTAACACGAGATAAACACGAGATTAGCAGAAGGAGCCCAAAGGGTGACGTACTGGCTATTGAACTTCCTTTTTATCGGCAGTCGTACGTCTTGTACGTCACTACGTTTATAATTGTTGGCCAACATTTGTGTGACCTTGGGTATGCAAGACTAGTGAAGCCAACACCCTTCAAACAAAAATCCATGGTTTTGTTGTCGGAAAGTCCAATCGTGTGTACGGGGCATAAGGGTTACAGAGTACCCCTACTCATTCACAAACAAGTGTAAAGTACAGTTGTAAATAACCCAGAGCTCATTCCCAACCTACATTTTAAACAGATTTTATGTCCCAGTATTGCTTCTGTACACAAGATTTTTTTAAAAGCCTTTTCTGAACACATACATGACTTGTTTAAGTCTGGATTTTGAAAAGTTTAAGGTGCATGGGAAGTAATTACTTCAGAGAGCAGAGCAAAAACAGCTATGTAAAATTAAACCCAAGCCTTTCTGAGAAGCAGTGGTCTACTAAACAAATGCTAGTCCCTCCTCTTTAACCAACTCAATACTGGACACTTTCATACACTTCTTGTTTGGGCCATTTTTATGTTTCAGCACTGTCACAGTTTGAATAACAATTACTCAGTGATGCAACATTGTACGCCAATTACATTTTTATAATTTTCTTAACAGATTATTTTTTTATAGTATTTAATCGACACATAATGTAAGCAAAAAATACAGACATTTTTGAGAAAACCCCACATTTTTCTAAATTTTGCAAATAAATCATTGCTTTTCATAAATGTAAGCCAAAATGTATTCTGTTACATTTCTTTGTTAAAAAATAACCCATATCAGTGTATATTTTTTAGTCTGTGTGAAAGTTCTAGAGTCTACAATACATGGTATATATAGTATATTTGAAAATGTATCAGTCCTGAAGTACTGACAGCCTATCTCATTCCTTGAGGCCATAAAATTCAAGGATGGTACAGATACCCAGAGGCGGCTCTCCAATTAGGCAAATTAGGCGATCGCCTTAGGCCTCGTGATCGCAGGGGCCTCTCCATCACCGAATTTGCCTGATATGTGTAAGCGGCTGCCGTGGCTCCCCATCCCGCTTGCTCTCCCCGCCGGCAAATGACAGGAGCGGGTCCAAAAAGGAGACCTCCTTCACCTCCTGCTCGAGCCACCGCTAAAAGACTGGAGGGCTCTCTCTCTCTCTCTCTCTGCTTCCTGCGCATTCCCCCTCCTTTCTCCTGTCAGAGTTGAGCAGAAGATCGGAGCGGCTGTGTCTGTGTGGAGAGAGAGAGAAGCTGCTGCGGGCTCTTCTCCCCCCCTCCCTCTCCTCCTCTCATCACTGTACTAGTGTTTCTTCCCCCTCCTTATTGGACAGGGGGGAAAAAAAACACTAAAATGAAGCATAGAGGAAGATTGTGGGAAATATAGTTCTGAGGACTGGACATTGCAACACTAAGGGGAGAAACTGCAGCCCCCAGAATTCCCAGCTGAAGAGGAGGGAGAGAAAACCAGAAGCCCGGGAGAATTTTTGGGAAGTGCATCCAGGACTCCATCAGAGAGAGAATCCCACTGCACCACCAGAGAGAAATCCACACAGCCTAGCACCATTCCTTCTGAAGAAAGCCATGAAGTTATTTCCAGAATACAGATCTGGGCACTATCCAGTGGAGTTGCCACAGGCAACCCAGAATGAGCTAATTCCTGATTGGAGGAACCATTGTTGCTGTATCCCCGGGTCTGGTAAGAGGGCTGGTCGGCCATTATCTACTGCCATCCATAGGATCTGCCCACCCTGTTATTCTTTGGCCCTGATACTGCCTGCAGGTCCTATTCACAGCTGCAATGTGCACCAGCGATTAGAGATGAAGATTTGAAACTTAGTGCTGGTTCACACTGCAGCAATGTTCAACATCGGATGTGATTTGTACCACACTGCAGTGCAATTCACATGCGATCTCTGTGCGATGCGATTTCAGCCATACAGATTGTTTGGCTGAATTCGTATTGCATTCGGACCAAACTCGTACAGGACCTCTTTTCTGATCTGCAGCAGAATCGGAACGCATTGGTGTTCACATCCATGCGATCTGATTCCTGTCCAAATTTGTAGTTCACACTGCTATTATGCAAACTGATTTGGGGGCTGCAGTGTGAACCAGCACTTAGGCTCGGTTCACACTGGTGCGATGAGAGAACCCTGCAAATCCACTGCGGGTTCACTCATCCCATGTCTCCCGACGGTAGTTCACACTGCCCTATGCGAACTGCTGGGAGTGTCAATACAAAGTTAATGACACCCCCAGATCGGTTTACATATTGCTGTGCAAACTGTCAATTCAGACATGAATCGGATCGCATGGGTGTGACCAAAAAAGGGTCCTGCATGACCTTGGTCCAAATGCGATGCAAATTCAGCCATACTATCTGTATGGCAAAAATCACAATAGCACATACTTCACTTGTGATTTGCACTGCAGTGTGGTGTGAATCACATGTGAGGTTGCACAGCACACTGGTGTGTATCGAGCCTAAAGACTGCCCTATAACTGTAGTGGCCCCAGGGCTATGGCCAGCACTACCATATGGCAGCTTAAGCAGCCACCTCAGGGCGCCAGGATAGGGGGGCAGTAAAATCCTATTCTGATTTTTACAGTGCTCAATGTTTTATTTTTTTCAGACTTCCAGCCCCTATAGCAGCTGGGAGTGTGTGTACTTTAGTAAAGCTGACTGTTGCCTTTCATCTGGAAGTGTTACAAGTGGCTGGGAAGCCGCCTATCACTTCCAGCACTGACACGATGTGCAACCCCCTTCACCATGTTTACCGGGCACCACTATCCCACCTGTGGGCCCGGTGCTGTCATGCTGGGTGGCACTGGGAAAGGCGGCGGTAGTTCAGAAGACCTTCGTCCACTCAGCCACCCTCCTGTGCACAGACCGGGAAGTGTCATGTATAACGTCAGGGGCGGGCTGGGCCGGGGGGGCAGAGTGGCAATTGCCGCCAAGCCACTCTAACCTATGTTGAAAACAGCCGGCAGCCGCTGCTTTTTTTTTTCTTCTGTAGGAAGTTGGGCCAGTGGCCCAGCCGGCCGCTGTTAGATTCCGGGAGTTGTAGTCCATGCTCAAGTTCCCGAGTAGGGCAGAGGAAACTACAACTCTGGTGAGCCTGCATTTATGGACATTGGTGAGGCTGCATTGATGGGCACTGATGTGGCTGCATTTATGGACACTGGTAAATCTGCATTAATGGGCACTGATGAGGTTGAATTGATGGGCACTGATGAGGCAGCACTGGTGAGGCTGCATTGAAAAACCAAGTGGGCATGGATGAGCTGATTCGTTAGTTCAATGGGCCACTTGACTGGACAGGCTGCCAGCCCTCCCCTGTATGACATCATTTCTTGGACCAGGGATAAGTAAACAAAATTCCTTGCACCGGCCCTGCGCAGTTTGTTGTTGCCATTTAAAGGGGGACCCCACCTTCTCTCATTTTTTAGAGTGCACTCGAAAACCACTAGGAAACTGCTATTCCTTTAGACACATTTAGATTATAGTTGGGTTGCTAAATATTGATTTACCTAGTCTCATATGGATTTTTTTGCTATTGATATAGAGCTGCTTTTATAGATATATTTGTTTACCTTTATTACCTGAGGGCCGTTCTACTCTGCTTTGTGAACTGCACTTTTTGTCATTTATGCAAGTTTCTAATTCTAGACAAATAGTGTCTACCACTAAGCACGTGTGTAATTGCCTATATCTTACAGTAAGGTGAAAGGTGCTATACTCTACGTGTGTCTGTACTGATTCAATCAACCAGGTGTGTCAGAGGGGCTGAGGGTGTTCTTGGAGTTGAGGCGCAACAGAGAACCCAAAATTACCAAGCGGCTCCTTCAGGGGTAGTGCGACACACATTACCCCAGTTTTCATTGACAGGGGACCTTAACACTGCTGTGCTCAGACAGTGTTAAGAGCCCTGTCTCACTTAAGCATACCAAACATCTGATCTGCAGCACTTTTTATTTTAGAGGTGACAGGACATCTTAATGCCGCTGTGTGCAGGTCACGTTAAGAGCCCTGTTACACTCACTTCTCACGTAACCTAAGACACCTGATGTTCTGCCTGGCCAATGAGGAGTGATGTTGCGTCCGCGCACGTCACTTTTCCCATCCACCGCACAAGGATCTCAATCTGTGAAGGCCTGCTGCGTAGTTCAAGGGCATCAGTGGGGCCTCATGTCTAAGTTTTGCCTAAGGCTTCACAAAGCCTAGAGCCGCCTCTGCAGATACCCCCCAAATGACACCTTTTTGGAAAATACACAGTACAAGACATGGTGATTTTTTGAAGTTGTAATGTTTTGTTACAATGTTTTTGAAAATGAAGAAATTAAATGCTTTTCTTTTCACAAAGTCGTCAATATAACAAAGTTATGTCTCACTGCTGTGTGCATAGGCATACTTAGAATTACATCCTAAAACACATTCTCCTATGCCTCCCAAGTAATGGGGATACCTGTGTGAGACTGTTTCACAGCCTAGATGCATAGAAGGATACAAAATCCAAGCAGTGCATTTGGGCTTTCAAGAGGTAGCTACCTACTCATCACATTTTTGGAGGCCCTGGAGCACCAGAACAGTGGAAACGCCCACAAAATGACCCCATTTTGGAAAACAAATAATCCAAGGTATTTTCTAAGAGGCATATGAGTCTTTTTTTTTACACAAAGTTGTCAATTATTATGATATTTCTAACATACATCATAAGCATACTTACTTTCACAGCCTAGTCATACAGGGTTCCCCAAAATCCTAATAATTTTTTGAGACACATAGATCTTTCCTTGGTATTTCGGGTGTAAACCCTAACAATAAACTTCTCTTGATTTCTCCCTTTGATCTATTAAATATACCATTGACAGTGTTTTGTTATATCTGTTTAATAGGTGCAAAAAACAAACTAGCAGGGTATGTAAGGGGATACAACAGGAGGAAATGTGTATATATTGTAGGGATGCATTGCATATGTTTTTTTGGTCTTAACATACACTTAAACTAAAAATAGTTTAGAGGAAACGTGGACAGAAATAAATAAAATGCCTGCCAGTGCTGAAGACACTTGTTTCTTGGCTGTCTCTGGATTTAGTATTTGAATTCAATAATCGGGCACAAGCACGTATCAAACAATTGTAGCAGGGTGCTCTGCCAGCTGTCTGATGCTCTTTGTTATCCCTCTGCCACTGTGTACTCAGCAGGAAGAGCAGTCTGAGTGCTCACTGCCCGCTCACCTCCTTCACTTCACCCGCCCGCCGCTGCACAGTGGCAGAGAGCCACAGCTGCAGGTTTTCTGTCTCTCTACCAGCCAGCTGCTGTGCTGCAGATTGGGTTCTGTGAGATTCTGCTGCTCTCTTATTCCCCCACCTGCCCCTCCCCCATGGCAGCAGTGGCGGTTCACCAATCAACAGCAAGGAACTGCTGATGCAGCCACTCATTTCCCCCTCACATCTGGGTAATGCAGACACACTGAAATCCGAGAAACTAAAGTTTTATGGAGACACTGTGCTATGGAGACGAATGGGCTCTGAACTACAATACCCAGGGTTCCCTGCATACAGAAGAGGAGGGAGCAGGGCTTTCCTTGGCAAATCTGCAGAGATTGGGGAAAACAATGTGGGGAAACCAGAGTGTGCAGGTCTGCTGCTGTGACGCTAATATTGGGAGAGAGCCTGGTGGGGGCTGGAACTGTGTGTGGCATCTATAGAGGCTGAGGACTAAGCAACTGAGAGCCTCTAGTGGTGCCCAACTTCAGAGAGACTGATCCAGTGAAAGCTGGTGCCAGTCTAATCCTGGGACTGAGCCTTGCCAGGACCTGCTCTTGAGGACTGAAATTTCTTGGACAACTGAATGCCATGCGTATAGGACCAGACTTGTTGAATGGCAGGAGTGGTGCATGAAATTACCAAGTTTAATCCCTTGCTGCATAAAAAGTAATGTCAATAGAGACTGATCCTTAACTAACAGCCCATCAGCCACCTATTGTAGACAGCCTTCAAGAGACAGCTTAATGTGCTCCACCCTCCAGAAGGGCCCCAACCATAGCTGGTTAATATTGACAATTGGGCGCCAGTTCCTTTGTGTAATGTGCACACGGGGACCTTTATTTTTGTGTTAGTTAATGGCAATACCGTGTTTGCATCAGATAAAATTCAGTTTAGCATTTCTATAGTTCAGTTGATTGGCATCTTATAGGTCAGTGTTTACCTCATCTACTACACCTTCTTTAATCATGTTCAGTTGCCTGCTTACGCATTGTGTTTGATCTAAACCATATAAGGGGGTGCTGTTCCAGACAGAGACCAGGGCAAATCTATTTATTGGTAAAAAATCTCTTCACTGGCAGAGAACAGTTAGCATGGTACCAGGTGCACAAGCAGGTAAAAGAGTAGTTACAGTTGGATATGCAAATAGAGCATAAGGGTAAAACTCACGTAGATGGTAAATGGCACATACCCGCCAGGTCGGAAAGATGGCTGGCTCAAACCCCTGGATCTCCTGTGGGGTGAATGGAGGTCCTGATGGTAGCGGGGAGGATGGACGGAGCTGGCACCTCACACCAAGGGAATTGCTCCAAGACTCATTGACAAGTTAAAAGAGAAGGGGTATCCAGATAATCTACTACGTGAGGTGTTTGAATCTTGCCTGGTAGACCGTCCTTGTACAAAGACCATTAGAGCCCCACTGAACACAACGCAAGATTTATTACTGGGTTTAATAATAACTTTAGGGTCATTAACAGTGTCATCAAGAAACACTGGCACATCCTTTGTTCTGACTCTACACTAGGTCCACGTCTCCCTTCAGTACCCCAAGTAATTTTCAGAAGGACCCGTACATTGAAGAACCTTATTGCACCTTCCTTTAAGGATAGCTCTGGTAGTGTTTATTCCATCAGACAGTTTATTACTTGCTTCACCCAGTACGTTATATATGTCCTAAAGTGCCCTTGCGATTTTGGGACAATGCAGAACGAACCATATGTACTTTGCGCACAAGAGTGGGGGAGCATCGTAGGTTCATCATGGTGGTCAAGGATAAACACAGCATATCATGGCATTTTGTCATTTTTCGTGGGAAGCATTTATAAAGAACCCTCTGTTTTGGCCATTGAGCATGTAACCAAGGCATTCCTCAAAGAGTGAAAAAGTACCAAAGACATTGGATCAGAATTTCATAAGGAGGGGGGGGGGCGTGACCGAATGGAGTCAGCTGTGAGTGAGTGAGCGAGCATGAAACACAGGTGTCCCATCCTACCTGCACTCCTCTAATCCTTCTCCCAGCTTGCTACACGCCGCCTGCATGAAATCCCCTATTAGAACGAGCCGTCTTGCCGTATGGACACGCCGCCGTATGGACCTTTGCTGCCGCCGATGACGCCTTGAGCTGTGTCTGTGCTTGACGAGAGGAGAGCGTACGCTCCATTAACAGAGCCGCCTGCACTTTTCTTCCTCTCCTCTCAGCTGCCCTCCCCCCGCTGGAGCTTCCAGGTCTGACGCTGTGGAGGGACCTGCAACGGACAGCGCCGGCGTGGTTCATCCCATCAACTCACCTCGCTGAGCACCCCCCTCGCTGAAGCAACAGATCCCTGGGGAGCCGTGAGTAGCCTGAGCTTAAGCTCAAAACTTGACCTGACATAGACTCTGTGGCTGTTCCCCAGGACAATCTGACCTTCCATGGCTTAAGCAGCGGTCAGCTGCATACTGGAATGTGGTAACTGCGAGAGCTGGCATAGGGGGTAATACACCAAGAAACCCTCTTAGAGACCCCCCCTTGCTGGACCGTGATCTGCCTATTTTGAAGTAATAGGGGTCCAGGAGTGTAATTGGGTGCTTAGAGCCCCCCAAACGGGATCCCTGGTGCTTGTAGTGGTTTGCTTTTATTATCTGGAAGTACAGCGAAAGGGAAATAGCAAGGAGCTCCCTGTGAACCCGGACTGTAAAGTTGTGCTCCCCCTTCCACATTTTCTGTGCTCCTATCAGTGTGTGTTTACTTTTATCCACTTTAATAAGGACATTGTGTGGCATAGCGACCCGGGGGGGGGGGTGCCGATGTGAGCTTGGGCCTCTTGCTGTGGGTGTTCCGCCCTGATCCACGATCCTAGCTCCCCTCTCTGTGCCTTTTTTTTTCCTCCTTTTTTTTTTTCACAAGGCTGTTAAAAAGCATTGACTTGGCTGGATCACTATAAGCTGGGAAGGAGAACGGGGGGAAAAACCCCTTTTCTCGGTGACTCAATAAACCCCCTTTTTTTTTTTTTGCCCCTCCCCCACCACCTGTAGAGTTTACCATGCTTAGTAAACGTGCTGCTGACGAGATGGTGCATCAAGAAGGGGCTCAAAAAACACGCTCAGCTAAGGAGAAAGCAAACCAGGTGTCTGCGGCGGCGGCCGCAGCCGCCGCTGCAAAACTTGAGCGTTTTGCCCATGCCCATGCTCCCACACAATCACCAAGCAAGGGGGGGCACCAACTATCAGGGCCACAAGTAAAAACTCAGGGGCTGGCTCCCGACAGAAGAAACTCTAGCCAACTATCATTAAACGCCACAACTCAACCTGCCAGAGGAACCGCGAGCAATAAAGATCCCGGGGAGGGTAAGGCGGCACTGGCGGCAGCAAGCTCATTGGCATGCCCTATAATAGGGGGCCAGGAGGAGCCCACACTTAGGGCCATACTTGAAGCCGTTAATGCCTGCAAGGACTCTATATCTGGCCTGGATAGCCAATTGAATGGCATAAAAATTGAGCTAATTTCAATGAGTCAGTTACTGAGTAGCACAGTGGAAAGGACTACGGCGCTCGAGGGGAGGTTAAGTACGATCGACGACGAACTCCCCCCACTACAGGAAAAAATCATAGGCCTACAGAAGCAAATGGCCAAACAGGCCGCTAAGCTTGATTAACTAGAAAACAGAAGTCGCAGAAGCAACGTGCGCCTAATAGGCCTACCCGAGAGGAGCGAGGGCCCCAATCCTGTAGTCTTTTTGGAAACCTGGCTCAAGGAAATATTTGGGGATTCCTCTTTTACGCCATTATTCGCGATCGAGAGAGCCCATCGAGTCCCTACCAGACCCCGACAAAATGACGAACGAGCTCGCCCAATATTACTGAAATTTGTAAATTACAACGACCGTGCGATTTTACTCCGCAAGGCTAGAGAACTGGGGGACATTTTCTTCAATGAGGCTAGGGTTTCTTTCTACCCGGATTTCTCCCCGGACCTCCAGAAACTCAGGGCAGAATTCATTCCAATTAAACGTACTCTTCAGCAACATAAAATTGTATACGCCCTGTTGTACCCCGCCCGCTTGCGGGTGACTGCTTTGGGCTCAACCTTGTATTTCAATACACCTGCCGAAGCCGAGAGATGGTTGGAGGAACATAGAGAAGATCTATAAGATCTATAAGAGAGCCATGGACACGGGTTATGGGGGGGGGGGGGGGGGGGGGGGGTGGGCGATGGAGGGCCTAAGCTATTTGGTGTTGCCATATGTGTTTTTTTGGGTCTTTGTGCCCTCCCTCTTCCCCCTCTCCCCCCCCCCTCTCTCTGCCCCCCCCCCCCTTTTTTTTTTTCTCCTTTTTTTTTTGGCTTTCCTTCCCCCTCCCCCCTTTTTTTTTATTTTATTTATTTATTTATTTTTTATTTCTTCCTTCTTTTCCCTACCTTGAACTATGACATTGTCCACTACACTAACGGTATTGAGTCAGGGGGGTGGGGGGAGGGGGGTCGAGGGGAATATCACTAATTATATTAATAATGTTTTCTGCACCATTGCACTGATATCTGACCAGGACTGGGGGTCAGAGGTGGGGCTTCTATAGATGCTCCTACCTCTCCCCTTGTCCACCTGATGGTTAATATATAGTCACCATCCAGTAGGATACTCCCTTTTTTTTCCCCTCCCTTTTTTTTTTTTTCCTTTTTCTCCTTTCTTTCCTCTTTCTTTCCCTATTTTGAATAAATTACACTGCATTATTGCCTATTGCACCAACGACACTGGGCTGGGGGAAGGGGGGGTGGGGTTGACGGGGATATCACCAATTGTAATTGCTTTTTCTCTTCTTCTATTCTTTGAAATTGGTTATTTGTCAATTACATTACAAATGTCTTATAATAATAATGGGTTTTTTTTTTTCTTCGCACTGATATTGGACCAGGATCGAGGGGCAGAGGTGGGGCTCCCGTGGAAGCCTCTACTTCTGCTTCTCGCTCACTTAATGGTTAATACATTGTCAATTGAACAATGGGGTGGGAGCATAGTGGGCACTAGGGGGGGGGGGAGAACGGGAGGGAGGACTCCACATCTTCCCCTTCCTCTCTTCCCTTCACCCTGTCTAGGAGGGTAGGATATTTGTTGGTATATTATCATTTTAACGTTGATGCCACTGGGAAATGGTCGGACTAGTATTGTTCATCTAACACAGCATTTTGGTTGGGATGGGACACCTGTGTGGGTGGGTGGGAGTTGTATGGTTGGGTCGCATACAAGCCCCGTGGGGGTGGCCCAGTCGGGCATGGGGGGAGGGGGGCGAGGGATTGGGAGGGGGGGGGTTGGTAGGTTTAGGGAAGATGGGCATGGGGGGAGGGGGGCGAGGGATTGGGAGGGGGGGTTGGTAGGTTTAGGGAAGACTGGGGCTACACACACTACTGGTGCCTATAGAGTCGGTGGAGGCTGGTGCGTGGGGGGGGGGTGGTGGGGGAACTGGGGGGGGTGGGGAGGGGACGGGTAGGCTCATCGGTTCGCTGTTGGGCCCCCCCCCCCCCCCCCTGCGTCCTACGGTTAAACCTATTATGGAGGGTAATAGAGTAAATCTGGTCTCATGGAATACCCGGGGTCTGGGTAGCTCAAATAAACGTGCGTTGGTCCTGTCGGCACTGGACGGGAGGGGACCCGGAATACTGCTGTTACAGGAAACGCATCTTACTCCTGACACAGCTTCCCAGTTATCTAGTCGCAAGTTTCCGGCCCAATACCACTCATTTCACTCCTCCTATTCCAGGGGAGTGAGTATTTTGGTAGGGAGAGGAGTACCTTTCTCCTGTAGCGAAATCTCCACTGACGAACAGGGTCGCTATATATTTCTGTCTTGCCTGATTGGCAGTCAACCTTACATTTTAGCAAATATCTATATACCTCCCCCTTTTAAGCTCGAGGTCTTGTACAAGCTACTTGAGTTCGTCCTGGATAAACCAGGCACTCCAATGATAGCACTAGGGGACTACAACGAGGTGCTAGATACGAGACTAGACAGATTCCCTGTGCCCGCTAGACTTAGGGTGGGGGAGGGGAACCGCCTGTCACGGTTTTTGAGGGAAATAGGGTTAAGCGATATATGGCGCATGCGCCACCCATATGATAGACAGCACTCCTGTTTCTCAGACTCCTACCGTACCCTCTCTAGAATTGATATGGCCCTGGGGAATGACGAGGTGAATTTGTTGGTGAGAGACATAGAGTATGGCTTGAGAGGGATCTCAGATCACTCCCCGCTGACGCTCAATATAAGTACCGGGGGCAGAGCCAGCCATAGGGAATGGATGATCAATCCCTGCTGGCTTGAATTGATTGACAATCCCTGCGACTTGACCACCAGCATAAGGGAGTTTATACAAATAAACGCGGGTACAGCGCTGCCTGGAGTGATCTGGGATTCCTTAAAGGCCTATCTAAGAGGACTGCTAATCCAGAAGATGGCAGCAATTAAGCGGCGGTCGAGAGAGCAAGAAAGGGAAGCTAGAAACGAGGTAACCTTAGCAGAACGCCGCTATGTAGAAAATCCGACCCCTACTAGCGAGGGGGAATGGCTTAATAAACAACAAACCTATAAAATGCTACTTATTAAGAAAATGGAGAATAGGCGAATCTTTCAGCGCCAATATTATTTTGGGGAAGGTGAAAGGGTCGGCCACGCCCTCTCTCTTCTGGTCAAAACCAATAATTCCCCTTCAACAATCCCGACAATCAGGAGGGCAAACAGGGATTTGGTTACCGATCCATTGGAGATAACAAACCTTATTGGCAACTATTACAAAACTCTCTATAAATCCTCTAGGAAAGGGAGCGAGACAGCAGTATCTGAATTTCTACAGCAGATAACATTCCCAAATCTATCAGAAAATGACAATACGGAATTGGAGGCGCCAGTAACTATAGAGGAACTGAGACTTGCAGTGGCAGCAATGCCCAATCAAAAGTCCCCGGGCCCCGACGGGTTGCCAATAGAGCTATACAAACGGTATGGCGAGGTATTGTTGCCTCAATTGTTGGAAACTTTGAGATGGGCATTGGATGGGGGTAGATTGCCCACCTCGATGCTCGAGGCCAATATCATCCTGATACTTAAAGACGGGAAGGATCGGCAGGAAGTTACCTCGTACCGCCCAATTTCGCTGCTATGCTCCGATATTAAGATCTTAGCGAAGGTTTTAGCGACTCGACTAAACAAATGCATACATAAGCTAATCCACCCGGACCAGTCAGGTTTCATTCCAGGCAGGTCAACTAGCACCAATATTAGAAGAGTCTTTCTTAATATGCAAACCCCAACGGACAACGCAAGCCCCAAGGCCATCTTGGCCTTGGATGCCGTTAAAGCGTTTGACAGCCTGGAATGGGACTACTTATGGCAGGTCCTGGAGCGATTTGGTTTTGGGCCTGCCTTCATTAAATGGATTAAACTTTTATACAACGAGCCTAGAGCTAAAGTCAGAGTGGGTGGGGACTACTCCGAGTTGTTTCAACTGGAAAGGGGGACGAGGCAGGGATGTCCCCTGTCTCCCCTCCTTTTTGTACTGGCAATGGAACCCCTGGCGATCCTGACGAGAATGCGTCCGGATCTCCAGGGATTCCGGCGCCAGCTAGGGGAGGAAAGAATCGCATTATTCGCCGACGACGTTTTATTTTTTATTGGCGACATTAACTCTTCGGAGAAATATAAGTAAAAGGTTAGACACCTCAATGTTCTGTGGCTGTGTCTATCAAATACTTATAGCAGCGCTAGGTGATAGTTTTTCAACTTGATTTGAAAAAATAAACGTTTAGTGTATATATAAATACAAAAAATAAACAATCAGACATTGCCTAAAAAGAGGTAAAGAAAATTGCACCATAAAGAATCACCTTTACATTACGCCTTAAAGTGCTAAGTGCATAAATTGATAAATTAAAAAGTGCACGTGAACAAATAAATAAATGAGTTTGATCGATATGTGGATGATCGATATATGGATTGCACTGCGTGTTTTCATCAAAAATTAAAACATATAGTCCGCGTGACAAACTAACGATCCTCCAATCTGATGGATCAGCAATATGGCGAAAGTGACAGTTCAAAATAAGCATGCGACAATCGATTCTGTGTTGATTCTCCGTGAGTGATCCACAACTTCCACCTTAGGTGACACCGTGTTAAAGGGATTGACCCCTTTTGGGGGTACACTCACCAGAAGTATATTTAAAATACGCCTGTAGTATTATACCCCGAGGACCTTCTCCACCAGCATCAGCTACAGAATTCACCCGCGCATGGATACCTCCAGTACATCAGACTCCTTCTCCAGTGTTATATCCCCCTCAGCGTGGTTATTTACAGTTGTGCATGTAATTAAACAAGGGGCCACATAGCGTAATATTGCTAAAAATTCATTTATTAAAAATATTATTTCCCCTAAACAAAGAACTTCCCCCTAGTGGGTTAAGCGTACCAGAAATAGTTAAAATATCAGCATTTAGATAAATAATGGAAGAGAAAAATAAGGAATTGGCAGCACCAAAAAAACACAATTTAGAGTGGTCATTCATATCTGGCTTTCACGGCCAGTATGAGGAAGTTGAACGGATTTTTAAAAAACATTGGCACATTTTACTCTTAGACAAGAAACTAATGACTGCTTTACCTACAGCTCCGCAATTCATTTACAGAAAAGCGCCGAACTTTGGAGACAAAATAGTGAAAAGGGTTATCGATCCTCCCGAAAAACCACCCACATTTTGGGACCAAAATGTTTTTTTCTCGTGTAGGAAATGCAAGGCCTTTCGAGAGGTGGCCCATCCGATTAGGAAATTGGAAAATTTTACATCCACATCGAATAATAATAGCTTTGCAATTAAGCAGTTTATTACGTGCAATAGCACTCATGTGGTGTACGCTCTAAAATGCCCATGTGGTCTCATCTATATAGGTCGTACAAAGAGACAACTAAAGATACGCATAGCGGAACATATACACAATATAAAAATTGGTTATAGAGATCACAATGTCTCACTACATTTTAAAATGAAACATAACATGGACCCCAAAGGGTTACAATTTTGGGGCATTGAGCAGGTACTACCCCATTGGAGGGGCATACATATGGTGCGGGAGCTGTCAAAAAGGGAGACCCAATGGATTTATTCGGTGGACGTACTCTCTCCAAAAGGTCTAAATATAGAGTTAGATATAAACTGCTTCATAAGCGACACATAACTGCATACCCACCCTATAATCTGCACACTTAGGAGGCCCAATACACCTCCCAGGTTATACACATCACAAGCTCCCATGATGTATATTTCGGATTGTTTGTCATGCTCTTGATTGTACCAGGATGTTAAAGGAATATTAACATTAACCGCATAATGTCAGAAAATAATTTTGTGTGATAATCCGCCGCTATAGATAGGGCCCAAATGGTACTCTATTATATGGTATTCTACTACTACAGATGGGGCCGGATAATGTATATAATGTATGTGGGACTATTCCCATATACGCTATGATTTACATATATTGCTCCATGGCTTAAATCTAATATATGTCCCCCCTCTGTTCAATCCATCATCAATGGCACACAATACGTCCTTGTCCATTTTTAAACTATTTTTAAACTAATTTTAAATTATTTTTAAATAATTTATAAATTATTTTAATCAATTTCATTACATTGTAAACTCTTTTATTATACTCTCCTTTATATACGTTTTTATTAATGGAAGGGATTAAATTAACATAGTTTTTAGTTAATTTTATGAGTATATAAATAGTTGCATTTTAAATTTACTCATTTTAACATCACGCACACAGCAGTTGTCATACCTGTAGTGCACCAAATATGATCTATATAATTATAAACAAATTTTTGTTTGCGGAGGGGCCCGCACTAACATTCTGTTGTTGGTGCGCCAGGTTCAAAAGTCTAGTATTAACACATAAAACGACCTGCACCAAGATGATAGTTGCCGGTACAAACCAAACCCCCCCCCTTTTTTATAGGGGTATATATATTACATATTTTTTCTATTTTTTCTAGATTGCCTAAAATCTTCTAGTATGGATAGCATAACCCAGCTGCACAATATGTTCATGTTCCTATAACATCGCATTAGATGTGCAGAACAGGGTAATTTGGGTGACTTCAGGCACATCCATATCTATTCTCCATCCTAAAATACATACAGATAAACCAATAAAGTTCATGTATGAACATATATAAATACTGTCAGCTGGTTCAACGTGTATTTATACACACGTCCCTACAGCACACTCTCAAATCAGGGATAATGGACACTCACGAGTCATCCACATAACCCGGTCTACACGCTGTAATACCCAGTGTTAATGTAGTTTATTGTTCATGCTACAAAGTATGGCTGTCATCAATATGTATTTATGAACAATTTTGAATGTAAAGGTTGTTGGTAAACTACACGGACGGTGAGGTTCCATCATGCTGGGACTGTCCGCAGTGGGCCTCTAGTGTTGACTACAGGGCTTGATAATGTCGACGCCCATTGTGGAACAGATCCGTCTGCTGATTGGATGTTTTCCTCAGCCCACAGTGTATTTATACCTCACTTCCTGCCTGGTGACCTACGCCCTTGAGAAGAAGTCGGAAATGACGAAACGCGTCAGGCCGTATGTCAACAGGAAGTGACGTCATACGTTTGCGGTCCACGGTGCGCTCCAGCGGGTCCGGACAGGAAGGACGCCACTCTTTCTCTCTCAGGAAACAGGAAAGGCTCCACATCCGGCGCTAGTGAGCAGGCACAGTACCGTCCATACATTTATCTAAATGCTGATATTTTAACTATTTCTGGTACGCTTAACCCACTAGGGGGGAGTTCTTTGTTTAGGGGAAATAATATTTTTAATAAATGAATTTTTAGCAATATTACGCTATGTGGCCCTTGTTTAATTACATGCACAACTGTAAATAACCACGCTGAGGGGGATATAACACTGGAGAAGGAGTCTGATGTACTGGAGGTATCCATGCGCGGGTGAATTCTGTAGCTGATGCTGGTGGAGAAGGTCCTCGGGGTATAATACTACAGGCGTATTTTAAATATACTTCTGGTGAGTGTACCCCCAAAAGGGGTCAATCCCTTTAACACGGTGTCACCTAAGGTGGAAGTTGTGGATCACTCACGGAGAATCAACACAGAATCGATTGTCGCATGCTTATTTTGAACTGTCACTTTCGCCATATTGCTGATCCATCAGATTGGAGGATCGTTAGTTTGTCACGCGGACTATATGTTTTAATTTTTGATGAAAACACGCAGTGCAATCCATATATCGATCATCCACATATCGATCAAACTCATTTATTTATTTGTTCACGTGCACTTTTTAATTTATCAATTTATGCACTTAGCACTTTAAGGCGTAATGTAAAGGTGATTCTTTATGGTGCAATTTTCTTTACCTCTTTTTAGGCAATGTCTGATTGTTTATTTTTTGTATTTATATATACACTAAACGTTTATTTTTTCAAATCAAGTTGAAAAACTATCACCTAGCGCTGCTATAAGTATTTGATAGACACAGCCACAGAACATTGAGGTGTCTAACCTTTTACTTATATTTCTCCAATTTTATTGTCATTTAAGCAGCTGCTACTAATTGTATTTGAGTACACCACTGAAATCAATTATTCACAATCACATTTTACATTTTATATCTATTTAATTATTTATAATTTAGTATCTAGTAACCACATGTATTACATTGTATATTTATTTATTTATTTATAATTTAGTATACACAGTGATACACCGAATATTTATTTATTTATTTATTCACTCACACAATATATAATTATTTATTTATTTATATATTTGCCTACTATATCATTATCTGGGGTCTACACCACTTATCACCCCAAATATTGTAAGCACACACACCCAAGTAGCGCAGAGAGGTGTTGAGCATAGGAGGGCGGAAAGCTTAAAACACCACTTCTTCACGACATTAACTCTTCACTCGAGGTAGTGATGCGCATGATGGAGGAATTTGGGCAACACTCCGGTTTAGCCATCAATTGGAGCAAGTCAGCCCTGCTACCGCTGGCTCGGTGTGGCGATCAGACACCCACTATAATCCCTGCCCTCAACGTGGTGACCAAGCTCAAATACTTGGGGGTGTGGATTTCTAGCGACACAAACCATTATATCAGTGATAATCTAGCCCCGTTATTGTCTAAACTAAAACAAAAAGTGGATATATGGAGTCGCCTTCCCCTATCCATAGCAGGGCGCTGCAATTTAATTAAGATGATCTGGCTCCCGCAAGTTCTCTATATTCTCCATAACTCCCCAGCTTGGATTAGCCAGAAATGGTTTAAGAAGATTGAAACCCTGTTCAGGGACCTAATCTGGAAAAAGGGCCAAGCCCGGATCGGTCTACAAACATTGCAGCTCCCTGTCGGGAGGGGGGGGACGGCGATCCCGCACCCACGACTATATTTTTTGTCGGCTCAACTCCAGCAAATGGCAAATGGCGGGCTCCTGGCAGGCGGGTGCGGTGGCAATAGAATGGCGATACTGGGTGCTCCCCATAACTCATTAATAGAGGCGCTGGAAGCAGACTCGTTCACTTATAGGTGCCCGACGAGCGACTTGATGACTAGAGTATGGAGGGCAGTAAAATTAATAATGGGATACAACGGGTTGAATGAGTATACCCCACTATGGTACAACAAGAACCTAGGGGAAATAATGGGCATAGAGAGATCTCTAGAGTGGGAAAGGCAGGGTATTAGCCGGTTAATCCAGCTATACGAGGGAAACCACTTGAAGTCATTCGAGGACCTGAGACGACAATTCAACATTCCAAATAGGTCTTTTTACAAATACCTGCAGGTCAGACACGGTATTCAGGCCCAATTTAGAACTTCGACTATTAATTGGGTTAAGACTCCCCTATTCCAGGAAATAACGAAGCCGAGACCAATGAGGGGCCTGATTTCCAGGATATATGATATCCTGGGAAACAGAGCTATGAGCACCAAGGGACCTGATAGAAGTAGAAGGGGATGGGAAAAAGACTTAGGGCCAATTACCCCGGAACAATGGGACCGGGTCCTCGAACAGGGTGGCCTGGTATCAATATCCCCCTCGCAGAGGGTTTCCCATCTGTTTCTAATTTACAGAGCCTATTATACCCCTCAAAAATTGTTCAAATTCGGTAGAAAGCCCAGAGACAAATGCCCAAGATGCAAGGCGACAGGCGATCTTCTTCACATGGTATGGAAGTGCCCAAAGTTATTTAGGTATTGGGTAGAAATAGTGGACAGCTTGAATAGAACCTTCGGGACCACCCTGGAACCAGAGGCTAGGACCTGCCTTCTGGGAATCTTTGAGGATGGTAATATATCACCTCCTACCAAAGTCGCCTTGCTGAGATGCCTGTACCAGGCTAGGCGGCTAATAGCGCAGAACTGGCAGGCTAGGACCCCTCCTTCCTCGGCGAAATGGACTGAGTCGATCAACTCCATGATATGGTGCGAGAGGGCAATGTTTATTCGACAGAACAATCTCAAGAAATTTGCCCGTATATGGAGCTCCTGGTTGAGCGAGCTGGGCTACATGCCGAGGGTGGGAGACGACGGGGTGGATAGACTTTCCCCCTCGGCGTCCCCACACCCACAGATCCCTTAAAGTCGCCCTGGCCATCCTCGCCGTGGAGCGGACCGGGGGGCCCCTTCCCTACCTTGGCCCGCGCGCCCGCCCTGCTGACTTTTGGAACTTGGGAACTAGTAGTGTGTGTATAGGGGGGGGGATCCTGGGTGGGATAAGGGGGTGGAGCATCCGACCAGGTAACACGAAATGATCTCTTGTATTAAACTTGTACTATTCACCACAGTATTTATATGGATTATGTGTGTTTTAAAGCTTGCTTGTAAATGCTTTACAAATTAAAATAAAAATAAAAATTAAGAAGTAAAAAAAAGAATTTCATAAGGAGAGGTTAGTAATTGCAGCCTCCATATTTCCTCAGGTTTCTCAAGAATCTAAGAAGGGCTTTAAAATTAGGTCATAGTAATGCAGCAATAAAAAAGGGGTGCAGCAATTAGGTTATTAGACTAATAATGACCAAGTGTTACATTTTTAAACAAGGTTTGTAGATATTTCTTATTTTCTGATCATTTGTCTAAGCTCATGCACATTTCCATGTGAGTTTTTTAAAAATGATATTGTACAATATTTCAATTTGCTTGCAATATGAAACTCTAAAATAGTAATAGCAGCTGCAGCTCGGAAACTTGGGGCACTTGTCTGGCGATTTTGAGTCAGGTGCCAGGGCCTAACAGTGCCTGCAAAATTATTAGCATATTTATTTGGGGAATGTGGATTTTTAGTCAATTCATTTACTCATCTATTTCTTTCTTGCAATTACTAAGGACGGTTATGGTGGAGGAATAAAGGTATAGAGTGCTGCTGGGCAGGGAGTAGTACATAATGTGCTGCCTCTTGTGACATAATTGGGCACAGCATGCCTGCCTCCAAAAGTGAAAAGGAGGAAAGAAATCAAAATAGAAATATGCAATTTATTCTATTATGAATTAAAAAAAAAATCTTAACAATATATTCTGTTATGCTTTCAAGGATTTCTGTTGCTAGAACGTTTACAGAGATTAATTTGTAATTTGAGCAGTTGTTTTATTGGAAAGAATTGGGTTTAATTTTCAAATACACAAACAATTTGCTTTCTTAGTAGGGCCTTGCTTTGGTAACATTTCTCTGATTTGACAGGTGGAATAGACAAATGTCATTCCTGACCTTTTCATTTATACAGCATCTTCAGTCCCATTTTTCATACTAGCACCTGTGCTGCATGAACTGGGAATTTAATCATATTTCATAACCTCTTGAAAGCTAAAAAATAAAAACTATATTAACTGCAGCTAAATCGCTGGGCATGTCTCACATCAATAAAGAACTTTAATTTCTCTAGTGTTTAATCTATACTCAATTAAAAGGCAAGCAGTTATTTACTCACTGTCTCCATATACCAAAGAGAATGAAATTGCTAGACTGGGTACTACTGACATCTGTACTGCATGAAAACTACACTTTGAAGGGGAATTAATGCATTTGTTCATTTTATACATTGCAGGTTTTCTTTCTATTTTCTTCCTCTACCCACAAGAACCACCACACATTTATCCACCCTCTCTACCTATTCAATAAAAAAATCACCAATTTTATTTCCACATCATCAGTACTATGCATGTATAACATGTACTCTTGCAGTTTCTTCTAGATGATTAGCTGGCCATAGATCATCCAGTGTGCTGGTAAAATAAATAAATAAAAAACATTTCCTTTATCCAAGTGAGGAGGATAGTGGAATCCTCCCTGCTGAGACATTGAGACATTGGGGCTGATTTACCAAGCATTTGCGCCATGATTTGTGGCGCACGCCGCCGCGCAACGGCCGTTTTTGTATTCACAAAGCATTTGCGCCTGTAACACAGCGCAATTCCCCATTTACTATGATGTTGCCGGCGCACGGGTGGGCGCGATCTGTGTGCCGCTATAGACCTGGCGCAAGCATACTTCAACTCAGAAAATAAAAGAAGCTGGAAGTGGCAATATTATGGGGGTGATGTGGGTGATGTGAGGAAGTATAGATATGACTGTCCAACTAACAAACATGCCCAAAATAGAACCGAAAATGATCTTTCTCTGAGCAGACTTGCTGTGCCTGCAAATACACTTGTAACTGCGCTAGGTCAATTTATGTACTGCGCATGCGCACACAGCATTTGCACCCGTTCATGTGCTTTTGGTTCACTGCGCCGGCAAAATCTTAGTAAATGTAAAGCCACGTAGGTTCATTTGCATAAGTTGAACAGGCGCACAACTGAACTTGACTTTTTTTTTTTTGCTCTGGTTCACTTCTATGGGTTTTTTAAAGGCTATTTGAACACAGGTCATGTTAGCATTAAGAAATTAAAAAAATGAAGAGAAAAAATGCCTGGTCTGGTATGGATATTAAGGGGAACCCCGCACCAGAAAGAAAATGGCGTGGGGGCCCCCCTTAAAATCCATACCAGGCCCTTCAGGTCTGGCATGGATTTTAAGGGGAACCCCGAATCAAAAAAAAATGGCGTGGGGGTCCACCTCAAAGTCCATACCAGATCCTTATCTGAGAATGCAACCTGGCAGGCCGCAGGAAAAGAGGGGGGGACGAGAGAGCGCCCCCGCCTCCTGAATCATACCAGGCCACATGCCCTCAACATTCGGAGGATGCTTTGGGGTCCCCCCAAAGCACCTTGTCCCCATGTTGATGAGGACAGGGGCCTCATCCCCACAACCCTTGCCTGGTGGTTGTGGGGGTCTGCGGGTGGGGGGCTTATCGGAATCCCCCTTTAACAAGGGAACCCCCAGATCCCGGCCTGCCCCCTGTGTGAAATGGTAAGGGTAACCCTACCATTTCACCAAAAAAGTGACAAAAGAGTTAAAAATGACAGGAGACAGTCTTTGACAAGTCCTTTATTAAAGTCTTCTTTCTTCTGGTCTTCTTCCTTCTTCCTTTCTTCATCCTTCGGTTTCTTCATCTTCTTCCTCCATCTTCTTCTTTCTCCATCTTCTTCTTCCTCCGATCCGCTTCTTCTTGCTCCAGTGTTCTCGTCCGGCATCTTCCTCCACGGCGTCTCTTCTTCGTTTTCGGGCCGCTCTGCGGAATGGGAGGCTCCCGCTGTGTGATGCTTCTCTTATTCTGACAGGTCTTATATAACGGAGGCCGGGGACACCCGGTGACCCCGCCCCCCTCTGATGCATGGAACCGGGGTCCCATTGGAGCAACATATTTACATTTACACCCCTTCATGCATAAGTCTAATGGTTTTATGGCCCTCCTAAACAGGGAGTGGATTGTTCAGGGATGATGTGGCTGAACCTATTCTATCTGTTGAATTTCTGTATAACTGGCTTAATTACTGTCCTGAAAAATTTTCAGTATCCTGTTTTTTTCTTGCCTATTTTTCAATACCAGTGTTAATTTTCACCTCACATTTTGATTTAGTTTTGGCTAAAATACCATTTAGTTTTAGTCATATTTTAGTCATCTGAATTGTTTTCTAGTTTTAGTCAGCTAAATAACATAAGATTTTAGTCAACTAAATCTATAATTTATTTCCTTTAACTAAAATGTAAAACTGAGATTACATAACTGTCCGGATGCCACCCGTCCGGGTTTTTAGTTCAGTTCAGAGTCGGTGCCCGGGTCTCAGCCCGCCTGAAACCCAGACACCCTACTCAGTCGGGATGGTGTGTATGACACATCTGCATTGTAAACGTATTGGTCCAATGGGAGATTTTGTTTTTGACCGATTTTGAAGCACTACAAAAATGTTGCTATGTACCAATGGGTTGGTATTCGGGGCTCTGTATCTTTAAATCTCCACAGTAAAATCATACCGTATTGTAAGATATCATAGAGGGGGGGGGGGGGGGTGTATGACACATCTGCATTATAAACGTATTGGTCTACTGGGAGATTTTGTTTCTGACCCATGTAGAAGTATTGCAAAAATGTCATGTGTAACCAATGGGTTGGTATTTGGGGATCTGTATCTTTAAATTTCCACAGTAAAATCATACAGTATTATAAGATATCATAGAGGGGGTGTGTATGACACATCTGCATTGTAAAAGTATTGGTCCAATGGCAGATTTTGTTTTTGACCCATTTAGAATTGGTGCAATAATGTCACTATGTGCCAATGGGTTGGTATTTTGGGCTCTGTTTTTTTCAATTTCCACAGTAAAATCATACCGTATTGTAAGATATCATAGAGGGGAGTGTGTATGACACATCTGTATTGTAAACGTATTGGTCCAATGGGAGATTTTGTTTGTGACCCATTTAGAATTGGTGACATTTTTCCACTATGTACCAATGGGTTGATATTTGGGGCTCTGCATCTTTAAATTTCCACTGTAAAATCATACCATATTGTAAGATATCATAGAGGGGGGTGTGTATGACAGATCTGTATTGTAAACGTATTGGCCCAATGGGAGATTTGGTTTCTGACCCATTTTAAAGAACTACAAAAATGTCACTATGTACCAATGGGTTGATATTTGGGACTCTGTAGCTTGAAATTTCCACAGTAAAATGATACCGTATTGTCAGATATAAGAGGGGGGTGTGTATGACACATCTGTATTGCAAACATATTGGTCCAATGGGAGATTTTGTTTCTGACCCATTGAGAGGTATTGCAAAAATGTCATATGTAACCAATGGGTTGGTATTTGGGGTTCTATATCTTTAAATATCCACTGTGAAATCATACCATATTGTAAAATATCATGGGGGGGTTGGGTATGACACATCTGTATTGTAAACGTATTGGTCCAATGGCAGATTTTGTTTCTGACCCATTTAGAATTAGTGAAATTTTTCCACTATGTACCAATGGGTTGATATTTGGGGCTCTGCATCTTTAAATATCCACTGTAAAATCATACCATATTGTAAGATATCATAGAGGGGGGTGTGTATGACAGATCTGTATTGTAAACGTATTGGCCCAATGGGAGATTTTGTTTCTAACCCATTTTAAAGAACTACAAAAATGTCACTATGTACCAATGGGTTGATATTTGGGACTCTGTATCTTGGAATTTCCACAGTAAAATTATACCATATTGTCAGAGAGGTGTGTGTATGACACATCTGTATTGCAAACATATTGGTCCAATGGGGGATTTTGTTTCTGACCCATTGAGAGGTATTGCAAAAATGTCATATGTAACCAATGGGTTGGTATTTGGGGTTCTATATCTTTAAATATCCACTGTGAAATCATACCATATTGTAAAATATCATTGGGGCGGGATGGGGGGGGGGGGGGGGGGGGGGGTATGACATATCTGCATTGCAAACGTATTGGTCCAATGGGAGATTTTGTTTCTGATCCATTTAGTAGTGCAAAAATGGCATTTGGGGCTCTGTATCTTTAAATTTCCACAGTAAGATCAAACCAAATTGTAAGATATTATAGAGGGGGTGTGTAGGACACATCCACGTTGTAAACGTATTGATCCAATGGTAGATTTTGTTTCTGACCCATTTAGAAGTACTACAAAAATGTCACTATGTACCAATGGGTTGGTATTTGGGTCTCTGAATCTTTAAATGTCCACAGTATTATCTAGTACAGTAGTGTAAGAGATCATAGATGGGGGTGTGTATGACACATGTATTGTAAAAGTATTGGTCTAATGACAGATTTTATTTTTGACCCATTTAGTAGTGCAAAAATATCAGTTTGTAACCAATAGGTTGGTATTTGGGGCTCTGTATCTTTACACAGTAAAATCATACCGCATTGTAAGATAACATAGAGGGGGGTGTATGTGTGACAACTCTGTGTAATCATTATTGTGTTATCTATTGCACCATCTCATTATCTCTGTTATCCAATATAATATCCAACCAAAAAACTTGTCTGATAGCATGACCACTGATTTGGAACTGTCTGATGGCTTGACTCCAGTTCCCTGTACTATGCTCCTGAGCTCAGCACCTTCTCTCTCTACACAGAGCAGCATTGCCCCCTCTCTCTCCACAGAGCACCAGTGCTCTAGTCTCCCTCTTCAGATCACCACTCCCTCCACAGAGAGCCCCCCTATTCCTCATACAAAGCATTAGTGCCCCCTTCCTCTTGCAGAGCATCAGTGCCTCCATCTCCCTCCACAGAGTGCCAGCACCCTCTCTTCCTCCACAGAGCACCGGTGCCCCCCTCTCCCTCCACAGAGCATCAGTGTCCTCCATCTCCCTCAACAGAGTTCCAGTGCCCCCCCATCCTTCTGCAGAACATCAGTGCCCCCCTTCATGCAGAGCATCAGTGCCCTATTTCCATCTACAGAGGACCAGTGCCTTCCTCCCCCTCCTCAGAGCACCAGTGCCCCCTCTCCATCTATAAAGCATCAGTGTTTTCCTCTCCATCTTCAGAGTGCCAGCACCCCCTCTCCCTCAACAGAGCACCAGTGCCCTCCTCTTCCTCTACAGAACATCAGCACCCCTCTCCTCTCTCTCCACAGAGTGCCAGTGACCCCGCTTTTTCTACAGAGCTCTAGTGCCGCACACTCCCTCCACAGAGTGGCAGCACCCTCATCTGCCTCTGCAGAGCACCAACAGCCCCCTATCCTTCCACAAAGCACCAGTGCCCCATCTTATAGACTGGTTCCGCAAGCCGTTGCTTACAAAATAAAGAAAGCTTGCAGGGAAAATTTCATTTTTGTTGGCTTTATAAATGCTATTATTGCTGCAGCAGCTTATATACACAGTACAGATGTGCTATTATACAGGTAGACTAAGGGGACCTCCAGGCACTATATTGAAAGGATTTTTTATTTTTTATGCTTTCACTTTTGCGGTTGAACTGGATGGACTTGTGTCTTTTTTCAACCTGACTAATTATGTAACTATGTAACTTTAAGCATCAATACATCACTTAAAAATGGCATTTTTTACAAACTGTTTTTTCATTGAAACATGTCCCCCAGGGCAGTACCCGGACCCCCATAACCATTGTATGCCCAATTACTTGCATATAAGCCTTCAATGGTCACTTTTGATTATGACAGTTCGGGTCCCATAGACTTCAATGGGGTTCGTTATTTGGTTCCGAACTTTTGCGATGTTCTAAAGTTCTGGTGCGAACCAAACAAGGGGCCCATCCCTAATGCACTTTATATTGCTATTGTCTAAAAGAGGAAAAGACAGCAGTTAGCGGGAAGAAACAAAGGCATGTGTCAGTGGGAGGAAAAAATGCTTTGCATCAGTGGTCAACGGGAGAAAAAAATCCTCCACAATGTAGTGCACTGGGAACAAGATTAGAGATTTTTTGAATACATTCTGGTGTCTCTTCCACAGACTTTAGATAGAAGTAACAGGTGCAGAAAAATTGGTCTTTGGGTGTGCGTGGCGCCTTCACACCATAACCCTATTGAGGTACTTGATAAAAGCAAGAATTGGCCTTGCTGTCAAATATTTTAATGATATGCACCTATCAAGCAGGTGCAAAAAAAATGTTCTTTGGGTGTTGGTGGCACCTTCATACCGTAACCCTATAGAGGTACTCGTGATGAAAGTAGGAATTGGCCTTGCTGTCAAAGATTGCAATGATATGCACCTGTCAAACAGGTGTGGAAAAATTGGTCTTTGGGTGTTAATTGTGCCCATGAAACCTACACCAACATTTTTTATTCCAGATGAAAATAACACCCACATCACTAGGCAGCCTAGAAGTCCTGCAGGGATTTCACATCCCAAAAACACTTAATCAGGGTTAGGGGAGGGTAAATGGTTCGGCCCGAGCATAAGTTTGGGCTGAACTTTGGTTGTTCGTACATTCGGCGAACAACAAACATTATGAACAAACATTATGCAGTGTTCGCGGCAAATTCAAAAGCCGCGGAACCCCGTTAAAGTCTATGGGATACTAACATGAAAAACCAAAAGTGCTAATTTTATTGTCATAAAAAGTGTTTGGGGACCCGGGTCCTGCCCCAGGGCACATGTTTCAATGCAAAAAAAGTTTTAAAAAAGGCATTTTTTTCAGGAGCAGTGATTTTAATAATGCTTAAAGTGAAACAATAACAATTAAATAATCCTTTAAATATCATGCCTGAGGGGTCTCTATTGTATGCCTGTAAAGTGGTGCAGTTTTCCCGTGTTTAGAACAGTACCACAGCAAAATTATATTTCTAAAGGAAAAAATGTAATTTAAAACAGATCGTGGCTGTAATGAATTGTCGGATCCCTTCAATATAGATAAAACTCATTGAAAAAATGGCATGGATTGCATTAGTCCATTACCAGGCCCTTTGGGTCTGGTATGATTACGGAACCAAAATAAAAAAAATGCATACCAGGCCCTTCAGGTCTGTTATGGACATTAAGGGGAACCCTGCACCAATTTTTTTTTTAAATGGCATAGGGGTCCCCTTCTGGTCTGGTATGGATTTTAAAGGAACCCTGCCGGACCACTCAGTGGCGTAAACGGGTGACACCGCCTTGCTCTGACATCACGTGGTGTCAGAGGGGGGCGGGGTCACCTGTTTACGTCACCAGGTGGCCCCGCCCTCAGCTATATAACAGCTATTATTGAGTGCAGTGTGTGGGAGCCTCCCGTGGAGGCGGAGCTGTTGCATTTTTTTTCTTTTTTTGGTTCGTCGGGCGGCCTGAGATGTATTTTCATTGCGTGACATTATTTTTTTTTTTTTAATAAAGGACTTGTCCCAAAGTGTCTCCTACTATTTTTGACCCTTTTTTTAGTGAATTGGTTGGGGTACAATGTACCCCTTACCAATTCACATGGGGGGGCAGGATCTGGGGGTCCCCATGTTAAAGGGGGCTTCCAGATTCCGATAGGCTCCCTGACCGCAGATCCCACAACCACTGGGAAAGGGTTGAGGGGATGAGGCCCTTGTCCCCATTAACATGGGGACAAGGTGCTTTGGGGGGGACTCCAAAGCACCCCCCATGTTGAGGGCATGTGGCCTGGTATGGTTCAGGAGGGCGCGCTCTCTTGTCCCCCCTCTTTTCCTGTGACCTGCCAGGTTGCGTGCTCGGATAAGGGTCTGGTATGGATTTTGGGGGGACCCCTACGCCATTTTTATTAAAATTTTGGTGCAGGGTTCCCCTTAAAATCCATACCAGACCCTTAAGGTCTGGTATGGATTTTAGGGGGACCCCTATGCCATTTAAAAAACAAAAATTGGTGCAGGGTTCCCCTTAATATTCATACCAGACCTGAAGAGCCTGGTATGGATTTTGGGGGGACCCCTACGCATTTAAAAAAAAAATTGGTTTGGGGTTCCCCTTAATATTCATACCAGACCCAAAGGGCCTGGTAATGGATTGGGAGGGGGGAACCATGCCATTTTTTTCAATGAATTTTATCTGTATTCAAGGGATCCAACAATTCATTACAGCCACAATCAGTTTTAAATGACATTTTTTCCTTTAGAAATGTAATTTTGCTGTGGTACTGTTCTAACACGGTAAAACTGGGCCACTTTACAGGCATACAATAGACACCCCCCAGGCACGATATTTAAAGGAATATTTTATTTTTATTGTTTACTTTAAGTATTATTAAAATCGCTGCTCCTGAAAAAACAGCAGTTTTTAAAACCTTTTTTTCATTGATACATGTCCCCTGGGGCAGGACCCGGGTCCCCAAATACTTTTTATGGCAATAACTTGCATATAAGCCTTTAAAATTAACTCTTTTGATTTTTCATGTTCGTGTACCATAGATTTTAACGGTGTCCGCGTGTTCATCCAAATTTTTTGCCTGTTCGCAAGTTCTAGTGTGAACCGAACCAGGGGGTGTTTGGCTCATCCCTAATCAGGGTCTTTATAGCTGCTGGTAATCCAGGACTGATTCATTTTGATAAATGTCAGACGGTCCACTGAGTCTGTGGACAGACGCGTTCTATTATCAGTAGGGATGGGCCGAACTGACCCCTGTTCGAACTTTCGAACACCGCGAAAGTTCGGACCCCGAATAGCAAACCCCATTAAAGTCAATGGGACCTGCGCGTCAAAAATCAAAAGTGCCCATTTTGAAGGCTTATATGCAAGTAATTGGGCATACAATGGTTATAGGGGTCTGGGTCCTTTCCTGGGGGACATATATCAATAAAAAAAAGTTTGTGAAAAACTTAATTTTTAAATGAGTAGTGATTTTTTGATTTTTAAATTGAAAGCATAAAAATTAAAAATTTCATCCAATATAGTCCCCTTAGTCTACCTGTAGAGTGGCAGATCTGTACCAGGTCTAGAATCTGCTGCAGCAATAATTATTTTGCTTAGCAACAGCTGGGGAGCCAGTGTGTATGATGAGGCCACAATATAGTGTACTGGGAACAAGATTAGAGATTTTTTGACTACATTTCGGTGTCACTTTCACTTTGGATAGAAGTAACGGGGGTGTAAAAATTGGTCTTTGGGTGTCGATGGTGCCTTCCCACCGTAACCCTATAGAGGTACCCTTGATGACAGCAAGAATTGCCTTTGCTGTAAAAAATTGCAATGATATGCACCTGTCTAACAGGTGAAGAAAAATTGGTATTTGGGTGTTAATTGTGCCCATGAAACCTTTACCAAAAACATTCTCCCAGATAAAAATGATAGAACACCCTCAAAACTAGGCAGCCTCGAAGTCCTGCAGAGATTCCACATCCCAAAAAGAGATAATTAATCAGTGACATCGGCATCAAGGGCTTCATAGCTGGTAATCAAGGACTGAAAAGTCTACGGAGTCTGTGGACAGACGAGTTCCATGATCAGTAACTAAACCTCCTGCAGCACTGAGTGTCCGTTCCGAAAGCACGTTGAATGCAGAGCAGCCCAACAACTCAATAGCATACTGGGCAAGTTCTGGCCAGTGGTCTATTCTCATGACCCAGTAAGTCAGTGGATCATAAGCTGGAAAGCTCTCCATCTCTGTTTGGGCCCTGAGGTAATCGCCCACCATGTGATGCAGACGCTGCCAATGGGCTGACAGCCCTGGTCAGAAATGCTCTCCAACGTTCCTCTCTTGACCAACAGAAGACTCAAAACTACCTTTCCATGACACTGTAACCTACTGGATTCAGGAAAAATGTTCAATAAAATCCTCTTTAACGTGTCCTCAAAAGATTTGAGACCTTCCTATTATAACAGTGGTCAAGGAGGGTTGCCAACCAGTAATCATCCTTTATGCCACATATTCTTGGGTCCTTTCGCAGTCTTTGAAGCATGAGGTTGCCCATGCGCCTCAAATTAGCAGAGGCTTGAGAAGCAGACTCCTCTGGGTCACTCAGGATGAGAGCATCTGGAACTTCCTCCTCCCAGCCATGTACTACTCCCAAGGGTCCTGGGGTTGGAAAGCCATTGCTTACAGATTGACGCATGTCTTCCTCTTCTTCAAAGCCTGAAAGTGCCAGAATCCTCCTTCTCATCCTCCTCCCCTCTCTCCTCCTGTGTGTTCTGTTACATAGGAATGATGGTGTCTGGATAAAGTGGGCCTTGAGAGGAAAGGAAGTCCTCCTCTTCCTCCTGCTGCACTGTCCATAATGTCATGCAGAGTCTGCTCCAGCAGGAACACAACAGTGATTGTGTCACTGATGCATGCACTATCACGGCTCCTCAAATGGTAACAATACAGTGCATGCATCCTTAATGACCAGTCATTGGCGTGGGGAAAAAAGCAGAGGCGGCCTGAGCCTGTCGTCATGCCATATCCGCACAGGTACTCGTTGATGGCCCTCTGCTGCATGTATAGCCGCTTCAGCATTGCCAAATTTGAGTTCCACCTGGTAGACATGTCACAAATCAGGCGGTTTACGGGCAGGTGGAATTCCCGCTGAATATTAGCCAGCCGAGCACTAGCTGTGTATGACCGCCTGAAATGTCTACAGACTCTTCTGGCCAGCTTTAGCACATCTTGCAACCCTGGGTACGTATTTAGGAAATGCTGCACCACCAAATTGAGGACATGTGCCAGGCATGGCACATGTGTCAACTTTCCCTGTCTAAGGGCGGACAGGAGGTTTAAGCCATTATCGCACACCCCGATTCCTGGCTCCAGCTGGCGTGGTGTGAACCACCTCTGGGCCCGTCCCTGCAGAGCTGTAAGAATCTCTGCTCCAGTGTGGTTCCTGTCCCTTAAACACACCAGCTGAAGCACTGCATGGCACCTTTTAGCCTGACTCATGGAATAGCCCTTTGACCGCTTAGGGCGTACCTGATGTTAATAGGACAATTCTGCAAGGAGGGCATGGAGGTGGCAGAGGAGGAGGAGGAGGGGATAGTGCCAAGGGAACGTCTGCCTCTCCTTGTTGTCCTCCCAGACATTATTGGGAGGGAGAGGGTGGTGCTTATAAGCAAATGTAAAGAAGAAGTGGAAATCTTTACGTCAATGCACTTTACTCAATCAATAGCAAACGAGAACCCTCTAGCGGGACTTTAAAGAGGTGATAACTCAAAAAATGTGTATGGAAGCAAGAAATATGTAAAATTTATAAGTTGAAGGTACAAATGTCTAAAAGAAGAATCAATACATAGGGAGTTTGTATCTCAAGTTTACAAGTACAATATAATATAACCACATGAAATCATAAAAAAACACTTAGTTTACATCACTCTTGTGCAAGTGTAAAGAGTGAAACTCTACACGTTATGAGATTATGCGTCATTCCTCTTCATCAGGAGCAAGTGGTAAGGAGGTTTATGATAGCTTCAATTCAAAAAATACCAATAAGTACAATATATATGCATACAACTGTTTGAAAAACAGAAAATTCCTTTATGTATAGGCAGGCACTTGATTTTATAGATTTAAGATTAAAAATCAAAGATTAAAAACCATATCTACTGACCAGTTATGTGGAAACAGATATCTTGAGTATGAAGTAAAGGATAAAAGACAAAACACAAGGAAGAGAAAGCTGCGCTGAGCTCCACGGTGTCTCAAAAGACAGGAGCACTACCGGCCTGACAGCAATGGACATCAAAAGGGGGGAACAATAGTGAGGGAAAGAGGCCCGACCTACAGCCAAAACATCCGTGGTTAGGATGTAGATCAGGGATGCCCAACCAGTGGCCCACGGAGCCTTCTGATGTGGCCCACTACCTCCTGCTTTGGGATAGCAGGTTCTCAAGCCCAGATCGTGGGTTGCCGACCCGCCATCCCAGAGCATCAGTGTTTTAAATGAAGCCAGCAGTAGAGGAAGCAAGTGGCTGTGGAATCTATTAGTCATATAGAAGACATAGGGTAAAAGAGTAAAGATCAATATTTAGGGAAAAGGCAGATGTCAAAAGGAACATAATATATTCCGAAAAATTGGGTCTCGTCTGTATTAGTCGATTCATCTCAGAGACCCATAGGGATGATCATACTTTGAATCAATTTGTTGTTGATGCGCTGCATTTTATCCTACAACACAACTATTTCTCATTCAATGGTTCCCACTTCCTCCAGGTACAGAGCGTAGCAATGGGGACTTGCTGTGCCCCATCCTATGCCAATCTGTACCTGGGGGAGTGGGAATGTATGATAAACATCTGAGAGCATGTCTGCATTCCATGATTGTAAACTGCTTTGGTACAGATATAAAGACAATATTTTTCAGGTATGGAATGGCTCTTCTGAGATACTTCACTCCTTTTTTCAGTCCATCAATGACAATCTTTTCAATTTACATTTCACTATGAAATATGACAGTGACTCCATCACTTTCCTTGATGTCCAGATACACAAGGACAGTGATGGTTTAATAACGAGTAGTCTCTTCCGTTAGCTTACAGTGGGTAATTGTATTCCACACAGCTTTCACCCTAGATCTATTGTTACTTCAATACCATATAGACAGTACCTGAGGATCAGGCGTAACTGTACAAATGACACTACCTTTGAAAAGCAGGCAGATGCGGCGCATGCGCGGATGCCTGAGCGGGCGGACGTCCTGCGGGGACATAAATCCAAAAATAAAGCGCCACTATCTAAAACGGCGCAGGGATAGACGATCGAACCTGAGAATAAGAGGAATTCCTGAGACTGTCCTTGATCTCCCGGCTACTATAACAGCCCTTTTTCAAGAATTACAGCCTGGTATACCTGTGGAAAGACTAGAATTCGATAGAATTCACAGAGCTCTAGCCCCCCGCAAAACAAATGGCCCACCAAGAGATATAATTGCTAAATTCCACTACTACAGAACCAAGGAGCAACTATTGGCGGCTGCTAGGGACAAAGAATCTCTGCAATTTCAGGGTTACCCATATCAGCTTTTTGCTGATATATCTCCTCTCACAGTTGCTAAAAGACGTGCACTTAAGCCCCAGTTGCAAATCCTGCAACAACACCATATTACCTATCGTTGGGGATTTCCCTTTTCTCTAAAATTCACCTTTCTTGAAACTAAGTACATCTGTAGGTCCCCGGAAGACTTGCAATCTGCCCTGGTCGAAATGGGCATCGCAGATAGATCCACTTCAAACGATCATCCACGCAGACGTCCAGCCTCAATCCCTCCTCAGCAGAAAAAAACCACTACACCCTCTGCAGGAGCTTCTTCATCTTCTCAACATATTCCCAAACGTGGACGATTCGAAAATCAATCCCCCTCCAACGAGGATTCTATGGACTGAACTTCTAACCTAGTCCATCCTGCTAATACTTACTACCAGCATCATTTGCTGATTGAAAATTTAAAAAAATCCCCAATACTCCCACACCACTTTCTGATATCTATTAGGAAATTTTTAGTCGAGACTTGACCATTCTTTTTCTAATATGCCTTCTAGGACCCAGTGTCTAAAGTATAGATACCTGACTTTCTTTTATTTTTTTTTTTTCCCTATTTCACTTTCCTACCCATATTGGTATTTATACTAATAAATGTATAGTGACATCCTTATATTCTATTTTCTGTTTAGGTCCTTATACAAAGCGGACTTTTAGTTGTTAAAATTTTTTTTTATATAATCTCGTGGTCCTCCGGTGCTATTCCTCCCTCAGGAAATTCTTGTTGCCCCCTGTTCCATCTTCAGATACCTGTTAGGACTATGCGGGTCTCTGATGATGGCTCTGGAACCTCTCGGAACATGCTGAATATGTTCTGTAGACGTTCCCACACCCTGTGTTATTACCTTTTACTATTGCTAATATGCTATTATAAAAGGGTTGATCTTTTTTCATTTTTTTTTTATTTCTACTCTATTTTTTTCTGTTTTGCTTTCTCTAATCTTTTCCCTCTCCAGGTGGTGATTACGAACCTAGAAGTAAGTCATGTTTATATTCTTATAGTAATCTATAATTTACAGTTATGGCTCCCATAAATATTCTGTCTTTAAATGTACAAGGGTTTAATATTCCACATAAACGTACAAAAGCTATGCGCACTTTTCATGCTAAAAAGGCTCACATTATATGCCTACAGGAAACTCACTTTATAGACAAGGCTCATCCAAAATTCCTCTCCTCCACATATCCACAATTTTATGTTGCCTCTGCTCCCGTTAAACAACGGGGAACTCTTATAGGTTTCCACCGCAGCACTCCATTCACCCTTGTGTCACAACTGAATGATCCAGAAGGTAGATACATTTTGATTACAGGTTACCTTGCTGACGACCCTATCACGGTCGTCTCTTATTATGCTCCCAACAAACAACCATTAGCTTTTATGTCTCATCTCTTCCAACTTATCGAGACACATAAATTTGGTACATTGGTCCTATGTGGAGATTCTAATGCTACAGTATTCCCCTTCCTTGACAAATCTCCAATTACCCCTAATACGAACTCTGCTAAGACGACTCTCCAACCCCTGCTGACAGCCCACAAATTGGTAGACACATGGAGAGAACTTAATCCCACCAATAGACGTTATACACACTATTCGTATCCACACAAATCATTCTCCCGTATCGATCACATCTTTGTTCCAACTAGTTTATTACCAGAAATACTATCCTCTAAAATTATTCCATTACCATGGTCAGACCATTGTGCAGTTTTTACCACCCTAACCTCAACTATACCCAGATCCCACGATACAACCTGGAACCTAAATGATACTCTACTAACCCATCCATCCCATAGATTGCTAATCGAACAAGCGTTGTCTGATTACATCTCCTCTAATGATACAGGCGATGTCTCTTCCCTGACATTATGGGAAGCTCATAAATCTGTCATTCGAGGAAATCTTATCCGTCTAACTTCAACACTCAAAAGAGAGCGTAAACTTATGTTCGCAAAACTGGAAAATACTTTCAACACATGTCACTCAGTCTTTCAATCCTCTCCAACTGTTGATAATCATACAAAGCTTGATAAAGCAAGACTGGATCTAGACCTTTTTTTAACAGATTCAGCCGACAAGCTTATGAGTAAACGCCAACATACCCAGTATCTCAAAGCCAACAAACCTGACACTCCTATGGCACGTAGTTTAAAAATGTTACAAAAAGTGCAGTCCTCTTTCAGACTTAGGACTACACGTGACGGATATACTAGCAATCCGGTAAAAATACTGGAGGTATTCCATTCCAAACTATCTAAACTATATTCCTCTTGCCAAGAGTTTGACAAATCAAAAGCAGATACTATGTTTTCCAATATTAGTCTTCCCACCCTTGATCAACCACAACGTGATAATCTTGAACGCCAAATAACTACCCCGGAAGTCCTGAATGCGATCAATCAACTAAAACTTAATAAAAGACCAGGCCCTGACGGTTTCTCAGCATTATACTATAAGCAGTTCTCACATATACTAGCGCCAATCCTGACCAGAGCCTTCAATTCCATCCTTGAAAATCATTCCTTCCGCACAGAAACACTCACCTCCATTATAGTAATGATTCCTAAACCACACTCAGACACAACTACATGGACAAATTATCGCCCTATATCACTACTCAACCTTGACATTAAATTATTAGCTAAGATATTAGCTACCCGCCTCAACAATATTATAGGTCAATTGATACACCGTGATCAAACCGGCTTTATGCCAAAAAGGCAGGCAGGTGACAACATCAGACGTGCTCTTCTACTCATGAACGCAGCTAAATCTAGACATATTCCTTCATGTCTTATATCTTTAGATATTAAGAAAGCGTTTGATTCTGTCACTTGGCCATATATGCAGTATACGTTACAAAAATGGGGTTTTGGTAATCATTTTCTAAAATGGATCTCTTCGCTCTACGATAGCCCCAAAGCATACATTAAATATGCCGGTTATAAATCCGCAATGATGAATATTTGTAGAGGTACGAGACAGGGGTGTCCCCTATCCCCTTTACTTTTCGCCCTCCTTATTGAGCCATTGGCACAGTTAATTAGGAGTAATCAAGATATCAAGGGTATTGAATTAGGAGGTTTTCATCATAAATTATGCCTTTTCGCTGACGACATTCTCATATTCCTAACTCATCCACATATATCTGCTCCGAATCTACTAAACCTATTAGACAAATTTGCTACAGTTTCTGGACTTAAGGTCAACCCTACCAAATCAAATGTACTTAACATATCTTTAGAACAAACAGATCTCCTACATCTCCAATCTACTTTACCATTTCACTGGGTTTCTAATCAACTACCTTATTTAGGTGTTCAGCTCACAACCTCACTCAAAGATTTATTTAGAGCCAACTACCTCCCTTTATTGAAACAAGTCACTAACTACATGAAACAATGGTCCTCTCTCCCATTATCCTGGTTGGGAAGGATTAATGCAATAAAAATGTCAATTTTACCGAAATTTCTTTATTTGTTTAGAGTTTTGCCTATCCCACTACCAGCATATTTCCTCAGAATATTACAACGTAGAGTCTCGGCCTTCATCTGGGGGAAAATCAAACCACGGATACCTATGACCACATTATATCTAAGTAAACTGAGGGGAGGGCTAGGCTTACCAAATTTTGCTTCCTATTATTCGGCTGCACAACTCTCAATCCTTACGAAATATCATTCTAACGTAGAATCACCCCTATGGATATTGATTGAATCTGTAGACTGTGACCCTATCTCTATTGCAAATATATTATGGATTCAACACACAGATAGGTCACATATCTCTAATCCCATTACGAAGCATTCCTTATCAATATGGGATAAATTTGGTAAGCCTTCCAACCTTCAATCCCCACATAATCCTCTTCTTTCCTTCCTTGGAAACCCAGCCTTTTACCCAGCATGGAGGTATCCAAAGTCATTTTCTGCTTGGTCCACTTTAAACTTATCTCGACTATATCAACTATGTCATAATTCCACCATCATGGAATTACCAACACTATGTGACACCCATGGACTCCCAAGATCTGAAACCTTTAGATACCTGCAAATCAAAAACTTTTACACTCCTCTCCTAAAGGTTGGCACACCGCTTAACCAGATGTCTCAATTTGAACGTATATGCAAAAGTGATCCACACATTAGAGGGGTTATCTCTTCGATATACCAGCAGCTTACTACTCCCCCTAAGGATGTATTACCTTCCTATGCAGATAAATGGGCAGTAGATATGAACAGAGTTTTTGACACTAATGACTGGTCCAAAGTATGGCAGGCTACAAAAAGCTCTTCCCCAAATTGTCACGCTCTTGAAACCAATTTTAAAGTTTTAGCAAGATGGTACCTAGTACCTGCTAGAATAGCCAAATTTACCCCGACTTATCCTAGCAACTGCTTCAGAGGTTGTCCTTCCCCAGGTACCCATTTCCACATCTGGTGGCAATGTTCGGTGGTCCAAGAGTTTTGGACAAATATTTTTGCTTTGGCTTCCAAAGCCCTAGAATGTTCTATACCTCCAGATCCAGCCATGGCTCTTCTGAACCTGAAACCTCCAACGCTAACGCACCCTCAATTTAAGCTGTTCCTCCAGCTTAGTACTGCCGCTAAACAAACTATAGCTAAAGCCTGGAAATCCAAAACTCTGATAGTTGCGGAAGCCAAACATAGAATGAATAGAGCTTTAACTTATGCTAAAATGTCGGCCATAGAAGACAATAATATCGATAAATTTAAACAGATCTGGCAACCTTGGGTAAAACATTACCTTCCCCCTGACTTCGACCAGTCATTATTGTTACCTCAATAGTTATTTGATTATTTTATCAGATGAACTACATTGTCTTATTTGATATGCAGATCACCACCTGGAGAAACTCTTTCCTTCTTTCCTCTTCTTCTTTCTCCTTTTGTTTTACTTTTTCCTCCCTCTTCTTCTCTGTCTCACATCTTTAGCTCTTTAGTTTTTTTATGGAATATATTAACTGAATTCATTTATTTGACATTATAATTGTCTACACCTAATACCAACTTGTTTTATTCTTCAGATTGTCTACCTTGAAGTTAAAATACACTGTAAACAATAGGTTATGATCATACTCATTCGCTATTCATTATCCTTAAGATACTAATTTTCCCTATGTACTCTTACTACTTGAAAATCAATAAAAATTTTGACAAAGAAAAGCAGGCAGATGCTTTAAAAAACAGACTTCTGGTACAAGGATATTCCCACACATGCTTAAAAAGGGCCTCTAAATGAGCATGTGCCAATACACGTCACGATCGTTTATTTCACAAAAAAACCCTCAAAATCTTAAATCTCAAAAAAATAATATAAATAATACAATAAAAGAATCATGAACAAATATTGGCACATGCTCACCATGGATCCCACTGCGGGCTCTTTTGTCACCATCACTCCAGCATTTACCTTTATTAAAACTTGTTCAATTAACTTCTTGCTGACCGCCCACTGTCAAAAGAAGGCGGAGCGGTGCAGCTCTTGTGCGGGCCGCCGTCATATAACGGCGCTACCATTTTGGCCAATAGGGGGCGGGTGCGCGCCGCGGAAGGCGTGCGCGCGTGCCCGCCGCATCACTGGGGACCCGATGCGCGTGCCCGGCAGCCGCGATGTCCGCCGGGCACCCGCGATTGCCCAGTAACTGAGCAGGACGTGGGATCTGTGTATGTAAACACACAGATCCACGTCCTGTCACTGGAGAGGAGACCGATGGTGTGTCCCTTGTACATAGGGACACCGATCGGTCCCCTCCCCCCCAGTCAGTCCCCTCCCCCCACAATTAGAATCACTAAGATAGGGAACATATTAACCCCTGCAGCGCCCCCTAGTGTTAACCCCTTCCCTGCCAGTCACCTTTATACAGTAATCAATGCATTTTTATAGCACGGATCGCTGTATAAATGTGAATGGTCCCAAAAATGTGTCAAAAGTGTCCGATATTTCCGCCTCAATGTCACAGTCACGATAAAAATCGCAGATCACCGCCATTACTAGTACAAAAAAAAAAAATAATAATAAAAATGTCAAAAATCTATGCCCTATTTTGTAGACGTTATAACTTTTGCGCAAACCAATCAATATACGCTTATTGCGTTTTATTTTTACCAAAAATATGTAGAAGAATACGTATCGGCCTAAACTGATGAAAAAATTTGTTAAAAAAAATTAAAAAATTGGATATTTATTATAATAAAAAGTAAAAAATATTATGTTTTTTCAAACTTGTCCCTCTTCTTTTGTTTATAGCGCAAGAAATAAAAACCGCAGAGGTGATCAAATACCACCAAAATAAAGCTCTATCTGTGGGGAAGAAATGATAAAAAATTTTATTTGGGTACAGCGTTGCATGACCGCGCAATTGTCATTCAAAATGCGACAGTGCTGAAAGCTGAAAAATGGCTTGGTCAGGAAGGAGGTGTTCGTGCCTGGTAGGCAAGTGGTTAAAGACAATCTAGTGTCTAGTGAGTTTAAGGGCTCTTCAGGCAAGGATAAAAGTAAAAGATGGGGAAATTTTACCTGTGGAGCCTGCAATTATTGCAGGTAAATGGACACCAAATCCCACACCCTTTAGCCTAACAGTGAGCGATACCATCCAAAACACTACGCCAACTGTAAAACAGAAGGCCTGGTATATCTGCTTCTCTGTGACTGCTCATTTTTTTACGTAGGTAAAACAAAGATGGAATTTTGGCAAAGGGCCCACAGACATATCCATGCAATGAAAACTTGTGACCCGGATCTTCCCTTGGGGCAACATGTCACGACAGTGCATGAGGGTCGCTTTCCCAGGATTTCATTTTTAAATCTAGATCGAGTCCATCCTGGGACTCGTGGTGGGGACTGGAATAAGATTCTGCTCCAGCATGAGCAGAAGTGGATATTCCGTCTCAACGCCACCCTTCCCCCAGGACTTAATGATTCTATCTCTTTCAGACCCTTTTTGGAGGGTTTCAAGTCAGGGGTTTCAGAAATGTACATTTAATTAATGTATTATATTTGCCTTTTTCCCATGTAGTCACCTACTTGATGACAATGTTATGTTGTTCTGTTTTCAAGAGTGATGTAAACTAAGTGTTTTTGTTATGATTTCATGTGGTTATATTATATTGTACTTGTAAACTTGAGATACAAACTCTCTATGTATTGATTCTTCTTTTAGACATTTGTACCATTAAACATATACATTTCACATATTTCTTGCTTGCATATGCATTTTTTGAGTTATCAACCCTTTAAAGTCCCTCTAGAGCAGAGGTGTCCAAACTTTTTTCAAAGAGGGCCAGATTTGATGAAGTGAACATGCGTGAGGGCCGACCTTTTTTCCTGACATTGTTTGAACCATTAAAATTCAGTCTGTGTGTTCGTTCGAGTACTGATACACTGCCCAACAAGAATTATCTTGCCTTTGTGGCTGTGTGTGAGTAAAGAGATGATCTCGGCGTGTTATTTGGATATACCGTATTTATTGGCGTATAACATGCACCTTCACTTTAAGAGGGAAGATTTAGGAAAAAAAATACAATTTTAAATAAAGAAATATGAAGCAAAATAAGGGTCAGTGCCCATCTGCAGCACCACCATTGCCAGAAATGTCAGGAATGCAGCCCCCATCATTGCCAGGAATGCAGCCCTCATCATTCTCAGGAATGTCAGCAATGCAGCCCCCATCATTGCCAGGAATGTTAGGAATGCAGCCCCCATCATTGCCAGGAATGTTAGGAATGCAGCCCCCATCATTGCCAGGAATGTTAGGAATGCAGCCCCCATCATTGTCAGGAATGCAGCCCCCATAATTGTCAGGAATGCAGCCCCCCTCATTGCCAGAAATGTCAGGAATGCAGCCCTCATCATTCTCAGGAATGTCAGGAATGCAGCCCCCCCATTATTGCCAGGAATGTCAGGAATGCAGCCCCCATCATTGTCAGGGATGCAGCCCCCATCATTGTCAGGGATGCAGCCCCCATCATTGCCAGAAATGTCAGTAATGCCGCCCCCATCATTGCCAGAAATGTCAGGAATGCAGCCCTCATCATTCTCAGGAATGCAGCCCCCATCATTGTCAGGAATGCAGCCCTCATCATTGTCAGGAATGCAACCCCCATCATTGTCAGGAATGTCAGGAATGCAGCCCTCATCATTGTCAGGAATGTCAGGAATACAGCCCCCATCATTGTCAGGAATGTCAGGAATACAGCCCCCATCATTGTCAGGAATGTCAGGAATGCAGCCCTCATCATTGTCAGGAATGTCAGGAATACAGCCCCCATCATTGTCAGGAATGTCAGGAATACAGCCCCCATCATTGTCAGGAATGAAGCCCCCATCATTGTCAGGAATGCAGCCCTCATCATTGTCAGGAATGCAGCCCCCATCATTGTCAGGAATGCAGCCCTCATCATTGTCAGGAATGTCAGGAATACAGCCTCCATAATTGTCAGGAATGTCAGGAATGCAGCCCCCATCATTGTCAGGAATGCAGCCCCCATCATTGTCAGGAATGCAGCCCCCATCATTGTCAGGAATGCAGACTCACCATTGTGCAGTGCAGCCTGAATTATGCCCCTCCATCTACCGCCTCGGAGGGTACAGGGAGGGGGCGGGACGAGCGCCAAAAGATAACATACAGGAGAAACTCCTGTTTTCTCGGCGGCCTCTTTAATACAAGGTCCCAGCCGTCCAATGGCAGTGCTGGAGATGGGACTTCCTATTACAGAGGCCGCCGTGTAAACAGGAAATACTCCTGTGTGTACGGCTCTTGTCCCGCCTCCTCCCTGTCCCCTCCAAGGCATCCGGACATATATATCTTTTGTGGCCCCGGTGCTGGGAGATCGTTGGGGGCCACAAAAGATATACATGTCCAGATAACCAGGCGGGCCGTTCAAAACCGGAACGCGGGCCGCGATTGGCCCGCGGGCCGGACTTTGGACATGCCTGCTCTAGAGGGTTCTTGTTTTCTATTCTAATGCCGTATTAGGGATGTGGTGATTTCTCCACTAGAATTGAACTATTCTACATATACCACTTTAATCAATGTAAAGTGGTGTTTGTTGCACTTTAATTTGAGTACTCACACTACACAGACACACTCCATGGATACACTATAATATACTGCAATATAATGCGCCAAACTAACAGTGACGCACAGAATTATAAGGGGTTAAACTTGCAGTAACGCACACAGGAGTACATGGCATCTAACTTGCAGTAACGCACACAGAAGTAAATGCGTTAAACTTTCACAAAACTATATGGTGTTAAACTTGTAGTAAGGCACACTAAACTATATGGCGTTAAACTGGCAGTAACGCGGGGCATTGTAGGGGTTGGGTGGGGCAACTGGTGGCGAGTAACCGTTAAGGCCTGGCTAGTAGTAGTAGTATTTTTTTTTTCTGGAGTTAGGCTTTAAAGAGGAATAACAAAACATCTTTGCCATTCTGAAGTTTCCCTCCAACCACTTTGCATATTATTTTATATATACTGTGATTCTTTACTTGCCAAATATGCTGCAGAAATCTCCCTTCACTGAGTCTGGCTGCAACCATTTTAACTGTGGGCAGCTGAAGCTGCTGCCTGTTCACTTTCTGGATTTACACAGACACACAGAGGCACAACCCCAGCTCTGCAGCTTTCATTGGCCCTCTCATGACTCACCCCCTCCCTTCCTGGCAAATCTCACAAGAGTGAGAGAATGAGAGCTGTGCATGATGTCATAAGCCTAGGGCTAATGACCAGACAATAAAGAGGAAGTGGGCTGTATAAGGTATTTACTGGCAGAGAAAAAAAAAGTTTTACTATCCAAATTTAACACAACAAGGGCAGAATATTTAATAGATGGAAAGTTAAAAAAATTACTGAAGGTCCGCTTTAAGATAAGTGCTACAATAAATGACTGTAACTTTAAAAAGTTTACTTACAAATGGTAAAAAAATAGCTATAAGAAAAAGGGAATGTAGAGTAACAACTGAGGATTAATAAGGGTAACCAATTTAGTATATTTATATATAATACTAATTTGCAGACTGGGCTGTTGCACTTTACTCTTAAAGTGAACAGCGCTTAGAGCAAGGGCCAGTTCACACCACAGAAACACAGTCCGGAATACGTCCTGGATGCTTTTCTGCATGCAGATTTTTTTATGCATTTTTGCTGCATTCTGGTGCGTCTTTTCTTTATGCTTTTCCAAAAGTTTTCTTATTTTTGTGTTTTTGATGCGTTTAGGTGTGTTCTGGAGCTTTCCTGTGTGCGATTTTGATGCATTTTACTGCTTTCCAGTATCTGCATCTGCTGTGAAGCGGCCCTAAGTGCTATCTCAAATCATCCCAAAATTGCTTTAATTAATGAAATATTGTGTCAATAAACATTGCGTCCATAAAGGGCCATAAGTGCAAAGTGCAAATCACAAATAACAATTATAAGTGCTCCAATTACTGTATTTATCGTCGTATAACACACACTTTTTTTCCCTTAAAATCAAGGGGAAATTGTGGGTGCATGTTATACACCGATCCCTGCTGTCTCTGAGGGAAGAGGAGCGAGTGCCGCTGAATTACATAGAGCCGCGATCTCCTGTGTAACCGTCACTCTGTCACTCACAGCCACGCCTCCTGACCCCGCATTGGGCCACTGTTCTGTCTATCATATGAACAGGGCCAGGAGGCGTGGCTGTGAGTGACGGAGCGCTGGTGACCAGAGTAGAATAAGTAAGTCATTTCACGCAATAATAAATATATACTAGTGGTGAAACCACTAATTAGCGAATAAATAAAGTGCAATACTATAAGATTCCAGCGGGTGGTACTGGTAATCCAATAAGAGAACAAATCTCAAAAAAGCAATCAAATCAGTGACAGATAATGAATAATAAAGTGCCAATTAAAAAAGTGTCAAGTATATATAGTGACCAGTGTCTAAAATATATATAAAGTGACAAGTGCATTAAAAATAGCAGTAGTAAAAATATTATCAAGACTATAAAAATAAAGTGACAATATATGTGCCAAGTAAATATATAAATGGAATAAAGTTCATGGGAATAGGAATCTCAAATGTTGAAACCACAACAGAGTAAAAAATAGATATGTAAAATGACAAATAAACACTAAAGGTGGTATAAGACAGTCCTAGACACTATGAATAGAAGGATTGTGCAAATATTAATGATGTGCTCCAAGTCTTAATGGTATAATGGCATCATATTGCCATCAAATGTTCCAAATAAATCAAACAATATTCCAAATGGTATTCCAATATCACTCCAATGGTTCCTGAATATTGCTAATACGATGGGTATAATTAATATTAATAAAGGATTTCATCTATTTTTTCCTCCATATTCTGGTCTCTCAGAACTCTCACCTCAGATCTAAATAATATATTGCTTCAATAGAGGTATCCAAATACTTCTGTGGAAATCCTAGTGTCCAAGTATATGTTGTAAATGATGCCAGCAGTGTCTTTCCCTTTTAGAATCCTTCACACCTGTATCCTGTATTGCTCAGTGTTGCCATGGCAAACTCAGGGAGGAAGGAAAAAGAGAAAGAGAAGCATCCACTAGTGTAGTATTTTTTAAAAAAGCTGGATTCATTTATTAAGGTGCATAAAATTGGACTCTTACAATAAAACATATAAAAAGCAGGCAAATGGGTAAGTTAGGCATTCTCAGCGCCTTCTCACGTCACCTCCCGGCATTAGTCTGACTCCGGCCACTCCCTATGCATTGCGACACATCACGTGTCTTCATCTGGAGAACCGGATTGGTTGTACAGCTTTGGGTTATATGTCATGAGAACCGGAAGTGTGTGTTCGGCCATCTTTGATGTGGTAATGTGTTGTTTACATTGCGGCCATTTTGTTGGTGATAGACATAACTGTATATAGCGGCCATTTTCTTGTAGATATGTCTACCAAGACTATGATACTTCTCGCCGCCATTTTGTTGGTTATGTGTATGTATTCAATGTCGGCCATTTTCTAGTGGACAAATCGGAATGGTTGCTTGTGTCTTAAATATAGACACATGCATATAATAACAAAAATGTATAGTATTCATAGTGTTCGCTGTGTGTTATAACAAACTATAATGTGTTAATCACTATTGGCAGTTGAGACATCGGCCAAATGACTAGTATGATAAATAGTGAGATCTGACTCCATAGTGAGATCAATCACTGATAATCAAACAAAACGATAAAAATCGTAATGGAATAAAGTAAAAACAGGTGAGTATTATCAAAGTCACATCGGGACTTAAAAAATGGATAATGAAAACAGTAATTCTAAAATAGGTCTAAAATAGATGTTCCAATGGGCTAAATCAGTCGTACACACTGAATGAGACGAGAGAGTGCCTTGAGATAATTAACACACAGGATATAGACTATGTTGTTAATTTCAGAGCAGCTATTAGGTATGGCAAATATATTATCATATTGTGACATATTAATGTGTTATAAAATTATATTTATAAGATACAATAAACAAAATATTGGCTGAGAGAATAGTGATAAGTCTGAATATATAATCCTCTCTTTGTAAACACGAATGGGAAAACAATTAATAATTGCTCAGAAAGCAATTTAGATCGAACTCTACATTCATTCCTCCAGGTACAAGAGTCTGCACTTGGACTCTTTTTGGCTTATAGTTCTCACTTTATGGCTGCCCCTCCATGCCTTATTATATTTTTCAATGCCCCAGAATTGAAGTGAAAAGGGGTCTGGGCAAAATGCCTTGATACATTGTGCTTGGGAAATCCGTTTTTAATATTTTGCACATGTTCCTCAATTCTTATTTTGAGGGCCCTTTTAGTTCTGCCTACATATTGTAGGTTGCAGCTGCATTGTAATACATATACAACCCCTTCAGTGTGACATCCTATGAAACCTCTTATTTGAAAAGTCTGCTATGCTTATGCTGTGCTGCTATGCTGTGCTGGTGGCTGTGAATTCAGTCCTTTTTCTTTGAAACTTCTGAGCATTGCGACAAGCATAGCAGTTGCATCAGGGGTAGAATCCTTTTCCCGAGAAAAATGAATATGTTGGTTTGGGAGGTGGTTCAACCACAGATTTTACTATAAGGTCCCTAATAGTGGGGGCCCTTTTGTAAACTATGTTCAGTTTCTGTGGTAGAATAGTTTTGAGGTCTTTGTCTTTCTTCAGGATGTGCCAATGTCCTTGAATAAGTTTAGCTGCATCCCTATGTTGAGTATTATAATCAAGTATTAGGCAAGGTGCTTCTTTTTGGAATTTCTTTTTTGGTTGAGTTTGTAACATAGTTGTCCTATCCATTTCATTTACATGCTGGATTTTATTTTCTATCCATCGATCATTATATCCCTTTGTTTTAAATCTGTCTCCTATTTGTTTGGCTTGTATTCGGTAGTCTTCTTTTGTGCAGTTCCTCTTTATTCTTATTAATTGACCCTTAGGGATGTTATATAGCCAAGGCTTGTGATGGCAGCTGTTTGTAGATAGATAACTATTGGTGTCTACATTTTTGAAGAAGGATTTAGTTACTACTTTGTTTCCGTCTAGACCAGGGGTCTCAAACTGGTGGCCCTCCAGCTGTTGCAAAACTACAATTCCCATGAGGCATTGCAAGGCTGACAGTTACAAGCATGACTCCCACAGGCAGAGGCATGATGGGAGTTGTAGTTCAGCAACAGCTGGAGGGCCGCCAGTTTGAGACCCCTGGTCTAGACTGATGTTTAAATCCAGGAAGTCTACTGCTTTATCATCAATTTTCCATACCAAGAAAATATTATTCTGGTTGTCGTTTAGTTTATTTAGAAAGGATTTCAAGGCATTCCTGTCTCCGTTCCAAACAATAATCACATCATCGATGTATCTTTTGTATAGGGTAAGTTCGGCAGGGGTATCAGTGTATACTGCTTTCTCTTCCTATTGTGCCATAAATGCGTTGGCCACTCCTGGTGCAAATTTAGCACCCTTAGCAATTCCTATTGCTTGTTTGTAATATGTCTGGTTGTGCCAAAAATAGTTATATTTGAGGCAGAAATCGAGGCACTTAATTCGATATTTTCTCTGTTTGCATATAAATGGGCTATATTTCCTAAGGAGCCACTTAGTGGCTGAACACGCATCATGATGTTGGACTATCATATATAACGATGTGACGTCTGCTGTGCCTGTATAGTTCTGCCTATCAGTACTGGTAGTGTTTCCAATAGTTGTAGTATATGCTTGGTATCTTTGAGGTAGGCTTAGGGTTTGTTGGACAGCGGGTTGTATGTAGTGGTCTATATATACTGTCCCATTCATGATGTCAGGGAGGCTATCCCATTTACGATTGGTCTTCCAGGTGGGTTTTCTTTACATTCGTGGATTTTCGGGATGGTATAGATGATCGGGATTCAGCATGTCTCTGGTATGAGGTATTTTGATTCTTTCAAGTTTAGAATTTCTTTCTTAACTCCCAAATTGACTAAAAGTTCCAACTCTTTTTTATATTTAATCGTTGGGTGGCCTAATAGTTTTATGTAGGTTACTTCATCATGCAGCTGCTATTTAGCTCATTTTGGTATTGTTCTTTGGATTGTAGTACTATTGCTCCTCCCTTATCCGCTGGGCGGATTACTAAATCATTCCTCTCTGTTAGGGTTGAGCTAACCCGAACTGTAAAGTTTGGGTTTGTATCGGACTTTTGTTTTTTTTGGGTCCCGGACCCGAACCCGAAAAATTTACTGTATGTTCGGGTTCGAGTTCGGTGTTCGGCAATGTAATGGCACTTTTTAAAATCAACATTCGTTCAACTCGTGTGCCCTTAGAAGCCATCACACCCATGCCCTACTAATGGCATGGCTGTGATTGGCCAGTGCAGCATGTGACCCAGCCTCTATATAAGCTGGAGGCACGTAGCACAGCACGTCACTCTGCTTTAGATAGTGTAGGGAAAGGTTGCTGCCGCTGCTTTGAGGGAGAGAATTAGATAGGAGTCCTGATTCATAAATCGAATTACTCAGCGATCTACCTTGATTTTCTTGTGTGGGTGCAGTGCACAATATTTCTACACTGCCCTGAGCCCAGTGCCAGAGAAAAGATAACTTTTATCTGTCTGTTAGTTAGGTTGGCGTCAGCGGGCATTTTATGCAAGCTCAGTGCACAAGCACTGCATATGTTACTGTGAGATACACCCTTTAAATATTGTTGGTCTATTCTGCTATTCTAAAAACACCCATTTAGGGCCCAAAAAAATATTTTGCAGTGTTACATGCATATCTGTATGTGTGAGATACACACTTTAGATACTGTTCTTCTATTCTGCTATTCATAAAAAAAAAAAAAATTAAGGGCAATTTTTGAATAGCATTTTCTGCATATCTGTACGTGTGAGATACACGCTTTAGATACTGTTGCTCTATTCTGCTATTCTAAAAACACCCATTTAGGGCAAACATAAATATTTTACAGTGTTTCCTGCATATCTGTACGTGTGAGATACACACTTTAGATACTGTTCTCCTAATTTTGCTATTCAAAAAAATTATAATTTAGGGCAAAATAAAAAATTTTGGTGCGTTTTCTGCATATCTGTACATGTGAGATACACCCTTTAGATACAGTTGCTCTATTCTGCTATTCCAAAAACACCAATTTAGGGCAGATAAAAATATTTTACAGTGTTTCCTGCATATCTGTACCTGTGAGATATACACTTTAGCTACTGTTCTTCTATTCTGCTATTCAAAAAAATAATAATTGTCTCTCTTTTGGGGTGTACCCTAATTTAAAAAAAATGTAATTAAAAACAAAAACCAGTGTTGGCTACCTCGTCCTCCTCCACCACTGCTTCCACCTACACCGCCACATCCACCGCCACCTCAACCTCCTACTCGATTATTATTTTTTAGTTTTTTTATTTCAAAGTATTTTATTTTGTATCACAAGAATAATACATTTTTCTTCTGTTTTTGCTGTGAGGTTGATTCCCAGGTATTTAATGGAAGAGGTACTCCATTGGAAATTAAAGTTCTTTTGTAAGAGGTTTACAGTGTCTGGTGGAAGGGAAATGTTGAGGGCTTGTGACTTTAAATAATTTACTCATAGGCCTGAGATCTTGGAAAATTCATCTAAGGAGTGGCAAAGATTGGGGAGAGAGGTTATGGGGGAGGTAAGGAATAGAAGGATGTTGTCTGCAAACAGGCCACATTTGTGAACCTGAGAGACACATTGAACTCCTTGTATGTTGGGGTCCCAGCGAATGGAGATGGCGAGTGTCTCAATTGCTATTGCAAAGATTAGCAGAGATAAAGAACAGCCTTGTCTGGTGCCTTTGGCTATGTGTTTTGGTTTGGAGTAGTGGCCTTGAAGCCTAATATAGGCTTTAGGATTTGAATAAAGAGCTCAGGTCAGGCCCATAAACTTGTCGCCAAAGCCCCAACGTTCAAGGATTGTAAAGATATATGGCCAGGAGACCGAATCGAAGGCCTTTTGAAGGTCCAGTGATAAAAACATGCCTGATTGTTTTGGACCTCCTGGCCAGTTTGTCTGGAGGATGAAGACTATGTCTATACCTCTTCTGATCTGATCAGGGCTCTGTCTGCCTGGGATGAATCCCACTTGATCCTTATGAACATATCGGTTAATGAAGGAAGCTAGAAGATTTGCAAGGTGTTTGGTAAGGATTTTTAAGTCGCTATTGATGAGGGAGATGGATCTATAATAACTGACTTCTTCCGGGTTTTTATCCGGTTTCGGTATTTCTGCAATGTAGGCTGTGTTTATGTGCAAAACAATTGAAGTACAACTGCATAAACTCCGCGCCAATAATAAAAAAATAGTAATAACTAACAAGCTGCACCCTGAAAAAGGAGTAGAAAGCTCCTCAATAATGTGTTGTAGTGGATTGTGGGGTGCTGTTCTTAATTATTTAAATTACTTAAACGTGATCCTGGTTTAGGGACCAAGATTAAAATATTTTTTTTTTTATATATACTATAAAACCTTTAAATATAATGCAAATATTAGTGGCAGCACATTAAACCAATTTCTGCAAATTCGTTAATTCAGTGCATCCATCAAAGTACTGACATTTAGGCTACTTGCACACTGAGGTGCTGGGCACGCTGGTGGTAAAGCGGCGCTATATTTAGCGCCGCTTTACCGTCGTTTTAGCGGGCTTCTCTGCCGCTAGCAGGGCAGTTTTACCCCCCACGAGCGTCCAAAAAAGGGTTAAAACCGTCCGCAAAGTGGCGCTTTGCGGGCCGGTTTGGAGCGCTGCCCCATTGTTTTCAATGGGAAGGGGCGCTTTAGGAGCGGTAAATACACCGCTCCTACAGCACTCCAAAGATGTGGCTTGCAGGACATTTTTCAGGGTCCTGCAAGCACACCGCTCCAGTGTGAAAGCCCTCGAGCTTTCACACTGGAGACACAGCAGCGGCTGTTTGAAGGCGCTTTGCAGGTGCTATTTTTAGAACTTTAGCACCTGCAAAGCGCCTCAGCGTGAAAGGGGCCTTAGTGACCATGTGAATAACAACAACACTTGAATCCAAAAAATTATACAAATGCAAATGAAATAATTCTCCAAATAGCAAAGTGTACCACAAAAAACACAAAAAGTCCCATTCATGTGACTCAAATTAGAAGAACGAATGATTCCAAATCCACCAGCATAAACACTTTTGCAGGATGTGGTACAATCTTCTAAATATGTTGTATACACCTCCACCAGAGATTGCAGCATACGACACCCAATTGTGATTGAAAATGTAGTCTGCTTACCAGATCCTTTTCACCACTTTATTTAAACAGGCTGTGTTTAGATGAGGATCAAGTGGGTTTCCCTGTGTCTTTGCGTTAAAAAATGTTTTCAAATGTGGAGTCAGTGTGGTGGTAAATGTCTTGTAATAGGGGTTAGGGAGACCATCGTGGCCTGGAGCAGAACCTGATTTGAGGTTCTTAATGACTTCCTGTACCTCTTCTTCTGAAAAGGGGGCCTCCAGCATATTATTTTTTATTTCTATGTATTTTATGTTATTTTAAGTTATTTCCCTATCCACATTTGTTTGAAGAGCACTTGCCATGCTATTAACAACATGTTGCTGCAATTTGCACCCCTCTAGCCCTTTCCATTACTTTTTTAGAGCCATTTTAGTCCTCAAAAGTTCAGGTCCCCATTGACTTCAATGGGGTTCGGGTTCGGGGTCAAGTTCGGTCCCAAACTCAAAATTTTTTGCGAACTTCGGCCAAACCCGAACATCCAGTTGTCCGCTTAACTCTACTCTCTGTTAGTACTTTAATACCCTTCTTTATGTGTATAGGGTCTGAGGTCTTATTGAGTTTTAGAGACTCCAGGTCTTGTAAAACCAAGTTTTTTGTAAAAAAAATACTACACTAGTGGAGGCTTCTCTTTCTCTTTTTCCTTCCTCCCTGAGTTTGCCATGGTGACCCTGAGCAATACAGGATACAGGTGTGAATGATTCTAAAAGGGAAAGACACTGCTGGCATCATTTACAACATATACCTGGACACTCAGATATCCACAGAAGTATTTGGATACTTCTATTGAAGCGATATATTATTTCGATTTTAGGTGAGAGTTCTGAGAGACCAGAATACGGAGGAAAAAATAGATGAAATCCTTTATTAATATTAATTATACCCATTGTATTAGCAATATTCAGGAACCATTGGAATACCATTTGGAATATTGTTTGATGTATTTGGAACATTTGATTGCAATATGATGCCATTATACAATTAAGACTCGGAGCACATCATTAATATTTGGACAATCATTCTATTTATAGTGTCTGGGACTGTCTTATAACACCTTTAGTGTTTATTTGTCATTTTACATATCTATTTACATATATTGTCACTTTATTTTTATAGTTTTGATAATATTTTTACTACTGCTATTTTTTATGCACTTGTCACTTTATTTATATTTTAAACACTGGTCACTATATATACTTGACACTTTTTTAATTGGCACTTTATTATTCATTATCTATTCACTTAATTGATTTTTTCAGATTTATTCTCTTATTGGATTACCAGCACCACCCGCTGGAATCTTATAGTATTGCACTTTATTTATTCGCTAATTAGTGGTTTCACCACTAGTATATATTTATTATTGCGCAAAGTTACTTACTTATTCTATTCTACATTTTGTGTTATTGTGAACTGGGAAGAGAAACAGAAGGCGCCACTCTAAGTGCAATAAATAGTAGAAATCTTCAATGTAAAGGGTTAAAAATAGCTGTACTCACAAAAGTACTATGTCCAAGGGCGTGTGAAACTGAGATGGTGAGCCGGATGTCCATGGAGGGTGTAGAACAAGCGATTTCCGTATCCCGGAGGTGCTGTCTTGTTGCTAAAAACGAGCTGGGGCATCCACTGCTGACACTTCCTGGTCAGTGGAGCACACACCAGCAACCAGGTGGATCGGTTTACTTCCGGGGGCATGAGCCGGTCTCGTCAAATAGGCAAACATTTTCAGAGCATGCGCTCTTTCCTCAGGCCTAACAGGGGCAGTGATTGTGCTTGGTTTATGTGGGAGATGGTCTGCTGTGATTGGCAGGTGTGACAGCATGAATGGGCCATTCATTTCAATAGGCTGCCCTACACATGACAAATTGCAGAAAAGAATTGCAAACAGTTTTTTTTTTTTCTTTTAAATTTGCACCACACTGAAACAAGTGGCACTTTTGTTAACATGATGATGGAGGACTGCCCTACCCACCTAATCCAGTATTCCAACTGCCACAGGGCAGTTGGGCAGTGCAAAGGATGCACCCTTTTGCATCCTTTGCTGTGGATCTCCTCCAGCCTCTTTGCATCCACTTCTTGTTTACATGTGCCCATCAAAACGCAGCATTATTGACCACACCATCTGTGTGCTGGCACAACTGTCCAATGGTGACACGATTGATAGATCGGTGGAATTGTCAGTTTGTATTTAAAAAAAAAAAAAAAAACCTGTTATACTATCTCCTCCCCTCCCCCCCCCCCCCCCCTTCCCCTCCTCTGCTCTTCCAGCAACCACAGGAAATACACCTGTTACTGTTACCTGCAAGATCACCAGCCGGTGACATGTCTTGGAGCCCCCCCCCTCGCCCTGCACTTACCTTGTCTCAGATGACGGCGGCATCGTGTCCTCCATTTCCTCTTCTGCCCGCTCCTCCTCTCATCCTCTGCTATGATTGGACGCCTGATAGGCGCCCAATCACAGCGCCTGTCGTTTCAGCCAATCAGGGCACAGGTCACACGGACCTGTGCTCCTGATTGGCTAAGGGGCAGTACAATGTTAGCAAACCGAATTCCTTCGGTTTGCTAACATCAGTGCTGAGTGACAAGGAACGCACAGCGTTGCGCCCGCTTGTCACCTTTTTGGACGCCTATTAGCGCCTACAGCGCTAATCAGGTGTTTCCAAAAAACACCCCCACCACTGTAATTCAGGCGCCCGGTGACCGCAAAGGGGCCGGACACCTGAATAGGGGGTGTCAGCAGAGACCATAGATAGATTCATGCAATGCATGAATCGTGTGATTGGATACTAGTTTTTGTATTGGGATGGTGGCCAGCAGAGGACACATCGAGTCAGTCACATGACTGGGGCTGGCTCTAAAATGCAAAAGAGCAAACAGGAATGGCGATAGATAGTGCTACACCGGATGGGGGACATCATATTTTTTGTGTATACTAGACGGCGCTGCAGCATGCTGGCGCCGCTGTCTGTGTAAAAAAATCAATTAAATTAAATTGTTATTATTATGGCAAATGTGTGAATTAATAATGTTGACATAATGCTGAAAGGAGTGTACTGCATCATTGGTCACGGAAAAAAATATAATACTAATGTCTGATATGATAGAGAGTAATGGAAGACAACTAGTATGGCAAAGATGTATAGTGAAAAATTAAATTACTTAATCATTATATATATATATATATATATATAGTGGGGCCAAGTTTTAAAGGGGGTCTGTATGGCGGATGTATGTGTACTGGAACCCTGTGTTCATTTCTCTTTATACCTATATATGCATATATGCAGCTGGAAAGTCATAAGAAATATATAGAAGTATACAAAATATATAAATATGTATGTGTAAAAAAGTATAAAATATATATGTGTGTGAGATGTTTAAAAATTGGACGAATTTATTTTAATTATATATTCATTAAAAAATAGGGAAAATGAGGAGAGATTTGGACGATTTCAACTTAGGTAGAATTTTTAATTGGAAAAAGAAATCTCATGGACCCACAAATCACACTGCGTCCTATTCCCCTCAACCCCTCATGCCCTTGATGTCATGCAAAGTCAGACCCCCTGCCCTTTTCAAAGGATCTTCCTCAAAGGACTTCAGTCTTCCGTACATCCAGTTGCTGTCACTAATAACATCCGTGACAGCTCCACTTGCACCAGTTCAACCAAGCCCCCCCCCCCTTGCACCCCTAAACCACAGTGTGTCCCAAACCACAGGGGCAAAAAGAACAAAAATAAACACAACAATCCACACACAACCAACAGCGAACACATAACCTTCAATTCCCACGCTCAACATCACGCGCAAGCTGGTGACACAATCCCCACACTTTCAGTTCTCGCAACCCCCACAATCTGTGGAGAGAATAAAAATAAAAATAATCCAGATAAGAACACAACACTTGCTACCAAGTCCCCATTCAGGAGCTGTCCTAGTTCCCAGGACTCCACCACGATCGCATACAACAATGACACTCATAACATTTTAGAGTCCACCACTCGGTCAGTACAGATTCCGTCCACTCCAGTCAAACAAGTGCCGTGTGAAACCCAGGACAACAATTTTTTAGTGCTTTCCCCCTCGCTAACCCACAGCCAAAATTCAGGCAAAAGAAAACTAGAAGACGAGGAAAGCGAGGGGGAAAACGACAAAATAAACCACAGGGCCAAGTCCCAAAGACAGAAAATTTTTCAATTTATCCTCACACACTCTAACTGAAGCAGAAATTTCAATTTTACAACGGGGACTCAACTTCGCGCCAACATCATTGCCCAACTCATTTACTTTGTTCAAAGATCTACACATGTTCATTCGAAACCTCACCCTTAAACGATATTATAACATCAAATCCCATAAGACACCGGAGTCTCCAGGGCTTCCCATGCCCACTGTCCCCACTCCCGCAATTTTAAACGACAATTCCCTTGAAGTCAACATCCTCAAGGAATTATATAATTTAGACAGTGATGAGGACGACGATGACCTATCCCTCTTCACACAACACCTCAGCACATCTCCCCCTGTCAAACACAGCAACTTTAGGCCCAAATCTATTTTTAATCCAACACACACAAAAGGACCATATCTTCAAACTTTTTATCAAGTAGTCTATTCTGATATACAGAAATTATGCCAAAACACACACAAAAAACATTCCAACCTCACATCACATGAACAAATAGCATTAAAAAACATGACCAAGAATCATGATTTAGTTATAAAAACCGCTGACAAAGGCGGGGGCATAGTGGTCCAAAGTCGTACCGATTATTTGGCCGAAGCCCGTCGCCTTTTATCTGACACCGATACATACAAAAGATTGCGTGGAGACCCACTCCCCAATTTCATAGTAGAGGTCCAATCACTCACAGGTAAGGCCAAACAAAAAGAAATAATTTCTAAACAAGAACATGCTTTTTTTAACAAACAGTATTTTTCCACCCCATATTTTTACCATATACCTAAAATTCACAAAAACAGTCAAAACCCACCAGGCCGACCAATAGTCTCCGCTATAGACAGCATCACGAGCCCCCTTTCACAATACATAGATCAGTTTTTACAACCGTTGGCCACAAGCCTACGCTCTTACATCAGGGACGGGGCTCATCTTCTAGAACAGTTAGCCCATTACACTTGGGAACCCACGTACATGTGGGCATCCCTCGATGTGAACTCACTATACACGTCCATTCCACACGACATAGGCCTTCGAGCCACTGCAAGTTTCTTATCCTCCGATCCTCTACTGAATCCCGGTCAGGCAGAGTTCATACTAGAAGCCACTGAATTCTGCCTGACACATAACTACTTTGAATTTGATCAAGAATTTTATCTCCAAATTAGAGGCACAGCTATGGGGGCAAATTTTGCCCCCAGCTATGCCAACCTAACTATGGGGTCATGGGAAGCAAATTACATCTGGCTAAATAACCCTTACACCTCCCATATAATTTTTTATGGAAGATATATTGATGACATCATTGTCATTTGAGATGGTTCAGATTCCCTGTTTTTAGAATTTTTAAAACATTGTAACAGTAACACCTATGGTCTAACATTCACTTCTGAACATGATTCCTCACAACTGGCCTTTTTAGATCTAACCTTGTTTCATTCAGATGGCAAAATTTTAGCAAAAAATTACACCAAACCAACAGCTGGTAACTCCTTTTTGCATCATTGCAGTTGCCACCACCCCAGGTGGATCTCGAATATTCCCAAAAGCCAGTTCTGTAGGTTGCGCAGAAACTGCACCAGACAATCTGATTATATTACAGAAGGGTCCCTTCTAAAACAAAAATTTCTGGAGAAATCATTTCCAGCCAATCTCATTGAAGAAGCCTTCAAATTCTACCTGTCAGGGCACACATCCACTGCCAACAACCCAAATGAGCCTGCGACACAACCAGTCAGGTTCATCACTCAGTTTCACACACAGTACAGAGCCATGGAACACATTTTGCAGAAACACTGGAGCATTTTACTCCAAGACCCCCAGCTAAAACCCAGCATCCCTTTGAAACCAACATTCACATACAGAAAAAACAGAAATATAAAAAGTTGGATTGCACCCAGCAAACTTGCAGTCCACCAAGGACCCACCACTTCCACAACCCCTTGTCTTATCCCCCTAGTCGGGATGTATCAATGTCACAAAAAACTCTGTCTGACTTGCAAACACGTCAATCATGGCCAAAAAGACTTTTCAAAAAATAGGAAGACTTTCCAGATCAACAGCTTCTATAACTGCTCGACTGAGTTCGTCATCTATTGCCTCAGTTGCCCATGTGGTTTACACTATGTGGGGAGGACAATTCGGACCCTAAGAAAGAGGTTTGGGGAACACGGTCGCCTTGTTGAAGCAGGGGATGACACCCACAGTGTTCCACTCCATTTCCTGCGAAAACACGCACAATCATCCACAGGACTAAAGGTGTGGATAATAGAGTCCATTCCCGATACGTTCCCTCTGGCGGAGCGATTTAAACGTCTTTGCCAGAGGGAAACGTACTGGATTTACATTTTGGACTCTCTGGCCCCTGGGGGCCTGAACGAGAGCATTGAAATCAGTAGCCTCATTTAATCATTTAACCAGTCTTCCCCCCCCCTCTTTTGTTTTTTTTACCCACTCCACACAAGGATAACTGCTTATAAACCTGTTTGTACAGAGAGATGACCTTGCGGGAAGGTTTCTTATGAGAAATGCCTATGCATGTATAGGACCATAGTATGTGTTTTTTTAGACCCCATACGGATGCCTCAATCTAATTGTTTTAATTGTTTTTATTGTGAATACTTTGTATATATATATATATATATATATATATATATATATATATATATATATATATATAAGCACAGTGCATATGTGCATATATGTAGCCGCAAGAGAAAGTATACATTTTAAATTTTTTTTTTTTTATTTATATATTTATTTTTATATATTTTTATTTTATTTTATATATTTTTATTTTATATATTTTATTTATTTTTTACATATTTTTACATATAATAGTTCTTCATGTGCATCCCTTTACACACAATTTTTTATGTGTAATTAATTAGTTTTATACATGCATTTTTTTATATGCATTTTACATGCATTTTTAAATGCATTTTTTTTTTTTTTAATTCATAATATAATTAAAATAAATTCGTCCATTTTTTAAACATCTCTCACACATATATATTTTATACTTTTTTACATATACATATTTATATATATTTATATATTTTGTATACTCCTATATATTTCTTATGACTTTCCAGCTGCATATATGCACATATAGGTATAAAGAGAAATGAACACAGGGTTCCAGTACACATACATCCGCCATACAGACCCCCTTTAAAACTTGGCCCCACTGTATATACACATATATATATATATATATATATATATAATGATTAAGTAATTTAATTTTTCACTATACATCTTTGCCATACTAGTTGTCTTCCATTACTCTCTATCATATCAGACATTAGTATAATATTTTTTTCCGTGACCAACGATGCAGTACACTCCTTTCAGCATTATGTCAACATCAGCCTTTTATTAATTCACACATTTGCCATAATAATAACAATTTAATTTAATTGATTTTTTTACACAGACAGCGGTGCCAGCATGCTGCAGCGCCGTCTAGTATACACAGAAAATATGATGTCCCCCATCCCATCCATCGCCATTCCTGTTTGCTCTTTTGCATTTTAGAGCCAGCCCCAGTCATGTGACTGACTCGATGTGTCCTCTGCTGGCCACCATCCCAATACAAAAACTAGTATCCAATCACAGCAGACCATCTCCCACATAAACCAAGCACAATCACTGCCCCTGTTAGGCCTGAGGAAAGAGTGCATGCTCTGAAAACGTTTGCCTATTTGACGAGACCGGCTCCTGCCCCCGGAAGTAAACCGATCCACCTGGTTGCTGGTGTGTGCTCCACTGACCAGGAAGTGTCAGCAGTGGATGCCCCAGCTCGTTTTTAGCAACAAGACAGCACCTCCAGGATACGGAAATCGCTTGTTCTACACCCTCCATGGACATCCGGCTCACCATCTCAGTTTCACACGCCCTTGGACATAGTACTTTTGTGAGTACAGCTATTTTTAACCCTTTACATTGAAGATTTCCACTATTTATTGCACTTAGAGTGGTGCCTTCTGTTTCTCTTCCCAGTACCTCCAGAGGATTTCTTTGCCGCTTCTTAGATCTTCAAACTGGGCTGCCTTCTAAAAACTGCTGCTATTATTCTCCAAACCATATGACATGGACTGTCACAGAACAATATTTTAAGCTATTGCTTTTTTATTTTGGTGACAATTCACATGCAAGTTTGATTGGCCCATCCTTCCCCTGTGCTTTTTTCCCTTCTCAAAGTTTTATCTCCCCCGTACCTTCCACTAACCCATTTGTCCCCTTCCCAGTAGCAATTAGATGATAAACAGATATTGCCAGAATCAGCGCAAATCCACTCTACCAAATCTGTATGTTGTGTTATTGTGAACACTTTCAATTTTGCAGCAGTTTTTAATATTTTACACCATTATTGACAGTTTTATTTACTCATAGTAGCACGAGGGACATACACATTTTCTGGTGACCAGAGACCACCTTCCGCAGAAAGAATACACTAAGGTAAAGGGGGGTTACTGGTATAAGGGGAAAACCTTTATATCAGTGCCCCCTTAAATTATTGTATTCACTCCCCCCCCTTACATCAGTGACCCCCCCCCCCCCCCCTAAACTGGTCTGGCGGCGCTGTCACTGTCCTCTCAGGTGCACTGTGCAGGGCTCAGTCAGACGGCTCCAGGTTGGTGGCTCTGGTTTTATCCTATTGTCTCCTCTCCACAGTCCACACGCATCTGACTTCTCCCCTGACCCCCATACCAGAAGCACTCCCACTCTTGACTCCTCTCCAGACTCCTCCTCAGAGACTACAGACATGATAAAAGACAAGAGATAATCAGAGGTTGTGGACATGATACAAGAGGTGGTCAGAGACTGCAGACATGATACAAGAGATGGTCAGAGACTGCAGACATGATACAAGAGATGGTCAGAGACTGCAGACATGATACAGGAGATGGTCAGAGACTGCAGAAATGATACAAGAGATGATCAGAGACCGCAGACATTATACAAGAGATCGATGCATCAATACAGCCTCACCAGTGCCCATCAAATGCAGACTCATCAGTGCCCATCAAATGCAGCTCACCAGTGCTCATCAATGCAGCCTCATCAGTGCCCATTCAATGCAGCCTCATCAGGATCCATCAATGCATCATCATCAGTGCCCATCAAATGCAGCCTCATCAGTGCCCACCAAATGCAGCCTTAGAGTGCCCACCACTGCAGCCTACCTGTGCCCACCACTGCAGCCTACCTGTGCCCACCAATGCAGCCTACCTGTGCCCACCAATGCAGCCTACCAGTGCCTATACATGCAGCCTAACAGTGCCCACCAATGCAGTCTACCAGATCCCATCAATATAGCCCACCAGTGCCCACAATTGCAGCCTACCAGTGCCCATCAATGCAGCCTACCAGTGCCCATCAATGCAGCCTACCAGTGCCCTTCAATGCAGCCTACCAGTGCCCACCAATGCAGCCCACCAGTGCCTTGATGGATCACACACACAGAGCGGCGATCCTCCACTGTGTCATGGTCAGAGCTTGGATTTGAATATCCTGGCGGCCACTGTAATACAGTCCCATCTCCTAGAAGGGCTCCTATGATACACATCACACTAATTCAATTGGATCAGTGTTCTGTCTATCACAGGAGCCGGTGTAGGAGTAATTTCTTCAGTGTTGTCACATGAAAAGATATAATAAAATATTTTACAAAAATGTGAGTGGTGTACCCACTTTTGTGAGATACTGTATTTAGCAGTTTATATTTACTAAAATAATTGCATTTCCTTGTTCTGTGTTTCAGTAAGGCCCCTTTCACACTGGGGTGCTTTGCAGGCGCTACAGCGCTAAAAATAGCGCCTGCACAGCCCCCTAAAACAGCCGCTGCTGTGTCTCCAATGTGAAAGCCCCAAGGGCTTTCACACTGGATTGGTGCGCTTGCAGGGCGGTCAAAAAAGTTCTGCAAGCAGCATATTTGGAGCAGTGAAGGAGCGGTGTATTCACCGCTCCTAAACTGCTCCTACCCATTGAAATCAATGGGGCAGCGCGGCTCTACCGCCGGCAAAGCGCCGCTGCAGCGGCAATTTACGGGCGGTTTTACCCTTTTTTCGGCCACAAGCGGGGGTTAATACAGCCCCGCTAGCGGCCGAATACCGCCACTAAAACGACGGTAAAGCGCCGCTAAAAATAGCGGCGTTTTACCGCCAACGCCCGAACCGCCCCAGTGTGAAAGGGGCCTAAGTTTGTGTCAGTTCCTAAGAGGATGCCCCCTAATTGGTTACCTCATCCAGCACATTTTACTTTCTGTCAGCAGTCAGCCTTTTCACCCTTCAGAAGGCTCTCACGGCAGAGAAAGTGGGAGAGATCCTCTGGTGTAAGTCAGCTCCAGGGCCGGTGCTGCCACTAGGCAAACTAGGCAGCCGCCTAGGGCGCACTGCTGCCTAGGGGCACCCGGTTGCTGGTTTCCCTCCTTGTCTGTATGCTCTGCAAGCTGCAGTATATAACTAACTCAGTCCGACCGGTAGTGTAATTAGAGGTGCAGTTCAGCACTAGAGCCAGTGCTAGAGGAAGCAGAGCTTCCTGTATGGTGGCGCCTTCTGTCACATGGGCAGGGTAAAGGGGATGGAGTCATGGGTGGAGCCAATGGGGGCAGAAAAATTAGGTTTCGTCTAGGGTGTCAAAAATCCTTGCACCAGCCATGGTCAGCTCAGACATAAAAAGCCTATTGCCATCTAACTAATTATCCACAGGTAAGATGTGGGACTAGGACTGGAGGCTTATTCCACTCAAAATGATACAAAGCATCTAGGCTTCAGGATCTAGACCAGAACGTATTAAGATCTGAGAAAACTTTTTTTACCTCCATATTAGACACAAACTCACCTTGCCTAGGTAAAATGTATGTGACAGGTATGTCGACAATTCTGTCAGCCAGTGCCTCCCAATATACAGTATATGCCAGGGACGCGCGGTGAGGTCAGTGGCTGGTGAGGCACTGGCAAGTATCAGAGCCAAATACACACAGGTTACATATGCCACAAACGTGAGAGCGAGAGCAATAATTCTAGCACTAGTCCTCCTCTGTAACGCTAAACATGTAACCTGTAAACATTTTTAGAGCTACGCCTATGGAGATTTTTAAGTACCTGAAGTTTGGCGCCGTTCCACGAGTGTGCGCAATTTTAAAGCGTGACATGTTAGGTATCTATTTACTTGATGTAACATTATCTTTAATAGTATACAAAAAAATCGGGGCTAACTTTAGTGGTTTTTTTTCATATTCATGAAACGTTATTTTCTTTCCAAAAATAACGTATTTAAAAATTGCTGCACTAAATACCTTTTAACATAAAAACGACTACCATTTTATTCCCTAGGGTGTCTGCTAAAAAATATATATAATGTGTGGGGGTTCTGAGTAATTTTATAGCAAAAAAATTATGATTTTTTTCATGTAGGAGCGAAGAGTCAAAATTTGCCTTGGTGACAAGGGGTTAATTACCATAAGTAAGTAACATACAAATAAAGAAAAAAATTCCTTAATATAAATTCAAACCAGTAATTTCGGAGTAAATAGATAAATAATAAATTGTTATGTTATAACATAACATAATAACTTATGATTTAGCTTGATTAAAACAGTACCTTTTCAGCAGCAGCAGATTTTCATTCTCCCTGGGATTATGGGTAACTCTTATACCCATAAACCCATGCTTTTTCCTTCTAGTTTAGAGGGCTGGGCTTGAAGGGAGATATTCCCCCTTCTATGACACCGCAGTGAGAGGAGAGCCTCCACTGCAGCATTTTTATTGGACAGTTTGTTCCAATGGTGCTTTACCATTGGTCCAAGGCTCCAAGCTGTCTATTAAGCTCAGTGCTTCTGACAAGAAGTGAGAGGCACTGTAAGCTCACCCTCTCACTCTGCTGCAGAGTGTGCCAGCTTGTATTTAAACTGGCCGTTTCGTATGTAACTTCTGACAGGCTGCACAAGAAGCCCCGTATCTCCAGAACTATATATGGCAAGAGCCCCATATTTTGACCAGTGGTGGAGTAGGACTTCTCTGTGACCTCAAGTCACCGAGCTATGACCCTCAAAGCTTGATCGTTTGTTTGTTTTTCTATAACTTTTTTGTTTGGTATATATATATTTTTTATGTTCATGGCAGGTGAGGCTCTGCTCTGACATAAACATAACAGGCAATATTCAGACTGTGGTACCCCATTTTTTAAGTGCCTTACCCACTGAGATAGTAATAGCAGGAGCCATTCAGAATTCAAACACAGCTGCTGAAGATTCTTTGGCCTCCACTGCCCATAGAAAAATACCCTAAGGACATCACAAAACCCAAGCCTAAAAGGAAGGAGGTTTGATTTTTACCTGGAGCAACAGATTTTTTATAGTAAGTACTATAAACGTACATTTAAAGACCTAATAAAATGTGGAGCCAGGGATTAATCTAATGACCATAAGGATCAGGAAGGATTTATTTTCTCTGTTAAAGGATAAGAAGCAATGGGGGTCATTTACTATTGCTCCATTGTAAATCTTACCAGATACACTATCTAGCCAAATGTATTGTGATACCTGCCTTTACACACACATGAACTTTAATGGCAGCCCAGTCTTAGTCCGTAGGGTTAACATTTTATTTGGCCCACCCTTTGCAGCTATAGCAGCTTTTGTCCACAATGTTTAGTGTGTCTATGGGAATGTTTGACCATTCTTCCAGAAGCGCATTTGTGAGGCCAAGCACTGATGTTGGATGAGAAGGCCTGGCTCGCAGTCTCTGCTCTAATTCAGCCAAAAGGTATTCTATCGGGTTGAGGTCAGGACTCTGTGCAAGCCAGTCAAGTTGCTCCACCCCAAACTCCCTCTACCATGTCTTTATGGACCTTGCTTTGTGCACTTTAATGTAAGAAAGTTAGTTTTGGACTTTAGATTGGAAGCTCATTGCAGCCAGGCACTGATCTTAATGTATGTTAGCACTAATCATGCCCAGGTACTGCTTAGAAAACTGTTGCTTTGTTTATGTGCATGCAAATAGACTTCGATCTTTGGCCTGTAGTTGGAGATTTGATGCACATAGCCAAGGGCCAACACAGTTGCAAATAGTATTATGTGTTCCTGCTCATCAGGTGCAATCACTTTAGACATACATGAAGAGACAGATTGAATGATTCTGGCGGGCTTGTACTTCTATTGGGCATGTGTCAGTGTGCTAACAATACAACCTATCCTATATAAAGGACTGCAGTAGGGGGGGGGGGGGTTTGTTTGGCCTGATAATAGGCCAGATTTTTTGCAGTGATATGTGGGGGAGAAGGAATGATATTATTCCTAATGACAAACGCCCAACTAGGGCTGTTTGTTTGCTGAAATGCATTTTTTTCCATCAAAAGTGGTCATGCTGTCAATGTTGTGTGTGTATTTTTCCTGTCTGACCATGCATTCATGGTTTGGGAGCATCATGTGCTGACCTTCTACTCTTTAATCTAATTGCTTAATCATGTACACAGAAATGCAGCTTCCAGCAGAACATGGTCACCAATGTATGTGTGTGGATTGTGGGGTGGTGGTGGGTGTTATAGTTTGAATATATGCCTTTTTAAATATTATTTTGGAATGCTTTGTAAGAATAATGACTGTTTGCAGATAAAAACGTGATGTGGATTAGTGGGTGAGTAGTTGTACTATGAAATGTGTTGCCTGTTATACACTGACACTATGTATTAGACATATTTTAGATTGTAAGCTCCTATGAGCAGGGCCCTTAAAACCCAATTGCTAACTGTTTTGATAAATGTAGCACCATATATCTTGTAGAAATGTTATTTATGCTAGTAAATTTATGTACAGTGGGGACGGAAAGTATTCAAACCCCCTTCAATTTTTTTATCATTTAAGTTCATTTTTTCTTCATTAATGTACACACAGCACCCCATATTGACAGAAAAACACAGAATTGTTGACATTTTTGCAGATTTATAAAAGAAGAAAAACTGAAATATCACATGGTCCTAAGTAGGGATGAGCCCGGTGTTCGATTCGAACATCGGCTGTTCGCCCGTTCGTCAAAACCAGAACTTTGTGGGCCGTTCGCATCAAATTCGTGTGATACGAACGGCCCACAATGCACTGCCCCCAGCCGCAGTGCATTGCTGGCTGATGATTGGCCAAGCATGCACTGTGACCCAGCATGCTTGGCCAATCACAGCACCGGCAGCGAGGAGAGCCATAATTGGCCACAGGCAGGATGCCTGTTGCCAATTATAGCTCAGGGGGGTTCAGTACATGCCCCACACTATATAAGGCCGCCAGTGTGGTGGCCTAGTGTAGTGTTGTGCGGCGTTCATAGAGAGGAGGATAGGCAGGGACAGTGTCAGCTGTGCTTTATACTTCTTTAGATAGCGCTGTTACAGTGAGTGTAGTTTTCAGGGAAAGAGCAGGATAGGCAGGGACAGTGTCAGCTTTGCTTTGCTTCCTAACCTAGTGCTGTTACAGTGGGCGTAGTGTGCCTCCTGCACACTGCACAGCATACACCTGAATCTACCCCCTCATTGTTGGTGTTGTGTAGTTGATTTGTGCAACACAGGCATCTGCCTAATATTCAGTCAGTGTAGTGTGCCTCCTGCACAGCATACACCTGAATTTAAATGGCACTGATTGCTGTATAAATGACAATGGTCCAAAAAATGTCAGATGTGTCCGCCATAATGTCGCAGTCACAATAAAAATCGCTGATCGCCACCATTACTAGTAAAAAAATAAAAATATTAATAAAAATGCTATAAAACTATCCCCTATTTTGTAAACGCTATAACTTTTGCGCAAACCAATCAATAATCGCTAATTGAGATTTTTTTTTACCAAAAATAAATAGAAGAATACGTATCAGCCTAAACTGAGGGAAAAAAAAATTTTTATATATATTTTTTGGGGGATATTTATTATAGCAAAAAGTAAAAAAATATTGAATTTTTTTCAAAATTGTCGCTCTATTTTTGTTTATAGCGCAAAAAAAACAAAACGCAGAGGTGATCAAATACCACCAAAAGAAAGCTCTATTTGTGGGGAAAAAAGGACGCCAATTTTGTTTGGGAGCCAGGTCGCTTGACAACGCAATTGTCAGTTAAAGCGACGCAGTGCCGAATCGCAAAAAGGGGCCTGATCCTTTGGCTGCAAATTGGTCCGGGGGTTAAATGGTTAAATGGCTTTTTTTCCTTTACAAATGTCATTTTGTGCAGGGACAGTTCTAAACATGGGAAACACATGCCACTTCACAGGCATACTTTAGACACCCCCAGGTACAATATTTAAAGGAATATTTCAATTTTTTTTTTCACTTTATGCATCATTAAAATGAGTGCTCCAGAAAAAACTTCAGTTTTTAAAACTTCTTTTTGCATTGATACATGTCCCCTGGGGCAGGAGCCGGGTCCCCAAACCCTTTTTAGGACAATAACATGCATATTGGCCGTTATAAATAGCACTTTAGATTTCGAAAGTTCGCGTACATTCTAATTAATAGGGTTCAAACGTTCGTGCAAACTTTCGGTCCGTTCGCAGGTTCTGGTGCGAATCGAACCCAGGGGTGTTCGGCTCATCCCTAGTCCTAAGTATTCAGACCCTTTGCTCAGTATTAAGTAGAAGCACCCTTTTGATCTGATACAGCCATGAGTCTTTTTGGGAAAGATACAACAAGTTTTTCACACCTAGATTTGGGGATCCTTTGCCATTCCTCCTTGCAGATCCTCGCCAGTTCTGTCAGGTTGGATGGTAAACGTTGGTGGACAGCCATTTTTAGGTCTCTCCAGAGATGCTCAATTGGGTTTAAGTCAGGGCTCTGGCTGGGCCATTCAAGAACAGTCACGGAGTTGTTGTAAAGCCACTCCTTCATTATTTTAGCTGTGTGCTTAGGGTCATTGTCTTGTTGGAAGGTAAACCTACGGCCCAGTCTGAGGTCCTGAGCACTCTGGAGAAGGTTTTTGTCCAGGATATCCCTGTACTTGGCCGCATTCATCTTTCCCTTGATTGCAACCAGTCGTCCTGTCCCTGAAGCTGAAAAACACCATGCTTCACTGTTGGGACTGTATTGGACATGTGATGAGCAGTGCCTGGTTTTCTCCACACATACCGCTTAGAATTTAAGACCAAAAAGTTCTATCTTGGTCTCATCAGACCAAAGACTCTTATTTCTCACCATCTTGGAGTCCTTCAAGTGTTTTTTTTTAGCAAACTCCATGTGGGCTTTCATGTGTCTTGAACTGAGGAGAGGCTTCTGTCGGGTCACTCTGCCATAAAGCCCCGACTGGTGGAGGGCTGCAGTGATGGTTGACTTTCTACAACTTTCTCCCATCTCCCGACTGCATCTCTGAAGCTCAGCCACAGTGATCTTTGGGTTCTTCTTTACCTCTCTCACAAGGCTCTTCTCCCCCGATAGCTCACTTTGGCCGGACGGCCAGCTCTAGGAAGGGTTCTGGTCATCCCAAACGTCTTCCATTAAGGATTATGGAGGCCACTGTGCTCTTAGGAACCTTAAGTGCAGCAGACATTTTTTGTAACCTTGGCCAGATCTGTGCCTTGCCATAATTCTGTCTCTGAGCTCTTCCGGCAGTTCCTTTGACCTCATGACCTCATGATTCTCATTTGCTCTGACATGCACTGTGAGCTGTAAGGTCTTATATAGACAGGTGTGTGGCTTTCCTAATCAAGTCTAATCAGTATAATCAAACACAGCTGGACTCAAATGAAGGTGTAGAACCATCTCAAGGATGATCAGAAGAAATGGACAGCACCTGATTTAAATATGAGTGTCACAGCAAAGGGTCTGAATACTTAGGACCATGTGATATTTCAGTTTTTCTTTTTCAGTAAATCTGCAAAAATGTCAACAATGTTGTGTTTTTCTGTCAATATGGAGTGCTGTGTGTACGTTAAGGAGGAAATAAATGAACTTAAATGATTTTAGCAAATGGCTGCAATATAACAAAGAGTGAAAAATTGAAGGGGGTCTGAATACTTTCCGTCCCCACTGTACATCATTTTGTTTCTGCTGGCAAAATAAAAGTACATTATTGAGCTTGTTTGCTGTTTTTTCTCATTTTTTTTTCTTCTTTTTAATTAGTTTTGGGGGTGGTGGTTTTGGGGAAGTACAATATCTTACCTATACCCATATAAATTATAAGATATAATTGTGCACCAAAAAGCCTAATCTCTTCAGCACACCTACAAGTAAATGATAAAGCAATTGCACCGTTCTAATCGGTGTTGCGCCGCAATTTCCAAAAGTAGTTTCTGTACTACTTTTGGCGACTTCGGGGTGCAAATTTTATTGACATCGGTGCAGAAACCTCTCTGAGAAATGTCTCTGAAATTCCCCCCGCAGTCGGGACTGACATGTTCAGCTGAACTTGCACAATTTCAATCCCGCTATCAGTGTGAACCAGGGCCTAAACTCCCTGGCGGTGTTCCCGAGTCTGGCTCGGGTTGAGTTTTTTGTACCAAAAGCGGTAACCCCGAGCCAGACTCGGGCTGCGTTGCAGGATACAGCGGGAATTTACTTACCTTTTCCCCTGGATCCTGCGATGTCTCCCCGCTGTGTGAGCGAGCCGTCTCCTCGCTCGATTCACACAGTGCCCGAGTGCCGCTGATCTCCGTGATCTTACAGATTACAGTACTGTATACAAAAATACACATCCCCTTTGTCCCTAGTGGTCTGTCCAGTGCCCTGCATGTCATTTTATATAATAAAAAAAGATTTTTTTCTGCCTGGAAACTGGAAATTGTCCATAGCAACCAAAAAGTGTTCCTGTATGTCAAAAGTGGTTTTAGACCAGCTAGAAAACACAGATAAAAAATTAGAATCACAATTTATCATCAAACAATAAATTTAATGACAGCAACTATTCTGCAACTGAGCAAATTTCAGTGTTTTTGATTTGATTACATTATTGAATCATTTTTATATATATTTTTATTATATTATAATTTATGATTTTGTGTTTCAAACTTTATCATACCCGGGATGTCTACTAGACTCTGGTTCGGACAGATTTAAGTGAGTTATTCATAAGAATTGCATGCCTACAATATAAAAAAACGCCAAATTTCCATGCAAAATAATTGTACCGCTTTCAGCACTAAATTCCAGACAGAATCATACCGCAAGGGAGGTTAAACCTTGCCTTTGTCTTTGTAATTCACCTGCTGTAATCCCAGGGACACCATTCTTATCAAACTCCCTTACATTTGCCTTCAAATATCGTTATATGTAGAAATACACATTTGCATATTTGCAAATAAACGAAAATTAAAAATTATAATCGTGGTTGTGATCAAATATTCACAGCTGCGATCAAAAGAGCGTGGTTTCACCTTCTGACCTGGAAAGTAGTCATTGTAATCACCCAGAAGTTCCTGTGCTGGTCGGGATCTCCATCTAGGACATGACGAGGTCCATCTTTAGCAAAGAGGAGGTGCTGCTCATTTGCCGGGTAAGTGTAGGATATGTACTTGTGCTTAATCAATGTGGTAGTTAGATTTGGTGTGGGTAGAGTTCATTGATTTGTTTATTTGGCATCACCACACATTTGCACTCATTACTTCCTGCATTTGTTCTGCTGATGTAAATCAGTAAGGACTATGCAAATATAAATGAGAGCTCCTTTCCATAAAAAAAAACTATATATATATATATATAATATATTACTTGTTTCACACTTGGGCAACTCTTCCAGCAAATTTGGACCTCCGAGTTACATGACAAGTTGCACCCCATGATTTTTAATGATAACCATTCATATCTGTGCTACTCCTGACCTCCCTGGGTCCCTAAGCAAAATTCTGCTAAGGGGCCCTCTACCTGACCCGTGGTGCTGTGAGCTATGTAAACCATGTGCCATTGCCACACAGTCACACCTGACACTTCAGTGCTCCCAATACAATCCTCCCTCCTTTAAACAAAACAGTCAAAGAATAAGTACAACAATATAGAACAGAATGAGGTTCAAACAAACAATATTTACTGAATACATCAGTGTCCCCAGAGATTCCCCACTTACACCAGGGCCGCAGAGAGCCCCTCCTTACATCAGAGTCCCCAGAGAGCCTCCCTTACATCAGGGTCCCCAGAGAGCCCTCCTTAAATCAGTGTCCTCAGATAGTCTCCCCCTACATCAGGGTCCCCAGAGAGCATCTCCCTACATTAGGGTCCCCAGAGAGCCTCCCCTTACATCAAGGTCCTCAGAAAGCCCCTCCTTACATCAGGGTCCCCAGAGAGCCCCCTACTTACATCAGGGTCCCCAAAGAGTCTTCTCCTACATCATGGTCCCCAGAGAGCCTCCCCTTACATCAGGGTCCCTAGAGAGCCTCCCCCTATATTAGGGTCCCCAGAGAGCCTCCCCTTACATCAGGATCCCCAGAGAGCCCCCCTTAAATCAGTGTCCTCATAGAGCCTCCCCCTACATCAGGGTCCCCAGAGAACCTCCCCCTACATTAGGGTCCCCAGAGAGCCTCCCCTTACATTAGGGTCCCCAGAGAGCCTCCCCTTACATTAGGGTCCCCAGAGAGCATCCCCTTACATTAGTGTCCCCAGAGAGCCTTCCCTCTTAAATTAGTGTCCCCAGAGAGCTCCTCCTTACACAGGGTTCCCAGAGAGCCCCTCCTTACACAGGGTCCCCAGATAGCCCCTCCTTACACAGGGTCCCCAGAGAGCCCCCCTCTTACATTAGTGTCCCCGAGGCCCCCTCTTACATCAGTGTCCCCAGAGGGCCCCTTCCTTACATTAGTGTCCCCAGAAAGCCCCCCTTACATCAGGGTCCCCAAACAGCTGACCCTCCCCCCTTGCAGAGGTCCCCCTGTACCTGGGTGATGGAGGTGGGAGACGGTGATCGGCAGCTCTATGGTGTCTACAGGCAGGGGGATCGCCCTGGGGCTAGTAGTTCTATCTCTGAATGTATACAGAGGGGAGGGGCCTCTGACCCGGGCATCAGCAACAGTGTTCAAGCAGAGTGAAAGTGAAACTGATACCTGCCCGGGTCAAAGGCCCCTCCCTTCTCCTCTCCACTGTATACACTGACACTCGAGAGAGTACTACAAGCCCCAGGGAGATCCCGCCGCCCACACAGGCAGGGGGATGCTGGGTCTTGGGGGCCCTCCCACAGCGGCGGGGCCCTACGCAGCTTGCATAGTGAGCATATATGGCGGATTGGCTGTGGTGCTACTTCAAGTTGCAACAACTTCATAGTAGTCCTTGTACTACTTTGGTGTGACTTTCATGTGACTTGAGGTACATAGGGCGCGATATTACACAGGTATTCCCAGAAGTTGGGGCCAAGTTGCAGCAGCAAAGTTGCAGCAAATTAGTGTGACTTTCAGGTTGCAGCAGTGTGAATGAGATTCATGGATAGTACCTTAGTAGTGAAATGTGACAAAAGACAATAGCCAGTTTTTGACAATTCTTTTATTAAAAATGTGTTCTTTATAACCCTACTTCTTCCTTCGGTGTTCCTTTGGTCTTCTCCTTCTTCCTCCGCTTCTTCCTCCGGTCTTCTCCATCTTCCTCCGGCTTCTTCTTCCCCCACTTTTTCCTCCAGTCTTCTCTATCTTCCTCTGGTCTTCTCTATCTTCCTCAGTCTTCTTCGTCAGGTTTTTCTCCACCGCCACTCCTGCCATGGAACCGCTTAACATGAAAATAATGACTGTCCTCCTGCGGCCAGCCTTGTCCGCTTCCATAACGCACAGTTCATATATAACTATGGGGTGTGGCCACCAGATGACATCAGTCAGAGACCCCACCCCTTGTGAAGTCACTAACCCGTTATGTCCCAGGCGGTGAAGTCACGAGGGGTGGGGTCTCGGAATGACATCATCCGCCCCATCGCAGCATCGGAGGAGGTTCGTTTTTTGAATCTTCAGCGGGCACAGCGGTGGCAGTGGTGGAGAAGGAAGAATGTAGGATGAAGCGGGGGAAGAGGAAGCCTGAGGAAGATGGAGAAGAGCGGAGGAAGATGGAGGAAAAAGCAGGGGAAGAAGAAGCTGGAGGAAGAAGGAGAAGACCGAAGTTAGACGGGGGGAACAGTGGGCGGCACAGTGGTGTAGTGGTTAGCACTCTCACCTAGCAGTAAAAAGCGGTCGCTGGTTTGAATCCCAACCATGACACTACCTGTCTGGAGTTTGCATGTTCTCCCTGTGCCTGCGTGGGTTTCCTCCAGGTACTCTGGTTTCCTCCCACACTCCAAAGACATGCTGGTAGGTTAATTGGCTTCTGTCCAAAATTGGCCCTAGTATATGAATGAGGACCTTGGATTGTGGGCTCCTTGAGGGTAGGGACCGATGTGAGTGTGCAATGTACAGGGATAGGGACAATAGACACTCACTCAGGTTGAACCAGATGGACTGGCGTCTTTATTCAACCTTACTATGTAACTATGTAAGACCTGAGGAAGAAAATGGGGGAAAGAAGAAGACATTTTTAATAAAGGTGCTTTGGTGGGGGGACCCCAAAGCACCCTCCTCATGTTGAGGGCAAGTGGCCTGGTATAGTTCAGGAGGGGGGCACTCGCTTGTCCCCCCATTTCCTGGCCTGCCATGGCTGCTTGCGCAGATAAGGGACTGGTATGGATTTTGGGGGGGACCCCTACGCCATTTGTTTTTTTTAATTTTGGCGTTTTTTTCTTTGATTTTTAATCTATATTGCTGGGATCCGGCAACACATTACAACCACAAACAATTTTCCCTTTAGAAATGTCATTTTGCTGCAGTACAGTAATAAACATGGGAAACATGTGCTACTTTACAGGCAGACTAAGGGGACCCCCCAGGCATGATATTTAAAGGAATTTTTCATTTTTATTGTTTCACTTTAAGCATTACTAAAATCACTGCTCATAAAAAAACGGGCGTTTTAAAAAAAAAAGAATAATTCCATTGATACATGTCCCCTGGGGCAGGTCCCAGTCCCCATACACTTTTTATGGCAAAGAACTTGGATACAAGCCTTCAATCAGAACTTTTGAACTTTCTATCTGACAGGCATGTTAGCCGGCAATAGCGCGACTTCCATTTGCATGTACGCCCAGTTTCTGAGAGTTAAAGTCCTAATTGACCTTAATTGGGCGCTATTTTCCGGCGCTATTTGGTGCTATAGTAAATGACCCCCAAAATGTTATCAATTTTTTGTACTATTCTATGAATAAAAATTTTGTTATTTTGACATATGTGACCTTTTAAAAAAAATAATAAATCACTGGGTTTAGCAAGATCTGATAAATGGAGCTACTCCTAACTTCACTGTTTAAAGGAGATAAAGGTGTAAGTTGACTTTCCTTCCAGTCCATTGGCAGTTGTCTTTGATGCATAGGGGTGGGACCCTGAATTACTTTTTTATGTTATTTAAGCATATCGGACCCCACTTTTTAAAGGTCTTCTTTGCCCTCTTCTGGATCAATTAGGTTTCCAAAGATATGTTTTAAAAATATGTTTCAAACATTAAAATGATTACTATTAAAGGATGAAAACAATGAACATCTGGGCACTTTTTTAAACTGTTAATTGCATTTCCACCAAAATGCCTAGTGAAGCATGGGGATAAATGTAGTGCCATATACTCCTGCTGAGGGTGCTAACAGATGGCAATAATTTAACAATGCTTGATTAATTTCATGTAAAGTGTAAAGAAACCAAATGTGTTGATTATGCAAATCACTGCACTGTAGCATTGACTAGCCAGTAATTATTTTTGCTAACCATAAATACACCACTGGTGCCCTGCCTAATCTTTTAGGTTTAATCACTGTGCACAGACAAGTACAGCTAATCAATTTATGGTATGCCTACTTGTAATAACTGGTATAATTCACGCACAGCATTCTGTCATGATTAGCTATTACATGTTTCATCTTTCAAATGCTGGTAAATAAGTTCTATAAATTATGTGAATACATAACGAAAAACAAAAGCAAAAAAACAAAAAAAAAAACTATTATGTATTGTTGTCCTGTTTTTTTAGGCTAAGAAAGACTGACAAGCTTTTGATTTTCTTCTTTTCACTGGTTTTGTAAAAGCATGAATACAAAAATTAGACACAAACAGAAAGACAGTAATTATATAATACATATTCATACAGAAGTAATTGTAGTCAGCATTAAAAAACCCAGTGACTATTAGTATGACCCAGCTCTTACAGGCAAGTTTCCTCTTGAGGGACCTATTTAGAAATAGTTGGTTGAATCAGGTATTTTCCTTTTACTGGATTCTTTTGTCTTTTTGACAAATTTAGCTGGTTGCTCTTTTCATAAATGTATAAATAAGGAAATAAAAAATAATATAAATTGAGCAGGAAGGTGCTTTATGTCTTGTGAAAAGATGAACATTTGGGAGAGAATAGAAAGCCAATCCTGGTAGAGCAAGTGGTAGGGGAGTAGGGTGGGGTGCACAGGTGAACAAAAAAGGCAACAGTTGCCTCTTCTGTATCTAGTACTGAAAATGAAAAGGAAATTGGGTCACTGTAGAACATGTGGCAGAGCCAGGCTCTGTCCCTATAAAAAAAGGGGTTAAAGTGGACACAGAGTCTGCATATCAGCGGATTGCAGAGCTACATAGCATACATTTGAAACAGAGAAAACTGCTCTGGCAGTTTTCTCCAGATCTTGCTATTTCTGGAAAGGGTTCTGTAGTTTGGAGATCCTTCAGAGTCTTGGGTGGGATGGGATCTCCAACCCTGTGTACGGGTCTTGTGGACAGCCAGCAGGGTGTGTGCCCAGGGGCACACAACCCATATAACGAGGGGTTGGTGAGAGCAGAAGGGTGAAGGAAGGTGGAGCAGTGGCTGCTAGTAAGTGTCTCTGTGTGAGGATAGATGCTGTGTGCATTAACCGCTTCCCGACCGCCTCATGTAGATATACGTCTACAGAATGGCACGGGCAGGCAAAAGCACGCACGGGTACGTCCCCTTTACTTTGCCTGCCCGGGGGGTGCGCGCGCACCGCCAGCGGCGCGCTCGCGACCCGGTCGGGAGCTCCGTGACCACGGCCGCGGGACCAGCGGACCCGATCGCCGCTGGTATCCCGCGATCGGGTTGCGGAGCTGAAGAACGGGGAGAGGTATGTGTAAACAAACCTCTCCCCGCGCTTCCTACTCTGCCTGTCATTGATCGGCTGTTCCCTGTCATCGGGAAAGCCGATCAATGACGTCAGACGTACAGCCACGCCCCCCTACTGTAAAAAAAACACAACACGTCACACTGACTCCTCCCCGCCCCCTAGTGGTTAACTCCTTCACTGCCACTGTCATTTACATAGGAATCAGTGCTATTTAAATATCACTGATTTCTGTATAAATAACAAATGTCCCAAAAATGTGTCAAAAATGTCCGATGTGTCCGCCATAATGTCGCAGTCACAATAAAAATCGCTGATCGCCGCCATTACTAGTAAAAAAAAAAATATTAATAAAAATGCTATAAAACTATCCCCTATTTTGTAAACGCTATAACTTTTGCGCAAACTAATCAATAATCGCTAATTGCGATTTTTTTTACCAAAAATATGTAGAAGAATATGTATCGGCCTAAACTGAGGAAAAAAAATGTTTTTTTATATATTTTTTGGGGATATTTATTATAGCAAAAAGTAAAAAATATTGCATTTTTTTCAAAATTGTCGCTCTATTTTTGTGTATAGCGCAAAAAATAAAAACCGCAGGGGCGATCAAATACCACCAAAAGAAAGCTCTATTTGTGGGAAAAAAAAGGATGCCAATTTTGTTTGGGAGCCACGTCGCACGACCGCGCAATTGTCAGTTAAAGCGACGCAGTGCCGAATCGCAAAAAGGGGCCTGGTCCTTTGGCTGCCAATTGGTCCGGGGCTGAAGTGGTTAAGAAGCTCAAAGCTGTGTGCATTGAAGGGCTTCAAAGCTGTGTGCGTCCAAGGAGCCCAAAGCTGTGTGCATTGAGGGGCTTGAAGCTGTGTGCGGCCAACTTCCAAGGAGCCTAAGACTGTGTGCATCCAAACAGCTTGTTTGAGGGGCAAGTACCTATAGCAGCAGTGCTGCTGAAGAGTAGCCAGGTGGGCTAGCATTTTCATTTGGATTTTATATATTTAATTGAAGCTTGGACCCCTGTGTGGGATTCCTGGATGGACGTTTGTTTTGTTTTTTCCCTTTAATAAACGTGGGCTACCAGGCCCTTAAACATAAATACCTGTCTGATGTAGACTCACTGCACCAAAATGCATCTATCCACTTGAGCTAAACACCCCAATGTCACAAACATTATAGTTTATTTATGTCAAATCTTTGTTTTATTTTCATAATTGCAGTGTTCGCAGAGTCAGGCCTGATCCCTGCGATCGCTAACATTTTGATTCAGTCGCTAACAGTCAGGAGCTTTTTTACCTGTGAATCTAAAAAAATAAAAAAAACAAAATGTTTGTTTTATTGTTCTCTCTCTCTCTCTATTGTTGCTCTTTTTTTACTCCATTCTATTCTGCAATGTTTTATTATGTGTTTTCATGCTTGCTTTTCAGGTATGTAATTTTGTTTACTGTGTTTTAGTGTTAAGCATTTTTTTTTGTTTTCAGGTGCGCCATTCAGTTGCAGCGCGGATTTATTTATCTTGACAGCAACAGCGTTTGCTCCCACGATACATAAAGCCGCGACTCCAACGCTGTAGGAGGTGATTTCACCACCACAGTTAAAAAAAAAGAGCATATATGCCGAAGCATGGGGGCAGCAGGGGGGGGAGGAGCGATTGGCTCCTAATGCCACGTACATACGGTCGAAATTCCGACCGTGTGTACACGGCATAACTTTTGCGGGAGGATGCCCCCATGCAATCGGCATATATAAATGGTGCATGTATGCCCATCATTAGAAGTGGGTGGATGAAGGGAGGTATTCTAATGGTGGGCATACCCACCAATCAATCTCTTTTTTTCGTTCAGCCAAGAGGCTGCATGAAAAAAAAAAAGATTACAATATATGTCCAGTATGTTGCTGGACTTTGAATGGTTATACCAGAATGATGCCTGCAGGTTTAGGTATCATCTTGGTATCATTCTTTTCAGCCAGTGATCGGCTTTCATGTAAAAGCAATTCTAGCGGGTAATTAGCCTCTAGACTGCTTTTACAAGCAGTAGGAGGGAATGTCCCCCCTCCCGGATATAAACCGCGCCATTGGGAAATTGGAAAGCATTTTATCACACCAATCTTGGTGTGGTCAGATGCTTTGAGGGCAGAGGAAAGATCTAGGGTCTAATAGACCCCAATTTTTTCAAAAAAAGAGTACCTGTCACTGCCTATTGCTATCATAGGGGATATTTACATTCCCTGAGATAACAATAAAAATCATAACAAAGAAAAAAAATGGAAGGAACAGTTTAAAAATAGAATAAAAAAGCTAAATAAATAAAAAAAAAACTAAAAAAAAAAAAAAAAGCACCCTGCCCCCCCTTCTCTTGCGCAAAGGCGTACACAAGCGTTGGTCTGGCGTCATATGTAAACAGCAATTGCAGCATGCATGTGAGGTATCACCGCGAAGGTCAGATCGAGGGCAGTAATTTTAGCAGTAGACCTCCTCCGTGAATCTAATGTGGTATCATGTAAAGGCTTTTAAAGGCTTTTAAAAATGTATGTAGTTTGTCGCCACTGCGTGTTTGTGCGCAATTTTAAAGCATGTCGTGTTTGGTATCCATGTACTCGGCCTAGATCATATTTTTTATTTCATCAAAAATTTGAGCAATATAGTGTGTTTTAGTGCATTAAAATAAAAAAAAGTGTATTTTTTCCACAAAAAATGCAACACCCACCATTTTAATCTGTAGGGCCTTTGCTTTAACAATATATATAGTGTTTGGGGGTTCAACGTAATTTTCTTGCAAAAAAAAAATATTGTTTTCATGTAAACAAAAAGTGTCAGAAAGGGCTTTGTCTTCAAGTGGTTAGAAGAGTGGGTGACGTGTGACATAGGCTTCTAAATGTTGTGCATAAAATGCCAGGACAGTTCAAACCCCCCCCCAAATGACCCCATTTTGGAAGTAGACACCCCAAGCTATTTGCTGAGAGCAATGTTGAGCCCATTAAATATTTTTTTTTTTGTTTTATAATTTATATATTTTTTTTTTTCAAAAAAGTTGTCACTAAATGATATATTGCTCAAACATGTCATGCCCAGGGCAGGATCCTGAACGCGGCTAGGCTCCCAAAAAGTCCACCACATGTGGTATCCCCATATTTGGAGCTGCGCAAAAAATAGCAATCAAATACCATCAAAAGATAGGGGCTATTGGAGCTGCAGCTCCAGGCCCCTTACCTTAAGATAGGCCCATTTTAAAAAAAAAATCACAAAAAAATAAAATAAATCACAAAAAAAGAGCCTCCCCTTACATAAGGGTCCCCAGAGAGCCTCCCCTTACATCAGGGTCCCCAGAGAGCCTCCCCTTACATCAGGGTCCCCAGAGAGCTTCCCCTTACATCAGGGTCCCCAGAGAGCCTCCCCTTACATCAGGGTCCCCAGAGAGCCTTTCCTCTTAAATTAGTGTTCCCAGAGAGCCCCTCCTTACACAGGGTCCCCAGAGAACCATGACCTTGAGGGTCATTGCTTGGCGACCAGGGGTCACATAGAGCCCACATTTAGGGGTTATGTAGCTGAAGGGCTCCTATTACCTATGGTCCTGGATATACGGGGCTCCTTGCACAGCCTGTCAGAAGCTACGTACAGAGCGACCAGTTTAAATACCACCTTGCACACTCTGTTTGCAGCAGACTGAGAGGATGAGCTCACAGTGCCTCTCCTCCCTTCTTATTAGAGGCACTGAGCTCAATGGACAGCTTGGAGCCTGCAGAGTTTGACAGGCAGCACCGCCTGTCAAACAGCATAGTCCAAGAATGTAAAACTGCCATTCAGCAATGTAAAAAAAAAAGGAGGTGTCAGTAGCACCTCATGAACACCTGTCAGCTGCTGCTATACCACTCGTTAAAAAGCAATACACCACAGATCACTTTTCAGAGGGCAGTAAGCATTACTGCAAATGTGAAAGAAACTTGAAACACATCATCCATTTCACACTCCCCACCAACCAGGTCACTCCCCAGCCACTTCCCATGTTAGCCACCTCCCTTTAACGTATATCACAGGTGACCATTTCCCAACCTGCAGATGACAGACCCTACTACAAAATATATCACTCCCAGTTACTCCCCCATCCACTGATTGATATCCCTCTATGGCCACCTCACACCCCCCTGCTGACAGACCTCTCTCCCCAGCCTGAACCCACACACCCTCTCACCTGCTGACCTGTGGATGGGGGAATCACCTCTGCAGTGTTATTGTGTCCTGCCAGTGGGGAGCCTTCCCAACCCACAGAATACAATGATCAGTGTTGCTAACTATAGCTGGCAGCACTGACTGTTTTGGGAAAAACCTGACAGGCTGGTTGTACTCAAGTTGATTAATAGATTGACTTGTGTAGAACCAGCTAGCCCATACATAGATCGGTTATGGCTGGTCTCTGCTTAATTGGCTTCATTTCAATCCATGTATGGCCTACTTAACCACTAAATATCCTTCCACAAACCTTTACACTTTTCCTTCCCAGATTCCTACATCCTCCTCACCTGTACATAGGGCCCACTGTCATACCCTCTGTGACAGACCTAGCCGGGACAGAGGCTGTTGGAGGGGACTGAATGCGAGCCTATTGCCTTGCGATTATGGGCCCTGGCATTTGGGGGAACAGTGCTCTTTGAGCTGCATGCCTGGGGGGCCCTGAGCTGGTGTTACTTGGATTCAGGTCCATGCTGGCCCCCCAAGACGCATAGACTCTGTATATGTATTTGGCATATTAGCAAGAGACTGAATGACACTGTTGGGACACAAGCTGTTAGATGCTAATGTCATGAACTCCAGCCAGCCTGTCTGTTGTGTAAATGAGTATAGTCTGGCTTGTAGGAGTGTTTCACCTATTGTGTGCTAATTAACCCTACAATTGAATGAAGGAGTCCAGTGTTGATTAAGATAATTAGCTCATGCTAATTAGGTTAGGTTTTAGTCATCTGGCTGTATAAATTTGTGTGACATGTCAAATAAAGATTATTCCTGATGTACCCTACACTGGCGTTGTCTGGTGACTGGGTGAGCTAAGGGGTCTTGGATTGTGTGGTACCGGAAAGAGGAAGCATTTACGGCGGACATCTTGAGTACGGGGTCCTTCACAATTGGCTGGCAGAGGTGGGATCGTGCTTCCTTGTTGTGAACACATCCAAACCAACATCTGGATCCAAGGCCCGGATAGCAGGAGAAGAGAGGTACAGATACGTCGTCATGGAAGAGGAACTCCAAAGGAGGTTGCGAGAGATGCGGATACAGCACAGAGGATCAGTATCTGTGCAGGTCCTGCTGGGATGGTATGATTCTGTCCGCCTACAACTCTGGAAGGAAGCGCTAGCCTGTGAGCAGCGACACCAGGGAAAAGTTCTCCCCTCCATCCATGTAAGGTACTGGTCACAGTATGAAGTACGAATGCTGTTATTGGGGGAACCGAAGCAGGAGTGGACAGCTGAGTTAAGCAGGCTGATCCGGGCAGAAATGCGGTTGGACGACAGCTACAGAGCCCTCCGGCAGTATGTAGCCCAAGTGTGCCCGTGGACAGCGGATGGCAGGCCCATGGAAGGCTTTGATTATGATGGCCTGGGATCTTTGTACTGGAGGCTGTCCGAGGACCCCGACTTTGGGAGTGATCTGGAGTGGCGTTTGGAGGAAATAATGGAGTACAGAGAGCAAAGATTGAATGTCTCGGATGTGCTCTGGGCACGGGAAAATTTGGAGTTCCTGGCCGCTCAGGAATGGGAGCTGGAGATCGCCAGACAGCTGCTAGACTCTGCTCAGCAGCAGAGTGGGGCTCCCTTTGCCTAGAACTATCAGGAAATACCAGCAGACATCTCTGAAATCCTGGCTGAAGAGTCGGCAATGTGGCATAGTAACAGATTGCTTTGCCCACCTGCCCCCGCAGCTATGAACGCAGAGGTCTTATGGCGGATGCAGCAAGTGCTGACTGACCTTGACAAACCTGTTACTGCACAAGACGAGGTTGGAAGGAGGAATGTGCCTGTCCAGCAGCATGCCAGAGAATCGGCAGTGAAAAATCTGGAGATTGCCATCCCCAAAGCTATGGTGCTGACAACAGGGCAGAGCTCTGCTAACCTCTGCCCAGCACCAATGGCATCTTCTAGGTTCCACGGACAGATGGTGAACCTCTATCCCCAGACATTAGTTGTAGAGACAGGGGATTTAATAGACTTTTCTGCTGAGGAAAAACAACCTGATGAGCCTCCATCAGAAGAGCTGGTATTAGGGCCAAACTTCACTGAGCTCTGCCCAGCATCAACGGCAGTATCCGTGGAGTTACAAGGAACTTCCCCAGCTGAAGCGCTGGTCACCGGACAGAGGGTCCAAGACCTCTGCCCCACACCTGTGGCAGTTAAGGAGGCTCAGGGTGAGAAGGTGGCAATCACTTCCCAGCAGCATATACAGGGGGAGAAGGGAAAGGAGGTGTTTGTCGTCCCTCCCCAACAGTTGGCCAGGGTGGAGAAAGCGGTCTTTCCTCCCCAGCAAAGATTTGTGCACCTGGGAGACAGTACCAGAGACATGTTGTCCCAGCAGCCAGATGAGGGAATGGAAAAGGAAGCAGCCAGCTCACCTCCCCAATGGCAGCTAGACAGTTTGGAAGTGGAGGAAGACAGCCTCCTGCCACAATGGTTAACCGGAGCGGAGGATGTGGAGGCCCCAGCAGAAGGGCTGCCACTGCTACCAACCTCTGCCCAGCACCGGCAACAACTGTGGAGTTCCAGGAAGCCGGGGCAGTTGGCTCCTCTCTCCAGCAACAAGCTGATGTAGTGAAGCTGCTACTCCCAGCTGAATCACTGGCAACAGGGCAGAGCGCTGCTGCCTAGCACCTACAGTGTCTCTACAGCTTCAGGAAGGCAATTGGCCACGCTGTCCAGCAGCAGAAGGCGCCCCAGAATGATAACACCAACCCAGCTAAAGTGCTGGCAACCGGACAGAGGGTCCAAGACCTCTGCCCCACACCTGTGGCAGTTCTGGAGGCCCAGGGTGAGGAGTAGGGATGGGCCCGGTGTTCGATTCGAACCCACGTTCGAATCGAGCACCGGGCGTTCGCCCGCTCGGCGAGCCCAGAACTATTTGGGCCGTTCGCATCACATTCGTGTGATGCGAGCGGCCCGCAATGCATTGCGCCAGGCGCAGTGCATTGCTGGCTGATGATTGGCCAAGCATGCACTGTGACCCAATCATGCTTGGCCAATCACAGCGCCGGCAGCGAGGAGAGCAATAATTGGCTACAGGCAGGACGCCTGTAGCCAATTATAGCTCAGGGGCTTTAGTACACGCCCCACTGTATAAAAGGCCGCCGCGCCATCGGCCTAGTGCACATGTGTTCCAGCTTGATTCTGAATAGGCAGACTGCTGCTGCTGATTCATTGGCATTGCTGATCCATTGCTGATTTATTGCTGTTTCATTGCTGATTCATTATCATTACTACTGAAGTGAATACTGATCATTTCTGCTGATTGCACTGCTGCTGAGTGGTCACATTATCTGCTGCTGAGTCTAACTGCTCTGTTTCTGGGGATTAGTCTGGTGTGTGTGTGCTGTTAGTACAGCATTGCAGTAGCACCCTGTCCTATGCTGTTAGTACAGCATTGCACCATAACCTTCTGTCCTATTGTGATCTAAGGCAGGCAGGCAGGGATTTATAGGAGCTAGTGTGTGTGTCAGCACACATAAAACCACCTCAGTCACTCTATCTGCTATAAGGCCCATTTCTTGTCATCGAAAGCAAGCAGACAGGCATCTCCAGGAGCTAGCTAGCTTGTGTGTGTGTGTGTGTGTGTGCTCTGTTAGTACATCACACCTAAAACCACATCAGCCTCTGTATTTGCTCTAAGGCCCAGTTGTTGTGTCAGTCATATAAGGCAGTCTCTATCTGCCGTAAGGCCCATTACTTGTCATCGAAAGCAGACAGGCATCTCCAGGAGCTAGCTAGCTTGTGTGTGCTCTTAGTACATCACACCTAAAACCACATCAGCCTCTGTATTTGCTCTAAGGCCCAGTTGTTCTGTCAGTCATATAAGGCAGTCTCTATCTGCCGTAAGGCCCATTACTTGTCATCGAAAGCAAGCAGACAGGTATCTCCAGGAGCTAGCTAGCTTGTGTGTGTGCTCTGTTAGTACATCACACCTAAAACCACATCAGCCTCTGTATTTGCTCTAAGGCCCAGTTGTTGTGTCAGTCATATAAGTCAGTCTCTATCTGCCGTAAGGCCCATTACTTGTCATCGAAAGCAGACAGGCATCTCCAGGAGCTAGCTAGCTTGTGTGTGTGCTCTGTTAGTACATCACACCTAAAACCACATCAGCCTCTGTATTTGCTCTAAGGCCCAGTTGTTGTGTCAGTCATATAAGGCAGTCTCTATCTGCCGTAAGGCCCATTTCTTGTCATCGAAAGCAAGCAGACAGGCATCTCCAGGAGCTAGCTAGCTTGTGTGTGCTCTGTTAGTACATCACGCTAACCTACGTTGCATGGCCTCCCTGATCCTGCAAAGCCTGCGGAAGGATCCTCGTATTCTTCGGATCAAGGAGAGGGACCATTACTGGCTGGCCACTCTCCTTGATCCACGTACAAGGGTAAGGTTGCGGACCTTATCTTGCCGTCGCAGAGGGAGCAGAGGATGAGACATCTCAGGGAGGCCTTGCAGAAAGGTCTGTGCAACGCGTTCCCAGAAACTGGAAGGTTACAAACTCCTGGTCCTGGACGACGAGTTGCTGAGGCTTCGGTCAGTAGCAGAAGAAGCGGTGGGGAAGGTGGACGTCTGACCGATGCGTTCAGACAATTTTTTAGTCCGCAGCCCCAAGGTATGATCGGTTCCAGCAACCATCGCCAGCGTCTGATATACATGGTGCAGGAATACCTAGGGGCAAGGTCAGACTTGGACACCTTTCCCACCGAAAATCCTCTGGCTTACTGGGTCTTGAGGATGGATCACTGGCCAGAGCTTGCACAGTATGCAATTGAGCTACTGGCCTGTCCTGCATCCAGCGTTCTTTCCGAACGCACATTCAGTGCTGCTGGAGGATTTGTCACCGATCACAGGGTGCGTCTGTCCACCGACTCGGTTGATCGACTGACCTTCATAAAGATGAATCAGTCTTGGATCACCACCAGCTACCAGGCACCTGAAGCGGATATAACTGAATAATTTATAATGTCACATCCCTTCAAGACTGCCTATGCTGATGCTGAGTGACTGTCCTGTTATGTTCACTGACTATCCTCGACCTCCTCCTCAATGATCCATTCCTTGATAGCTTGGAAGAACATTTTTGTTTCTGGGTGCCACCACACCAGTGCCTAAGGCACAATTTTCAGCCCCTGTTTAACAGGGGCGTGTAATTACAATTTTTTATGCAATGCTTTGCAACAGGTCTCATTGCTGTGCTCAGAGTACAGTATCTGTGAGGGGTTGCAGTGTTGTGGCACCAGCACCAGTGCCTAAGGCACAATTTTTCAGCCCCTGTTTAACAAGGGCATGTAATCACAATTTTTTATGCAATGCTTTGCAACAGGTCTCATTGCTGTGCTCAGAGTACAGTATCTGTGAGGGGTTGCAGTGTTGTGGCACCAGTGCCTAAGGCACAATTTTTTCAGCCCCTGTTTAACAGGGGCATGTAATTAAAATTTTTAAGCAATGCTTCGCAACAGGTCTGACTGCTGTGCTCCAAGTACAGTATCTGTGAGGGGTTGCAGTGTTGTGGCACCAGCACCAGTGCCTAAGGCACAATTTTTCAGCCCCTGTTTAACAGGGGCGTGTAATTACAAATCTTGATCTAATAGTTCACAGCAGGGCCCATTCCTGCACCCACCAAGAGTAACTGTGAGGGCTTACAGTCTTGTGGCAACACCTTCCACCACCACCAACAAAGGCCCAATTTTTCTGCCCTGTTCAACAGGTGCATGCAATTACAAATCTTGATCTAATAATTCACAGCAGGGCCAATTCCTGTGCCCACCAAGAGTAACTGTGAGGGCTTACAGTGTTGTGGCTACACCAACATCTAATGGGGCAAATTTCTGCAGAGTATATACGGCAGGCCCCTACTTTCAAACATCCAACTTACAAACGACTCCTACTTGCAAACGGAAGGAGAAAACAGGAAGTGAGAGGAATTCTACCCCTAGGAAGGGAAATTCTATCCTGTTACATTTAATTTGGGAAAAGGGTATCTCCTCTCTACTGATGCTTTATCACCAATCCTTGTTTCAATTAAAACCCCACTTTTCCAAAAACATTTGTCATTGGGACGGAAAGTGAGGTGAAATGTTCTGAACAGATGTGCAAAGACAGCAAATGTTACAGGGGTGATAACCCCTCCCTATGTTCTCCAAAAAGCTTAAAAATAGATTTTTTTTGGATGGAGCTACACTTAAAAATGTACCTGTTCAGATTCTACTTAAGAACAAACCTACAGTCCCTGTCTTGTTTGCACCGCCTGTATACTGCTGTTCAGTATATAGGGTTGTAGGTATAGGGTTTTATTTTGGGTGCGGGGTTCCCCTTAATATCCATACAAGACCCAAAGGGGCTGGGGTGGGGGGGGGGGATGGGGTAGCCATGCCATTTTTCTCAAGGATTTTCAGCCATATTGCCAGGACAAGACATGACATTAAAGCCGCAAGTGGTTTTAAATGGCTTCTTTTTTTTCCTTTACAGATGTCATTTTGTGCAGGGACAGTTCTAGAAACACATGCCACTTCACAGGCATACTTTAGACACCCCCCAGGTACCATATTTAACCTCCCTGGTGGTATGATTCTGTCCGGAATTTAGTGCTGAAAGCGGTACAATTATTTTGCATGGAAATTTGGCGTTTTTATATTGTAGGCATGCAATTCTTATGAATAACTCACTTAAATCTGTCCGAACCAGAGTCTAGTAGACATCCCGGGTATGATAAAGTTTGAAACACAAAATCATAAATTATAATATAATAATATATATAAAAATGATTCAATAATGTAATCAAATCAAAAACACTGAAATTTGCTCAGTTGCAGAATAGTCGCGGTCATTAAATTTATTGTTTGACGATAAATTGTGATTCTAATTTATATCGGTGTTTTCTAGCTGGTCTAAAACCACTTTTGACATAAAGGGACACTTTTTGGTTGCTATGGACAATCTCCAGTTTCCAGGCAGAAAAAAATCTTTTTATTATATAAAATGACATGCAGGGCACTGGGCAGACCACTAGGGACAAAGGGGATGTGTATTTTTTGTATACAGTACTGTAATCTGTAAGATTACAGCACTGTATGTGTGTTGTGTTTTTAAACTTTTTTGAATTTGGCGCCGATCTCCGCTCCCGTGCGTCGGAACGTCGCAGGGAACGGAGATCAGCGGCACTCGGGCACTGTGTGAATCGAGCGAGCGGACAGCTCGCTCACACAGCGGGGAGACATCGCAGGATCCAGGGGAAAAGGTAAGTAACTTCCCCCTGTATCCTGCAACGCTAGCCCGAGTCTGGCTCGGGGTTACCGCTCCTGGTAGAAAAAAACTCAACCCGAGCCAGACTCGGGAACACCGCCAGGGAGGTTAAAGGAATACTTCACTTTTTTTTTTCACTTTATGCATCATTAAAATGACTGCTCCCGAAAAAACGTTAGTTTTTAAAAGTTCTTTTTGCATTGATATATGTCCACTGGGGCAGGACCCGGGTCCCCAAACCTGTTTTATGACATTAACATGCATATTGGCCGTTATAATTAGCACTTTTGATTTCGAACTTTCGCGTCCATTGTAACGAATAGGGTTCGAAAATTCGCACAAACTTTCGGTCCGTTCGAAAGTTCTGGTGCGAACCGAACCCGGGGGTGTTCGGCTCATCCCTAGTGAGGAGGTGGTGGTCACTCCTGAGCAGCAGCTCAGGACCCAAGTAGAGAATGCAATCTGCACTTCACAACTGCAGCTTGAGCTGATATCGGTGGATGGGACTTCAGTCCCCACTTGTATACCCCAGGGATGCTGGGTGGTCGGCCCAGATCCCCAATAGCATGATGGAGTGAGCCCAGTCACCCTGTCTTCTCTTCAGCGGCTGAAAAGACTCCAGGGAGAAGGGCCAGTCCAGGCCTCTCCCCAGTGGCGGATATGTTCTATGAGAGAGGCAGAGGATGGCTGGGTGAGTAGTGCTCTGTTTGAAACAATTTGTTTGGGGTACTGTGTGGGTACAGGCATTAGAGGACTAGAACTATGGACTAACTTCGGAGTCAACCCGTCTGGGGTCTCCTCCTGTGTTAGTCTCCTGCCGAAAGGGGAGAAATGTGACAGACCTAGCCGGGACAGAAGCTGTTGGAGGGAACTGAATGCGAGCCTATTGCCTTGCGATTATGGGCCCTGGCATTTGGGGGAACGGTGCTCTTTGAGCTGCATGCCTGGGGACCACTGAGCTGGTGTTACTTGGATTCAGGTCCATGCTGGCCCCCCAAGACACATAGACTCTGTATATGTATTTGGCATATTAGCAAGAGACTGAATGACACTGTTGGGACACAAGCTGTCAGATGCTAATGTCATGAACTCCAGCCAGCCTGTCTGTTGTGTAAATGAGTATAGTCTGGCTTGTAGGAGTGTTTCACCTATTGTTGTGTGTGCTAATTAACTCTGCAATTGAATGAAGGAGTCCAGTGTTGATTAAGATAATTAGCTCATGCTAATTAGGTTAGGTTTTAGTCATCTGGCTGTATAAATTTGTGTGACATGTCAAATAAAGATTATTCCTGATGTACCCTACACTGGTGTTGTCTGGTGACTGGGTGAGCTAAGGGGTCTTGGATTGTGTGGTCCTGGACAGAGGAAGCATTTACGGGGTCCGTCACACCCTCCACACTCCTCTCCTATACATAGTGCCCACTGTCATACCCTCCACACTCCTCTCCTGTACATACTGCTCACTGTCATACCCTCCACACTCCTCTCCTGTACATACTGCTAACTGTCATACCCTCCATACTCCTCTACTGTACATACTGCTTATTGTCATACCCTCCACATTCCTCTCCTGTACATACTGCTTACTGTCATACCTTCCACACTCCTCTCCTGTACATACTGCCCACGGTCATACCCTCCACACTCCTCTCCTGTACATACTGTCCACTGTCATACCCTCCACACTCCTCTTCTGTACATACTTCCCACTGTCATACAATCCACACTCCTCTCCTGTGCATACTGCTCACTGTGATACCCTCCCCACTCCTCTCCTGTACATACTGCCAACTGTCATACCCTCCACACTCCTCTCCTGTACATACTCTCAACTATCTTTCTCTCCACACTCCTCTCCTGCACATACCACCCTCATAATACCTTCCACACTCCTCTCCTGTACATACTGCCCCTATCACACCATCCACACTCCTCTCCTGTACATACTGCCCCCATCATACCCTCCAAACTCCTTACCTGTACATACTGCCCACTGGCATGCCCTTCACACTCCTCTCCTGTACATAGTGCCCACTGTTATACCCTCCACATTCCTCTCCCTCACCTGCACATACTTCCCACTTTTATACCATCCATAATCTTCCCCTATGCCTCTTACACACAAAAACAGTTCTTTAAAATGATAGTGAATATCCTCAATGTTACCAGCTCTAGAATGGGCAAACTTTTGTTCCATCTTCACCCTGTCTTCCTTCCGGGTTCTGTGCCTTCGGTCACTTGCCTTGACTGGGCTGTGTTGCTGTCACTTCCACACATGCTCACTCGCATCCTCTCTCTCTCTCTCTCTCTAATCCCCCCTCTATCTCTCATCCTCCCTCCCTTACCCCTCACCGCTCTCTCATCCCCTTTCTCTCATTCTCTCTCTCTCTCTCTCTTATACTCCCTCTCTCCATTTAATTTGTTATAACAAAAAAATTGTTTGCATTTTTAATTATTATTTTTTTTATTTTATTTTTTTTAATAAAAAGCCCTGCCATAATCCTCAGCACCAGGCCCATGATGTTCTTAATCTGGCCCTAGCAATGCCTCAGAAAATGTTACCATAGAAATGAAGAGTGGTGTGTTTGCGATATCCTCAGTAGAAAACCTTCCTGGAAATGAAAACCTTAAAAAGGGGAACGTTAAGTGAAGTGCACAGGAAAATACAGTACATTTCTTACCTTTATTTTGTGTTTAGCCCCAGTAGCAGCACAAAGTTCTCATCTGGGCATAAGACGGCAGGGCCATGCTGCTTCTTTTCAGTATGAGAGAAGCGATATTTTTTCAGTGGTCCGACATACCTTCCCCAATGTGCCAACTTTAGGCCAACCTGATTTACTGATGCCTGTAAATAGGTGCCCTGCCCTCAGTCAGTGTAAATCCCCCTATTTCATGAAACATTAGTAAGAATTCGATACTGTAGGTGGCTGCCATAATTGTCTTCATTACATTGTTATTCACTGGCAGAAGAGCCCTGTTCAATTGGTACTTATTGAAGTGCCCCTGATTATTTTATTTTAAGTTGGACTCTATTACATTGGTGTTATAGGTGAAGGGCCCCCGTTTATTGGTGCCAGTGGAGAAATTACCCCAATTCATTGGTAATGAGTGACCTGAAACAGGAGCTCCTCTGGACATTCTGATTCCTTTACTGCTCCAGAGCTATGGGGTAGTGTTAGGTTTCACCCATTGACCTGGAAGCCAGGCAAGGTACTTTCGTTCACTTAAAAGTCTCTGGACATCATCTGGCCACTGAGGTTCTAGGGCTTATTTCAAGCAGGGCAAGCCTCTACCTGCAATGATCCCTAGTAGCTAGGAGGCCCCATGTGTACCTTTATAGGTTGCACAGCTTATATGCCTGCCAGTGCTCTGTTTGTAGCATTTCCCTGGCCAAATTCATGATATTACCACAGTGAAACTACTGTCCAAAGCATCAGGTATCATTCATTCTGTATGTAGCTTGTTAAAGGCGGCTTCCAGATTCTGATCAGCCCCCCGCCCGCAGACCCCCACAACCACCGGGCAAGGGTTGTGGGGATGAGGCCCTTGCCCCCTTCAACATGGGGACAAGATGCTTTGGGGCTACTCCAAAACATCCTCCCCATGTTGAGGGCATGTGGCCTGGTATGGTTTTCCTGCAGTCTGCCAGGTTGTGTGCTCAGATAAGGGTCTGGTATGGATTTTAGGGGGACCCCTATGCCATTTAAAAAAAAAATGGCACAGGGCTCACTTTAATATCCATACCAGATCTGAAGGGCCTGGTATGGATTTTGGGGCGAACCCCATGCAATTTGTTTTAAAAATTTGGGTTCCCCTTAATATTTATACCAGACCCAAAGGGCCTGGTAATAGATTGGGCGGAGAACCCATGCTGTTTTTTTCTATATTGCTGAGATCCGACAAATCCTGAAACAGCAGTTTTTTTTTTTTTTACTTTGAATAATTTTTATTGAACAAGTTAAAAAGTCATTACAAACATTAACATACGTTTACATGTTGATATACACCCATTTATCCAACAAGGAAATATTTCTTATATTGTTTCACTTTCACCTGTCTTTTGACATAAGCCTATGTATTGTGTGTAAACGCTTGGTATACTGATGGGTAGTACTTCTGCCTCGTCAGATTTGCGCAATCTCTCAATATGGTCGCATCTTCCAAGCCGATGTTCTACCCCATGTTAGGTTATTTAACTAGTCCAATCATTTCTCATTCTCAGGGTGAGTGGATTATACAATATTAATTTGCCTTGAGTACCATTCGTTCCATGGTGACCATAATTTAAATACCTTTCCATGTAGTACTTCATATGTGCCTTGAGTGTGGGTGGTGGTTAACACGTCTACTATGGATGGAGCCTCAGTTTCTTTCCAGTGTCTTAGAATTGTTAATCTGGTTGCAAGTAATACATGTGACATAACTGTCCTATGAGAGGTTGGAATGGATTCTAGGTGTAGTGATAGTATGGCCATTGTTGGTTCTAGTAAATGGTTCAGGCCTGTGATATTTTGTATGACTTGTTCTATCTGGGTCCATAATGGTTTGATTTTGGGACAGTTCCAGAGGACATGGCATAAGGTGCCATACCCTCCACACCGCCTCCAGCACTCAGAGGATGCATTTTGGTATATCTTCGAAATACGGCTAGGAGTTAAGTACCATCTGAGGGAGATTTTTTGTTGCATCTCCCGTAGGTTGGTGCTTTTGGTAGAAGTATACGTGGTTTTAAAAGCTTTTGCCCATTGATCTACTGAGTAAACTCGCCAAAAACAGCAGTTTTTAAAACTTTTTTTTGCATTGATACATGTCCCCAAACACTTTTCATGACAATAACTTGCATATAAGCCTTTAAAATTAGCACTTTTGTTTTTTCATGTTAGGCCCCTTTCACACCGGGGCGTTTTTCATGCGGTGCAGCGCTAAAAATAGCGCCTGTTCACCGCATGAAAAAATCCTGCCCCTTTAACTCCAGTGTGAAAGCCGGCGGGCTTTCACACTGGAGCGGTGCGCTAGCAGGATGACAAAAAAAGTCCTGCTAGCAGCATCTTTGGAGCGGGATAGGAGCGGTGTGTTCACCGCTCCTATACCGCTCCTTCCCATTGAAAAGAATGGGAGACCGCGGTAAAACCGCGGCAATACCGCCGCAAAGCGCCGCTACGGCGGCGCTCTGCGGGGGGTGTTTAACCCTTTTTCGGCCGCTCGCGGGGGGTAAAACCGCACCGCGAGCGGCCGAAAACCGCGGTAAAAACGACGGTAAAGCAGCGCTAAATATAGCGCTGCTTTACCGTCACCGCGGCTCACCGCCCCAGTGTGAAAGGGGCCTAAGTGCCCTATAGACTTTAATTTTGTTCCGTGGCTTTTCGAATTTGTCGCGAACACCTCATATAAATACGCTGTTCGGTGAACAGGCGAACACCCAATGTTGGAGTCGAACTTACGTTCGACTCGAACAACTGGCTCATCCCTAATATCCAGTTATATCTTGTGCATTTAGGTATGCATCATGTTAAAGGTTTTCTTTCCAAAGGGACCATATTATTAATAAGCTTCTCATTGATCATTGTTTCTGTGATTCTTGTTTTGCCTGCTTAAAACTTAGGATAGGTCACCCCAAGGATTTTTCAGTTGTCTGCCTTGTGTCCAGAAGAATAAAGATGACCAACACTTCTTCATGTTTGATTATGTACCAAGCTTCTGGACTCATGGGCAATCCCACCAAATGTAGATGCGTTTTCAAGTGATTCACGTCAGTCAGCACTTAAGTTTTAGGGCATGACAGCCCATTTATATTAAAAGGCAAATGGAAAGTCTATAACATATAGGGTTTCTCTACACAGGGGTTCTTCTCCAGAGAGGGCGGGAACGAAAATGGACCACAGGGTAATGATAGGGGAGGGCCGGACATGACAGTGTGTCTAGTGACACACAAGGAGGATGTAAAGGGGTGTGGCCAGGCAGGGCTGGCCCTGTGAGCAGCAGGGGGAGCGGCCTTATAAAAGAGGGGGCGGGGCTAAAGGCCTCAGGAGGTAGGCAACACACGAGGAGGCAGTTTTATACACTGCTCCTCGTTTTTCCTTTCAAGATGGCGTCCGGGACCTCGTGGAGAGGCTACGAACGGCGGCGGCCACCACCAGAGGGTCAGTCTGGCTTCACAGCAGGCATGGCCGTGCGGGTCTGAAAAACGAGATCTGGATGCAGGCGAGGTGATCGTGCGGCGACCGGATGACGGCGGAACGGACGCACGCGGTCGGTATTCCAGGATGGCGTCCAGGTACTTTTCTGGGGCATTTACAGGCCCTTACAGGGTACCGCGAGCCACGGGGGGAGGACACTCGACCCCCCCCGGCCAAGAGAGCCCAGACAGAGCCTTCCGAGAGGCCCATGCGGGAGGCGGGGGTCACGGGCCTACACGGCGCCGCATCCCCGGGCTCCAGTGAGGAGACTCCCAGGACACGGCATCCCCTGCAGCTCTGTACGAGCAGAGGGGACATCAGGCAGAGGGACAGACACAGTTGGAGGCACCAAGCAGGGATGGGCGGATGGATGGATCAGCAGGCCCTTACAGCAGGGACAGACACAGTTGGAGGCACCAAGCAGGGATGGGCGGATGGATGGATCAGCAGGCACTTCCACAGGAGCCCCCCCCCCCCAGCAGCTCTGCACGAGCCGAGGGGAGTAGGTCGCCAGCAAAAAGAGGTGCAGCCATGAGGGGGGTTACTACACCCGGGAGATTTCAGCTACAGTCCCCCCAGCGGGTCTGCACGAGCCAAGGGGGGAGGGCGGAAGGGGGATCAGGCCGAGGGCTGCAGCGAGACCGAGTGGCAGCGTGAAAAGTGCCGCAGCGGGTGGGCGGACGCCACCAGGCGGTAACAGACGGGTCCCAAGACAGGAGTGGTGCCGGGTCAGGCCCGACTGCGTGGGACCTGATGGCCCAGGGAAGACGGCCTGATGGCAGCGGCAGTAACTGCGGGCGGACGGAGGCACACGACATCCAGGAGTCCCTCCCCGGGGGGTCTGCCGTTTTTGTCTCAGCAGGAGGTGCAAGGTGAACTGTCGGAGGAAGAGGAGGAGCCCGGTCGCCAGCAAGAATTCGGGTGAGATCGATACAGCGGCTGTGGGGAGGGTGCCCAGACAGCTCGGTAAGTCTAGTGATAATAGTGCATTTACATCTGCCTTACAAAGTTATTGGGGGGTTGTATCTGAGGGGAAGGGAGGGCTGCGCCTCCAGTGCCGCTGTTGGCAGACACTGACCATCCGCGGGCAAGGGGTGGGACCGCAGGAGGGTCTGGGGGTCAGATGCAGGAATTGGTAGAGGGCCTACGGGCGTTGGTGGGCCGTTTGGAGCAAGATCAATCGTCATCAGGGAGTCTGGGGTACAACCGGGGGGGTCAGCGAAGCTACCTCTGGGGGGGGGGGGGGGTGTCGGTCACAGCAGCTGCGGAGGGTACAGTGTCCCAGGTGTTGGGAGACGTGGAGAAGGTGAGTCCTACGGAGAAAGGGCTAGGATACACTTTCACAGCGTCTCAAGAATGCCATCGCATTTTGAGACCCGACCGTTACAGTTAAAATTATAGTTACAGGGTCTCAAGAATGCCATCGCATTTTGAGACCCGACCGTTACAGTTAAAATTATAGTTATAGTTTAAAAAAAAAAGTGTAAAAAATAAAAATAAAAAAAAGTACAAAAAAAAAAAAAAACCCAAAAAAATATAAAATAAAAAAAACAAAAATAGTTGTCGTTTTATTGTTCTCTCTCTCTCTATTCTCTCTCTATTGTTGCTCTTTTTTACTCTATTCTATTCTGCAATGTTTTATTATGTTTTATCATGCTTGCTTTTCAGGTATGTAATTTTGTTTACTGTCTTTTATTGTTAACCATTTTTTTGTTTTCAGGTGCGCCATTCAGTTGCAGCGCGGATTTATTTTTCTTGACAGCAAAAGTGTTTGCTCCCACGATACATAAAGCCGCGACTCCAACGCTGTAGGAGGTGATTTCACCACCACAGTTAAAAAAAAGAGCATATATGCCGAAGCATGGGGGCAGCAGGGGCGGAGGAGCGATTTGCTCCTAATGCCACGTACATACGGTCGAAATTCTGACGGAGGCTTGCCCGTGGAAAAGTCCGACCATGTGTACGTGGCATAACTTTTTTGCGGGAGGATGCCCCCATGCTTCAGCATATATATATTTTAGGCACCGGTTGCGTTAACAAAATGTTTTATTTTTTACTATGTTTTATTGGTATTTGCTTTGCAGGTATGGTATGGTAAGGTCTTACTGTTATACTGTAATGTTACTTTGTTTTAATGTTAACCATTATTTGCTTAGCAGGTACGCCATTCAGTTGCAGCGTGGATTTATTTATCTTGACAGCAACAGCGTTTGCTCCCACGATACATAAAGCCGCGACTCCAACGCTGTAGGAGGTGATTTCACCACCACAGTTAAAAAAAAGAGCATATATGCCGAAGCATGGGGGCAGCAGGGGCGGAGGAGCGTTTTGCTCCTAATGCCACGTACATACGGTCGAAATTCCGACGGAGGCTTGCCCGTGGAAAAGTCCGACCATGTGTACATGGCATAACTTTTTTGCGGGAGGATGCCCCCATGCTTCGGCATATATAAATGGTGCATGTATGCCCATCATTAGAAGTGGGTGGATGAGGTATTCTAATGGTGGGCATACCCACCAATCAATCTCTTTTTTTTCGTTCAGCCAAGAGGCTGCATGAAAAAAAAAGATTACAATATATGTCCAGTATGTTGCTGGACTTTGAATGGTTATACCAGAATGATGCCTGCAGGTTTAGGTATCATCTTGGTATCATTCTTTTCAGCCAGTGATCGGCTTTCATGTAAAAGCAATTCTAGTAGGTAATTAGCCTCTAGACTGCTTTTACAAGCAGTGGGAGGGAATGTCCCCCCTCCCGGATATAAACCGCGCCATTGGGAAATTGGGAAAGCATTTTATCACACCGATCTTGGTGTGGTCAGATGCTTTGAGGGCAGAGGAAAGATCTAGGGTCTAATAGACCCCATTTTAAAAAAAAAAGAGTACCTGTCACTGCCTATTGCTATCATAGGGGATATTTACATTCCCTGCGATAACAATAACAATGATAATTAAGAAAAAAAATGGAAGGAACAGTTTAAAAATTAAATAAAAAATCTAAATAAAAAAAAATAAAAAAAAAACTAAAAAATAAAATAAAAGCACCCCTGCCCCCCCTTCTCTTGCGCAAAGGCGAACACAGCGTTGGTCTGGCGTCATATGTAAACAGCAATTGCACCATGCATGTGAGGTATCACCGCGAAGGTCAGATCGAGGGCAGTAATTTTAGCAGTAGACCTCCTCCGTGAATCTAATGTGGTAACCTGTAAAGGCTTTTAAATGCTTTTAGAAATGTATCTAGTTTGTCGCCACTGCGTGTTTGTGCGCAATTTTAAAGCATGTCGTGTTTGGTATCCATGTACTCGGCCTAAGATCATATTTTTTTATTTCATCAAAAATTTGAGCAATATAGTGTGTTTTAGTGCATTAAAATAAAAAAAAGTGTATTTTTTCCACAAAAAAATGCGTTTGAAAAATCGCTGCGCAAATACTGTGTGGAAAAAAAAAAATGAAACACCCACCATTTTATTCTGTAGGGCCTTTGCTTTAACAATATATATAGTGTCTGGGGGTTCAATGTAATTTTCTTGCAAAAAAAAAAATGTTTTCATGAAAGAAAGGGCTTTGTCTTCAAGTGGTTAGAAGAGTGGGTGATGTGTGACATAAGCTTCTAAATGTTGTGCATAAAATGCCAGGAAAGTTCATACCCCCCCCCAAATGACCCCATTTTGGAAAGTAGACACCCCAAGCTATTTGCTGAGAGCAATGTTGAGCCCATTAAATATATATTTTTTTTGTCCCAAGAGATTGAATAATGAAAAAAAAAGTTGTCACTAAATGATATATTTCTCAAACATGTCATGGGCATATGTGGAAATACACCCCAAAATACATTCTGTTGCTTCTCCTGAGTACGGGGATACCACATGTGTGGGACTTTTTGGGAGCCTAGCTGCGTACGGGACCCCAAAAACCAAGCACCGCCTTCAGGCTTTCTAAGGGTGTAATTTTTTTATTTCACTCCTCACTGCCAATCACAGTTTCGGAGGCCATGGAATGCCCAGATGGCACAAACCACCCCCAAATGACCCAATTTTGGAAAGTAGACACCCCAAGCTATTTGCTGAGAGGTATGTTGAGTATTTTGCAGAACTCGCTTTTTGTCACAAAGTTTTGAAAATTGAAAAAAGAAAAAAAAAAAAAACATTTTTTTTTCTTTACTTTCTTCATTTTCAAAAACACATGAGAGCTGTAAAATACTCACTATGCCTCTCAACAAATAGCTTGGGGTGTCTACTTTCCAAAATGGGGTCATTTGGGGGGGTTTTGTGCTATTTTGGCATTTTATGGCCTTCGAAACTGTGATAGGTAGTGAGGAGTGAAATCAAAAATGTGCACCCTTAGAAATCCTGTAGGCGGTGTTTGGGTTTCGGGGCCCCGTACGCGGCTAGGCTCCCAAAAAGTCCCACACATGTGGTATCTCTGTACTCAGGAGAAGCAGCAAAATGTATTTTGGGGTGCAATTCCACATATAACCATGGCATGTGTGAGCAATATATCATTTAGCGACAACTTTTTGTAAAACATTTTTTTTTTTTTTTTGTCTTTATTCAATCACTTGGGAGAAAAAAAAAAATATTCAATGGGCTCATCATGCCTCTCAGCAAATAGCTTGGGGTGTCTACTTTCTAAAATGGGGTCATTTGGGGGGGTTTTGTGCCATCTTGGCATTTTATGGCCTTCAAAACTGTGATAGGTAGTGATAGCTAGTGAGGAGTGAAATCAAAAATTTATGCCCTTAGAAATCCTGAAGGCGGTGCTTGGTTTTCGGGGTCCCGTATGCGGAAAGGCTCCCAAAAAGTCCCACACATGTGGTATTCCCGTACTCAGGAGAAGCAGCAGAATGTATTTTGGGGTATAATTCCACATATGCCCATGGCATGTGTGGGCAATATATCATTTAGTGACAACTTTGGGCAAAAAAAAAAAGTTTGTAATATTCCCGCAACTTGTGGCAAAATATAAAATATTCCATGTACTCAACATGCCTCTCAGCAAATAGCTTGGGGTGTCTACTTTCCAAAATGGGGTCATTTAGGGGGGGGGGTTTGTGCTATTTTGGCATTTTATGGCCTTCGAAACTGTGATAGGTAGTGATAGCTAGTGAGGAGTGAAATCAAAAATGTATGCCCTTAGAAATCCTGAAGGCGGTGCTTGGTTTTCGGGGTCCCGTATGCGGAAAGGCTCCCAAAAAGTCCCACACATGTGGTATTCCCGTACTCAGGAGAAGCAGCAGAATGTATTTTGGGGTGTAATTCCCCATATGCCCATGGCATGTGTGGGCAATATATCATTTAGTGACAACTTTGGGCAAAAAAAAAAAGTTTGTAATATTCCCGCAACTTGTGGCAAAATATAAAATATTCCATGTACTCAACATGCCTCTCAGCAAATAGCTTGGGGTGTCTACTTTCCAAAATGGGGTCATTTGGGGGGGGGGGGGTTTGTGCTATTTTGGCATTTTATGGCCTTCGAAACTGTGATAGGTAGTGAGGAGCGAAATCAAAAATTTGCACCCTTAGAAATCCTGAAGGTGGTGCTTGGGTTTCGGGGCCCCGTGCGCGGCTAGGCTCCCAAAAAGTCCCACACATGTGGTATCCCCATACTCAGGAGAAGCAGAAAAATATATTTTGGGGTGCATCTCCACATATAACCATGGCATGTGTGAGCAATATATCATTTAGTGACAACTTTTTGACATTTTTTTTTTTTTTGTCTTTATTCAATCACTTGGGACTAAAAAAAAAAATATTCAATGGGCTCAACATGCCTCTCAGCAAATAGCTTGGGGTGTCTACTTTCCAAAATGGGGTCATTTTGGGGGGTTTTGTACTTCCCTGCCATTTTAGCACCTCAAGAAATGAGATAGGCAGTCATAAATTAAAAGCGGTGTAAATTCCAGAAAATGTACTCTAGTTTGTAGACGCTATAACTTTTGCGCAAACCAATAAATATACGCTTATTGGCATTTTTTTTACTAAAGACACATGGCTGAATACATTTTGGCCCAAATGTTTGACTAAAATTGAGTTTATTAGATTTTTCTTATAACAAAAGTAGAAAATATCTTTTTTTTTCAAAATTTGCGGTCTTTTTCCGTTTATAGCGCAAAAAATAAAAATCACAGAGGCAATCAAATACCATCAAAAGAAAGCTCTATTTGTGGGAAGAAAAGGAAGCACATTTCGTTTGGTTACAACATTGCATGACCGCGCAATTACCAGTTAAAGCAGTGCAGTGCGAAATTGAAAAAAGACCTCTGGTCCTTAAGCTGACAATTGGTCCGGGGCTGAAGTGGTTAATGAACTTTTGTTTATACATGCTGGTGGTTCATCTTTGACTAGGTATCAGTTTAATTTGTGTTTTTAAACGATGCTTATCAACCTTGATTCTGGGCCAGTTTAATCTGTTGTCCCAATCTTTTAGAAACGGTTCAGCAACGGAGGCAGCTAGACTCTGATTTAAGACTAATATTTTAAAGAGGTTAGGTAGGCGGAGTTCAAATTCTTACAAATTGTATATCCGTCCTAATAATTATGTTTACATTTTGCAGATGACCCTTATATAATGTGGATTCTCTTATGTTTATTGGGCTCAGAAGAGAGCATCAGCAAGAAGCTATTCATCTAACTTGAGTTTTGATAATTCTCTGTTTCAAGTGGTATGGAGTGGACAGAGAGGGATGGTATGGGCTGATATACAGTTGGAATTGGGGAGATTATTTTCTTGTTGGCCTCAGCCAGATGTTCTAATTATTCATTTATGAGGAAATGACATTGGCCAATTAAAAACATTGAATGTGATATTTAATATTGAACAAACCATTCAACATATACAGTACATTTAATATCTCCCTGTACAGTAATAATCTTTACAGAAATTATTCAGAGGCTTTGCTGGCTTGATTCATTCCTTTTGAGGCCTTTCAAAAAAATTGAAAAGGCATCAATAGAAATGTTTAGTTCCTCCAGTAGGCTTTTCTTTTAGGCACACCGATTTGGAAGGCGGGTTGCCTGGGGCTTCACCGGTAAGTATTAAAAACAAACTTATTGTGTGAAACACGTCTACCTAGACCAGGGGTCTTCAAACTATGGCCCTCTAGTTGTTCAGGAACTACTATTCCCATCATGCCTAGTCATGTCTGTGAATGTCAGAGTTTTACAATGCCTCATGGGATGTGTAGTTCCGCAACAGCTGGAGGGCCGTAGTTTGAGGATCCCTGACCTAGACTGTTTGTTGGTGTCCTGCGGTGAGACCTTCGGTATCCTAATAAAAGGCATTTGGAGCCAATGTGATGTGCCAGCCATTTCTTCTTACCTTGACACGTTTCATGGAGGCAAGCTGGGGCTAACACTCACACAGAGGTTTCATCAGGCTCATCCACTTCACCTGGAGCAGCGAGTTTTCTTTACTTTGACCAAGATGGGTTACATTGGTCAAAAATAGGTTTAGACATTCTCAACCTCAATTTCCAGACTTGCATTGAACTGGCCACAGACTGGGGGTTAGGTGCCAGGCGGAATGTTTCTCATCTTGCCTGCCTTTTGGGGAACATGGATACATTTTGTTAAAAATAAAAGTATTATACGGCCCAAGTCATAGCGGCTGGGCTGTGTTTGAAGTAATGTTTATTTTGCTATATTAATTTGAAGTATTAATTGGTTGATGTTTATAATTGTTGGTACAGTTGTTTAATTAAAACCAATAATAAAGCCATGGCTATTATTTATCCAATTCAGGGGTCTTGTTAAAAAAAATGATGCTTGCCTGCTGCCTAAAATCCCATAAATATTATGTTTCAAATGCTTAAAGGCTGATATAACACATCCTTGCATGTCAGAGGTGCCCTACATACATTAAAATACTTTATGAAATTAAATTATGAAGACCATAATGAAAGTGCAAGCAGCTTTTCCCTCCCTAATTCTAATTCCAGAAACACTCTTTCTGCTGCTTCTGGATCATCACAAAGTCTTTCTTCACCAGAAGCATCTTCAAGCAAGTAATGCATCTCATCAATTATAGATAAAATAACACCTGAACGACACCTGAAAATCAGGAGAACATTGATCAAGCTCTTGTAAGAGCACTACAGGTATTGTCGGTATTGTCTTAACATACACCGTTCATGTTATTCTACTTGTAATAAAAAATAAAAATTTAAAAAGCAAGTTTAGGTTATTTACTGAATAAACTGTACTTTTATTTCAAGTATAATACTTCTATATACACTGCATTTCATGTTTCCACTGTAACAAAATTACTTTTTTTATTCATAAACACTAAATTATTAAAAAACTATTTGCAAAATTTTCCATTTTTTTTCTGGAAAAAAATGGGTGAAAATTTTTTCTTTTGCCCATGGCTTCAAATTTTCTGGAAATTTTACATCTCAACTTAGGCCAAAAATGAGCATGATGATATTGAATCTAAAGCAAACACAAACAACAAGAATAGCCTAGGTTGTCTATATGAGGTATGGTATTTGCAGTAGATTAAAAATGTTAGCATTCCTTCCAATTGCAGGTAACTGTGGGAGGTAACTCCCAACTAACAAGGAGCACTTGAAAACACGAAAGAGCCTATTTAGTACACACACAATAATTTCTGCATTCTGGGAATGTTCTATGATTTAATCAACAATTATTTTTTCTTATAGAAAAATGAAGTTCATTCACTCTGTGTGATGTATATGTACATCAACTGAATCTGGAAGAGAAATCTTGAAAGGTCCAAACATGTAGCAGTTTAAATGATCTTGTGCAGATGTCTTACCATTTATCATTCTTGGTGACAGACCTTCTAATTTAGCTATTCTTAACCAGGGTTACATGAAACCCTAGGGTTTCCTTCAGAGGTTGAGTTGTGACTGACTGACCACCATCTGATGGTGCATGTATAGTTTCAGGGCCATTGCCACTTGGCGAAGCCAGCAACATGACAGATGTCTTACCACACATTATCCTTGGTGAAAAGTCTTTTAATTAAGCCATTCCCCAGAGGTTGTAAGGGCTCCTTGAACTGTGTCTGACTGACTACCATATGGTGGTGCCAGCAGAGCCAGCACCATGACACCAATAATCTTTTTAGCTGTCTGCAAGCATAGAATTCTGACCACCACATAAAGGGGAAAATCTCACCACTGACCACCAATGTAAGGACATTTTTTCAATGCTGCCTAATGCCTTTTTAGCATGGTTCCCTGCTAAACAAAGGTTGAGAAATGCCGTTTTAATATATGGCTGCCTATGCACAAAAAGAAAAAAAAAAATAGCTTACTGCAATATTAAACACAGAAATTCAATTATTTAATATAGCCAACTTCTGTTTGGTGGCCCTCTAATTTAAAAGTTTATAATTTAGGAAGTGTTTAGAAACAAAAACATTGAGCAACTGCTGGGAGTCTGCCTTTAGCAGCATCAAAGATAACTGTGGCTCTGGAGCAGTACTTTGGGGACTTGATGTAAAGTATATAGTCAAGTTAAATATCTGCAACATCCTTCCTATCAGCTCAGATAGGCATTTACATTTCTTCCTGTTAAATTCTATAAGATCATATATAGTGTATTAAAGATGCAAAAGGTAAATTAGGGACCCATATATTTCTATATATTATTAAATATAACAACAAGCCAGCCTAAAGACGCTTGAAATATTTTTTTTCAGTGTATTCTTCTTCTGGGAATATGCTTTAGTCTTGTTACTTTAGCATTTATTCATGTCAAGAAGCTAAAAGATCCTGTATGTTACACTAGGGAGATTCCAAAAGCAAGACTACTACAGAATATACCAAACGTTTTCTTTGTTTAATAAAAGTACGTCTTCTGCTATGTCAGAAAAAAACTTTTAAAGGGCAATTACGGTATCTTCAACATGCATTTAAGTATATGGAAACCATCATAACGAACTTCTCTTATTTGCTCTCTTTTGGTCTATTAAATATGCTATGGACATTATTTTGTTGACCATGTCAGAAATTTAGAGCTGTCCTGTGTCCGTTACTCATTTCATAGAGTGATTAGTCCTCTCAGTTCTCATGTTGGAACTCCAAAATAATTTGCTGTTATGTTGTTGGAGTGGGATATTCTGTAGGTCTGAGTAGTTGAGTAAAGAAAACAGGGCAGGGCCGGCAATGCTCAAACCACAAAAATGCTGTGTGTTGTCTACCCACAAAAGTATTTAGGAGCTGACTGCATTTCTTGCAGTTCAATAGGTATTTTTCTGTACTTGTATGGTTTGTAAAGGGATAAAACAAAGAGAAATGTGCATGTATTACAGACATGCTGAATATGTTTTTATTTTTATTTTGCCCTGACATAGACTTTAATGTAACAAAGCAAACCTTCAAATAAAATAGGAAAAAATGCTACATGTTTGGGAGCCCCCTGGTATGTTATCAGCCATTATACTTTTCTGTGCAACGATGATATTCATTCTAAAACCACAAACACTATTAAGATGGAAATTAGGCTTTTCTACACCAAGATATAAATGGGTTTATGGCTGCTTGTTGAGCATGGGTAAAATAACTTGCAGCACAAAACATTCTATACAGCGGAATCATAATAATATAGAAAATATTACAGCATTTTAAGTTTATCAAAGCTTGCAATAAAAGTTGCTACTGCACTTTTAGACACTGTATAAACATTTTACTAACATTTGCAGTGGTCTCAGCTCTCACATTTTGAATGACAATTACTCAGTCATGCAACACTGTACCCATATGAAATGTTTGTCCTTTTTTTCACACAAATAGAGCTTTCTTTTGGTGGTATTTAATCACCACTGTGGTTTTTATTTTTTGCGTATAACTAAAAAAATACAGAAAATTTAGTAAAAATAAAAAAAATTCTTAGTTTTTGTTAAAAATGTTTGCAAATTAGTAATTTTTCTTCAAAAGGCTATGTCCAAAATGTATACTGCTACATATCTTTGGTAAAAATAACCCAAATGAGTGCATATTATTTGGTGTCAATCATTGAAAATTGATCACACCTGATGTACTGATGGCCAATTTCATTTCTTGAGACCCTAACAAGCCAGGGAAGTACAAATACCCCCCCCCCCCCCCAATGACCCCTTTTTGAAAAGTAGACATTCCAAGGTCATTAGTAAGTCGCATGGTGAGTTTTTTTCTTGTTGTAATTTTTTCCCAAAATTCTATGCAAAATAAAAGCGTAACTTTTGTTGAGAAAAAACATTCCCCTCTTGGCGATCAATGTACATTGCAAGGATTATAACAAACTTTGTTGCAGATTCCTACCTTTTGTTATTCTGAAGAAAGCCATGTGTGTTTATCTGTGCCTCTGTTCTGAGTAGGTTTAATGGGAGTGGTTTCATAATTAACTGTCAGGTTGGAGCTGCAGGGCACTAATGAGAAAATCTGCTGGGCCTGCAACCGTTTAGATGGGTTCCTATTGAAAGTATCTATCAAAAAATGAAATTTTTGTTGCAAGGGATGCCTGAAATCTGACTTCTGACTATCTTAGGCAAACTTCTGGGAAAATTGGTGAGCCAATCGCACAAGCAGGAAATTATGTTTCTGGGGAGTGGTCAGTACACACTTTTAAGATTTTTTTTATTTTTTGTTCACAAAATTATCATATTAACGGATTATTTCTCTCACATGGCATATGCATACCACAAATTACACCTCAAATATATTCTTCTACTCCTCCTGAATATGGTGATACCACATGTGTAAGACTTTTTTCACAGCCTGGCCACATACAGAGGCCCAACATGCAGGGAGCACCATCAGGCATTCTAGGGACATAAATTACACATGAAGTGGCACTGTAGAGCACTGATGGGTCACGGATGTGGCACTGATATGTCACAAATGGGGCACTGCTGGGCACTGATATGGCAGGGATGGGGCACTGATATGGCACTGCTGGGCACTAATATGGCATGGATTGGGGCACAGCTGGGCACTGATATGGCACGGATTGGGGCACTGATATGGCACGGATTGGGGCACTGCTGGGCACTCATGTGGAATGAATTTGGACACTGTTGGGCACTGATATGGCATGTATGGGGCACTGCTGGGTACTGATATGGCATGAATTGGGGCACTACTGGGCACTGATATGGCACTGCAGGACACTGATAGGCACTAATATGGCACAGATTGGGGCACTGATATGGCACTGCTGGGAACTGATATGACATGGATTGGGGCACTGAGATGGCAATGCTGGGCACTGACATGGCATGAATGGGGCACTGATATGGCAGGGATAGGGCGCTGATATGGAACTGCTAGGGAACTGATATGGAACTGCTTGGGGCACTGCTGGGCACTGATATGGCACTACTGGAAACTGATATGGCACAGATTGGGTCACTGCTGGGCCCTGATATGGCACAAATTGGGGCACTGCTGGGCACTGATATGGCATGGATTTGGGCACTGATATGGCACAGATTTGGGCACTGATAGGGCATTGCTGGGCACTAATTTGGCACAGATTGGGGCACTGATATAGCACTGCTGGTCACTGATATGACACTACTGGGCACTGATATGGCATGGATTGGGGCACTGATATTGCACGGATTGGGGCACAGCATGAGCAAGCGTTAAGCCTGTTTGGTTGAAAAAAGACACAAGTCCATCTAGTTCAAAAAAAAAAAAAAAATTCTACACACGCAAATTGATTATTTCCACATCTAATCCAGAGGAAGGCAAACAAAAAACAATTAAGCATGATACAATTTGCTCCAGCAAGGGAACACAATTCCTTCCTGATTCCCCAGGAGGCAATTGGATATTTCCTGGATAAACTACCCCTGGTGCTAAAACTTAAAAATATAAGTATCCAGTTATAGTTTATGCATTGAGAAAATAATCCAGGTCTATAAAACAATCTACTGAGCTGGCAGGAACAAGCTCTTGAGAAGTCTATTCCACATTTTCACAGTTCTTACTGTAAAGACGCCTTTCCGTATTTGGCCATAAGTCTTGTTCCCTTCAGACATAAAGAGTGCCCCCTTATCCTTTGTGATGACCTTAATGTGAATAACTCTACAACAAGTTAAATATATGGGCCACTTGTATGTATTTATACATGGTCATCATATCCCTCATTATTCTCCTCTTCTCAAGAGAGAATAAATTCAGTTCAGCTAATCTTTCCTCATAGCGAGCACCTCCATGCCTCTTATCAGTTTGGTTGCCCTTCTCTGTACTATCTCCAGTTGCTTAATATCCTTTTTGTGAACAGATGCCCAAAAATGAACTGCATATTCTAGATGAGATCATTTAAATAATTTGTACAGGGGTATAATGATGTAATTCTCTCTCTGGAGTATATGCATTTTTTAAAGCAAAGTTCCACCCATATAAAAGTCAGCAGCTACAAAAAGTGTAGCTGCTGACTTTTATTAATCGTACACTCACTTGTCCTATGGTCCAGTGATGTAGGCGAACGAATCCCTGCTCCTCTCCCCCTCCTCTCCTCGGCGCTGGCATTGTGACTGGCGACGAAGAAGAAGAAAGCCGGGCTCCTCCGCTCGGTAAAAGAGCTAGGTAAAATAGCGGAGGAGTCCGGCGAGAAGACCCCCCAAGACGGAAGAAGACCCCCAGAGCAGTGCAATAAAATATTTTTAAAAAATTGTGTGTTTTTTTTTTATTTACACTTTACACCTTAGGTGAATGGGTAGTCCCCCCGCCCGCAGACCCCGACAACCAACGGCCAGGGTTGTCGGGAAGAGGCCCTTGTCCTCATCAACATGGGGACAAGGTGCTTTGGGGTGGGGGGGCCGCAGGGCGCCCCCCTTCCCCAAAGCACCCACCCACCCCTCTCATATTCTGTAACATTTTTAAAAGGTGAATGGTATCTTTTACATAAGTTGGCAGAGATGTGACATGTGGTGCCAAGTATTTATCAACCAAGGCACTGGCGTTTTCTGTTAGGCAGTGACAGCCCGATACAATAGGGCATCCAGGAGGGCAGGAAATAGATTTGTGGATCTTGGGTAGAGCATAAAAGGTAGGAATAGTTGGTTCATTCATTTTGAAAAAGTTCCAGGTATTGAGATCAATAATAGAAGATTGATAAGCTGTGAATATGAGTTGATCAAATTGATTAGAAACATTTTTTATAAGTGATGATGCAATAGGTCTGTACCATTCTGAATTGTCAAGGATGTTGCGGCACATTAGTTCATAGGCAGCAACATCCATAACCACTACATTGCCACCTTTATCGGCCGGTTTGATAACCAGACCTGGGTGGGTCTGAAGAGATTTCAATGCTTGAAGACTAGTGGCAGTTAGATTAGATCTACCTACAGATATTTGTTCCAGGTTTCTTATTGCCAAACATGTTTGTTGTACAAATGCACAAATATTTGGATTGGTGGATAGCAAAGGAAAGTTCTTGGATTTGGGTTTAAAAGAGGTAGGGGGGGGGGGGGGAGACACCGAGGGCGACAATGCCTGATTCACTTGGCTCATCGCTAACATCGATGGCGCCTTCCTCCCATAGAGACATGAGTTCATCAATGGCTTGCATTTCCTCAAATGTTGGTGCTTGATTTTAGGAGGTGGTAACTACATTGGACTGTTTTAAAGTAGGTTTATCATAAATGACTTTGTATATAAGTTTACGTGCAAAGAGATGAATGTCGTTGGTAAATTCAAATTTGTCAAAGTCAGAAGATGGACAGAATGTTAATCCCAATTGTAATATTTTGATCTGATCACAGGTGAGTGACACAGAAGAAAGATTCACCACATCAAGTCCCGAAGGTTGTGATGTGGTTGGTTTTGAAGGCATTAAGCAGGGTTCAGTGAAGTGTCTGGGTGAGGGACTAAAAAAATAGGTGCAATTTTAGGGTCAGAGGAAGATGCATTGTGTGGAAACATGGAGGGTAGCGCCGGTTCGCTAACTCGCCTTGTGGTGAGTAAGGGAGAGGAAATGATTGTGGTAATAGGTAAATTGGAAGGTTGAACAGTAATGTTCTGTGAATTAGCCAAAGTAATTGGTGTCTGTATAATGGAAGTCGATATCTTATTATTTTTTGGTCGTACATTGGGTGGTCGAGAATTGGATATAGGTGCAGGTGTGGGGAGGGAAACTTCAGTTAAGGTGGAGGATCTATCCCCCTTTCTTTTTTTGAAAACCCGATCATGTGATAGATCCTGGTATATAGTGGAAGTGCTAGAAGAGAATGAAGTGAAAGGGGTGTTTGGTTGTTCATTAGTGTTAGGTTGTGTTTCAAAGTGTGGTGCTCTAGATGCTGGTTTTTGTGTAGGGAAGTTATTCCATTTATATTCATATTCATTATCATAGGCAGATTTGTCTCTTTGATATTTGCCTTCTTTGGCACTAATAATCTCAAGGGTATAATTCTCAAGATGTGCACGCAAAAATTTGTCTCTCTTGATAAACCTGGGGGAAGACACCAAGGAGGCATGATCGTCATGCCAATTGCTTATGGCTGTATCCAATTGCTCCAACTCATGTTCATATTGCTTACAAAGCATAGAGATCATGCTGAAAGAGCACGATTGTAGATTATATTCCCAAGAAGTTTTGAGAATATCATTTATTTTTTTGATATTTGGAAAAATCTGTATTCTCAAACCCCAAGGAACTATTTGATTTGTACTGTATTTTTCAAAGTAGGTTTTATGCCAATAGACACAAACCTTTTTTTCAAGTAGACGTTGAAGTCTCATAAATGCTCTATCCAAGTCATCATCAGTGATATTAGCAGTATTCTGTGATACCTGTATCCTCTCCATTAGACACTTCAATGCATCACCACAATAGTCCGCCATGGCAGAGGAGCAAACGGACAACCCAGGTGCTGATAGCTATAAAAGTCAATATAAAAATATATAAATACACATATGAAGATATGATCAATACAGTACACCGGTATGCAAAGTATTATTTCATATACTGTCAAAAACCACGAGTGTTCGACAATCTAGATGGCTATATTTAACTTAATTTAGAGTAATTCCAGCCAGAAAAGAATGCGCATTAAAGCGCGGATAGAAACTAAAGGTGAAGGCATAGAATCCTCACTAATGGAGGTACCTCATCCCAGATTCAAATGGTGAACGGGTAAATGAGGAAAGGAAAGGGGATTGTTATGGTACCAAGCAATAGAAGAGCACTCGTGGTTTTTCAATAAAAATAGAAAAATTTATTTGGAAAAAACATAATAAAGACATACAAAATAAATAATGTATAAACCAGCCAATGTGAAGCACAACAAAGAGGGGGGCTTTGCTTCACAGATAGCTGGTAAAACATATACAGCCTATAAGACTTTGAGGTAACAAGTTAAAGGCCTATACAACAATATAGGTCAGGGTACAGATATGGTTTCAGATGTAAGCAACCGACATGTTTCGCCAAACAATGGCTTCTTCAGGGTCAGGGTGTGATCTGTACCGAAATGTGATATATTGGGAACGGCCCTCAGTGTATCTACATGTTTATCCTCATATGAGCTGTATATTACTAATTGTTTTTTGTATTTAGTAGAGAATCACATTTCGGTACAGATCACCCCCTGACCCTGAAGAAGCCATTGTTTGGCAAAACATGTCGGTCGCTTACATCTGACTCGGGGATGCGATCCATGCGGCGTCCCCGGTCCGCCCGTGGATCGCATCCCGGAGCGCTCACGGCGTCTCTCCCCCTGCAGCGCCCCGGCCAGCTTCCCTGGCCGTAGGCGATGTTCCACTGCTACAGTTCAAGCTTTCTTTTCTGAAGTTCGCAATGTCTTCGAGGAACCAGCCCGGGCCTCCTCTGCCGAGACGGCTCTCCTGAACCTTGTCCATGGAGATTCTTCAGTAGGCGATTACGCCATTCAGTTCCGCACCCTGGCCTCCGAACTCTCCTGGAATAATGAGGCCCTCTGCGCGACCTTTAAAAAGGGGCCTATCCAGCCACGTCAAGGATGTGCTGGCTGCACGAGAAATTCCTGCTACCCTGTCTGAACTCATCCAGCTGGCCACCCGTATTGACATGCGTTATACTGAGAGGCGTCTAGAGCTACGCCAAGAAAAGGACCTTGGTCGCGCCAAACGGTTTCCTCGTCTGGCACCTCTTTTCCAGAACCCTCTCCAATCTGTTCCTGTACCTTCCGCCGAGGAGGCGATGCAAGTGGATCGGTCACGCCTGACCTCACAAGAGAGGACTCGCCGCCGTGACCACAATCTGTGCTTATATTGCGCCAGTCCTGACCATTTTCTAAAGGATTGCTCTATCCGTCCTCAGCGTCAGGGAAACGCTCGCACCTAGCTAACGTGGGGGAGGTGTTACTAGGTGTGGACTCTTCCTCTCCACGTCTGACTGTTCCAGTAAGGATTTCTTGGTCCAAGAAGTCCTCCTTCTCCACCGTGGCCTTTTTGGATTCGGGTTCTACAGGAAACTTCATTGAAGCCTCACTCATCGACAAATTTAATATTCCAGTCACTCGTCTTGTCAAGCCATTTTTTATCACCTCGGTAAATGGTCAAAATCTGAATTGTATCGTGCATTACCGCACCGAACTGCACCTCTGAGAGCCTTCTGGGCCTACCCTAGCTCCAACTACATTCCCCTACCCTCGACTGGGCCTCAGGGGACATCAAAAGTTGGGGTCCCTCCTGCCACATTAACTGACACGGTAAAAAAATCACTACCCGAGCGCCCCCTTATATTGCCTTCAGGTCCGTCAAGTGCTCCAACGGCTTCGGGAGAACCGTCTTTACCCCAAACTAAAGAAATGTCTCTTTGAACGTTGCAGTCTTCCCTTCCTGACTTGCCTTCTGCCGTCTTGGACTGGCCACGTCCTACCGCGCTTTCCTTGGATTCGCCAATTACTATCGCCAGTTCATCCCTCACTTCTCCTCCATTGTCGCGCCCATTGTGGCATTAACCAAAAAGGATGCTAATCCTAGGTCCTGGCCCCCTCCAGCTGAGGAGGCCTTTAACCACCTCAAATCTGCCTTTGCCTCTGCACCCGTTTTGTCCAGGCCTGATCCTCGCAAACCGTTTTTTCTGGAAGTCGATGCCTCCTCTGTGGCAGCAGGAGCTGTGTTTTTTGCCCGCTTCAACTTTAAGATCCATTTCCGTCCTGCGGACAAGAATGTCAGGGCCGATGCCCTGTCACGTTCCACCGATTCTTCTGAGTCCGAGTCCCCTGTACAACACATTATACCTCCTGAGTGCCTAATCTCTGCAGCCCCTGCCTCCTTGGTGCAAGTTCCCCCTGGGAAGACCTTGGTTCCTCCACGTCTTCGTCTTCAGATCCTTAAATGGGGCCATTCCTCTCATCTGGCCGGTCATCCTGGGATTAGAAAGTCCTCCCAACTGATTTCCAGGTATTACTGGTGGCCCTCCTTAAAGAAGGATGTGATGGACTTCGTACAGGCCTGTACTATATGTGCTCGAGACAAGACCCCTCGCCAAAAGCCTGCTGGTCTCCTTCACCCTCTGCCCGTGCCTGAACGACCTTGGTCCCACATAGCCATGGACTTTATCACGGACCTTCCTCCTTCCCTCGGCCATACAGCCATATGGGTGGTTGTTGATCGTTTTTCTAAAATGGCACATTTTGTCCCCCTTCCAGGCCTCCCTTCTGCACCTAGCCTCGCTAAGCATTTCTTCCTCCAGATTTTTCGTCTGCATGGACTTCCATCTCACATCGTCTCGGATAGAGGCGTTCAGTTCGTGTCCAAGTTCTGGAGGGCACTTTGTCTCTGCTCGTCAGGACGACTGGGCTGACCTCCTGCCCTGGGCCGAATTTTCTTACAACCTGAAAGAGTCTGAGTCCTCCTCCAAGTCACCCTTTTTTGTAGTATACGGCCGCCATCCTCTTCCCCCCCTTCCCATCCCCACTTCTTCTGGAGTCCCGGCCGTAGATGAAGTCACCCAAGAGCTGTCGTCCATCTGGAAGGAGACCCAAAAGTCGCTTGCCCTGGCCTCTTCTCGCATGAAGAAACATGCGGACTGTAAAAGAAGGCCTCCTCCTATCTTCTCCCCGGGTGATAGGGTGTGGCTCTCCTCCAGGTTCCACATCCCCAGCTACAAGTTGGGTCCCCGCTACCTCGGTCCATTCAAGATCAAGGCCCGGATCAATTCCGGATTCATCTTCCCCCTTCCCTCCGCATCCCCAACTCTTTCCATGTTTCCCTTCTCAAGCCCTTTATTCTTAATCACTTTTCCCCCAAGGTCACCGCTCCTGCTCCTGTCTCCGGCTCCTCCGACATCTTTTCCGTTAAAGAGATCCTTGCCTCTAGAACCACCCGAGGTAAACGGTTCTATCTTGTTGATTGGGAGAATTGTGGTCCTGAGGAGAGGTCCTGGGAACCGGAGGGTAACATCATTGACAAGAGTCTCATCCTCAGGTTCTTGAGCTCCAGGAAGAGGGGGAGACCCAAGGGGGGGGGTACTGTAACGCCGCGCGCTCCGGGTGTCCCGTCCATCCCGGAGCGCTCACGGCGTCTCTCCCCCTGCAGCGCCCCGGCCAGCTTCCCTGGCCGTAGGCGCTGTTCTGACTCGGGGATGCGATCCACGCGGCGTCCCCGGTCCGCCCGTGGATCGCATCCCGCTCTGCCTACCCGTCCCCGCCGGCTCTGTCCTCTGCCTCCTCCTGCGCGCTCGTCCCTCTCTCTCCAGGCGCGCGCGCGCAGCTCTTCTTTCTCTTAAAGGGCCAGCGCACATTAAGTGGTGCCAGGTCCAATCATGATCCACCCAAAACTAATAAAAACCCACTTCCCCTTCCTGTCCTCTCCGGATCTTGTGTTGCCCTAGTGCCCTGTGAAAGCGTTTGTGTGTTTGCTCCTTCTGTGTATCCAGACCTTTGCTGTTGCCCCCGACTACGAACCTTTGCCACCTGCCTTGACCCTTTGCTACGTTTGACCTTGCCTCTGCCTAATCCTTGTGTACCGCGCCTGTCTCAGCTGTCAGTGGGGTCGAGTTGCTATTGGAAGACACGACCTGGTTGCTACCGCCGCTACAAGTCCATCCAGCCTTGCGGCGGGCTCTGGTGAAAACCAGTAGCAACATTAGAACCGGTCCTCCAATACAACCCGTGCTATCGCCCCATTGGCATAGGGGATCCACCTCCTGTTCCCCGCCGTACCCGGTACGTGACACCTATATTGTTGTATAGGCCTTTAACTTGTTACCTCAAAGTCTTATAGGCTGTATATCTTTTACCAGCTATCTGTGAAGCAAATCCCCCCTCTTTGTTGTGCTTCATGTTTATACATTTTTTTATTTTGTATGTCTTTATTATGTTTTTTCCAAATCCATTTTTCTATTTTTATTGAAAAACCACGAGTGCTCTTCTATTGCTTGGTACCGTAACAATCCCCTTTCCTCATTTACCCCTTCACTATATATATATATATATATATATATATATATTCACACAGGGTCCTGATAATTTGCAACATAGAAATTGGAAAGTGACTTTATAGTATATGAATGTCTTTAGCTGGAAAAATTGTTACAGGAAAAATAGTTCCTCCTTTGTTTTAATAGTTCCTTCTGTGTTTAAATAAAAAATAAAAAAAAAATGGCGTGGGGGTCCCCCTCAAATCCATAGACCCTTCAGGTCTGGTATGGATTTTAAGGGGAACCCCACACCAACTCCGCTCCGCCCCCACGATCCGCCTGCGGGCGGAGCAGAGAAGAAGCCGGAGCAAGATGCCGGACAAGAAGAGTGGAGGAAGAAGAAGATGAAGATGAAGAAGAAGAAGAAGATGGAGAAGAAGAAGTTGGAAGAACAAGTAGAACACCGAAGAAAGACCATAAGAAAGAAGATGGAAGAAATTAATAAAGGACTTTCATAAAAAACTGTCTCTTGTGTTTTTTATCCTTTTTGTCACTTTTTTGGTGAAATGGTAGGGGTACATTTGTACCCCATTACCATTTCACACAGAGGGGGAGGCCGGGATTGGGGGGTCCCCTTGTTAAAGCGGGAGTAAACCCGCTGAGGTAGCTGACATGTTGCCTCGGCGTGTCTTCCAGGTATCGTGACTCCATCGCTGTGAGTGGCTGGAGCATGCACACGGGAGACTTCTTCCCTGCAAGGTCCGGATTCTGCCGGCCTTTCAGTCGTGAATCCCCCGTGCGCATGCGCCACTGCAGTCAGCGGCGCATTGCACAGGGAATATCTCCTAAACCGTACAGGTTTAGGAGATATTTTTTTTACCTACAGGTAAGCCTTATTATAGGCTTACCTGTAGGTAAAACGGAAAATTCCTATCTAAATACTTACCGTAATTTTCCTTTCCTGATGGACTCCATGGCAGCCAACGTGTGGGTTTAGTCCCGCCTCCACTACCCTATAGGACGTTACTCCCATAAATCTTTGCTCCCTGCCAGAGGCCGTGTTCGGTAACTATCCTACTCCAGCCATTTGGGAGGGAACTCCGGCTGCCATGGAGTCCATCAGGAAAGGAAAATTACGGTAAGTATTTAGATAGGAATTTTCCGTTTTCCTGACAGACTCCATGGCAGCCAACGTGTGGGAAATAACTCGCCATACACACCCCGGTGGGCAAAATGCTGAACAAACAAAGATTTATTTGACACCGTCAATTGACAAAACTTTAGCACCAAAATCAACTGAAGACAGAGCCGCTGGCTCAACACAGTAGTGTGACATAAAAGTATGGATTGACGACCAAGACGCCGCTCTGCATATCACATCAGGAGCTACATGGCGCGAGGCTGCCCACGAAGTTGAGAGACTTCTGGTTGAGTGTGCTGTCACCGCCTGAGGAGGAGCCAACCCCTTCTCCTTATACGCCCACTGGATCGCTTGAACTATCCAAGCAGCAATAGATCTGACTGATGCTCGGGAGCCCTTGTGTTTTCCATAGAACAGGACGAAGAGATAGTCCGACTGGCGGAATGAGGCTGTAACTTCCAAGTATTGTTTCAGGGAACCCCCAACATCCAAAGGGTGAACATCTGAGACTCCAGTGGACCTGAAGGTGGGTAGAGAAATTTCTTGATTCTGGTGAAAAACTGAGGTGACTTTAGGGTTTGACCCTAACATCGGAACCAGAACCACTCTGTCTGGAAAGAAGGTTAGGAAAGGTTCTTTGGCTCCTAGAACCTGGATTTCAGACACCCTCTTCGCCGAGGTGACGGCCACTAAAAAAGCGGTTTTTAACGTAAGCTCTCTGACAGAAAGCGGCTTGTCCAGATGAGAAAAAAAGTCCAAAACAAGAGGCAGATCCCATTTAGGGAATCTTGGCTTCCTTTGGGGTCTCAATCTCATTGCCCCTTTGAAAAATTGTTGGATAAGGGCATGTTTGGCCCATGACACTCCCGTGAAGGCGGAAATAGCTGACACCTGAACACGAAGGGAACTGACCGACAAAGGTAGGTCCAGACCTGACTGCAGAAAACTTAGGATGTCCTGAACTGCCGGGGAACCACATGAATTGGCTCTGGAAGACATATGGGACGAAAATCTTGCCCAGATCCGCTCATATACTTTGTTGGTGCTACGCCTCCTTGCACTCAGGAGGGTGGGAATAGCCTCCTTGGGACACCCTAGTGCCTCCAACCTTCCCCTCTCAAGAACCAGGCCTTCAACTGTAGGTGACCTGGACACGGGTGGAGGATCGTGCCCTGGGAGAGCAGGTCCCGACGGGTCGGAAGAGGAACTGGGTCTCGGAAGCTGAGCAGAGACAGGAGAGGAAACCACGGTCTGTTGGGCCAGAGTGGGATTATAGCCACCATCTCCACTTCCTCCCATCTGAGTCTCCTCAGGAATTGAAAGATGATCGGAGTTGGAGGGAAGGCATAGGCTGTGCGGAACCACCAGCGCTCCGTTAGTGCATCCACCCCGTAAGCTTGTGGATCCCTGAACCGCGAGTAGTATCTCGCCAGCTTCCTGTTGTACTGGGAGGCAAAGAGATCCACTTCTGGAGAGATCCCTAGGGATACCACCCAACTGAACACCTCCTCGTGCAGAGCCCACTCGTTGTTGTCCAGCTGCACCCTTGAGAGAAAGTCCGCTTGGACGTTGAGAACCCCGGGAACATAGGTTGCCGTCAGGTTGGCTAGATTCCTCTGTGCCCAGCGCATGATAGGTTCCACTTCTGCCAGTAGGGAACGACTCCTGGTGCCCCCTTGTTTCCTTATGTAGGCAACAGCTGTTGTGTTGTCCAATCTGAGAACAACCGACTCTCCCGATATCAGATGAGGGAAGGCCACCAGAGCTAGAAAGGCTGCACGCAACTCCAGGACGTTCGAGACTATCCCTCGAGAGGGAAAGTCCCAAGTGCCCTGAGCCACCTTGGGGGGTTGGGGGGTCCCCTTGTTAAAGCGGGAGTAAACCCGCTGACACTGTTTTTTTTTGTATATACCTGTAAGGGATAAGGCATAATGAGCTAGTATGCACCGCATACTAGCTCATTTTGAAATACTTACCTTAGAACGAGGCTTCGGTAACTCACCTGGTCCACGCTGAGGTAGCTGACATGTTGCCTCGGCGTGTCTTCCAGGTATCGTGACTCCATCGCTGTGAGTGGCTGGAGCATGCACACGGGAGACTTCTTCCCTGCAAGGTCCGGATTCTGCCGGCCTTTCAGTCGTGAATCCCCCGTGCGCATGCGCCACTGCAGTCAGCGGCGCATTGCACAGGGAATATCTCCTAAACCGTACAGGTTTAGGAGATATTTTTTTAACCTACAGGTAAGCCTTATTATAGGCTTACCTGTAGGTAAAAGTCATTTTTTTAACTATACAACCCCTTTAAAGGGGGCTTCCAGATTCTGATAAGCCCCCCGCCCGCAGACCCCCACAACCACTGGGCAAGGGTTGTGGGGATGAGGCCCTTCTCCCCATCAACATGGGGACAAGGTGCTTTGAGTTGCTACCTCAAAGCACCCTCTCAATGTTGAGGGCATGTGGCCTGGTACGGTTTAGGAGGGGTGGTGCTCTCTCATCCCCCGCCTCTTTTCTTGCGGCCTGCCAGGTTGCGTGCTCGGGTAAGGGTCTGGTGTGGATTTTTGGGGGGACCCCACGCCATTTTTTTAAAATTTTGGTGCGGGGTTCCCCTTAAAATCCATACCAGACCTGAAGGGCCTGGTATGGAATTTAGGGGGACCCCCATGCATTTTTTTTTTATTTTGGTTCGGGGTTCCCCTGTGGGGAAATCCCCATGTCGTTTTTATCAATGATAAAAACTGTTATTAGTATTGTCGGACCCGACAATTCATTGTAGCCGCGAGTAGTTTTAACCACTTCAGCCCCGGACCAATTGGCAGCCAAAGGACCAGGCCCCTTTTTGCGATTCGGCACTGCGTCGTTTTAACTGACAATTGCTCGGTTGTGCGACGTGGCTCCAAAACAAAATTGGCGTCCTTTTTTTTCCCACAAATAGAGCTTTCTTTTGGTGGTATTTGATCTCCCCTGCGGTTTTTATTTTTTGCGCTATAAACAAAAATAGAGCGACAATTTTGAAAACAATGCAATATTTTTTGCTTTTTGCTATAATAAATATCCCCAAAAATATATAAAAGAACATTTTTTATCCTCAGTTTAGGCCGATACGTATTCTTCTACATATTTTTGGTAAAAAAAAATCGCAATTAGCGATTATTCATTGGTTTGCGCAAAAGTTATAGTGTTTACAAAATAGGGGATAGTTTTATAGCATTTTTATTAATATTTTTTTTTTTTACTAGTAATGGCGGCGATCAGCGATTTTTATTGGTGACTGGGACATTATGGCGGACACATCGGACATTTTTGACACATTTTTGGGACCATTGTCATTTATACAGCAATCAATGCTATTTAAATGCATTGATTCCTGTATAAATGACAGTTGTAGTGAAAGAGTTAACCACTAGGGGGAGGGGAGGGGTTATGGGCTGTGACGTGTGTGTTTTTTTACATTAGGGGGCGGGGATGACGTCTGACGTCATTGATCGGCTTTCCCGATGACCGGGAACAGCCAATCAATGACAGGCAGAGTAGGAAGCGCGGGGAGAGGTTTGTTTACACATATCTCTCCCCGTTCTTCAGCTCCGTGACCTGATCGTGGGACACCAGCGGCAATCGAGTCCGCTGGTCCCGCGGCCAGGGGTCACGGAGCTCCCGACCAGGTCGCGAGTGCGCCGCTGGTGCCCGTTGGTCGCGGCGCGGGCGCGACCCACGGGCAGGCAATTAAAGGGCCATGTACAGGTACGTGATTTTGCCTGCCCGTGCCATTTTGCCGCAGTATATCTGCGTTAGGCGGTCGGGAAGCGGTTAAATTCGTTTTTTTCCTTTAGAAATGTCATTTTGCTGTCAGACTGTTCTAAACACAGGAAACATGCGACCCTTTACAGGCATACTATAGACACCCCCAGGTACGAAATTTAAAGGAATATAACACTTTTATTGTTTCACTTTAAGCATGAAAGAAATGAAAAAAACTGCCATTTTTAAAACCTTTTTTTTTTTTGCATTGATACATGTCCCCTGGGGCAGGACCCAGGTCCCCAAACACTTTTTATGATGGTACCATGCATATAAGCCTTTAAAATTAGCACTTTTGATTATTCATGTTAGTGTTCCATAGACTTTAACAGTGTTCGCGTGTTCAAACAAATTTTTTGCCGGTTCGCATTTTCTGGTGCGAACCGAACGGGGTGGGTGTTCGGGCCATTGGACATTGTGTATTTTTGCCTTGAAAAATCAGTCTTTATTACTGGTCCAAGGATCATCAAATAAATTATAGTTGGCGACCATAAAAATAGATTTATCCTTGGCTTCAGGTGAGGAGAAAGATACACATTCATTGTTTTTCTAACTAGTTCTGTAAGCAGGCGGTTACAGACCTTCAGCAAATTAAGTGGAGTTGCGCCGAAAAAATATATTTTTATAACTATAAATATAAATACTGCAGCTGCTGACTTTTAATATTCAAACAATTAGGGCCCAGCGATGCGGGGGAACGAAGCATGTGATTGCCAAGAGGGAGGGGGGAGAGGTGAACTTCCTTCCAGGGCTGCCAGTGCCCCTGGAGGAAGTGGGAGCTGGAACCACTAAAAAGAGGGTTTCCGTCCCCCCCCCCCCAAAAAAAATGACGAGCCACATGTGGCATGGCAGGGGGTCACCTTCTCTTAAAGTGTAAGTTCCATTTTTGGGTGTAACTCCGCTTTAAGAACAAAAACAGAATGTCTCAGGTTGAAAATTTGGGTGACTTGTGTCCTGAAGTTGACCCTTTGTCTCTGAGACCCATACAGACCTAAACATCCACGTTGAAATTATGAAAATATATCTATTTCTTCACCAGGGTTGTGACATATTGTTGCTCAAAACATGGCATTTTCAAACTGTATTGTAGGTAATTCTTTCTATCCTTGTCTGCCCTTGTCATTGAGAGGACATTTGTTGTCCTTAAAAGTAGGTTCCACTGTATCTCACTATCTAGTGGTTTTCTGCACTATAGCCCAGAAAAAGTTGGCAACATATTTTTGGCCTGCTGCGTCCTTCATAACTTAGCCCTTGATGCAGGATTGCTTCTGGATATTGAGGTTCAAGACACTGATGAGGACCCTATTCCACCAATCTCTGAATCCTATCATGATGAGTGTCGCCATGAAGTCCAACAGCACTTCATATGAAGATATTTTTTAACATATGCAGTAACTCTTAAGGGCCGTACACACGATCAGACTTTTTGACAACAAACATGCAAATTAGCTGTTTTGGACCAACATCTGACCGTGTGTACGCTCCATCGGACCAACTTTTTCAGTTTTCATCGGACTTTTGTTGGCTGTGCATATGGACCAACTTTCTGCCAATTAATGATACACAAAAGCATTATTGTATGTTTTCTTACCAAAACTCTCATTAAAAGAAATAAATAAAAACATAAAACCAATATATCATCCAGCACTATTACTATTGGGTCAAGCAACCAATGTTAGACCAGAATTTTGCAAATGCACTGCATTTACAAGTCTAGAGGTACATGCCAAAGAAACGTAGGTGTCCCATTCCCCTTTATTACACACCGCTAAACATCTCCTCATCTTAATGATGAGGAGTAGGGATGGGTGAACGGTTCAAACTTTCGTTATTCGAACATTCACCGAACATACAAACAAACGGTTGTTCAACCGCTTGTTCAGCCCCTCGAACTGACCACAATGCATTGCGGCACTGAACAGTGCATTGCAAGCCGTGATTTGCTGAAGCAGTGAAAGCTTCAGCCAATCAGGGCACATAGCACTGTCATGATTGGACACTGTCATCATGATTTTATCCAATCATGGCGCATTCCCGCCCCACGGTATAAAAGTATTCTTTCAATGGCAACCATTTTCAGTGTGATTTTGGTGTGAAGAGAGATATAACAGGGCTCTGTTCAGTACTATTAGTTAGTGTGCTATACTGTGCTATTTTTCTTCAATTGTCAGTGTAGAATATTAGTTTAGTGTGAGTGTAGTGAGGAGGACCATCATTCAGCTTTGTATAGTGTGCAGCTAGGGTAGGGACAGCTCAGATAGTTTCACTGTAGTGTAGTGAGACCGTGTCATTCATACATACATTAGTGTTAAGTAGGAACAGCTCAGATAGTTTCAGTGTAGCGTAATGAGACTGTTACAGTAATCTCTACATTAGTTTATAGCTAGAGTAGGGACAGTTCAGATAGCGCCAGTGTAGTGACCGTTGAACACCGTCAATTTGATTGTGTTACTGTCAGTTTAACGCCATTTACTTCTGTGTGCGTTACTGCCAGTTTAACGCCATTTACTTCTGTGTGCGTTACTGCCAGTTTAACGCCATATCGTTTTGTGTGCGTTACTGCCAGTTTAATTCCATATAGTTCTGTGTACGTTACTGCCAGTTTAACGCCATACATATGCTGAAAGTTGGAAATTCATCCATGGGAATCAGAAGGGAAATCTCTGAATGAACCATCTGTTACTCAGAAGACTCAATAAGGCTTGATTATCTAGTCCCACATATGTGAATTTATTGGCAGAGACTTTGGTTTGTACACAGTGGAATGTGACATTATTTTACTTGTGGCAAAAGTTTGCTTTATTGTTACCATTACACAGAAGGAATTGTATATATTTCTCATGCTTTGTATGGTTCACTATATGTTCATAATTATTCACTTTATTTGGTGGTACACTGTGCAATATTAGTAGGTTAATATTAGCACAATTATCCATAAAATAAATTTAAAACTGCCAGTTTATAGCCATGTAGTTCTGTGTGTGTTACTGCCACTTTAACGCCATATAGTTCTGTATGCGTTACTGCCAGTTTAACGCCATATAGTTTTGTGCGTTACTGCAAGTTTAACGCTATTTACTTCTGTGTGCATTACTGCAAGTTTAACGGCATATAGTTTTGTGTGCGTTACTGCCAGTTTAACGCCATATAGTTCTGTGTGCATAACTGGCAGTTTAACGCCATATAGTTTTTTAGCCGTTACTGCCAGTTTAATGCCATATAGTTCTGTGTGCGTTACTGCCAGTTTAACACTGTATAGTTTTGTACGTTACTGCAAGTTTAACGCCATTTACTTCTGTGTGTGTTACTGCCAGTTTAACACCATATATTTCTATTCAATTCTTTTTTATTAACCACTTTCAGACCGGACCATTTTGCTGGCCAAAGACCAGACCACTTTTTGCGAGTCGGCACTGCATCGCTTTAACTGACAATTGCGCGGTCTTTCTTTTGGTGGTATTTGATCACACCTGCGGTTTTTATTTTTTGTGTTATAAACAAAAATAGTGTCAATTTTGAAAAAAAATTTTTTTTTACTTTTTACTATAATAAATATCCCCCAAAAATGTATAAAAAAACTTTATTTTTTCCTCAGTTTAGGCCGATACGTATTCTACATATTTTCTGGTACAAAAATCGCAATAAGCGATTATTGATTGGTTTGCACAAGAGTTATAGCATTTACAAAATAGGGGATAGTTTTATGGCATTTTTATTAATCATCTTTTTTACTAGTAATGGCGGCGATCTGTGATTTTTATTGTGACTGCGACATTATGGCGGACACATCAGACAATTTTGACACATTTTTGGGACCATTGTCATTTATACAGCAATCAGTGCTATACAAATGCACTGATTCCTGTGTAAATGACACTAGCAGTGAAGGAGTTAACCAGGAGGTGGCAGTGTATGGGGTTAACTGTGTCCTAGGGGCGTGTTTCTAACTGTGGGGGGCGTGGCTGTGTTTTACAAATCACTGATCTATGCTCCAATCACAGGGAACAGAGATCAGTGACACTGTTGCTAGGCAGAACGGGGAGATGCTTGTTTACTTTAGTATCTCCCCGTTCTTCCTCCCTGTGAGACGATCGTGGGTATCCCCATGGCGATCGAGTCCACGGGACCCGCAATCGGACTCACGTCGGCACAGACGCGATGGCACGGTGGCAAATTTAAAGAGACGTACCTGTACGCCCATTTGCCTGTCCGTGCCATTCTTCCAACGTACATCTGTGTGCGCCGGTCGGGAACAGGTTAAGCTTATCAACTTTTTTTCTCAGGGAGTATAGAAAATATAGTTGACTGGAATTGGGAGCATATAGGTTAACCAGAGTATAAGTGACGTTATTCAGGTCACAGACAAGTATAATATATCTCCCCGCTTTATCTCTGATAACGACATGTAGGCGAAAAGCAACAGCGTGATTTATGGAAATTAACACTCCGCATTTTTTAGTACGACCAGAGGCTGTAAATATCTGTAAATATCTGAGGGAATAGTTTGTGCACATAGGCTGTCTTTGTTGTGCAAAATGTGTCTCTTGTATGCACAGAACATCGCTATTCAAAGATTTTTTCTCCTGCCACATAACTCGTCTTTTGAAAGGGCTATTAAGGCCATGAGCATTCATGGATACAAATTCAAGCACCATCGTCCAAGGAAAGGGAAATGCTGTATAGGAGTGGCTTAAAAACGAATGGTAAGTGCGCATAAACATAGGTACCTGTAGGTGGTGGTATGAAGCTCCTGGGATAGGTGCAAGAGAGTTCATTTAGTAGTATATAATAGTGGGTGGATTCCAGAGAGATGTCATCGAGTCTTCCATCATAGAGTGTAGGTGGTAAAAAAAAGAAAAAAAGAAAACAGTAACATCACTAACAAAACAACATAGATAACTTAAAAAAGAGAAGAGAAAAACCTCAGTGTGTGAAGAATTTTGCATAGGAGCAACAGGGGGTATAGCGCCAAACATCCAGTGTTAACCCTTGCAGGTGTTAAACAGCACAAACCCTTTTCGGTCAAAATTGTAGAGTTCCAAGAGTAGGCTCAGGTGGTGTCTACCTGTCTCCACTCTGGTGAGATGCACCGGGAGTACTGGTTGTCAGGGAGGCCTCTTCGTCTTGAGGGAGTAGGGCCCATTTCTTGGCTAGTTGGAGTCCCTCTGCCAGAGACTTGACAGCATAGGTGCGACCATCTTTTGTGACGAGTAGCTTAGTTGGGAACCCCCGTGAATATGGGAGATGATTGTTCACAGTTTAGTGAGAGGCAATAATTTCTTGCGTGCATCATAGTATACTGGGATAGGTCAGCATATATGGCAATTCCTATATACGGATCAGGTAATGGGGAATGCTGTCTTGCAAACCGCATTAGGTCATCTTTCACATGGAAAAAATGTATGCGGGCTATGACATCTTGCAGAATTTTTTATGGGAGGTATTGTGGCTTAGGCAGTCTATGGGCCCGGTCTACAGTAATTTCACCAGCCGGTGTATCAGGAAGCAAGCCATAGTTATTAGTTGCTGCATGTATTGCCAAAGCTCTGAAGGGGACACAGATTCCGCTATGCCACGAAGTTGGACGTTGTTTATGCGGGACCTGTCCTCCAGGCCCGCCATCTTGCTTTTCAGTAACACCAATTCCTCATCTTTATCATTATGTGCATCAACTAGCTCATTGTGAGCCGATGCAAATTCTGCCATCTTGTTTTCAACATGACTTACACGGTCCCCCACTTCAGCTATTTCAGACTTCACTTGTGAGACACATTCCATCAGGTCTCTGTGCATAGATCCCCGCAGAGATCTCATCATCTCCTTCATTGTGGTGTCACTAAGGGGTTGCCCAGTGGTAAGGAAATCATGAATTTGCTCAAAGAATTCAGTGGTGCTATTTTGTGATACATCTCCCTCCCTTCCTGTCCCCTGCATAAATATGATTTGATGAGCGTCTCTGCGCCGTTTTCTGCGGGCTGTGCAGTGTAGTATTGCCCAAGGAGGAATGATTGCTATTGCTAGGGGAGAGGGAGACAGGTTTGTGTCTGTCCCATCCATCCCCTCATGAGCTGTCTTGAGAGCGGCACCATCTTGGGATGTACTGGTTGATAAAAAAAGTCTGTCAGTTTGTGGGGGCCGTTTTTGCTTACCCACAATGCTTGGGGAGTAAGCGGGAGTCTCAGGGACCCGAGTGAGGTGTCTGTGTCTTCCGCGTCGCTGCTGACAGGCTGGGGAAGATGGGTTGCATGGAGCTCTCTCCTTATGAGGCCATCTTCCTCGGCAGCCGGCCACACCCCCAAACGCCATATAGTTCTGTGTGCGTTACTGCCAGTTTAACGGCATATAGTTTTGGGTGTGTTACTGCCAGTATAACTCCATTTACTTCTGTGTCCGTAATTGCCAGTTTAGCACCATATAGTTTTGTGCGTTACTCTCAGGTACCCACCGAGGCCGAGTTGCCGAGAACGGCTTCCCTTGCAGCTAGGTGCCCAATGCCCCTGAAGGTGGAACAGTGGGCGCTGGGCACGGAGGGGCACGGGTTGCCAGAAGGTGAACTGCAGAGCCTGGAAGGCTGGAATGCCTGTGGAAAGAGGGTCCTGGTTACTGGAACAGTAGAAGCCTGGCAGAGCTCTGGCACGGCTGAAGGCTGAGGTTCCAACACCGAGGAAGTCCCAAAGGCACCGGGTTCTGAGGAAGCAAGCCGAGGTCAAACACAGGAAAGACATTCAGAAGAAGGCACCAAGTTCAGGGATCAGGCAGAGACTAGTCCAGGAGCAGGCCGAGGGTCAAACACAGGAGAAGACAAGAGAGGTATCCAGGAGGCAAGTCAGGGGTCAAATCACAGGAGAAGTTCAGCAAGGTCAAGTTCAGTCCGGGTCACAACAGGTAAGTAAACAGAAAACAGGATCAGGCACAGGACACAGGAAGCTGAGGAGATGCACAGCAATGAATCAAAGTTTAATGGCCCCTTTTATAGGCCTGTCAGAGTCACATGGTGCGCCTTGTCGTGCGCGTGGTCGAGTGCATAGTCGTGTGTGTGCGCGCCCGAGACTGACCCGAAGCAAGTGTGTGTGCGCGCTGTGAGGCATTACTATACGTGAAGGACCTACCGTGCACCTGTGTGCGCATACCCGCTACAACGCGTACACGTATGCGCTGTTGTGCCACTCTGCCTTGTAGGCGAATGGGGAAGCGCCGATGCCGATGCCCGATCGTTCCCTGACAGTTCCCCCCCCAAGAGGCAGCCTCCGCATGCCCAACCTGGCTGATGGGCCAGGGTGTCTCCGGTGAAAGTCCCGTAACAGACAGGGGGCTAGTTCAGTCTCTGACAGAGGAAAGATCCGCCCAAAGGGGATTTCGGAGCCGGATAGTAAGTCAATGGGGCAGTCATAAGGCCAATGGTGTGGCAGGCAGTCAGCTTTCTTCTTGTCAAAGACATCCAAGAAGTCTCGATAGGCTGGAGGGACGTGTTGCAGGCTTTCGGAACTGGGCTGTATGGTTAAACAGGGGGTGCCCACGTTGGGGGCCGGCAGGAGGCAGTGCTGTGAGCAGTAGGCAGAGGAGAAACACACCTTCTTCTGGTCCCAGCTGATCTGTGGGTTGTGTGCCTGCAACCAGGGGAACCCCAAGATAATCGGGAACATAGGGGAGTGGATGACGTCAAATCGAAGGAGTTCACGGTGCCCGAATTCCATAGAAGTAACGATGGGTTCAGTCTCTTGGGTCACCGGGCCGGAACATGGTGCAGAACCATCAGCCAGGTGGATAAGGAGTTGGTGCTTCTTGGTATGGAGTGGAATGCGTAAGTGTTGAGCCAGAGTTAAGTCCATGAAACAACTGCAGGCACCAGAGTCAAAGATGGCTCCCAGATGGACCTCCTCTCTCGCCACCTGCAACGAAACCGGGAGGACAAGATGAGACTGGATGAAGTCTGCAATCTGAGAGTTCATGGTGACATGAGGTTGGCACTTACTAGGTCTCACCGGACAGTTGCGCAAGAAGTGGCCCGCTTCGCCACAGTATAGACAAAGGTTGGCTTGACGCCGACGAAGCTTCTCTTCGGGTGTGAGAGGAGAACGAACTAGCCCCAGCTGCATAGGCTCACTGTCTGGAGGGAAGGTTGGTACTAGAGCAGGTGCGGCCACTGGGGGTACCCGAGGTAGCATCCACGTGGATCTGGGTGACTAAAAACGTTCAGCCCTGCGTTCACGTAGGCGTTGGTCTATCTTAGTGACCAGCTGGACCAATTCTTCCAAGGAGGCCGGTAGGTCTACCCGGGCCAGTTCGTCCTTTAAAGTCTCAGAGAGGCCCAGTCTGAACTGGTATTTGAGAGCAGCCTCATTCCAGCTTGTATCACTGGACCACTTACGAAAGTCCACAATGTAGTCTTCTACTGGTCCCCTCCCCTGGGTCAGGGAGTGTAGGGTAGCTTCGGCCGTGGTGGAACGTTGAGGGTCATCATATAACTGCGACAGGGCTTCAAAAAAGGTTTCTACTGAGTCCAGTAAGGGACTTTTCTGCTCCAACAAGCTATGGGTCCATGACTGCGGTTCATCGGATAGAAGTGCAATGACAAATCCCACTTTTACTGAGTCTGAATGGAAGGTCCTGGGCTGTAAGGCCAGATGCAGGAGACATGCATTCTTGAATGCCCGGAACTTCTTCCTATAACCGGAAAAGCGTTCAGGTGGGGGGACCTTGGGCTCTGGAAAAGGTATCCCCGCCGAGGGTGTAGAGGAGACTTGGCCTGGTAGAGTGGAAATGCTGCTGGCGGCTGGAGGTGCGGTATCTGGTAGAGCAGGGAAAGTGGTCAGATGCTGGAGGCGACCCTCAATTTGAAAGTACCCGTCTTGGAGGCGCTAGACCACCTGGGTGAGAGCTGTCACCTGCTGGCAGAGGGCTTCAAGGGGTGAGCCTGTTCTGTCGGCCTCTGACATGGCTGTGTATACTGTCAGGTACTCACCGAGGCCGAGTTGCCGAGAACGGCTTCCCTTGCAGCTAGGTGCCCAATGCCCCTGAAGGTGGAACAGTGGGCGATGGGCACGGAGGGGCACGGGTTGCCAGCAGGTGAACTGCAGAGTCTGGAAGGCTGGAATGCCCGTGGAAGGAGGGTCTTGGTTACTGGAACAGTAGAAGCCTGGCAGGGCTCTGGCACGGCTGAAGGCTGAGGTTCCAACACCGAGGAAGTCCCAAAGGCACCGGGTTCTGAGGAAGCAAGCCGAGGTCAAACACAGGAAAGACATTCAGAAGAAGGCACCAAGTTCAGGGATCAGGCAGAGACTAGTCCAGGAGCAGGCCGAGGGTCAAACACAGGAGAAGACAAGAGAGGTATCCAGGAGGCAAGCCAGGGATCAAATCACAGGAGAAGTTCAGCAAGGTCAAGTTCAATCCGGGTCACAACAGGTAAGTAAACAGGAAACAGGATCAGGCACAGGACACAGGAAGCTGAGGAGATACACAGCAATGAATCAAAGTATAATGGCCCCTTTTCTAGGCCTGTCAGGGTCACATGGTGCGCCTTGTCGTGCGCATAGACGTGCCGAAGCAAGTGTGTGTGCGCTCTGTGAGGCATTACTATGCGTGAAGGACCTACCGCGCACCCGTGTGCGCATACCCGCTATGTCTTGTAACCGTATGCGCCGTTGTGCCACTCTGCCTTGTAGGCGCATGGGGAAGTGTCGATGCCGATGCCCGATCGTTCCCTGACAGTTACTCCAAGTTTAACAGCATTTACTTCTATGTGCCTTACTGCAAATTTAATGCAATATAGTTCTGTGTGTCGCTGTACGTTTGGCGCATTATATTGCAGTATATTATAGTGTATCTGTGGAGTGTGTCTGTGTAGTGAGTACTCAAATTAAAGTGCACCAAACACCACCTTACATTGATTAAAGTGCATCTACTTACAGATTTCCACTTCTTCTTTACATTTGCTTATAAGCACCGCCCCCTGCCTCCCAATAATGTCTGAGAGGACAACAAGGAGAGGCAGACATTCCCTTGGCACTGTAAGGGGGCCAGCAACAAATGTGCTCACAGGCAAAGGTAGACGTGGTGGTCAGTCCTCAGGCAGGGCATCATTTCCTCTGTTTAGTGAGTTTGCCCATGCTATCCAGCCACAGCATGCAGAGGAGGTGGTGGACTGGCTTACTAAACCTTCCTCATCCTCTTTCAGCACATCTGCAGCAGATCGCACTGTTGTATTGCAGATCTGCAAACTGTGTCTCAGGCACATCAAACGTGGCAAAAACACTAGTCATTTGGGTACCACATGCCTAACAAAGCATTTAACGTCCAACCACTCAGATGATGGTATAGCACAGGGTGTCCCAGGGATGATGGTATAGCAGCACATCTGCCAGCAGCACACCCCCAGCTGTAGACTATAGCCTGCAAATTTCTCTGCCCCATCTTCTGCAGCGGAAAAAAAAATGCAGTCCCTGCCACCCACATGCCCAGCGTTTAATGCAAGCTTGTCAAAGCTGTTGGCTGTCCAACTTCTGTCACCCTTGTCACCCTGAAACAGCCCATCCCCAAACAGGGTAAACCTGAGTATCTGTCACCAGCCCATCAGAGTACCCGAGTACCTTTCACCAGCGCATCCAATATATATATATATATAATATATATAGAACATATGTTGAGGTGTTTGCTTTCCAAAACAGGGTCATTTTGTGGGTAATTCCACTGTCCTGGTGCTCCAAGACCTTCAAATGTGTGATAGGTCATTAGGAAATTGTATGTATAATTTATGCTCCTAGAATGTTGCTCCCTGAATGTTGGACCTCTCTGTGGACAGGCTGTGAAAAAGTCTCACAAATGTGGTATCGCCATACTCGGGAGGAGTAGCAGAATGTATTTTGGAGTGTAATTGGAAGTATGCATATGCTGTGTGTGAGAAATACCTTGTTATTATGACAATTTTGTGTAAGAATATTATAATAATAATAATTTCTTAATTTTCCCAAGAATTGTGGGAAAAAATTACAACTTCAAAAAACTCGCCATGCCTCTTACTAAATACCTTGGACTGTCTACTTTTCAAAAATGGGTAATTTGGGGTTATTTGTACTTTCCTGACATTTCAGGGCCTCAAGAAATGAGATAGGCCGTCAGTGCAATAGGTGTGATCAATTTTCAATGATTTGCACCAGAGCTTGTAGACTCTATAAATTTCACACACACCAAACAATATATAGTGGAACATCAGATTGCAAGTAACGTGGTTAACGAGCGTTTGGCAATACGAGCACTATATTTTTCAAAATTGTAACTCAGTTTGTGAGTCTTGTGTCGCAAAACAAGCACGATTCAGGCCGTGTGCAGTACCGCTTTTGGCCTGAGGTGGGGGGGCACCAGAGCCGAGTGTCGCCGGTTGCCGCCATTCGGAAATGCACAGAAAGGCCCAAGGATAGCTCAGATGACCTTGGCAAACTTCGGGAAGGAGTCTTTCCGAGGTTTGCCAAGGTCAGCTGAGGTGTCCTCGGGCCTTTCCGGACGTTTTTGAGGCTTTCCGGTGCCCCCCACCTCTGGTAGCATGCGGTATTGCATGCCATTGAAGTCAATGCGGTACAAATTATTTTTGTTTCCATTGACTTCAATGGGGAAACTCACTTTGATATGCGAGTACTTTGAATTACAAGCATTCTCCTAGAACGGATTATGCTCCTCATCATCCGAGGTTCCGCTGTACACCTATTTGGGTTATTTTTACCAAAGATATGTAGCAGTATATATTTTGGCCCAAATATATTTACAAAAGTTACTTATTTGCTAAATTTTATCATAGAAAATAAAAAAAAGTTATATTTTATTTAAATTTTCGCTCTTTTTTCACTTATGTCACAAAAATAAAAAAACCCAGTGGTGATTAAATACCACCAAAAGAAAGCTCTATTTTTGTAAATAAAAATGATAAAAATTTTGTTTGGGTACAGTGTTTCATGATTGAGTAATTGACACTCAAAATGCGAGAGCACTGAAAGCTGAAAATTGGTCTGGGCAGGAAGGGTGTTTAAGTGCTCGGTATTGAAATGGTTAAACATGTAAAACAGAACGTTAAAAGAAGAAAGTACAGAAAAAAATTATACAGCACTAATAAAGTTGTACAATTCATAATGAAAATTAGAAACTGCAGCGCTACAATAAAATCTCCTACAGTATAATGAAATAAAACATAAAGAATTAACCAGAATACTGTTAAAAATCATACTAATTAAATTAGTGCAAAACAATGACTGAAGAAAATCCATAAAGTGAACAAGGTTATTTAACTCATGGCTTTTCTTCCCTATTATTGCCAGTCAGTTAAAAAGCCTTCAGAAATACTCATGATCCTCCACAAAATGTGCTTTCTTGAACTGAAATGCCACATCAGCCTGAGAAAACTCTAATGCCGTGTACACAAGGTCGGACTTTCCGACGTAAAATGTGCCATCGGAGATTGTTGTTGGAAATTCTGACCGTGTGTAGGCTCCATCGGATAGTTTCCATTGGAATTTCCGTTGCACAAAATTTGAGATCTGGTTTTCAAATTTTCTGACAACAAAATCCGTTTGCGTAAATTCCGATCGTGTGTACACAATTCCGACGCACAATGTGTCACGCATGCTCAGAATCGAGCAGAAGAGCCGCACTGGCTATTGAACTTAATTTTTCTCGGCTCATCGTAAGTGTTGTACGTTCTTGACGTTTGGAATTTCCGACAAGATTTGTGTGACCGTGTGTATGCAAGACATGTTTGAGCCAACATCCATCTGAAAAAATCCATGGATTTTGTTGTCGGAATGTCCGATCAATGTCTGATCGTGTGTACGGGGCATTCGTGTTATCATTTCCGTTATGGAAAGGTTTTAGTGCTTAGTTAAGCAATGCAACGCCATTCCTCCTCTGGATGTAATATTGGCAACAAAAAAAATCAGCATGGGAACAGAAATTTTGAGTGCTTTACAGCACCAGTAATATGGGTCTTAACATAGCAGTGTTAATCACTCACCTTCCTTGTACAAACACTAGTCCTTTTACAGGCCAGAATCACCACATGAGAGGAAGTAGCTCAGCCAGACCCACTTGGTCAATCAAGACTCTGTCAAAGGGTCTTGACTGACAAAATGCATCTAGTTGCTGATTGGCAATGAATGGGTTAAATAATCTTGTTCAGTTCATACACTGTTTTTACTTATTGGTTTAGTCTTTTAGTTAGTGCTGCAGTTGGTATATGATTTATTTCACGATTCTCTGAAGCATTATTTTGGTTTATTTTGTTTAGGTAGGCAATGTAAAACATTACTTACAGAGAGGGAAAAAAGTATTTGATCTCCTGCTGATTTTGTGCATTTGTCCACTGACAAAGAAATTATCATTCTATAATTTTAATGGTAGTTTTATTTTAACAGTGAGAGACAGAATAACAGCAAAAATATCCAGAAAAACACATTTCAAAAAAGTTATAAATTGATTTGCATTTTAATAAGTGAAATAAGTATTTGACCCCTTTGCAAAATATGACTTAGTACTTTGTGGCAAAACCTTTTTTGACAATCACAGAGGTCAGACGTTTCTTGTAGTTGGCCACCAGGTTTGCACACATCTCAGAAGGGATTTTGTCCCACTCCTCATTGCAGATCCTCTCCAAGTCATTAAGGTTTTGAGGCTGATGTTTGGTAACTCGAACCTTCAGCTTCCTCCACATATTTTCTATGGGATTAAGGTCTGGAGACGGACTAGGCCACTACAGGACCTTAATGTGCTTCTTCTCAAGCCACTCCTTTGTTGCCTTGGCTATGTGTTTTGGGTTATTGTCATGCTGGAATACGCATCCATGACCCATTTTCAATGCCCTGGCTGAGGGAAGGAAGTTCTCACCCAAGATTAGATTGTACATGACCCCATCCATTGTCCCTTTTAATGCAGTGAAGTTGTACAGTCCCCGTAGCAGAAAAACACTCCCAAAGCATGATGTTTCCACCTCCATGTTTGACAGTGGGGATGGTGTTCTTGGGGTCATAGGCAGCATTCCTCCTCCTCCAAACATGGCGAGTTGAGTTGATGCCAAAGAGCTAGATTTTGGTCTCATCTGACCAAAACACTTTCACCCATGTCTCATATGAATCATTCAGATGTTCATTAGCAAACTTCAGATGGGCCTGTACATGTGCTTTCTTGAGCAGGGGGACCTTGTGGGCGCTGCAGTATTTCAATCGTTAATGGTGTAGTGTGTTACCAATTGTTTTCTTGGTGACTATGGTCCCAGCTGCCCTGAGATCATTGACAAGATTCCCCTGTGTAGTTCTCATGATCATTGAAATTCCACAAGGTGAGAGCTTGTATGGAGCCCCAGACCGAGGGAGATTGACAGTTATTTTGTGTTTCTTCCATTTGCGAATAATCGCACCAACTGTTGTCACCCTCTCACTAAGCTGCTGTGCGATGGTCTTGTAGCCCATTACAGCCTTGTGTAGGTCTAAAATCTTGTCCCTGACATCCCTGGACAGCTCTTTGTTCTTGGCCATGGTAGAGAGATTGGAATCTGACTGATTGATTGCTTCTGTGGACAGGTGTCTTTTATATAGGTAACAAGCTGAGATTAGGAGCACTCCCTTTTAAGAGAGTGCACCTAATCTCAGCTCATTATCTGTATAAAAAACACCTGGGAGCCAGAAATCTAGCTGATTGATAAGGGATCAATTACTTATTTCACTCATTAAAATGCAAATCAATTTAGAACTTTTTTGAAATGCGTTTTTCTGGATATTTTTGTTGTTATTCTGTCTCTCACTGTTAAAATAAACCATTACAATTAAGGTATATTATATGTGTGTGTGTGTGTGTGTATATATATATATATATATATATATATATACACACACACAGAATGAATGAATAATTTGTATAGCGCTAACAATGCAAACTGAATCACCTCAAGGCGCTATGAGAGATCTCTCTCTCTCTCTCTCTCTCTCTCTCTCTCTCTATATATATATATATATATATATATATATATATATCTATATCTACATATATATGATTTTGATACATATACAGGGCCTTGAAAAAGTATTCATACATTTTCCACATTTTGTCATGTTACTACCAAAAACGTAAATGTATTTTTCAGGACAAGCTTTCGGGTATGTCCCCTTCATCAAGGTACCAGCAGTATAGTACATGCATGCGCAGTAGACCCATATTGGAGCGCTGTTCACTGTTCACGTGCAAATCCTGCGAGATTTCGTGTCGAAACCCCCCACAAAGTCTCCTTGGATTGATCCCAGGAGACATAGCGCGATATCCCATGAGGCACAGCGCGAGGGTCCCAGGAGACACAGCGAACTGGACGGAAGTGACGACGATCACCGCTGAGAGCCCGCCCACCGCCGAAGGGAGAAGAATACAGATGAAGCCATCAGTAAAGGTAAGTGTAAAAGATGCAGATTTGAACCATCAATTCTGTCATCTTGAATGCTAGGGAAGCCATAGAGACATAGTCCTATGGTTGTGTGCAGAACCGCTTTAAGTGTTGAGGACCAGTGTGGAGATTCAGTTGTTTCTGTCACAAATGCACCAATACGGCTACAATCACCTTAACCGTTCTACAATCCTGATGCAAGACAGCACTTAACCACAGGAAAGGTTTTACCCTGTTCATAACCAGACAATTTTTTGCTATTCAACACTGTGCTACTTGCCAACCAGCCATCGTTATTATACAGTAGCAGGTTGGCTCGTTACCGCAAATCGCCGTACGGGGACGTTGGCTCCTTTAGGAGCTATAGCGGGTGCAAGCACGGGGGGGAGCTGATGCACTTGTCTGGCGGCCATGATGTCCGCTGGCCACCCACGGTCGCTCCACAGAGAGCCAGAATGGGGATCTATCAATGTAAACAAACAGATTCCCGTTCTGATAGGGAGGTACAGCGATCTCTTTGTACTCCCAGTCAGTCCCATCCCCCCACAGTTATAAACACCTCCTAGGGAACACACTTCACCCCTTGATCGCCCCCTAGTGTTAACTCCTCCCCTTCCAGTGTCATTTATACAGTAATCCGTGCATTTTTACAGCACTGATCGCTGTATAAATGTCACTGGTCCCAAAAAAGTGTCAAAAGTGTCCGACTAGTGCGCCGCAATTCCGCTAAAAATCGCTGATCACGGTAATTACTAGAAAAAAAAAAAAAATGCCATAAATATATCCCCTATTTTGCAGACGCTATAACTTTTGCGCAAACCAATCAATATACACTTACAGTGGGGATTTATTCAACCAAAAATATGTAGAAGAATACTCTGGTGCTAGAAGTAGGATTTTTGTAGTGCAGGTAAATATAATCATGCCTAGTTTTAAGCTAGGCCTATTTGTTTAGATATGTGTGGGGCTGGGAGTGGCTTAGTGTAGACTGGTGACTCAGATAGCATCAACTTTTGGTTACCTCCCTTTTGCTTCTGGAGGATTCTAGCAGGAAGGAGGGGAAGAGAGGTGGAGCTGCCTGGGGTGTCTCAGGGAGCCCTGACCAATCCCCAACTAGGATTGGCAGGGGGCAGGCCTCCTTGATATACACAGGGTCAGCCCGGCTGGGGGAAGTGGTCAGGTGGAAGAAGCTGAAGATGGAGCACTAGGTTGTCGGGGCCTTTGAGGCACTCCCCCGTCTGGGGGGGGGTGGCCTTGGGCCTGAGGGTTTCGGGTGCAAGTTGCAAGTAGCAAAGGAGGACCTGGACAGAAGACACAGAGAGGAAACGAGAAGACAGTGGGAACTAGTGTTGCTGGGCTCCAGGAGGGATCCACCGGAGTACAGCCAGGAGGGCTGGTGAGTAACAGGCACAGCTGGGGAGGCATGCCGGAGCGGACTGGGAGAGTACAGTCTGTGATTGATGTAGAGCCAGGAGCAGAGACTGTGATATCATGGGCAGTGGAGTTGGGCAGCTGCAGCCGGGGAGGGCTGGCAGGGCCTGAAGAGGACTGACTGGGAGAAGTAGTCCACCAAGGTCCGCTAGCACTGAAGACTTTCCTATTTCCCCCCCCCTGCAAATTGCAGTTGCTAAGGCCTGGTTGGAACCAGAGTCAGGCCTAACCATGGGCTAGCTGTACCAGGAACCAAGTATTGTACACGAGAGAGAGGAACAGTCTACAAATAAGCATTGTGCTGGAGGAAACTGGAACTCTAGAAGTGTAAATAGAGGCCCAACTGATCATCTTATTGATTCCATTATTGATTCTGGGCATCCCAAATTTCCCTAACCCTATCCAAGTTCAAAATCCCTCAATAAAATACAAAACAAACAAACAGACTGTTCATTGTCTCAAGAGTGACTGGGGAGTGAATGCCAGGCTGGGGCAGGGTGACAGCTGGACCACAGTATCCAGCAGCCCCTATGGGGGTACCGCTACAATACATATTGGCCCCTAAACCGAGGAAGAAATTCTTTTTTTTTAATTTTTTCTGTTTTCTTTTTTTTTCTGTTTATTTATTATAGTAAAAAGTTATAAATAACTTTTGTAAATATAAATATTGTCTTTTTTTTTCCAAAATTGTCTGTCTTTTTTTGTTTGTAGCGCAAAAAATAAAAGAAGATTATCAAAAACCACCAAAAAAAAGCTCTATTTGGGGGAAAAAAATGACATCAACTTTGTGGGTACAGCGTTGCATGACCACGCAATTGTGAGTGGCGTATCGCAAAAAATGGCCTGGTCATTAAGGAGGAAAATCTTCCGGGGCTGAAGTGGTTAACTGACAATTGCTCGCGACACTGTACCTATATAAAATTGATGTCCTTTTTTCCCACAAATAGAGCTTTCTTTTGGTGGTATTTGATCACCTCTGCAGTTTTTATTTTTTGTGCTATAAACAAAAAAAGACCGACAATTTTGAAAAATATTGAAAAAATAAAAAAAAACAATATTTTTTACTCTCTGCTATAATACATATCCAAATTTTTTTTTATTTATTTCTTCATCAATTTAGGTCAATATGTATTCTTCTACATATTTTTTTCCCCAATAAGCGTATATTGATTGGTTTGCGCAAAAGTTATAACGTTTACAAACTATGTGATAGATTTAGGGATTTTACATTTTTTTTTGTTTTTACTGGTAATGATGAGGATCAGCAATTTTTAGTGGCACTGCGACATTGCGAAGGACACTTCTGACCCTAAGTGACACTTTTTGGGGACCAGTGACACCAATACAGTGATCAGTGCTAACAAAATGCACTGATCGCTGTATAAATGACACTGGCAGGATAGGGGTTAACATTAGGGATGATCAAAAGGTTCAAATCGATCAAAGGGTTAACTGTGTTCCCTGATAGTGTTTTCTAACTGTGTGAGGGATGGACTGACAGGAAGAACACAGAGATCAATGTCCTGATTTCTAGGAACAGAAGATTTCAGTGTACTTCCCTGTCAGAACAGGGATCTGCCTTGTTTACATAGACAGATCCACATTTTGCCTCTGTGTGGAGCGATAGCGGGTCCACCAGACCCGCGGATTGGCTCCCCCACCGTGCGCCCACAGTATCTAGTGCACAAAGCAACGTATATATGCAGTGGGCAGTCTTTAAGTGGTTAATCACCACTGGGTTTTTGATTTCTTGCTGTATAAACGTAAAAATCCAGAAACGTTTGAAACAAAAACTTTTTTTTTGGACACCTGACCATCACAAATATACAAGCTTATTAGACATACAATTCCAAAATTATGGGTGTTCAAAGGACCTGATCTGTGGAATATGTGCCCAAAAAAAAAAAAAAAAAAAGACAATCAGAGAGCAAAAGAAAATAATTTCCATAGTTTTTTATTCTGCCTATTTTCCATTATAAAAGGTATTTTTCTTGGTAAGGGCAGTTTTGTTGAAGGGGAACTGCAGTCTGCTTACATAATCTTTGCCATTCCGAAGCTTCCCTCCAACCACTTTGCATATTATTTTATATATACTGTGATTCTGTACTTGCCAAATATGCTTCAGAAATCTACCTCCACTGGGTCTGGCCACAACCATTTTAACTGTGGGCAGTTGAAGCTGTTGCCTGTTCACTTTCTGGATTTACATAGAGGCACACAGAGGCACACCTCCAGCTCTGCAGCTTTCATTGGCCCTCTTTTATTTCAATAGTTTTTTTTTTTATTGAGTTTTTCAAAAAGAGAGAAATACAATAAAGTAAGAATACAGGTAATAGCATCAGCATACAAGAACCATAACATTGATACAATTAACAGTCAAAGTGGTAAAACCAAGATCTCTAGGACGTGTCCAAAAGATTGCACTCAAGACGGACGAGCCCGCAAAGAGGGGTCTCCCCCTCCCCCCAGCACCCCCAATGGGAACTAGCTGTGCCGGGCAAAGGAGAACAATCCCCCAAGGCGGGGTCGGGCATCAAGAGAATTGTCATCTGATGACATGAATACTTCCTCAAAAAACATGTAAAAAAAAAATAATACACATCCTAAGTATTTTGCCTAGTAGGAAGTGTCTAGAGTAAGGATAAATAAGCAAACGCTAGACTATCGAGACACGTAAAATAATATAAGCTAACAGGTTGCTAAGATAATAAATCAAAACGTTAGAGAATCAGTCAGAATAACATGTGGAAGTAGTCCAACACTAGAGATGCAGCATGCGATGGAAGTGACATCTCCAAACCATATAAGGAAAACATTACCTGTATTACATGTTGCTGGGGAGATAAGAAAAGGAAAGAAAAGGCGAAAGGAGAGAAAAAAGGGTTAGAAAAGAGGAGAAGGAGCAAGCGTTCGACAGTGTGAAACTCGTCCACCGACGGCACCCGACATAAGACTAGTCGGTGGTTGGTAATGACATGTATCTAATCCAGGGAGCCCAGATAGCATCATGTTTAGCGGTGGAGTCAAAAAGAATGCTAATGCGGTGTACACACGGTCGGAATTTCCGATGAAAACAGTCCGATGGGAGCTTTTCATCGGATTTTCCGACCGTGCGTATGCCCAATGGTCTTTTTCTGTCGGAATTTCCGACGGACTTTGGATTTTCCGATCGTGTGTATGCAATTCCGACACGCAATATTCCGACGCATGCTCGGAAACGATTCGACGCATGCTCGGAAGCATTAAACTTCCCTTTTCTAGTGCTGTCGAACGTGTTTTATGCCGCTGTGTTATTGACCGTCAGAATTTGGTGTGATCGTGTGTAGGCAACACAGCTTGAGCGGAATTCGTGTGTACGATCGTGTGTACGCGGCATAACTGTTTTCTCCTGGGTCATTATCCAGGAAATCTTTCTCTTAACCAGGAGAAGAGAAACAGTTGGTGTTTTCCAAGCCCGTGCTATTGTGAGTTTAGTTCCAAGGAGCATGAACATAATGAGCCTTTGGGTCAGACGGGGAGTATTTGGGCAAGGAAAATTTAATAGGGCAATGTGAGGAGATTTATGGATCGGTAAATCCGTAATTTTCCTAATAATATTAAATATTCTATTCCAGAGACTTCTGATCTTGGGACAGTCCCACCAGACATGCATCATAGACCCCACATGTCTGCAGTTGCGGAAACACAATGGAGAAGCAGCCGGGTACATTTTGGAGAGTTTCAGGGGGACCATGTACCACCTCGTGAGGATTTTCAGGTTAGCTTCAATCAGTGTAACGTTCAAAATCCCCTTTGAGGCTGCCGTAGAAGCTCTATGCCATTCTGCAACACTCCATGTATGTTGTAAATAATTTTCCCAGTCTCTCATGTAGAGTGTTTTGGTATTAGCTTGAGCAAGTGATTGGTAAATGACTGTAATCCCACCCTTCTGCTCCTCATTCTGACCACACCACCTTTCATAATCCGTGACCGCAAGAGAGTGCAAGTTGGGAAGCCTAAGGGACTGGATAAAGTGAGCAATTTGTCTGTAATGGAACTGTTCTGTGTTGGGCATGTCAAGTTTGCTAACACAATGGGCCCTAGGGAGGGGGCCCGTGGTGTTAGCGAAGTGCCCTATCCTATACATCCCCTTATCCAACCACCACTGGAAAGCTGTTATGTCCATTCCCGGAGGGAATAGAGGATTTCGGAATAAGTGGGAAAGCGGGTGCCAATGGGAGACTAACTGAGGATTGGATTTGAGAGAGTCCCACAATGTGAGCGAGTGGGATAGTGTAGGGACCATGACGGCAGGTCTAGATCTAGCAGAGGACAAGAGAATATAATCCAGAGTATACTGAGGGATGGCTTGTCGTTCCATATGCCCCCAATCCGAAAGAGCAGCATATTTAGAGTAGATAGTGGATAGTTGTGAGAGTTGAGCTGCCTGGTAGTACCAGAGGAGGTTGGGAACCCCAAGACCCCCCTGATTCCGGTGCCTATGAAGGGTACCCTTAGCTAATCTATGTCCCTTTGTTCCCCAAATAAATTGTATAATTTTAGATTGGAAATTTCGTAGGTGATCTTTTGGAATGGGTATGGGCAGTGATCTAAACAAATTAAGGATGCGGGGAAGTAGGGTCATTTTCACTGAGTTTATCCTGCCCAGCCACGATAGCCCCAGTGTATCCCAGCGTTTTAAATCTGCTGCAAGTTTATGATAGAGTGGGGGAAAGTTTGCCTTGTAAAGATTGTCTATAGACGCTGTGAGGTTGATTCCCAGCTAAGGGAGCAAAGATTCACCCCAACCAAATTTACAATTTTCTTTGACCTGAGATACTAGGGGATCCGGTAAATTGATGTTCAGAGCTAAGGACTTAGAGAAATTAACCTTAAGACCGGAAACTTTGCCAAAGTCATCGAGAACATTACATAAGTTTGGTAAGGAGGCAAGTGGAGAGGTGACGAAGAGCAACACGTCATCTGCGAAAAGAGCGCACTTGTGGGTTTGCGGGCCACAGCGTACCTCATGTATATCGGGATTATCCCGAATGGCGATAGCAAGAGTCTCGATGACCATGGCAAAGATTAATGGAGACAGAGGGCAGCCCTGCCTAGTGCCATTAAAGATCTGAAAAGGCTGAGAATAATGACCTTGCATTTTGATTTGTGCAAACGGTGAGGAATACAGGGCTCCAATCAAATTCATAAAGGAGTCACCGAAACCCCATTTTTGTAGAATAGGGAATAGGAAGGACCAGGAGACCATGAAGTAAAAGGCCTTCATTAAATCCAACGAAAGTATAAAACCCTGTTGTGGAGGTCTGTTATCCCAGCCAGATTGCAGGAGCGAAACTACATCTATGGCTCTTCTGATCTGGTCTGGACCCTGTCTCCCAGGGATAAATCCCACTTGGTCCTTGTGTACATATAAGCTAATAAAGGAGGAGATTCTGTTTGCAAGGATTTTCATTAAGATTTTAAGATCATTATTTATTAAAGATATGGGGCGATAGTTTGCAGTGCAGCTAGTGTCTTTGCCAGGTTTAGGTATAACCGTGATAAAGGCTGAATTTAGAGAAGTGTCCAGAGGTGAGCCTTTTCGGAGTTGGTTAAGGAATCTCGCTAGGTAGGGGGGTAGTAGCGGGGTAAAATGTTTGTAGTATGGGGTTGAAAAGCCATCCGGCCCTGGGGCAGAGTTATTTTTAAGATTGTGAACGACTTGTGAAATTTCATCCGACGTGATAGGATCCTCAAGGCTGTCCCTATGGTGTTTTTGGAGTTTGGGGATCTGCAGAGAGTTGAGGTAGGAGTCAATAAAGTTAGATGAGGGTTCTGTAGCACTTTTACTGTATAACGAGTGGTAGAAATCATGGAAGGCTTCCATGATCTTCTGTTTTTTTTTGTTAGGGAGCCATTGTGAAGACGTATCTTCGGCAGGGTGCGTGTCCTTATCATAGGAGAAAATATTCTCGAATATCTTTTTCAAGCTCACTAACATGTGCGGGATTACTAAGAATGGAAGCATTCAGTCTCCAATGAAACTCTCGTTGGTGAGTCGTTGGTTTGTGTAATGTTAGGATAAGGAGAGAGTGGTCAGACCAGAACATTACATAAGTTTGGTAAGGAGGCAAGTGGAGAGGTGACGAAGAGCAACACGTCATCTGCGAAAAGAGCGCACTTGTGGGTTTGCGGGCCACAGCGTACCTCATGTATATCGGGATTATCCCGAATGGCGATAGCAAGAGTCTCGATGACCATGGCAAAGATTAATGGAGACAGAGGGCAGCCCTGCCTAGTGCCATTAAAGATCTGAAAAGGCTGAGAATAATGACCTTGCATTTTGATTTGTGCAAACGGTGAGGAATACAGGGCTCCAATCAAATTCATAAAGGAGTCACCGAAACCCCATTTTTGTAGAATAGGGAATAGGAAGGACCAGGAGACCATGAAGTAAAAGGCCTTCATTAAATCCAACGAAAGTATAAAACCCTGTTGTGGAGGTCTGTTATCCCAGCCAGATTGCAGGAGCGAAACTACATCTATGGCTCTTCTGATCTGGTCTGGACCCTGTCTCCCAGGGATAAATCCCACTTGGTCCTTGTGTACATATAAGCTAATAAAGGAGGAGATTCTGTTTGCAAGGATTTTCATTAAGATTTTAAGATCATTATTTATTAAAGATATGGGGCGATAGTTTGCAGTGCAGCTAGTGTCTTTGCCAGGTTTAGGTATAACCGTGATAAAGGCTGAATTTAGAGAAGTGTCCAGAGGTGAGCCTTTTCGGAGTTGGTTAAGGAATCTCGCTAGGTAGGGGGGTAGTAGCGGGGTAAAATGTTTGTAGTATGGGGTTGAAAAGCCATCCGGCCCTGGGGCAGAGTTATTTTTAAGATTGTGAACGACTTGTGAAATTTCATCCGACGTGATAGGATCCTCAAGGCTGTCCCTATGGTGTTTTTGGAGTTTGGGGATCTGCAGAGAGTTGAGGTAGGAGTCAATAAAGTTAGATGAGGGTTCTGTAGCACTTTTACTGTATAACGAGTGGTAGAAATCATGGAAGGCTTCCATGATCTTCTGTTTTTTTTTGTTAGGGAGCCATTGTGAAGACGTATCTTCGGCAGGGTGCGTGTCCTTATCATAGGAGAAAATATTCTCGAATATCTTTTTCAAGCTCACTAACATGTGCGGGATTACTAAGAATGGAAGCATTCAGTCTCCAATGAAACTCTCGTTGGTGAGTCGTTGGTTTGTGTAATGTTAGGATAAGGAGAGAGTGGTCAGACCAGACTGAGTCCCTGATAACAACTTTTCTTAGCAGCGGAGCGTGTTTTTGTAGAATAAAGAAATGGTCAATTCTAGCAAATGTGTTGTGGGGGTTGGAGTAATGTGTATAATCCCGGGTCCCAGGGTTTGATTCCCTCCAGGCATTAATCAAGCCCTAATGGAACAACTGTCTGGCTATATCCAGGCTCTGTCTGGTGGGACGCACGCCATCCTTACCTGGGGGCGAGACTTATCTTTTCCTGCATCAAATGCAATGTTGGAGTCACCTCCATAGAGAACCGTGCCCTCCAACCTTGGGGCCAGAGTGCTGAAAAGAGATCGAAAAAATTTGGATTGGCCTCTATTAGGCGCGTAGTATGAGATCAGGGATTAAAGTTGGTTTGAGTCCTTTCACCAGAATAAACCTGCCCTCAGGGTCCTTGTGTTCCAAAACAAGCAAGAATCGGGTTTTCCGGGAAATAAATATACCTACCCCTTTGGTTTTAGTGTCGGAGTTAGCAAGGTAGAATGTAGGGAACTTGGCGTGAATAAAAGGAAGGGACATAGGATTTTGGGAAATGTGTTTCCTGAAGGAATAAAACGTCTATCTTTTGGTCATGGTAGTATTGAAATATTTTCTGACGTTTGACAGGGGAGTTAATTCCCTGTACGTTGTGTGAAGCAAAACGCACGGCTTGTGTAGTAGTGGTGTGATCAGCCATAGAGCATTATCGGGTGCGATGCCAGAAGACCCCAATCACTTACCTGCCCTCGGGAGGTGGTCCAGAGTAATCATCCATCTGTAAGGCCGAAAACACAAATATCCGGGTGCCGTCGGTGAAGGAGATCGCACTTGCCACTGAAATGAAAATTTAGTAAAGAGTGAAAAAGAGAAAAAGAGGACAGATAAAAAGAGAACACATAGAGAGATCCAAGAATATGGTACCCCCCAACCAGTGGGGGAAATCCCAACCAGAAGCAGGAGAAAATTCCGGCTTCAAGGGTAGGATGAGGTGCATGGCTACCGCTCCATACATGGTGCCCCCGATAACATTGGTACAACAAATATAATTAAATGTAGGTACACCCCCCCCCCCAAATAAAAGCTATTGACACATCAAAAAATAATTACTAAAATAAAGTTGAGGTGTGCAAGGGGGGTTAAAAATTTTTTGGGGTTGGTCGGGATGGAATATACTAAAAGTAAGTGCCAAGGAACCCAGGAGACTGGCTTCAGCGAAGGGGTAAGTCTGGGTTGCCTCAGAAAAAGCTAACCAGGTGAGTCCGAGTTCAGAAAGAATTTTTCAGGTAGTCCTATAAAGTCATCGAGTAGTGAGAGAAGACCTGCAAAAAAATAAATAAATAAATAAATTATATATATATATATATATAATAATGATTCGTTGTAGGCATTAGAGCCTAAGGGGCCAGCTGTGCCCAAGATCCCCGAAAGGGGTTATGAATGTAGAAAAGAAGACGAGACTTTAGATCAGGTATTAGCAGAAACCTTGCTCTTCTTGAATTTCGGCTTTTGCCACACCGGGGTGAGAGGGCTCGGGGGAGGAGGTCGTTTGGTCAGGTTGGGATAAGAGGATTGCATCGGTGATGTTGGTTCAGTAGGCAAGAGTCCCATTTTCTTCAGCAATAGTTCCCCTTCCGCCAGTGTAGAGAATCTGTATGGTTTGCCATTAAATTTAAATTTCAGGCTCAGGGGAAAGAGCCACCAATATTTGATGTTTTTCTGTTGTAAAACTGCGAGGAGGGGTTTGAGTGCCCGCCGCCTTTGTATAGTATAGGGGGAAATGTCAGCGTAAACTTGTACTGAATGTCCCAAAAGTTGCATTTGTGGAATCGTGCGTGCTCTCCTCATGACTGCTTCCTTGATATTGTAGAAATGGTGTTTCACCACTATGTCACGTGGTAGACCATCCGAGCGCTGGGGCCCCAGAGCTTTATGGGCCCGGTCAAGCTCCAATTTTTGGGCACTAATATCAGGAATCAGGCTTTTGATCAAAGTATGTACTGCTCCCGTGACGTCAGTGATATTCTCAGGAAGGCCTCTGATCTGAAAGTTCAGCCTTCTGGACCTATTTTCAAGGTCATCAATTTTGGCAACGGCCTCCTCAAGCTGACCATGGAGTTCCTGAAATCGATCGGTGTTCTGATTAATATGAACAATTGTGGCATCCAATTTATCTTCAATATGCTCAATGCGTGAGCCTAACATGTGAAGATCTGCTTTAATATCAGAGGTAATATCTGAGGTAATTTTGGCAGCTGTTTGAGCAAGTCCCCTGTCAAGCATTTCTGCAAATCTTGTGAATAGCATAGAGATGTCTTGGGGATGTGAGGTAATCAGGCTTGGGCCTTGTTGCTGCAGTGCAGGCCCCTGTGAGGGTGGAATTGTGAGGGGAATATTCATATTCTCTAGGGTCTGTTGTAGGAGAGAGATAGTGGATGCTGGGGATTGTGGTCCCATAAATGTGGGGAGAGTCTGTGCTTCGCCACATACCTCTGCATGAAGCGCAGCTCGCTAGGGTGATGAAGCCGCTGTGCCTGTGTATTCCTGAGGCGGCCGCTCCGCCGCTATTTTAGCTAGTGCAGCGGCTTCTCTCAGGGTTGTAAATCCGCCTGTGGGTGACCGATCTGCTGGAGAAAAGTGACCCCAAACGTGCCTGAGGGTTCCACAAGCCGTCCGGTCCAGATTCCGGGCAATGGGGGAGAGTGTACCCGCTGTGGAGGGCGCGGATGGTCCGGAGCGGGACAGAGCTCTGTGGTTAGGCGTCCATCTCACAGAGCTCCACGCATGCGCCTCCTCATTGTCCCTCTTATGACTCATCTCCCCTTCCTGGAAAACTCTCATGAGAGTGAGTGAGAGAGAGAGCTGTGCATGATATCACAAGCCTAGGCTTTTTTCCAGACAAGAAACAGGAAGTGGGCTCTATAGGTTATTTTACTGCCAGAAAAAAAAAAAGGTTTTACAATCCAAAGTTAAAACAACAACAACTCCTGACTTGGTGGTCAAAATTCTACAAGGCCTCAAAAAGGTGCACCAACTAATGCCCAATGAAATCTGGAGGGAAACTCAGTTAAAAATCGCCCATCGAGCCCACATACCCTTCCTATCCTCCAAATCAGATCAGAGCAAATCCTTCTGCCCCCTCTGTAATCAACCAAAACCGACCCTAACCCATTGCTTCTGGACATGCTCATACATATTCGCTTTCTGGGATCAGGTCCTTGCCTACATTTTCAAAATAACCCTGCTGAAGCTCCCCAAGGATCCTCTACTCCTCATTTTCGGACACTGGGACCCCCAGCTGCTACCATGGTCCCAAACTACAAACCTAAGTACCACTGGAACACACAACAGGCCTCCCTCCCACAAAGACTGGTCTTTGATCTGTCTCCTCATCGCTCGGAGATCTATCCTGAAAAACTGGACCTCAACGCTTTGCCCTAACACCTCCATGATTGAACGTGAGCTACTTCTCCTATTATCCAAGGACTGCCTCAACACTGAATTCAAACAGGAAAACTCCAAAATCCGTTTCTATTCCAAGTGGCAAACCTTCCTGCTTGCAACACTCCCCCCAGGAGAACTGGCCAACTTCGAACAATACTCTTTCTCCTACTTCGGTCAGTCACCCTCATTTCCAGAAGAAACGGTCCCCCCCTAATGGACACCTCGCACCCAGTGGACCCCAACACCAGTTGGATACCTCCTTCACCACTAGCCTTCCCACATATTCTCTTCTCACCAATTACATCCTTCTCTGCCAACGTCGTGAAGACTCCTACCCAACAACGATCTCAACCTTGGACATGACGCCCCCCCTCCTTTTTATCTCTCCCTCCCTCATCTTGTTATTGTTTTTTTTTTTTCTTTGTGCTCTACTTTATAAACCTAGGGATTCTTGTAGACAGATCCATCCAGCTTCCTCTTATAGTCGAAAATCACCTCTCAGGTTATGTTCTGTTTACCCATCCTATACTGATACATATGTCTACAACCCCTAGACTATACTACATTACAATACCTTGTCTACCTTTTATTTTCTTTTAAAAATGTTTTTACAAATGTTATATTCAATGTTACGGTGTTATACTTCTCAATAAACACTTTTTGGAAAAAAAAAACAACAAGGGCAGAAGATTTAATAGATGGAAACATGAAAAAATGACTGAAGTTCCACTTTAAATATCTAAATGGTATGTAATTTGTATACTCTCCCTTCAACTTGAAAGCAGCTGTAATGAGACAACATTAGCTGTACAAATATATATTCTCCACTGCAAAATATTTAGTGTTGGATGGAAACTTGTGCCTTCTTTGTGTGTGAAATAAAAAATCCAACATGTTTAACCACTTCCCGCCCGCCGTATGCAGAATGACATCTGGGAAGTGGTTCTGTTATCCTGACTGGGCGTCATATGGCGGCTGGCAGGATAACATGCCGGCGAGCGCCCGTGGGGGCGCGCTGCGCATCGATCGCAATTGTGGCGTGTCAGTCTGACACCCTGCATCTCCGATAGTGATAAGAAGCCTCTGTCAGAGGCTTCTTACAACGTGATCAGCTGTGACCAATCACAGCTGATCATCGCGAGAACCAGGAAGTGCCGGTAAACGGCATTCCTCGGTTCGCGCTGACCGGGAGGGCCGATCGGCGGCTCTCCCTGTCACAGGAGGAGGGGTCTGTGCTGATAATCAGCACATTGATTATCAGCACAGCCCCCTCAGATGTGCTACAACACCTCGGATGTGCCCCCTCAGCTGTCAGTCAGTGCCCCAACTAAAACACAGCTCACAGTGCCCATTAAAGTGCCAATCAGTGCCCATATCAGTGCCCACCACAGTGCCAGTCAGTGCCCATCTCAGTGCCCAGCAGTAAAACCCGTCAGTACCTCAACATCAGTGCCACCTGTCAGTGCCAAACAGTACCGCCTATCTGTCAATCAGTGCCGCCTGTCAGTGCCCATTACAGCCGCCTGTCAGTGCCCAACACAGCCGCCTGTCAGTGCCCATCACAGCCGCCTGTCGGTGCCCATCACAGCTGCCTGTCAGTGCCCATCAGTGCTGCCTATCAGTGCTTATCAGTGCTGCCTATCAGTGCCGCCTATTGGTGCCCATCAGTGCCGCCTATCAGTGTCCATCAATTCTACATATCAGTGAATCCTCATCAGTGCCACCTTTTCTGTGCCAACTCATCAGTGCCCATCAGTGCCGCCTCATCAGTGCCCGTCAGTGAAGGAGAAAATCAAAAGGTTATAACCGAAATGAAGAAAAAACATATTTTTTTTAAAAATGTTGTTCTTTTTAGTTTGTTTAGCAAAAAAATAACAACCGCAGAGGTGATCAAATACCACCAAACAAAAGCTCTATTTGTGGGAACAAAATTATTAAAATTTTGTTTGGGTACAGTGCAGCATGACCGCACAATTCTCATTGAAAGTGCGACAGTGCTGAAAGCTGAAAATTGTCCTGGGCAGGAAGGGGCGAAAGTGTCTGGTATTGAAGTGGTTAAGGAAGCCCTCACAACAACTGCAGCAGATGGGTAGACTTTGAAACCTGATTTTAATGATCTTAGTTGCTCTCCAGACAGGTATGAAGCTGTAGGCAACAAAAATAGCAGGTATCAGTCCAAAACTGAAATATGGATTTTGTGTAGAAAGGCCCTTTAATTTGTAGTTGTTAATAAAAGCTCCTTTGTTCTCTTATCTCCCTGATGATGTGGTTAGCGATAGTGCATTCTAAGTGCTGCTGAAATCATTTACTCTAATACTATAAGCACTTCATGGTTTTCCCAGGGTGGTTTTATGAGGACAAAGATGATCTGAACAGACTGTTTATTTGCTAAATGTGCTGACCAAAAACATCTTAATAATCATTAGGCCATATCATAATTTGGAGATTATTAGCTATTTAAAATGTGCTTGTGTCAATACACAATGGAATACTATCACATTATTGAACTAATTTAAATTGAAGATGGATACCTGGATTTGCTCTTTAATAACACATGCACTGGTAAACATTATTTAAACTGCTGCATTAGCAATTAGTCCAACAAAACCTTTCTCTTGGCAAAGAGAAAAAAAAAAAAAAACATTCTGCTATTAAAAAGTTAACTAAGGTGACAAAAACCTTAACCAATTTTCCAGTGTAATTGTGTCTAATAAATGTAAATTTAGATATCAGTGTAACTATGCAAAAAACGTACTGCTTTGTGCGCAGACTGCCTCTTGTTTTCCTGTGACTTCTTTTTTTTCTGTTTTAGACACGTTTTAGCCTTAAAGAGTAACTCCACTTTTGTTGAGAAAAAACATTCCCCTCTGGGTGATCTATGTACATTGCAAGAGTTTTAACTAACTTTGTTACTGATTCCTACCTTTTGTTATTTAGAAGAAATCACTGTTTGTTCTTCTGTGCCCCTGTGCTAAGTGAGTCTAATGGGAGTGGTTTCATAATTATCAACCAGCTGCTGCACCTGCATGGCTCTAATGAGGAAACCTGTTGGGTCTGAATCCCTTTAGACATAATTTCCTATTGGGAGTTGCTCACCATTTTTTGTTGCAGGGGCTGCCTGAAATCCGATTTGTATCTTAGTGCAGTCTTCTGAGAAAATCAGTAAGCCAATCACGCAAGCAGGAAATTATGCTTCTGGGGGGGCGTTCTGTACACATTCTGTGTACGGGACACCTTAAGGTAGCCATATTGCATTGCATTTTACAGAAAATTACAGAGCTGCAGGTTGAAAAGGAAAGGTCATTTTTAATAACATTCAATTACAATGTGACTTGTGTCACAATTGTAGCAATTGTATACGCTGTATTATTTTTTTTTATTTTCAATTTTTCCCCACAAAAGTGGAGTTACCCTTTAGGTGATGTCCTCACATCACACATAACCCTTGCCACAATACTTTGCAAGAAACTGTTATATTATGACAACATTTTAAAGTTCTAGAAAACAAAAATCAGGATATAGATGGCCAAGGGCAGTGGCGGAACTACCGCCATAGCGACACACGCGGCCGCTATGGGGCACGGGTGAGGCTGCATTGGGCACGGGTGAGGCTGCATTGGGCACGGGTGAGGCTGCATTGGGCACAGGTGAGGCTGCATTGGGCACTGGACACGTTGCATTGGGCACAAGTGGGCACAGGTGAGGCAGTATTGGGCACAGGTGAGGCAGTATTGGGCACTGGCCATGCTGCTTTGGGCACAGGTGAGGCTGCATTGGACACTGGACATGCTGTATTGGGCACAGACCACGCTGCATTGGGCACAGGTGAGGCAGTATTGGGCAGGGCAGACCACGCTGCATTGGGCACAGGTGAGGATTATTGAAGCGCTAACACCGGGTGTTTGGAGTATCTTTATCTGTTGATTAAACTTTCTGGAATACATATATTGCTATTGTGGTGTAGGATCTGGGCTCTTTCTTTCTTCTCAGACTCGAACCACACACCCTTTGAGCCCCGCCCTTTAAACCACGCCCACCTATTTAAAAAAAAAAACGGAACCTGCAAGGCAAAGGCATAATGAGCTAGTATGCATAGCATACTAGCTCATTATGAATGACTTACCTGAGAACGAAGCCCCCGAAGCGCCCCTCATCCACGATCTTCTGCGCCGCCATCAAACCCAGAGTGACTTCCGGGTCTCTCCGCTCCAGCGCTGTCATTCGCTGGAGCGGCGATGACGTCACTCTCGAGCATGCGCACGAGAGCGGCATATCGCCGTGATCTCGGCATGCTCAGTGCGCCTGCGCGCCGCTGTCTACGGCGCCTGCGCCGTAGATAGCGGTGCCTTTTCTTTTCTAAATATCTCCTAAACCATGTAGGTTTAGGAGATATTTATTGGACCTACAGGTAAGCCTTAATCTAGGCTTACCTGTAGGTCAAAGTGGTTTGTAAGGGTTTACAACCACTTTAAAGACATTCTATAATTAAACAACCTCAGTACTGACATTGGTCAAGCCCCTTTATTGCCAGGACATTTTTCAGTTTTCAGTACTGTGAGACCTTGACTGACAATTACTTGGTCATGCAACACTGAACCCAAATAAAGTTAATATATTTTTAGAGATTATTATTAACAACCACTAGGGGTTTTATTTTTGTACAAAAAAAAAAAAAAAGAAAAATGTGGACCGCATTGGCAACCAGCCTCTGACACAGCCGACAGGGATCAGTAAAACCGGTCAGACCAGCACGGCCCATCTCTGGATTACATGCATTTGACCCATATATGGTTCTACATACTTTGCAAGGCTGCTGTTTTCAAAGAAAAGGGAGGAACTTATCCCGGATCCAGGACCTGTGGACTTAATCACAAGTTGATAAGTATCAATACATTTACCATTCTTTGGAAAGGACTATTGTTTTCTGGAAAGGATTATCTCTTTATTTTGCTGTTTCATTTGGGGTTTGAGAGCGAGTCTTTATAGGAACTTTGGTACAGTGAGAGGGAGGTCAAAGAGGACCATGTTCTTATGGTTCCAGTGAGCCATACATCACTTTATTAAACACTTGTATTCACTACTACACCACTTGCACACCTCCTCTTCACCACTGTTACCTAGCAATGCTCCCCCCATTTCTTTGCAGCTACCTTCTACCTGAATACAATCATCTACTTGTTCACAGTTTTCCAATACGGATTGGGAGAACCATTGATATCTCATAACTTCCACTTTGTGGTGTGACTTCATCCTCCCTCTTTGAATATCAGTTTAACCTTGATTTAATACTTGGGTCACTCTTCATAGGTTGTTTAGACCCGGGGAAATTATCCCAGCTGTATTACAGCATTTTTACAACTCCTGCAACTTGGATGGAAATGCACCACCTGTCCGGTGATGGTCCTTTTGTTTTTAAAGCTTTAATGCTAACATACGGTATGTATGATGTTTTTTAATGTCCTTTTCCTATTTTTGACACCAATAAATCATGCTAATCATGTTTTTATGGTGAGTGAAGTTCCATAGATATGTGCTACCACAGGGTTGGTTGAGCTATTACAGGTTTTTATTTCAAGTTTGTCATGATATCTGTATACTCCCTGTTGTGCTCACTGGATTGTTAAGGGCTCATTACCAGTATCTGTCTAGTGAGTTTGCACTGCATGTGGGGAAGAGTCTTTATGTTCTACTATCATCTCTGGTGTTCCTTCTTTATCCACTTTTAGCAACAATTGAATGATATACTGTACTACACTATGAGTTTTTTTCATTTTATGGTGGAGAAAGACATGCAAGCGCTCACCATCATTAGCAAGCTTCTTCTGGAGACCTACACAGGTGCCCTCAGTGGAACAGATTCAAGCAGGCTTTTTTGTTTTTGGAGTGACTTTTTCTCCTATAATTTTGCATTTGGAAGACGTTTTCACTTATGGACTTGTTTTGGTATTTACCTTAAATAGGATTTTGCACTTTATTTGCTGATTGTCAGGTGTGTTGGGAGCTGTACAATAGCATTGCAATTTTTTTGTATTTTTTTAAGTAGAGGTACCACTAAAATGAAGGTCAATCAGTCAATATGGTAAACATTAGCATGGTGGTCTTAGTGCAAAAACAGGGTTCTGACAGTTTTCTATTAGATCTCCAGTATAAACCAGTGTAGTCCTGAGAGTACCACATTTGGCTTTGACCCAACAACACTCATACAATGCCACAGGCCACTGACACACCTGCCTACTTGCTGATACTTTAGAGCGGAAATGACACTTTGTTTTATGTAATAAATTGTTGTTATATATTTCACCAGGTAGATGCACTTTTTGTTTCTTATACATTTTTAGAAGATTGTAAAAGATGAACAGTAAATTAGGAATTTGAAAGAAAAGGAATAGGGGGTTTCAAGTTCCCCCGTCCCCTTTTCTAATGGGACAGTGGCAGCTAAAAAAAGGTTTCAAGGCCCCCCTTTTAAAAGTAGGTCAGGGTACCTTGAAACAGGTAAGGGGGGTCCTTGAGACCTGTAAACTGGCCATAGAAGTTTCTGGAAGCCTGGGGGAACCCTATATATAGGGGGTCCTATCAGGGAATAACTGCCAGTCACCTCAGGAGGTTGTCAGCGGCAGAGCTCCCCTCCCACCCTCCCTGGACTGTCTCGGCTACAATATTTATGTGGTCTGAGTCACCTTTCTAATGAAAGGGGGACAAGTTAATTAATTATAGAGTGGTTTAACCACTTAAGGACTGCCTCCTGCACATTTACGTCGGCAGAATGGCACGGCTGGGCACATCAACGTACAGGTACGTTGCTCTTTAAGAGCCCAGCCATGGGTCGCGCTCGCGACCCGGTCCTGAGCTCCATGACCATGGACGCAGGACCCGTGGACCCGCGACCCGCGATCGGGTCACAGAACTGAAGAACAGGGAGAGGTATGTGTAAACAAACCTCTCCCCGTGCTTCTTAGTAAGACTGACACTGATCGTCTGTTCCCTGTCATCGGGAAAGACGATCAGTGATGTCTAATGCCAAGTCACGCCCCTACAGTAAAAAAACACACACACATCACACTTAACCCCTCCCCGACCCCTAGTGGTTAACCCCTTCCCTGTCAGTGTCATTTACACAGGAATCAGTGCATCTAAATAGCACTGATTGCTGTATAAATGACAATGGTCCCAAAAATGTGTCAAAAATGTCCGATGTGTCTGCCATAATGTCGCAGTCACAATAAAAATCTCTGACCGCTGCCATTACTAGTAAAAAAAAAATATTAATAAAAAAAATATAAAACTATCCCCTATTTTGTAAACGCTATAACTTTTGCGCAAACCAATCAATAATCGCTAATTGCATTTAGATATTGCATTTTTTTTTTAAATTGTCGCTCTATTTTTGTTTATAGCGCAAAAAATAAAAACCGCAGGGGCGATCAAAGACCACCAAAAGAAAGCTCTATTTGTGGGGAAAAAAGGACGCCAATTTTGTTTGGGAGCCACGTCGCATGACCGCGCAATTGTCAGTTAAAACGACACAGTGCCGAATCGCAAAAAGGGGCCTGGTCCTTTGGCTGCAAATTTGTCCGGGGCTTAAGTGGTTAATATGAGTTATTTTGAATTTGGTAAACCAGTAAATAAGCCACGGCCAATAAAATAAAATTATTTTATTAACCCAAATATGTTGTCTTAGTGTACTACACTATGAGTTTTTTTCTTTTGATTTTTTCATTTTATGGTGGCGACTATGTGGCAGATGAGGTTTAATATTGATAAATGTAAAGTTATGCACTTGGGGGCTAAGACTATGCATGCATCATACATGCTAGGGGGAGTACAACTGGGGGGATCCGTAGTGGAGAAGGATCTGGGGGTATTGGTAGATCATAAGCTCAATAATAGCATGCAATGCCAAGCTGCGGTTTCCAAAGCGAGCAAAGTCCTTTCTTGTATTAAGAGAGGTATGGACTCCAGAGAGAGAGATATAATTTTGCCCCTGTTCAAATCATTAGTAAGACCTCATCTGGAATATGCAGTTCAGTTTTGGGCACCAGTTCTCAAAAAGGACATTGGGGAACTGGAGAAAGTGAAGAGAAGGGCAACCAAACTGATAAGAGGCATGGAGGAGCTCAGCTATGAGGAAAGATTAGAGGAACTGAATTTATTCACTCTTGAGGAGAGGAGATTAAGGGGGGATATGATCAACATGTATACATATATAAGGGGTCCATATAGTGAACTTGGTGTTGAGTTATTCACTTTACAGTCAATAAAGAGGACAATGGGGCACTCTTTACGTCTCAAGGAAAAGAGATTTCATCTCCAAATACGGAAAGGTTTCTTCACAGTAAGAGCTGTGAAAATGTGGAATAGACTCCCTGCAGAGGTGGTTCTGGCCAGCTCAGTAGATTGCTTTAAGAAAGGCCTGGATACTTTTCTAAATGTACATAATATAACTGGGTACTAACATTTATAGGTAAAGTTGATCCGGGGAAAATCCGATTGCCTCTCGGGGGATCAGGAAGGAATTTTTTCCCCTGCTTTAGCAAATTGGAGCATGCTCTGCTGGTTTTTTTTTGCCTTCCTCTGGATCAACTGTGGGTATAGAATGGGGTATATGATATTGTATGATATATATTTTTTTTTATTTGTGGTTGAACTGGATCGACTTGTGTCTTTTTTTAACCTAACTAACTATGTAACTATTTATTCAATTATTGTCTGGAGATTATGTAATTAGCTGCTTACTGTCCCATTAGCTTATGAGCTAAACCAGAAACTGAAACTGGAGGACTTTCCTCTGGCAGGTACTAGCAGGATCACAGGTCTGAACAGGTAGCAAATAGTTACAGTGCCTTGAAAAAGTATTAATACCCCTTTACATTTTCCACATTTTGTTATGTTACAACCAAAAAAGTAAGTGTATTTTAGTGGGATTTTATGTGATAGACCAACACAAAGTGGCACATAATTGTGAAGTGGAAGGAAAATAATAAATGTTTTTCCAAATTTTTTTTACAAATAAAAATGTGAAAAGTGGGGCATTCATTTGTATTCAGCCTCCCTGAGTCAATACTTTGTATAATTTAGGTCTGGACTTTGACTGGGTCATTCTAACAGATTGCTTTGATCTAAACCATTCCATTGTAGCTATGTTTAGGGTCGTTGTCCTGCTGGAAGGTGAACCTCCGCCCCAGTCTCAAATCTTTTGCAGGTTTTCTTCTAAGATTGCCCTGTATTTGGCCCTGTATTTGGCTCCATCCATCTTCCCATTAACTCTGACAAATTTCCCTGTCCCTGCTGAAGAAAAGTATCCCCACAACATGATGCTGCTACCACCATGTTTCATGGTGGGGATGGTGTGTTCAGGGTGATATGCAGTGTTAGTTTTCCACCACACAGGGGGTTAAATTACACACAGGTGGACTCTATTTACTAATTAGGTGACTTCTGAAGGCAATTGGTTCCACTAGATTTTAGTTAGTAAAGGGGGTTGAATACAAATGCATGTCACACTTTTTACATATTTATTTGTAAAAAAAATTCAAACTTTATCATTTTTCTTCCACTTTACAATTATGTGCCAATTTGTGTTGGTCTATCACATAAAATCCCAATAAAATAAATCTAAGTTTTTGGTTGTAACATGACCAAGTACCACATAGCTACATTTCTGAGCTGCCCAGCTATACACTCCCACCCCCTTACCTTTCCCAGTAACGGAGACCACACCGTGCTGGAGTGTAAAATAGGGCGTAGCAGCCCCTTTATTAAATAACAAAATATATAAATAACTTTATAAATAACTTTTATAAACAAATAAACAAACAAATAAACAACATCAAGAACACGTGACGTAGGCCTATAGCAGGACATTACCCCCCCACCCAAATTACCATAATCAACAACTCGTGCACTGCGGTCATCTCAACTGTAACTAGGCCTCAAGCTGACATACTAGCTCAGAGACAAAACTATTCCCGCAGTGCAGTCATCCACCATATTCCCTACATCACTTATAAGGAATATACCAAACGGGCCCATATCTCCAATGGGTCCCGCATCAAGTTTTCTGTGGGGAGGGGGTTTCTTCTCTATGCCTACGTCAGCCAACATCCGCCAACGCTACGAAATCCAACGATCCTGTAATAACATTATTCTATACCTGTGAAGAGAAATCAAATTAAACAAAGGGCGGGAGGGCGGGAACTTTCCTATCAGCAGACTGACTCTGGGGAGGCGTGTCCCTCCCCTTCCTGCTGCCTGGCTCCACCCCCTAGCAATCCTTAAACGGCCATACCCACAAATGGCATGTTGACTTTATTCATGCCAGCCCTGCGCTGATCCCTTCGTTCATAGCTGCGGGCTGTTCTTGACAAAATGTGGAAAATATCAAGGGGTATGAATACTTTTTCAAGGCACTGTATAACTTTCAGTAGCTGTCATTGACTGTGGGTCCCCTTCTTAATGAGATTTAAATGGGAATTATCTATACCATATATGCCATTAGCTCAACGTAGGTTTGTAGGTTGAGGCCTACAGCACCATCTATCAGTAACTTACAATGCTCTCCTATACTCTTTTACCAAGCAGTTTCACACCTCCAGTCATGTAACTTTATTTGTACTCGGAGTCAATCTGTGGATAGTATAGGAAAGGAACAAAGAGCAAATGAGAACATTGACCTGTGGTGTGCCAGGGGTCACGTGGCCAGTATGCCTAAAAGGGGGCAAAAATAACCATGGTAGGATGAACGCTTACCAACAGAATTGCCGTTCAATCTGCTGAAATTGACAAACGCCTATGACACCTCCAAAGTGGCTCAGGGACGAACCCAGAGAAAACCAGACGACCTCCACCTACCCAAATGATAATGGCCGGGACCCCCTGGCGCAAAGTTACGGAAGCCGCTCCTATCCTGAATAAAATGCCAAAGTATGCTTTAGGGTCCAGAACCTGATTTGTCCAAAAGGGGATGGTAATGAAGTATGCATAGAGCTGCAGAGCGGGGAGCACTAGGAAAAGGCAACCGGGGACCCCCCTGGGTATATCAGAAGTGGTGCTGACGGCCTGGTTTAAAACCAACACCTGGCCCACGCCTTGCCAGGCTCCAAGAATCCTGATGACGTGCCGCCTCCCGAACGCTGCGTCTTGCGAGGATGCAGATGTAACAGGAAAGACCAGGGTGCCAAACCAGTTGATTGACCAAAAGTATGCAAAACCCTGGGCCAGAAGCGCAACTCCCCTGGCCTAAGGAACCATAAAGGTCAGATACAGCGCTGCCTTTAGCATCCAGCTGGTTCACAACGAAAAAGAGACCTGGAGAGCATGTCGGATATGTCATGAAGAATTTATCAAACGATGGGAAGTCTGCCGAGTACAGCAGGAGGGCAACTCTTCTGGATCCCTGCGGATGGCTTGACTAGAGTGCGCAGAAAATGAAGAAAGGCCTATCGGGGTATGCCAACAACAAGAAATGCTGAGACTCCACCAGATGCGCCCCGATAGTGCTGTAGGCCGATACGAGTTGGAAGAGGCCAAAAAAAACAAAACAAATAGAAAAGCAAAATAGGAACTGGATGTCAACCATCAGGACTTGAGAAACCTAGACCGGAAAGCCTGGAAAAACATCTCAAGCCATGTCACGAGCCTACCTAGAATACAAAACAAAGATTTGATCGATCAAGGCAGATGCGTCAGCCCAAAGGAAACTTAATCCATCACAAATGCTGGAAACCGAAAAGAAGGCGTGACGCCGACATCTGTGTCCGAGACCTGGGCCGACTGATACAGGCCTAGGCACCGAGAGGGTTCCGGAATCCACTAAAGCCCCTAAGCCAGTGGAAGCTGCTGGAGCTGCAATGGCTGACTTACCAATAGTTCCATATTATTGCGCAACTCCTGGCCAGACAGAGCTAGGAAATTGAAGGTAGCGTGAAAATGACACACAACTGGGTCAGGAACATAAATTGCAAGAGAAACGTGAGCTGACTGAGAACCTGTGACGGGAACGTAAGCTGCGTGAAGGAACATGACTGGACGAGTAGCGTGATCTGACGAAAACGTGAACAGCATAAGATCCGAGGCAGCAAGAAAAAGCAATCTGCCAAGGAATGCTGGTTGCACGAGAACGTGAACTGATGAAAAACGAGAGAAAACCTGGGAACTGGGAAAGCGAAAGAAAACCTGGGAAAACGAAAGAAAACCTGGGAAAACAAAGAAACCTGGGAAAACGAAGAAACCTGGAAAAACGAAGAAAACCTGGGAAAACGAGAGACACCTGGGAAAACGAGAGACACCTGGGAAAACAAGAAAAACATGAAACGTGAGTTGGCACAGAAACAAACAATTGCATGAGAAACGTAAAGTGCATGAGAAACGTAAAGTGCCTGAGAAACGTAAAGTGCCTGAGAAACGTAAAGTGCCTGAGAAACGTAAAGTGCCTAAGAAACGTGAGTTTTGTATGAAATGCGTGAGCAGCGCGAGAACAGATGAGGAGACTTGCCACCAAACAAGCCAATTAAAAACGATCACCTCAATCTGTTAACCCATAGACGTGATGGGTAACCTGCAGTGGAAAGAATATGGACAACCCAGCTGTGTAACATGACCAGAGAACATGACAGACAACCAATACCCCTGGAACCTGACAAGTATGAGGATGTGGGTGCAGAAATGACAAGACCCAATCAGCGCATGAATGTGAACCCAATGACCCCACCACCCAACCGTATGCAGTCAGCGAGCCTGAGCAACCTGCAGCGCCAAGACAGGAAATGAAAACAAACACTCAGGGCTAAGGTACCCACAGACCGTGGTGGGTAGTAGTAAAGATGTAATGGTGAACGTGCATGTATGGACTACAGGCGAGAAGATTGTAGGACGACAATCAATTAAAAACGATACCTCAGCCCGTATGGATCTGTAGACGTGACAGATCCTGGATGTAAGCCCATGACATACAACACCCCTGGTACCTGACAAGTATGAGGATGTGGGAGCAGAAATGACAAGACCAAGCAGCGCATGAATGTGAACCTAAAGACCACCCCACCGTATGCAGTAAGCGAGCCCGAGCAACCTGCAGCGCCAAGACAGGAAATTAAAAACAAACACTCAGGGCTAAGGTACCCACAGACCGTGGTGGGTAGTAGTAAAGGTGTACTGGTGAACGTGCATGTATGACGTATGGACTACAGGCGAGAAGATTGTGGAACGACAATCAATTAAAAACGAAACCTCAGCCCGTATGGATCTGTAGACGTGACAGATCCTGGATGTAAGCACCAACTAACGGCAATGCAGCGAACGAAAGGAAATGACATGAAAAGGCTTAAGACATGAAACATGGGAAACGTGAGACACGCAAGAAACATACGAAACGTGAGAAGCATAAAACGTGAAAAACATAAAAACGTGAGAAACATAAAAACGTGAGACGCGCAAGAAACGTGAGACAAGCGAGAAACATAAGAAACGCGAGAAACATAAGAACGTGAGAAACATAAGAACGTGAGAAACATAAGAACGTGAGAAACATGGGAAACGTGAAAATACAAGAGAAACGTGAAATTGCATGAGAAACGTGAAATTGCATGAGAAACGTGAAATTGCATGAGAAACGTGAAATTGCATGAGAAACGTAAAATTTGCATGAGAAAAATTGCATGAGAAATGTTCTAGAACCATGCAGCCCCTGAAGAGACAATGAGATGACCGGTGATGAGCAAGTGTCATGGCAATCCCGCAGCCTGAATTAACCTCTGAAAACCCATACTTACCATGTGACAGGGTACTAACAGCGTGGCCCCAACCAGGTGAAACGACAGCACACCGCGGGGCGGCCCTGACTGCTAAACGTACCACGGACACCCCCATCCGCAGCCTTAACATGAGGGGGGGCGAATGGGCTGTGTGATGGCTGCACCGTCGGAGTACTGACAGGCAAAGACGCCCATGACAGTAACAGCTTAGCAAAACCACCAGGATGCCCCCCCCCCCGAGCCACCAAGCCCCTGTTGAGAACAGACTGCCCCCCCTAGCCACCATGCCCAATTGTGAACATACTGCCCCCCCCCCCCAGCCACCATGCCCCCCTTGTGAACATGCTGCCCCCTTCACCCAGTCACCATGCCTCCATGTGAACAAGCTGCCCCTCTCCCCCAGCCACCATGTGAACAGACTGCCCCCTCCCCCCCGAGCCACCATGCGCACATTGTGAACATGCTTCCCCCGACCACCATGCCCCCTGTGAACAGACTGCTAATCCCGAGCAACCATGCCCCATGTGAACGGACTGCACCCCCCCCCCCCCAAGCTCGGGCCGGTACCTGAGCGGGACGGGTGGCATCCGCAGCGGTATAAAAACTCTGTTATCCTCTGTCAAACATGTTCACATGCTTCAACCTCATACCCAGCTGCATGCATGAGGTACAATGTGTTGAGCATGAATGTGGATATGAAATGTAATATTCCGCCTGTATTTGGTACAGTTTACCATGTACCCCTGTAAAACTTGAAAATACTGGAAGCAGGAAGCTCCGTCCCCATCCGACAGCCAGAACACAGGCCCCCCCTGTACCCGACCACTGCAAACACTGGGGAAGTGAATGGACAGACGATACACCCCCCCCCCCGCTGGCGTGACTTGGGGGGGGAGAGGTAGGACGGACGGACGGACCGGGAGCAACTGAGAGGCAGGCGGCGCCCCCTCGAAGATGCCACATGAGAGCCTGTAATGAGGTTCTCCATGTCACCGGGTAACGGGCAGCCGGATATAGTCCCCCGGTGAGAGCAAGAGCGGGCGGCCATCCCCTGAAGCCGGATCGGTATGGGGAGAGAGGAACTGGCGGGCGATCACCCCCCCCCGCGTGAACACCGGGAGAAGCGGGCGGGCAGACCCCCTCGGATGACGGATCTGTGTGGGGAAGAGAGCACGAGAGCGGGACGGGAGGCATCCGGAGCAGACCTCCGTGGATGCCCCCCGCCCGCACCTACCATACCGCAAGCACCGATATGAGACCCCCTGCAGCCTCCCGAGCTGCCGCACTGATGCCGAAAACCGGAAGTGACGTTCCGGCTGACCCGGAAATGAACCAACACGAGAGCCTCCGACCACGAGAGGAGGAGGCAAAGGGGGGCAGGCTTTATGCAGCCTGACTCCTCCTACAAATACAGGCTGACCTGCGGTCAGCCTTACCTTAACTCCTGCCTAAGGGTGCATTCACATTTGCACAAGCATTCTGTCAGCGATTACATTCGAGAACCCCAGCAAGGGTTCCCCCAATTAGCTGTGAGTACACAGACCCATTTAAAGCAATGGGAGGCTGCCAGCTAACCCCACCCACTCACATGTAATTGTTCATGCTGCAATCACATGCGAGTGATGTAATGGCAATGACAAATGTGAATGCATCCTCACTGAAGTGCATGGTTACAAACAAATCATGACATGTGTTATGCATTAAATTACAGTAATTTGGGGAGTGTGCATGCGCAGAGCTCCGTCCTGCTCCAGCCCCGTAACAGCTAGTAGCCGGTTCACTCACACCTCTTCCCGCTCAATCGAAACCAGAGAAGTCTGTGAACACCCCTATATCCTCAGACTAGGTCAGGAGGGATCTCTCCCGTCAGCCCGGTTTCAGCCTTTCAGCCGTGGAGGAATCCAAGATGGCGTCCGGAGCACAGCATGCAGATGCTAAGGGAGGAGAAGCTATGGATGCAGCCACGGACTCGGGAGTACAGGCGGCCCCTCTGGCAGGGACTGAATCTGTAAGTAACCTCTTGCCCAACATCTTGTCACCTGCCTCCATGGAATCCTTACTGGAGAAAACACTGGATGAACTTATTGCCACCCCTGTGAGGGACCATACGGTCAGCCCAGATATGTCAGCCTTGCTCAGCCTACATTTCCTGCAGGCCCAATGGACTTTACTGTGCTGATGAATGCCTTTTCCAAGATGCTGTTCAGGGGCCTAGCACAAATGGCATCCCAAATCCCATCCAGCATACAAGCCGACCTGCAAAATCTCGGCTCTAGAATTGAGGCCACAGAGCAAAAAGTGGAACAAACAATCTGTAGGGCTAACCAGAATACGGCCCGCATTCAAGATTTACAAGATCAACTGGACACTGCTATTTCTAAAATTGACGCTCCAGGCGTTATCATTTTTGTATTAGAGGGCTCCCCGAAACTGTTAAGGACACTCATCTAGCAGTTAGATCCTTTATCAAAGACATCATACCGCACATCCCGAATCATTGTTTGGAGCTAGACAGGGCTCACAGAGCTCTTCACCCACCTCGTTTGCATGGACTACTCAGAGATATTGTGGTCAAACCACACTTCTATGGGGTTAAGGAAAAGGTCATGCGTATGGCCAGAGATGCGGAGCAACTCTCCCTCCAGGGACACCCCATCCATGTATTCACAGATCTATCCCCCCTTGCTATTCAGTGGAGGAGAGCCCGGAAAACAACTCTGCATCGCAAAAAATGATCAAATATTGGTGGTCCTTCCTCTTCCGCCTATCATCCTCCTATAAGAATAAAACACACGGCTTTACCTCTATCCATGACGGGGAATGCCTGATGGTATATCTGGGCCTCATATCCCTGGACTCATCGACTTCTTCAAGCCAAAAGAACATCGACTTCTTCAAGCCAAAAGAAACACGAGATAGCTGAGCCAGCTATCTCGTGTTTTTCACATTGCTGATCCTTTTATACCAATCATTCTCAAGATTTTATTGTCACATGTTTGATGTGAATACATTTTAAGCTACTTTTTTGACCTGCACAATCGGAGTTGCTTCCGTTTTTTTGTTTGTATCCCTTCCCTTTTTTGCCTTTGGGATTCCATCGAGTGGATCGCTTGGGAGTTCTTAGCTTGATTGCATGCTGTCCATCGATTGTGCTGTCCTTCCGCTCTGCTGCCTTGTTCCTGCCGGATCCGATATCCTCCAGCGCAAGAGGTTTAACGCACAAGCCTACAAGATACAATGTCGTATGGCAGTTGTATCCAACTTTTGTGGTAAGAGTATTCAATCTCTCTACACCATCTGTCAAGTTGTTTAAGACACCCCTCTCCAGCCTTTTCATGCTCTAGAATTGTCTACAGAGATCCGCGGATATCAGTGCCTCACTTGACTTATTTTGAACTTTTTGTTTCATTTTGTTCCCACTCATTTTGGGTTCACCCCCATTTATTTAGTCCCCACTTGGACTTTCTTTGGGTTATCCCTACTCTCACGTCACATGTGCTTTTTATTTGTTCGGTATTCACTTTTATTACATTGTGTTTATCCCCACTCTCACATCACATGTGCTTTTTATTTGTTTGGTATCCACTTTTATTACATTGTGTTTACTTTTAGCACTACATTTTTGTATATTTATTGCTTTAGACTTTGTTTGTTTTGTATGTTAGCTGCTGTAATGTTCACATTTAAGGTTAGCGCAGTTTTTTCCCCCAATTCACTTTCATAGAGAACCCCCTTACCTTCTACTTAGCCAAAATAGGTGGGTGGCAGGGTTGGAGCAGATGTAATGCGCCCACCTCTGCCCCTGCGTGTAGATCTTCATTCCATGCGGTGGTGGTTGTTGGTCTGCCTCTCAGGCAGATGCCTTTGCACCTTTTTTATTACTTGAAGTGGTAGTAAAGTCCAAATTTTGACTTTTACCTACAGGTAAGCCTATAATGAGGCTTACCTGTAGGTAAAAAAAAATATCTCCTAAACCTGTACGGTTTAGGAGATATTCCCCGTGCAATGCGCCGCTGACTGCAGTGGCGCATGCGCACGGGGGATTCTCGGCTGAAGGGCCGGCAGAATCCGAACCCTGCCGGGAAAAAGTCTCCCGTGCGCATGCGCGGGAGTGATGACATCGCGGCTCCGGCCACTGGCAGCGCTGGAGTCGCGATACCCAGAAGACACGCCGAGGCAACATGTCAGCGACCTCGGCGTGGACCAGGTGAGTCACCGACGCCTCGTTTTAAGGTAAGTATTTCATAATGAGCTAGTATGCGGTGCATACTAGCTCATTATGCCTTTTCCCTTACAGGTGTATATAAAAAAAAAAAAAACGTCAGCGGGTTTACTACCGCTTTAATAGAGGAGGAGCAGATAATCTGCTCCTCTCTTCTGGGTCTTGAGGAGGTCCGTGATGTGCCTACTTCGTGACCTCAGATCCCCACCCTTCTTTACTCTCAATCTTGTTTTCATTTTCTATCTCTCTCTCTCACTCTCCCCCTATTGTTACTTTTTCAGGCACTAGGCAGGCTCCATGGGCAGGTGGCTTAGAAGAGTTGTTCTTTCCTTAATTGGTCTGCAGTGGTTCCTGACTGGATTCATCTGGTGGAAGGTAGGTCTCCGTTCAGTGACGCATTTTCTCTCCCCTCTGATCCATGACTCCACATAAAGTGATTTCTTCCCTTATTCGAGTAGCTTCTCATAATGTACAGGGCTTGAATTACCTGCTGAAGTGCCGAAAATATTTCCAAAACGCTTTGTTCCTGCAGATGGAGGTGCTTCTCCTACAGGAAACTAATTTCCCCTGGTTATATAATCCCTCGTTTGTCCACACTAGATTCCCTCAATTTTTTTTTGGCGAAAGCAGAAGACAAAACTAAAGGGGTGGGCATCTTTCTGTCCAAAACTGTCACCTTCTCTCCTTAGGAGGGAATCAAGGATCCTAAGGGCAGATATATCCTTCTTTTAAGATCAGTAAATGGAACCCTATATACATTTGTTTCATACTCATGCACCGAATCGTGGTCAGGCTAGTTTTTTTTAGCTCTATGCTAGAAGCCCTCTCTCCTCATTTTGTGGTTAGAGTAATCATGGGGGGGGGGGGGGGGGTGACTCAAATGTTGCATTGGACCAGATGCCAGATAAATCGGGAAAAGGTCATTCCAGGATGCTCCGGCCCCCTAAACAAAGTCTAAAGATAGCCAAAACCCTCCACACCCATGGTTTAGTGGATATTTGGAGAGAACTTAATCCAACAGCTAAGGACTATACCCATTTTTCAGGCCCCTCACCAAACACTTGCAAGGATTGACCATATTTTTATGGTGGCCTCTGCCATCCCCCAGACCTCTAGAGCATTCATTAAGGACTCACCATTGTCTGATCACTCAATGGTCATGCTTTACCTCTTGAGATCCTCTGAATCAGATGGTACATTTCACTGGCGATTGAATGAATTGTTGGTCAGTGATCCGGTCCAATGTACCATACTGGATAAAGAAATTAAAGAATATTTTCGGGTCAATGACAATGGGGAGGTCCCTCCTGAAACACTCTGGGCAGCCATAAAGTGGGGCTATGGGGCAAGATTATTCAAATCTCCACCAAACTTAAAAGGGAACAACAAGCTGATTTAGTCAAGTTAGAACAGGAATTCCAAAAACTTTCCAAAACACACTGACACAACCCCACTACTAAGTCGCGAGCCCCGTTGGAATCGAGTAGAATCGCCCTTAACTTAGCTCTAACTAGCCCAAGCGGAAAAAAAGGCTTAGGTGGTCCAATGCTCATTTTTATCTTCAAAAAGATAAGGTGGGGCCCGGACTAGCTTCTAAATTGACACCCAAGCCTCAAACTTTCTCTTTTACCAAGGTTCGTGACCCCACAGGTATGCTCATGCAAAATCCCCAAGGATCATGACAGCATTTCATGAATTTTATGCAGACTTATACAAGTCAAGAGAGATGCCTCACTGACTTCTTAGATGAAAGCCCTCTCCTTAAATTTAAATATAAGAAACTCAAAAGGGGCTCAGCCCCGGACCCAGATGGGTTTCCCCCTGCTATTATAGAACCTTTGCATCCACTCTAGCCCCCCATTTGACTCGAATCTACAACGCCCTTTGGGGTAATTCTACGCTGGACAGCGCCGCTAACCTGGCTTACATGTCTGTCATTCCTAAACCGGGCAAAGATAGCTCTTAAGTGGGCAACTATAGACGCATTTCATTGATCAATAATGGTCTCAAAATTAACCAAAATCATAACCATTAGACTATCAGAATTTATAAGTGGTTGCATTCACAAGGACCAGGTAGGCTTCATCCCTGGGAGGCAGGGTCCCAATCAGATACGCAGATGTAATCTCTCTTTTGAAGACAAAATGGGATGGGGGCCCCCATCAGGAAGGATTCTTATTGTCTGTGGATTTACAAAAAGCGTTTAATACTGTTGCATGGGCTTATCTGTTTGAAGTTTTACAAAGATGGGGGTTTGGCCCATATTCCCTACAGATATTAGGGATTTGTACTCCAAACCCGAGCGCCAAAATTAAGCTCCAAGGCCACTACTCAAACCCTTTTTCGGTACACAGAGGAACTAGACAAGGAAGCCCCTTATCTCCTAATATTTTTTCCATAGCAATTGAAAACCTAGCCACCGCAATAAGAAACCACCCGGATATACATAGCGTTACCTGCGGCTCCCGTGTCCATAAATGTATGCAGATGATCTGCTGCTTTTCACTACTACCCCCCTTATTTCTACTCCTAATATTTTTAAACTCCTACAGGATTTTGGCTAGGTCTCAGGGCTGAGAGTTAACATGGCCAAATCTGTGGCTTTAAATGTTACCACCTTAGCCCCCTCTGGTGGAGCGACACTTGCCTGGGACCTTTCCTCGATCCCTTATTTGGGCGTCAACTTGACAGCTAGTGTTGAACGATCATATAACGCATATTACCCACCATATATAAAAAACTGAAGGAGGACCTCTATAGTTGCGGACAAGGGAATTTATCCTGGTTGGGCAGGGTAAACTCTGTAAAAATTACCCTCTTACCTAGGATTTTATATTTATTTTGCTCCCTACCCATTCCAATCCTGAGATCTCCTCTGCAAAAATTCCAATTCCAGATAATACGTTTCATCTGGGGCAACAAGGGATATCGCTGCCCTAAAAGTGTGCTTCTTAAAAGACTTACCCAAGGAGGACTGGATTTACCAGACCTCTGGAGGTATTATGAAGCTGCTCAATTAACACAGTTCTCAATCATATACTCACAGGGTAGTACCAGACTGGGTCAAAATGGAGAGACAAGCTACTCCATTACATTCTATAGATTACCTAGCTTGGGTTACCCCTAAAAATAGACCCGCCATAATGGCTCCTACCTTTTCACACTCCATGGCCCTATGTGACCTATTGTTCAAATCCTCCTATCTAATTTCTGATCTACACCCCTAAGCGCACATCTTCCACAACCCCAGTTTTCCCCCCGACCAAAATATAAGGGCATTTCAGTGGTGGACTAACAAGGGCTTGTTCCGAATTGTTCACTTTCTTTCCTCTGTGGGTCCCATCATGGTAAGCCATTCAGGGCTGTCTTAATGAGTGGGCACACCTGGGCACTACCCAAGGGCCCCAGCTGCATGAGGGGGCCCCTGCACTTTCCCCAAAGCAGCTGGTCCTTGAGTCCACGCTGCCCCAAAATTGGGGGCCCCATGATGGCACTGAGCGATGGATACATAGGGGAGGCAGGCTGGCAGTGGTGCGCTGTGCCGAGCAGAACGATACCTATTATTTCACAGCCAGCAGGGAGGGGCAGGGCCAGAGCTCCAATGATGCTTTGACCCTGCCCCATGCAGCTTGAATGCTTGGGATTTGAAGGCTGAAGGGTAGGAGCTGGAGTGGGAACTGCTGAGTCAGCAGCACTGAGAGCCCACCTGCGGAAGTGGCATTGTGGACGGTGTTATGGTGAGCCCAGCTGTCCAGCACTGTTTGCACTGAAGGTTTTGGAATGCCCAGAGGGATGCTCCCTCCTCTGCCCCTCCTTCTGCCTGCTTGATTGCTATAGGTGAGTCCAGTGCTGGAGGTGGGCACATAGCCAAAAGTTCACATGCACTGTATCTCCACTGGAAAAGGGGGTACTACATGGATAGAATAATGGTGCTGGGGGATATCAAGGGTATATGGGGAAACAATGCTGAGGGGGGATCTGGGGTGCATAGGGGGTAGCAATGCTTGGGGTAACTTGGGTGGCTATAGTGCTAGAGGTATCAGGGATGTAGAGAGGCCACAGTGTAGGGGGTATCAGGGATGTAGTGGGGGTCACAATACAAGGGGTATCTTCTGGTATATGGTAACAGTGCTGGGAGAAATATCTAGGGTGTAGAGGGGTCAGAGTGCTGGGCTGATATCTGGGATGTAGAGGGGTCCGAGTGCTGAGGGGATAGCTGGAATGTAGAGGGATCAGAGTGCTGGGGGGATACCTGGGGTGTAGAGGGGTCAGAGTGCTGGGGGGATATCTAGGGTGTAGAGGGGCCATAGTACTGGGGAGGCATCAATCTAGCAGTTATATTATATGCACAGGACAGCTTTGATAATTTATGTATGTATTATTTTCCCACTGTTTCTTTGCTATACAGAATGATTGTTCATGTAGTTAATGCATAGCTCCACTTGTCTGCCTCCTACCTACTTGATATCTATTTACCTGCGCTGTCTCCATTGTAGGGGCCCCAGAGCATTACTTTGCCCAGGTGCCCATGATGCCAATAAGACGGCCCTGAAGCCATTGCATTAGCAAACTGGATATGCCATCATCTGAAAGATTCCATCTGCATCAAATCCAACATTTTATCTTATCTCTATGGACCTCTAAACCGGAACCCCTGAGTATAACTACATACGAACAATGGTGCTCTGGATGCATGGATCAGAGGGGAGGAATTTCTATAATTTTTGCCTCACTGATGGAGGATCCTGAGAAACCATCTTACGCACTAAGCTGGGAACAGGATGTCAAGGTCACTTGGGAGGCAAGGACGTGGTTCTCAAAGTTCCAGAAGTCCTTTAAGGGCATAGCTAATGTTTCTTTTATAGAGGCAAGTACCAAATTACTTACGTGATGGTATAGTGTACCTTTACGCCTGGCCAAGATTTTCCCAGGCACGTCCCCACTATGCTTTAGAAGTTGTGGGATGACAGGATCTTTATTCCACATATGGTGGGAGTGTCCTCGTATTCGGGGCTTCTGGAACATGTCTGTGTCTGTGTCTGTGCCAAAAACACCTGAGATTGCCTTACTCAGGCAATCTTATAGGATGTTCCAAGTCTCTCCGGATTCTCATTCATTTCATATTGCTGGGCACTAAAATCACAATAGCCTGAGCCTGAAAACAGCCTACAGTGTCCTTTGCTGCTGCTAAATTGAAAATATCCTGGGTAATGGTTCAGGAAAAGACGGTCAGCATCCTCCAGTCCACTGCAGATAAACACAACATGGTATGGGAACCGTGGAAGGCCTATATACAACAACCCCCCACAGCCCTTACAGACGATTACAACAAATATAGTTCTATGTAGCTCTCCGATGCCTTCATATCTTCTCATATTCACTCTTTCCTTTCTCCTTCCTCCTTTTCTACTGTACTCCGTATACCCTGGTACGCCACTTACATGGTCTGGTATATAAATACCAGGGGATCTTCTGTTACAGTTACAGACGCTACAACAAGCATAGTTCAGGCATAATTTGGACCTTGGACTTTAAGGCCAACACATAAAGCTGTTATGTTCAATGATAACAAACACCCTCTTTTCTTTTTTGCACTCCGTTACTCACCGAGTTGTCCCATAATACTTTGTTTGTTTATGTACCATATATGGCTCAATATACTTTTTTTTATTGTAAGTATCTTAATCTTTGATAGCAATGCCTCCCTCCCCTCGACACAGTATGCTCCCAGTTGGAGTGTCTGGGTGAGGGGGACAAGATTCAGGTGGTAAGATTATTACTACAAACTCTGCACTTTTGATTCAACATTCTGTGATTTACACCTTACTATGTTACTTGTTTCAACAATTTCCTCACTACAATATGTATTGCAAACAGTTTCATTGTTATCTCATAATTTTTGCTCATGTTTCCTTTTTGAGAAATCTCAATAAAAATATCAAAATATAAATTGCAGTAATTTGATTTTGGTCATTGGATTACTCATAAGGGTTTAAATTCAGGAGAATTGCACCAGATGATCTGAAGTGCCCTCTTGTGGTGGAATGTTTCTGGGCAAAAAAGCAAAAATGGAAGTTGTTTTCATTAGTTTGAAACTATCAAAAAAGAAGAAAGGTATATGCATAGAGTACCTTTGATAAATAAGGAGTTCTGCTTGTACCCCCTATTTACATGAGTATGAATTAAAAGCAGTTGAACCATAAGAAAAATGGTGGGAAAATGTCAAGGAATAATGAAAGCAGACAGCCACAGACTTCTGAGTATACTTTGTACATGAATTGGCAAAACTATCCTACCATGAAACTATTATTCTACTTAAAGAATGGCTGCTCCAATGTACATCTGGTGGCATTTTTTTTCCAAGTATATTTCAGAGAACATAATTTATTGTTTGTGTCTGCTAGCTTTCACATTGTTGTAATTAGCGATAAGTGAATCATCACAAGACAACAATTTGACAAACTAAACTGATCACTACAGGGTAGAATGGCATAAGTTTCTATTGGCAATATATTTGGCTATAATTGCTTTTCATACTGTGCATATTTTGTCTGCACTGAAATGATTGTTAGCATTCACAGAAGAGGCCCAACATTATTCATTTGTACTTGAAAAGCCATCATTGCTTTCACTGTTTTTTTACCTGTTCATTGTTTTTATAATGACTATATATAAAAAGGTTACTTATAAATGCATGCATAAGCAGTTCATACTCATCCCATGGTCTATACTTTTTTAGAGCCCATTATTTTTGTTCTGTGTTTTGTATGTGTCTTATGTTCAGTAAATACAGGGTCAGTCTGTGTGGGAAATTTAGATTGCTCTGAAAATAATATACTTTTTAAAACTAAAATATGTATGGTGATGTTAGGTGACATTGGGATTGCAGGGCACAGGCCAGGGGCGTTGCTAGGTCTACAAAAGAACTGGGGCTAGAGCCTATAGCAGCAAAGTAAAAAAAAGGCATACGCTTGGGCAGGTATACACATGTATATAATATACAGAGAGCCCCCCCCCCCCTTAAATCAGGGTCCCCAGATAGCCCTTCCTTACATCAGGGTCCCCAGGGAATCCCCCTTACATCAGGGTCCCGGAGATCGGTGTCACATGGTTGGTTGCTAGATGCTGGTTGGTCCTAGCAACCAACCACCGCTGGAAGTTCAGTCAGTGGCAAATCTAGGAACTATATATGGGGGGGGGGGGGCACAGAAGATACCACAGTAACAACTGAGGGAGGACTATTAATTTTCACACCACTGAAAAATATATATACCGCGTTTCCCCAAAAATAAGACCTACCCCAAAAATAAGACCTAGTGTTATTTTCCAGCAGGGCTGGAATATAAGCCCTACCTGAAAATAAGCCCTACTTTAAAATGCTTGCAAAATCCTATAATCCACTCTATTACAGTAGAATATAATGTACAATGTGTGTGTTTCTGTAATACAATTGTGAGGAAGAGAGCTCCGGCGGGTCACAGAAGCGCAAATCGACGCTATAATGAAGGGATTTGGCACAATTATATTACAGAAACACACACATTGTACATTATATAATACTGTAATAACGCAGTGGTACTTCACCCCACTTAAACTCCACAAATGGAATCCCCAGACACCAGACCTTTGCTGGAGATGCTCTGAGGAGACTGGTTCCCTTTTACATATTTGGTGGCAATGCTCAGCACTTGTTCCCTTTTGGGATGCTGTACGGAACCTCATCAAAACCATCACAGAGACCACCCTGAACCTAGACGCCGCATGTTGTCTATTACATATAACGAACTGGCCCCTGCAAAAATACAAGCATTCGCTCACTATACACCTCTTAGGCGCAGCCAAGGCACTTATCCCAGTCCTTCGGAAATCCACACGGATCCCGAGTACTAAAGATGGGCTCCTCAAGGTCTCTGAAATTCACGAAATTGAAAATTTCGTCCAATGAACGAGTTGAGAGTTTCCTTGAAACTTGGCAACCATGGATCATATTTAAATATTCAAAGACCTTTTTAGATATCACAGCAGAGAGTAATAGTGCAATGGATTAGACCAGGAAAGACCTTCTTACGGACTCTTGGGAGTCATCTCGGAGCCCGCTGTAGGGATGGCTGACCCTCCCCTTCTTTACTTCTTTCTTTGACCTCATTCGCCCCTCTCCCCCTCTGGGGGGCCTCATTCTTACTTCCTCTCTCCCCCTATACCACCCTTCCCTCCCTCCCCTTCCCTTCCTCCCTTCTTTCGCCAAACGCTTCTCTAGGCTCTGTATCTTTTTCAACAATGGGAACAGAGGGGCGCCAGACTTAGTGCAGTATAAATCATATATTTAATAAAAGCAAGTAGTAACTCGCAGGTTAAATTAGATGAGTTCAGTATGTGGTGAAAATCGCCAGTCCTGGAGTCGCAAGGATGTCTTCCCTTTGCAGCCTGGGGCACTGGGATAATCTTACAGAGATCCAGAGAATGCTGGGAACCAGGAAGCAGGAAACAAGAAGCAGCTGCTTCCAGCTTCCTGGTTCCCAGCATTCTCTGGATCTCTGTAAGATCACCCCAGTGCCCCAGGCTGCAAAGGGAAGACATCCTTGAGACTCCAGGACTTGCGATTTTCACCACATACTGAACTCATCTAATTTAACCTGTGAGTTACTACTTGCTTTTATTAAATATATGATTTATACTGCACTAAGTCTGGCGCCCCTCTGTTCCCATTTCTACACAGAGCCCATCGCTTCACTCTAAGGGAGCTGCCTCCAGGTGCTAATCATACAAGATCTCAGATCATTTATGGACATTATAGTTTAAACAAATATTTTAATATTATGTGTGCTTATTCATACACACACACATTTTATGTATACCTATATTCCAGTTGCTATATAATTTTATGTTATCACCATATCTAGCGCCGCTGTTCACCCCTATCTATGGGGATCATTAGAGCAGTTATCAGCTCTAACTGCACCACAACCAACGTCTCTTTGTTACCATTTCATTTTGCACTATAAGAAGTCATTCTTGCACACGAGGAGACGAAAATGTTTAAGTACCCTCAGTCTACTTCAGGACATTCTTAATGGCATTAGATGATCAACAGTTAGGTGCTGACCAGTTAAACTGTCTACATATGTTTTTGGAAACAGTTACTCATTCATGTGGTGTTGATTGACTTTTGTACTGTCATCTTTTTTCTCTAATAAAAACCTTTAATGATAAAAAAATATAATACTGTTATAGAGTGGATTATATGATTTTGCACATTACATGGTAAGACCTACCCCAAAAATAAGCCCTACTGTGTCTTTTACTGACAAAATTAATATAAGACTCGGGCTTATTTTCAGGGGAAACATGGTGTGTATGTATGTGTATATATATATATATATATATATATTTTTTTTTTTCCCTTCTGTATGTAATGACAGTACACATGTGTCTTTTTTTTTTCCTGTGTATGTTTTGTCAGTATATGTGTGAACATTTTCTATGTGTGTGTACAGGAGATGGTCAGAGACTGCAGACATAGTACAGGAGATGGTCAGAGACTGCAGACATACTTCAGGAGATGGCCAGAGACTGCAGACATACTTCAGGAGATGGTCAGAGACTGCAGACATACTACAGGAGATGGTCAGAGACTTCAGACATACTACAGGAGGTGATCAGAGACTGCAGACATAGTACAGGAGATGGTCAGAGACTGCAGACATAGTACAGGAGGTGATCAGAGACTGCAGACATAGTACAGGAGATGGTCAGAGACTGCAGACATACTTCAGGAGATGGTCAGAGACTGCAGACATACTTCAGGAGATGGTCAGAGACTGCAGACATACTACAGGAGATGGTCAGAGACTTCAGACATACTACAGGAGGTGATCAGAGACTGCAGACATAGTACAGGAGATGGTCAGAGACTGCAGATATGATTGATACAAGAGATAGTCAGAGACTACATTTATGGCTGAACCCAGTGTAAAAGTGTATAGTATCGCACGGTTGCTCCACTCTATTTAAACCAGATCTGCAAGATCAAGTCAGTAATCTTCCTTTGAAAGTACATCCAATTTCCAAAATACAAGATGTCTTACAGTGAACTGGTCAGGATTAGTGGAGGACAGTAAACAGTTAATGGGTCTGTGAAGCTTCTAGCCTAAAGCAGCAGTAAATCCTTCCAAAAAAACATCACACAAACCCTGAAGCACACACAGAGCTCTGGCTAAAGAACTGAATAGAAGCTGAAATGGTTAACAGCCAGCCATGTGCCACACTGTCACTGGACACAGAATGCCCAGCAGATCTCATCAGTGTGTTCAGGCAGTGTACAGTATAAGCAGATATAAAAAAAAAAAGTACGGAGGGACACACAAGGGAGAGGGGGATATAGGGAGATGTGGAGAGATGGTAACCCGCACACTGCCTGAAGGCATTGATTTCTGGAAGACACCACAGTGTACATGTGACATTGCTCCCGAGTCCCCATGATCTTGTTTCCATTCAGCTAAAGCTCTGTGTACTGCAGGACTGGTTTTGCTGTAGCTGTGGTCACACATTCTTGTATCTCATTGGCTTCAGGTACTGTGTGTTTCTCCTTCCTGGCACCCCCATTCAGCACTGCTCAGCACCTGTGTACAGTGAAATGTGGTGGGCTGGAGAGGGGGAGTGTTACACTGCCTGCTGGCTGTTTGTGGATGTGTGGGAGGAGCGGAGGGGGCCCTTGCTTATACTCTCATAAGCAACAGAGCGTAGAGACTCGGGGCTATGGGCCCCAGATTAAGGGGCTATAACTCCATTAGCCACCCCCTAGCGACACCACTGGGACAGGCTTTGTAGAGCAATATTGCCCTTTATTTATCTAAGGAAAGGCTTAAAAGCAGCAAAATGGATAAAAGGCTACATCAGCAAAAAGAGAAAACAAAGGCTTCTGTAGCTCTATCCCCACAGGAGCCACTGGTGAATGTTGGTTATCTCCCACACTGCACATCCAGGCACATGCATTTCTATATCACTCCTGAGAGAAGCAGCAGACCTTGCATCTTTGTTTTTTGTTTTTTAAGGGGATTGAACTTGGATGGGGAAGGGTTTTTATGGGATGTCCACTTGATCAGTAGAAACTCTTCAGGGACAAAAACTATATACATCCAGTATATACACACTCCTCTTCTTCTACCTCCATTCCAGGCTTGCTGGTAGAACTACAACTCCCAGGACCAGCTAGCACTTTGAGGATGGTCTGACAAGAGCGTGTTCAGACCATATCAAATGCCCTTTGCAGGCAGAGACCATGGGTAATACAAGTAGTTGGCGCAAAAACTCAAATCAATAATCCAAATAAATTTTCATTGAGAAAACACAATACACAGTGCTGAATACAAGGAGACAATATGCAAAAAAAAGCCATACATCTGCTCTTATATATATGCACAAATGGCAGTATTTTAAAAACCAAGATGGGGGAGGGGGGTAAAAAGAGCAGGATAAAAGGACAGGGGAATGGAAGGGGCAATAAAAGTCCACAGACCACGGCAGCCATCCGGTGGAAACAGAAACCTTGTTCCCAAAACACTACAAGAAAAAGACAAGAAAAAGAGGCGCCTCTGGGTGCAGACTGTAAAACAACTTTAATCATGTGCAATACACAGTTATAGCAGCACTCACATTTAGCTGGTGAATGTCAGGCATATAGAGGTGCCCCATGCAATGCAGGTTATCATTGTGATGTCAGTCCCTGGGGATGGATGTATGCTGTGATTCCTCGTCCCCCGCAATGATAGATGATCATCCAGCCGACAGCGATGTGTGGGCGGTCAAAACGAGGCTTGGGACACAAAGATCCAGGCGCCAGTGATGTAAGTAACTGAGTTAAAATAAACAGAGTTACGTAACTCAGTTACTTTAGAGGGTAACTAGTAATCTAACTAATTACTTTTCCCCTCATGGTAACTCAGTTACCATTACTTTGGCTTAGTTACCCCAATTACATCTACCGCCACTAGATGGCAGTAGTGTAATTCCGGTGTCCTGCCGAAAAAGTTCCCCCGCCGGATAAGGACCCCCTGTACTGTGCAGGCGCAGGGCTTGCACAGTACGAAGGACTACGGAGCTTCCCGAAAATTGCTGAACCTAAACAGCTCTGAGTGAACTCTACTCCGCGCAGGCGCAGTTAACATGTAATTGTACGAGGCGATGCCGCACGCTCCCGATGCTCGTGCTACTCTGCAAGGGGCGTCTATCGTGTAACTAAGGGGCGGGTCTAGTATTACTGTAACCAAGGGGCGCATTTATTATTATTGTTATATATCAAGCTCTGCCAATTAATTTAACATTCGCCCTCTTCTGTAGCCATCCACCCCTTACACGATATAATAATAATAGACCCGCCCCTTGCTTACACGCTATAACAGATCTGCCCATTGGTTAGAGTAATAATAGAGCAGCCCCTTGGTTACACGATGTATAACAATAATAATAAATGCGCCCCTTGGTTACATTAATACTAGACCCACCCCTTAGTTACACGTATAGAATATTTAAAAAAAAAAGTCACAGTTACTTTGCTGAGTAACTAATTACTTTTCCAATGTAGTAACTGAGTTACTAACGCAATTACTTTTTGGGAGAAGTAATTTGTAACTTAACTAATTACTTTTTTAAAGTAAGATGACCAACACTGCCAGGCGCAGAGATGATGATGCTGGTAGAACTACAACTCCCAGGACCAGCTAGCACTTTGAGGATGGTCTGACAAGAGCGTATTCAGACCATATCAAATGCCCTTTGCAGGCAGAGACCATGGGCCCCTTTTAGTGTATCAAAAATAGAGGTGCTAGCTGTCCTTCTCCTGTGGCTACTGCTCCCAGTACCACCTCTTCAGGCACTGCCAGCCCACCTGGCTGCAGCTGCCACTTTCACTAGCCATCCTGACTACTTCTCCACAGTCCTACCAGACTGACTCTGCATGCATCCCAGACTGCTTGCACCCAGTCCCTTCAGGCATGCCTCTCAATCCTCTGACTGCAACACTCACCAACCCACGTGGCTGTCTTTCTTGCCCGCCAATGTTCTCCCACTGTCCTCTTCTTGCTCCCGTGCCCCCTGGTCAGGATCCCTCCGTGTGTCATGAAGAGGGGTCCCTTCCGCACCCGAGACCAGATCTTAGTTCATCCTCCCCCCAGACTGGGGAGCTACTCTCAAAGGCCCTGACAGCCTAACACTCCATCACCATCTTCCATCCGAACTCCACACTGCCGCTGCTGGGGTGACCCTGAGTATTTGAGGGGCCTGCCCCCTGCCAGCCCTTCTGTTGGGGATTGGTCAGGACCCCCAGAATACTCTTGCTAGCTTCTCCTAGACTCCTACTAACTGCTTCTGTAACCTTCTCCAAGTTTCTAGCAAACAGGGAGGAGTTACCAGAGAAGCTGCTGCTGAGTCATCCAGCCTGCCTGAGTCACTCACCCGAGCCAAAAAAAACACACAGGGTTGGCTGCCAGCCAAGCCTGAAGATTTGCCTACATTAACACAAAACATCCTACTCTAGCACTCTAGCAATGCTAGGGGGTGCTACACTTCTTTTCAGGCAAGATTAGTACTAGCAACAGAAAGGAAATATACGGCATATGTCAGCAGCAAAGCTTTTTTGGAAAACAGTCCAACACAGTGGTACCACCAAACCCAGCCAGATGTGAAGTGTTCTCTCATGTGTATAGCCAATCTCACACAGCTGCATCACTTAGCGTTTCCCCACACACAGACACACACCTTCACTTCTTACTTCTTCCTTATCATCCCTCTCCCTTCTTAACCCTTGCTGTGTATCTGAAATAGCAATGAGCTTAGGCATGTTTGGATCCTAGTCCAAACTCACCTGAGAAAACCCATCAGGAAGCTGTCACTGTACTAGGCACATATACATGCCCCCCTGTATATGTGCAGCTGAGGAGCAGGGAATGTCTTGGTTGCCTATGATTGGCCTAGTAGAGGACAGCTTACTGGCAGGCTAGGTGGGTTCAGACTAGGATCTAAACACATCTGAGCAGGGCTCAAGTCCTGCGGGAACGCATGGGAACGGAGTTCCTGTACTTTTTCCACAACAGGAACTCCGTTCCTGTTAGCAGCTGTGTCCTGCAAGACTTTGAAGTATGCGAGCTGTGTGGCAGGTGCTACACCAGCAGCCGCCAACACAGCTCGCAATAGTAAGTGACGCACACCAGGGGAGGACTGACCATTCAGGCATTGCCAGCAGGGGGCCCATGACAGCTTCCGCTTCGATCTACCTGTCAATCACAGCTAGCTGATGGGTAAATCAGGTCCCTGCTGCTAAGAGATTGTGTTTAGTCAGACCTCTCGTGATGCGCTCCTCCCTGCCGCCCCCTCCTGATTTTATGTCTCCTCGTCCCCCCCCCCCCCCCCCCCCAGTCTCCTGCATACTTGCTCTGTGTGTCCCACTGAATCCCCCCCTCCTCTATCTTCAGTGCCATATGATGAGAGAACCCAGAGGAGGAGCACAGCTATTCTGCTCACAGGACATGTAGGGAGAGAGGTGAGCTGAGGGAGGAACATCAGTTTGGGGTGGTAAGCTGAGCACAATACCTGGCAAAGTTTAATGCCAGGAGGGAAGTTTATGTGGAAATATGTGAAGGGTTGGAATAGCAGCGAGTGTGTGTTGGAGCCCTGCAGAGTTTGCAGCCCCCCCAAGCTAACATACATCTCCTAAGCAGGAACATCTCACTATCTCCCCAAGCATTCTGTCCAGATAATGGGCAGTTAATTTATGACCTTTCCGTTTAATCCTGTGTTATCCAAACTCTGTTCAATAAAAAGTGTAAACTCACCACATAAACACTCTATATACAAAATAACATTCCCCAATAAAGATCAGAACATGATGTTCACAATTGCATGGAAGCACAATTGTATGAATGCTGATTATTCAGAGAATTACCGTATTTATGTTTATTGAGGATTGTTTTTTTTTATGTACTAACAGTTAAGCTTCATACACACAATACGAAAATTGGATTAAAAATACCACTTTTGAAGCGTTCGTGCATATGAGCGTATCATTTCTTTTTTTGGTGGGGGAGTGGATCTTGGGTGGGAGTTCCCACACTTTTTTCCCCAGGACTTGACCCCTGCATCTGAGCTCATCTCTAATCTTAAATGGCCCAGTATCTACCACACAGAAAGGGGGATACATACCTGCCATCCAAGATGTATGCCTGCCTTTTTTTTTTTTCAGTATTTAGTCCTAACTCAGAGGAGGTGAAGGTGGAGGTGCCAACAGAGCCAAAACAATGGGCATGAGCAGCAGTCTGATGAAGTTTCCCATGCCTATATTGAACCGCAAACTGGAATTCTTGGAGGGTATTTGTCTTGTTATTTTGTCACATCCCTGTTAATGGAGCATGGTCATAAACCAGTAGAAACCTAATGGTCAAACATTCCCACTCTGTCACCCATACTTTTTCTCAGCTATGGTTAATTTCTGACTGAGAAATAACATGGGACGTTCCTTTCCTTGAATGTCCGGTGATAGAACAGCCTCCACCCACATTGGAGGTATCCATCTGAACAGTAAATTCCATTAAGAAATTGGTAGCTAGTAGGAGAGGATGTTGGCAAAGTGCCAACATACGCTCCTGGAAGACCTTTTCATTCTCTGTGTTTTAACCCTGGTTCACATTGCAGCGATTTGGCGTGCAATGTGACATGTCAAATCGCATGCCAAATCGGCTGGTATTGCCGGCAATGTTACATTCAAAAAAGTAGTTTCTGTACTGCTTTTGGTGACTTTGGGGTGCGATTTCAATAGACATCTGTGTAGAAACCGCACAGATGTCTCTGAAATCACCCCCCGATGTCGGGACTGTCAGTGTGAACCTAGGCTAACTCCACTATGGCTGACTTCTGACCCTTGATTAGATCGTTCAATGGCACTGCCAGGGTGACAAAATTAAGCACAAACCATCTGTAGTACCCCACAATTCCCAGAAACACATGCACCTGCTTTTTAGAGAGGGGGTGGGGCCCCTCTCTAAAAAGCAGGTGCATGTGTTTCTGGGAATTGATGACCTTGAGCCTTGATGACTTGAGTCTTCACCATCCTTCTTCCCACAATGTACCCAAGGTATTTTGTTTCCTCCATGCTGAAAGCACGCGTTTCAGGGTTCACAGTAAATCCTTCCTCCTCAGGGAGTTTAACACTTCCTGGACTTTAGCCAAATGGGGTTACTAGTCCTTACTGAAAATCTGAGGTGTATTCTTTTTTTTTTAACAGAACATTGGATTATACCTTACACAAAATAAAACAGTTATCAAGAGTTATAAGAAAGAGCAGGAAATAATTTCAAGTATTAGAACACAACTGTCTATGCGCCACCCAATACAGATAGTGAAAAGATGGGTGAAAGCATATGAGGGGAGGGGAGAAACAGGGAGACAGACAGCCAGGAAGGGGGGGGGGGGGGACAAAGGATACTATACCTTAGGCAGATACATGTAAAGGTAGTCACATTGCACATACTGTTGGGCTCTAGCCACAAGCATCAATCCAATTCAACCATATTTTATCAACAATTTTTACTCTCATACGTAATTCTATATAACAGTAAGATAGTATTAATAGTCTTCCACCATGCAGCTCGCGTAGGGAGCTCCATCGACTTCCATCTTAACATGATTTCCCTTCTTGCATAAAATAAGGTAAGGTAAGGCAAAGCTTGGTGTACCTGTCCCCCTCTACATCCCCCTCAATTTCCCATGGTAAGGTCCAAAGTGGTGATGTATTGGTCCAGGCCTAATCTTTCTCATCCACGTGGGGCATTGGATAGGAATCTAATTTTGACACTTCATTAAGCTGCCATAAATCATTGCAGAACAACTACTGGGCTTGGGGACCAACACTATTGGGCTTGAACACTCACTCTGCAATTCCTCAGGTACTCCCAGTGCTAACATCTTCTTCACCTCATCAGAGACAACGTTCCTCTGAGCATCTGGCATGCAGCAAGGTGTAACACAGACCTTGATACTGGTCTCAATAATGATATCATGCTCAATAACTTCAGTAAGCCCTGGTAAATCAAGTAAACTCTCCTATTTTATTTTTTTTGGTAAAATCCCTTCACTTTCTAGGTTTGGGCTTTCGACAGAGTACTGGCTAACTGGACGCTGTCCAAGCCAACCTGAATCTCAATTCCACACTTGCAATGTTTCCTATCTGTCCAGGGCATTACCATTATAACAATCTAGTATAAACCCAGTGTTCTGTCTCCTGGGCACTTTTAATGTGTTCCTGAACAGTGACATCACATTTGCGATCCTCTCTTGCATCTTGGAGACACATTCTAAAACACTCTTCTGAGGGATGGACTTAAGCCTCATACACGATCAGATTGTTGGCCAACAAAGCATCAGACTTTTGTCCGAAGGGCGTGTGCCAGGAACTTGTCTTGCATACAAACGGTGCACAATTGTCGACCAACAAACACGAACATAGTGACGTACTACAAGGAATTTCATCTCTTGAGTGCCACCCTTTGGGCACCTTCTGCTAATGTCGTGTTTGGTGAGCACTGATTCTAAGCATGCGTGTTAGTACTTTTAACTTTTGTGTGACGGACTTGTGTACACACGATAGGAAAACGTCGTAAATTTGCTAGCCTGCCATCCAACATTTGTTGGCGGAAAGTTGGACAACAATTGTCTGATGGAGCATACTAACGGTAGGATTTTAGGCCAACAGTCTGTCATCACATAACTCCCTGCTTCCCTTTACTTTCCCACTCTTCCCTCACTATGTCAAGCAAACCTTGTAGTCTCTCATACTGTTCACACACCAAATTGAAAGGTGAAAACCCAGTGGAGGCCTGAGGCACATCACTTATGGTAAAGAGGCATGCTGGCAAAAGGCAGCCCCAGCCTTACCCTTTATTTTGCCCCACCTGATTAAGAATGGTATTTATGGTCTTGGTGAAGCATTCAACCAGGCCACCCATCTGCTGATGGTAGACAGATGTGCACAGCTGGCCAATCTGGGACAGCTTGCACATATCTGCCATTACCTTTGACATGACTGGTGTGCACTGGTTAGTAGAAATTACTTTAGAAAAACCCATTTCGGTAAACATTTGGAACAGTGTTCTGGCAATAGCTTCAAAGTATTTCACAGAGGAACAGCCTCAGGGTATCATATGGCATAGTGAAGGATCACTGGTATGTATCGGTGACCTTGGTTTTCACTAGAGGAGCCTACAAAAGCCATCACTATCTGTTCAACAGAACTTATGTTATACCTGGGCCAGCAGGGGCAGCAAGGGCTGCAGAGGTGTGACACTAGAGTGGAGATCTGGCATGTGTGACTAAATGTATAGTATTTGCTTATCCCAGCTTTCAACTCTGGCCAGTTGAACTGGTGGTCAGTGATATGCACCTTGGTTTTCTCAGTCCCCAGTTGTTGGAGTTCAGTCAAAATGGAATATCGAAAATCTTTTTATCTGTTCTACCATACTTTAACTGTTAATGCACACATAAAATAGATGATACTTGTAAGTAATGGTATTTACTTGAGATGACTAGACGACATTATAATCACATAAATGCATGATCAAAAACAGGAATGATTAGCTGAACTAAATGTATTCTCTCTTGAGAATAGTCAATAAACCACTTCAGCCCCGGAAGATTTGGCTGCTCCTTGACCAGGCCATTTTTTGCAATTCAGCACTGCGTCGCTTTAACTGACAATTGGGCGGTCATGCGACTTTGTACCCAAACAAAATTAACGTCCTTTTTTACCACAAATAGAGCTTTCTTTAGGTGGTATTTGATCATTTCTGCGTTTTTTTATTTTTTGCGCTATAAACAAAAAAAGAGTGACAATTTAAAAAAAAAAGACACTATTTTGTACTTTTTGCTATAATAAATATCCCCAATTTTTTTTTTAAAAAAGCAAATTTTTTCCTCAGTTTAGGCCGATATGTATTCTTCTACATATTTTTGGTAATAAAAATCACAATAAGCGTATATTGATTGGTTTGCGCAAAAGTTATAGTGTCTACAAAATAGGGGATAGATTTATGGCATTTTTACTATTATTATTGTTTTTACTAGTAATGGTGGCGATCTGCGATTTTTAGCAGGACTGCACCATTATGGCGGACACATCAGACACTTTTGACACATTTTTGAAACCATTGACAGTTATACAGAGATCAGTGCTATAAAAATGCACTGATTACTGAGTAAATGTCACTGGCAGGGAAGGAGTTAACACTAGGGGGCAATCAAGGGGTTAACTGTGTTCCCTGACCATGTGTTCTAACTGTGGGGGGAGAGGACTGACTATAGGAGATGACAGATGTGGTTCCTAGCTATTAGGAACTCATGATCTGCCTCTCCTCTCCTCACAGAACAGGGATTTGTGTGTTTTATGGCATGATCAGTCATATTTCCAATATCAATGCAACAATTTCACAATATATTCAAGGTTAATCAAACTTTTGAGCACAACTGTATGTCCTCTGAAGGTCAAAAGCCTATTCTACCCATCTGGCCAAACCCCCTTTTCTCAAGAGTTTCCCACAGTTCCCGAAATATGTTTTTTTTTTTTTTTTACTTCTGTGTGAATGAAGCCTTATAGGGTGTGCCAGATTTCTTGCCAATCCAATCTCATGTTCGTCAGTTCCACAGATGGCAATAATGAACACTAGTAGGTAAGTCCTTGTATCACTATGGATGCAGACATCCTGAATTGTCTTGTCCACAGGTCCTACCTCCTATCACCAATGAAGATGTCCTGTACCAAAGTCACAATGCTCCTCAAGTTCGGGAGAGCAGTGACTGGAGTCTGGTTGATGGCCACAGTGCATTTGAAGGTCCCACCATCTGAAAGGGGATGTGCAGTACAGGCTTCTTGTACAAAGTGAGAAAGCCTGCATAGAGCCTCTCACTGCATAGGCTCCTCTTGCCAAGGGCACCCTAATATCCCCTCAAATATGACATCTCAGAATTGCATGGAGACTGGGGCACAGTGGGTCTGAGTGCCCCCTCCAAAGGGATGGGCTAAGTTTTTATGAGATTCCTTTAGAATAAGTCTGCGGTTCTGTGGCATGCGGATTTTCCGACAACATGGTCCGATCGGACATTTTCCGTCGGAATTTCCGACCGTGTGTACGGGGCATTACTCTTTAACCACTTTGCATCCCGGCTATAGTCAAATGACGTCTGCAAATGGGATCTCGCATCCTGGGCAGGTGTCATATGACGTCCTTAGCTTCCTGCCACCTCACAGAGGAGATGAGCACCTATGATCGCTCGCGACAGAGCAGGAATGGGGATCTGTGTGTGTAAACACACAGATCCATGTCCTGTCAGGGGAGAGGAGACAGGTCGTGTGTTCCTAGAATAAAGTAACACCGATCAGTCTCCTCCCCAGTCAGTCCCATCCCCCCACAATTAGAACACACAGTGAGGGAACACAATTAACCCCTTGATCGCCCCCTAGTGTTAACCCCTTCCCTGCCAGTGATATTTATACAGTAATCAATGGCTATTTATAGCTCTGATCGCTGTATAAATGTCAATGGTTTCAAAAAAGTGTCAAAAGTGTCCAATCTGTCTGCCGCAATGTCACAGTCATGATAAAAAATAAAAATAAATCGCAGCTCACCGCCATTACTGGTAAAAAAATAATAATATTAAAAATGCCATAAATCAATAACCTATTTTGTAGGCGCTATAACTTTTGCGCAAACCAATCAATATGCTTATTGTAATTTTTTTTACCAAAAATATGTAGAATACATATCGGCCTAAACTGAGGAAAAAATTTGTTTAACCACTTCCTGCCCGCCGTATGCAGAATGACGGCCAGGAAGTGGCTCTGTTATCCTGACTGGGCGTCCTCTGTGATGACCTTAAATTGAATAACTCAACACCAAGTTCACTATATGGACCACTTATGTATTTGTACATGTTGATCACATGCCTCTTAACCGATTGTTCGAATCGAACATCGGGCATTCGCCCGCTCGGCGAGCCCAGAACTATTTGGGCCGCTCGCATCAAATTCCAAAGCACCCTCCCAATGTTGAGGGCATGTGGCCTGGTACGGTTCAGGAGGGAGGGGGGGCCGCTCTCGTCCCCCCATCTTTTCCTGCGGCCTGCTAGGTTGCGTGCTCGGATAAGGGTCTGGTATGGATTTTGAGGGGGACCCCACGCCATTTTTTTTTTTGGCAGGGGTTCCCTTAAAATCCATCCCAGACCTCAAGGTCTTTGAGAGCGATTGTACTTACTCAATCTGAGTCTATATTGTGCTGCTTTTTTTGCTAATTTTTTATCATATTTCTCAAGAGTGTTACAATACCAGGCTTAGCCCCCAGTATTTGCATGCTGCTGCACATCTTCAGGAGAACACAGTATAGATAGAATAGAAAATCAGAGCACATCGGCTCCTGGTGCAATACTGTTTATTGTTTGGAGATAAAAAGTATCAAAGTAACACTAAACACTCACATTTAGTACAGATAAGAAGCGCCTCTGTGTAAAGATGTAATAGCTCTCCCGAGTGCAGTGACTCAGACTGGATCCAGGTCAGACTGACAGTCAAAAGTCTGTGTGTTACCATGCAGCCGCCGACAAGCTGTACATGAAACGCCTGCTCACAACGAGAATCCTCTGATGACAGGGAGACTCAACCCAGGTGCACCCCCATGTGGTCATAGGGTAATGACAGCTGATGTCCTACGCGTGGGTTACTATGACAACATGTTTCAGGGGGCGTAGCCTCCTTATATTTTGAAATGTATTTTTTACTTTCTGCTATAAAACATATCCAATAAAAAGTTAAAACATCAACATTTCTTCAAATTCCAAAATGTATTCTGCTACTAAGAATGGGCCTGATGTTCAAGTCGAACGTAAATTCGACTCAAACATCGGATGTTTGCCCGTGGCAAGTCCACGCCCCACACTATATAGGGCTGCTTACACAGCAGGCGTATATAGTGTTATAATAACGTGGAGGAGATTGAGAGAACATTAGCTAGAGGCAGGTTAGTTAGTGGCATGCAGGCAGTTTAGTATATACACAGTATCTCACAAAAGTGAGTACACCCCTCACATTTTTGTAAATATTTTATTATATCTTTTTATGTGACAACACTGAAGAAATTACACTTTGCTAAAATGTAAAATAGTGAGCGTACAGCTTGTATAACAGTGTAAATTTGCTGTCCCCTCGAAATAACTCAAGACACAGCCATTAATGTCTAAACAGCTGGCAACAAAATGGAGTACACCCCTAAGTCAAAATGGGGAGCAGGTGTGTTCAATTTGGTGTTATCGCTCTCAATCTCTCATACTGGTTACTAAGGATGAGCCGAACCAATTTTCTTTTAAAAAAAACTGCAGTTTTTTCAGGAGCACTGATTTTAAAGACGCTTAAAGTGAAAAAAAAGTGAAATATTCCTTTAAGTATCGTGCCTGGGGGGTGTCTATAGTATGCCTGTGAAGTGGCACGTGTTTCCTGTGTTTAGAACAGTCCCTACACAAAATTACATTTAACGGAAAAAAAGTCATTTAAAACTGCTTGCGGTTTTAATGTAATGTCTGGTTTCGGCAATATGGATGAAAATCATTGAGAAAAATTACATGGGTAGCCCCCCTGCCCATTACCAGCCCCTTTGGGTCTTGTACAGATATTAAGGGGAACCCCGTACCCAAATAAAAAAAAAGGAAAGGCGTGGGGCCCCCAGGCCCTATATACTCAGAACAGCACTATACAGGCGGGGACAGGGACTGTGTAGGTTTGTTGTGTTAAGTAAAATCTGTTTGTAATTTTGAACTGGTACATTTTTAAAGTGTAGCTCCAGTCAAAAAATAAAAGCTTTTTGGAAGACATAGGGAAGGGTTCACCCCGTATAATTTTTTTGGCCGTCTGTCTTTTTTCAGCTCACTTCCTGTTGTCTCCTTCCGTTTGCAAGTAGGAGACGTTTGTAAGTTGGATGTTTGAAAGTAGGGGCCCGCTGTGTTGGTGTTGCCACAAGTTAACACTGTAAGCCCTCAAAGTGACTCTTGGTGGGCGCTGGACCGCCCTGCTGTGAACTATTATATCAAGAATTGTAATTACATGCCATTGTTGAACAGTGGTAGAAAAATTGGGCCTTTGGTGGTGGCGGTGGTGGCGGTGGTGATGCTGGTGCCGCAACACTGTAAGTCCTCACTGTTACTCTCGGTGGGTGCTGGAACAGGCCCTGCTGTGAAATATATATCAAGAATTGTAATTACATGCACCTGTTAAACAGGGGCTGAAAAATTGGGCCTTAGGCACTGGTGCAACAACACTGCAACACCTCACAGAAACTCTAGTTGGAGTGCAGGAATGAGCCCTGCTGCAAAGCATTGCATCAAAAATTTAAATTACATGCCCCTGTTAAACAGGGGCTGAAAAATTGGGCCTTAGGCACTGGTGCTGGTGCCACGACACTGCAACCTCTCCCAGATACTTTAGTTGGAGTGCAGGAATGAGCCCTGCTGTAAAGCATTGCATCAAAAATTGTAATTACACACCCCTGTTAAACAGGGGCTGAAAAATTGGTGGCGGCACCCAGAACCAAAAATGTTCTTCCAAGCTATCAGCAGGATCATTGAGGAGGAAGAGGATAGTCAGTCAACATAACAGGATAGTCACTCAGCATCAGCATAGGCAGTCTTGAAGGGATCTGACATTTCCAAAAAAATTATTCGGTTACATCAGCTTCAGGTGCTTGATAGCTGGTGGTGATCCAAGACTGATTCATCTTTATGAAGGCCAGTTGATGAACCGAGTAAGTGGACAGGCGCACCCTGTGATCGGTTACAAAGCCTCCTGCAGCACTGAATGTGCGTTCCGAAAGAACGCTGGATGCAGGACATGCCAGTAGCTCAATTGCATACTGTGCAAGCTCTGGCGAGTGATCCATCCTCAAGACCCAGTAACCCAGATGATTTTCGGTGAGAAAGATGTCCAAGTCTGACCTTGCCCCTAGGTATTCCTGCACCATGTAAATCAGACGCTGGCGATGGTTGCTGGAACCGATCATACCTTGGGGCTGCGGACTAAAAAATTGTCTGAACGCATCGGTCAGATGACCACCTTCTCCACCGCTCCTTCTGTGACTGACCGAAGCCTCAGCAACATGCTGTCCAGGACCAGGTGTTTGTAACCTCCCAGTCTCTGGAAACGCATTGCACAGACCTTTCTGCAAGGCATCCCGGAGATGTCTCATCTTCTGCTCCCTCTGCGACGGCAAGATAAAGTCCGCTACCTTACCCTTGTACGGAGAGGATAGTTGCCAGCCAGTAATGATCCCTCTCCTTGATCCAAAGAATACAATGATCCTTCCACAGGCTTTGCAGGATCAGGGAGGCCATGCAGCATAGGATAGCTGATGCATTCGGTCCGGAGTCCTCTGGGTCACTAAGGACAACATGATCCGCAGCCACCTCCTCCCAGCCATGTACAACTCCACAGGTTTCTTGGGACTGTAATTCATCCCTAAAAGACTGCTGCTGCTGATGCTGAGTGCCAGGTTCCACCTCCATGCTGACACAATCCTCCTCCTCGTCCTCTTCCTGTGTGATCGGCGGGACAGCAGGAACACTGTTTGGATAAAGGGGGCCTTGAGAGGATGTCCTCCTCTTCCTGCCTCTGTTCTGCCTCAAGTGCCCTGTCCATTATTCCACACAGCGTGTGCTCCAACAGGTGGACAAGAGGTACAGTGTCACTGATGCATGCACTGTCACTGCTCACCATCCTCGTGGCCTCCTCAAATGGCGACAGGACAGTGCATGCATCCCTGATCATGGCCCACTGGCGTGGGAAAAAAAAAACGAGTTCCCCTGACCCTGTCTTGGTGCCGTAGTCGCACAGGTACTCATTGATGGCCCTCTGCTGTGTGTGCAGCCTGGTGGGCATGTCACAGATAAGGCGGTTCTTGGGCAGGTTCAACTCCTTTTGGAGCTCAGCCAGCCGAGCACTGGCATTATATGATCGTCGGAAATGCATACAGACTTTCCTGGCCTGCCTCAGGACATCCTGTAAGCCCGGATACCTGCCCAAGAACCGCTGCACCAACAAGTTAAGGACATGAGCCACACAGGGCACATGGGTCAGTTGTCCCTGTCGAAGAGCGGAGAGGAGGTTGGTGTCATTGTCACAAACCACCATTCCTGGCTTAAGCTGGCGTGGTGTCAACCACCTCTCAGACTGCCCCTGCAGAGCTGACAGAACCTCTGCCCCAGTGTGGCTCCTGTCCCCCAAGCACACCAGCGCAAGCATGGCATGGCATCTTTTTGCCTGCGTACTTGCGTAGCCCCTTGAACGCCTATGGAGCACCGCTGGTTCCGAGGACAAAGCACAGGAAGAGGCCATGGAAGAAGAAGAAGAGAAGGGGGTGGAGGAGAGAGGTGTGTCACAACCAGTAGTAGCATTTTGGAGGCGTGGTGGCGGAACAACCTCCAACAATACTGCACCTTGTCCTGCATCCTTCCCAGCTGCCAGAAGAGTCACCCAATGCACCGTGAAAGATAGGTAATGTCCCTGTCCATGCCTGCTGGACCATGAGTCAGCGGTAATATGCACCTTACCGCTGACCGCCCTGTCCAGCGAGGCATGGACATTGCCTTCCACATGCCGGTAGAGAGCCGGAATCGCCTTCCGTGAGAAAAAGTTGCTTTGGGAACCTGCCACTGAGGAACCGCACATTGCACAAACTCACGGAAGGGGGCCGAGTCTATCAACCGAAAAGGCAGCAGTTGAAGTGTTAGCAATTTAAGCTAGCATTCAACCGCTGGGCATGTGGATGGCTGGGAGTGAACTTCTTTCGACGGTCCAGCAGCTGGGGCAGGGAAATTTGCCTGGTACAATCGGACGTCAGTGTACTGCTAGCTTGAGAGTGCCTGCAAGTACTTGGCTGTGCCACACCTAATTATACACCTTCATTCCTCTCAGTGCAGGTTTCAGAGAGGACTGAAGGTATAGTGGGGTTGGAGATCCCAGCTGATGAGGAGCAAGGAGAGGTCCGCTTTGTTCTTTGGTGTGGGTCTTTAAGGTACGCTTGCCAACGAGCTGCATGGCAGGTCAACATGTCTGGTCAAGCATGTGGTGCCCAAGCGGCTGATGTTTTTGCCAAACGAGATACGCTTGAAATATATGTTGCTAATAGCGGCGGTGCAATCTGATGCACTCCTCTCAAAAAAGGCCCACACCAAATAACTTTTGGAATAACGCACAGAGGCAGCGCCCTGCACAGGCGGAGCTCTGCGGTGTGATTCAGTCTGTGTGCTGCCCTTAAGCTGGCCCCCGGAGGGCATCCTGCCTCGTTGGAGATGTGCCTCCTCCTCCTACTCTCTCCTATCAGGCACCCACGTGGAGTCAGTGACCTCATCATCCCCTCCCTCTTCATCGCTGGAGCAAACCTGGCAGTATGCTGTAGCTGGTGGAACATGACTGCCAGATTGCTGTCCTTCTTGAGCATCCCCTCTCTCTGGGCTCACGCTACTGCCTTCCTCTAGCTGGGTATCATCATCAGAGCCTTCAGAACTCTGGGCATCCTCCTGGAGCATGTACCCAACACTGTGGTCAAACAGTTTGGGGGACTCCTCAGGAGGACATGGTGGGTCTAGTGAAGGAGTGACTGATGCCATTGAGACAAGGGAAGAGGACGCGTTGGCAGCTATTTTGCCAGTACCCTGAGCCTGGGTGAGAGAGGATGAGGAGGATAAGGAGGGTTTGACCATTCACTCTACCAAGTCTTTGGTAGACAGCATGTCCAGCTGCCGAAAATAAGGACAAGCGTGTCCCATGGCCACGTGCTGATGATGATGCACCGCGTCCACGACCAGCACTGTTGCCTCTAGACACAGAGCCTGCTTGCCCTCTTTTATTGCCTTGTGACTGTCTGCCTCTCCTTGTTGGCCTTCCAGACATACTAATGGCCTGTAGGGAGATGAGAACACCAGCAATTGGGGATAGCTTCAAGTGTATACTGTGCAGGGGGCACAATACACCCACTGCAACTGCCTGTGGTATAGCAACAGAACAACTCCAGCAATTGGGGGTAGCTTCAGGTGTATACTGTGCAGGGGGCACAATACACCCACTGTAACTGCCTGTGGTATAGAAACAGAACAACTCCAGCAATTAGGGGTAGCTTCCGGTGTATACTGTGCAGGGGGCACAATACACCCACTGCAACTGCCTGTGGTATAGCAACATAACAACTACAGCAATTGGGGGTAGCTTCAGGTGTATACTGTGCAGGGGGACAATACACCCACTGTAACTGCCTGTGGTATAGCAACAGAACAACTACAGCAATTGGCAGTAGCTTCAGGTGTATACTGTGCAGGGGGCACAATACACCCACTGTAACTGCCTGTGGTATAGCAACAGAACAACTCCAGCAATTGGGGGTAGATTCAGGTGTATACTGTGCAGGGGGCACAATACACCCACTGTAACTGCCTGTGGTATAGCAACATAACAACTCCAGCAATTAGGGGTAGCTTCAGGTGTATACTGTGCAGGGGCACAATACACCCATTGCAACTGCCTGTGGTATAGCAACAGAACAACTCCAGCAATTGGGGGTAGCTTCAGGTGTATACTGTGCAGGGGGCACAATACACCCACTGTAACTGCCTGTGGTATAGCAACATAACAACTTAAAGCGGTTCTACACCCATTTCATTTAGTAAATCTCTTTGCCTTCCAAATCAGGCAAAGAGTACTAAATGAAATGTTTTTTTTTTTTTTTTTTTTTTTTACTTACCTTGTAATTGAAGACTTCCGGTCTTCTCCCTCTGCGGCGGCGGGCGGGGTCTTGCGTCGATCGTCGTCACGCCGCACTGTCTCCTGGGATCTGGTGTCATAGATCCCAGGAGTCAGTGCGGGCATCTTCCGAAATCTCGCGAGATTTCGGCCACATCTTCCGAAATCTCCCGAGATTTCGGCCGCATCTGCCGAAATCTCGTGAGATCTCGGCAGATGAGCCGTTACTGCGCACGCGCGAGTAACGGCAGTGCATGGTGGGCCATCTAAAGTCCCTGTGGGTGTTTCACATGCCCACAGGCAAGATGGCCCCCAGCACTAAAGAAGAAGACGAGGAACTTCATCGGACGAAAACCGGCGGCGATCGAGATGGAAGATGGAACAGGTGAGTCCCCTAATAAAGGTAAGCACACTTTATATTACATCCTTAAAAAAAAAAAAAAAATTTTCAGAGTGCAGAACCGCTTTAAGCAATTAGGGGTAGCTTCAGGTGTATACTGTGGAGGGGGCACAATACACCCACTGCAACTGCCTGTGGTATAGCAACAGAACAACTACAGCAATTGGCGGTAGCTTCAGGTGCATACTGTGCAGGGGGCACAATACACCAACTGTAACTGCCTGTGGTATAGCAACAGAACAACTACAGCAATTGGGGGTAGCTTCAGGTGTATACTGTGCAGGGGGCACAATACACCCACTGTAACTGCCTGTGGTATAGCAACAGAACAACTACAGCAATTGGGGGTAGCTTCAGGTGTATACTGTGCAGGGGGCACAATACACCCACTGTAACTGCCTGTGGTATAGCAACAGAACAACTACAGCAATTGGGGGTAGCTTCAGGTGTATACTGTGCAGGGGGCACAATACACCCACTTTAACTGCCTGTGGTATAGCAACAGAACAACTACAGCAATTGGGGGTAGCTTCAGGTGTATACTGTGCAGGGGGCACAATACACCCACTTTAACTGCCTGTGGTATAGCAACAGAACAACTACAGCAATTGGGGGTAGCTTTAGGTGTATACTGTGCAGGGGGCACAATGCACCCACTGTAACTGCCTGTGTTATAGCAACAGAACAACTACAGCGATTGGGGGTAGCTTCAGGTGTATACTGTGCAGGAGGCACAATACACCCACTGTAACTGCGCTAGGTTCAATCACAAGAAATTAAGACACTGTCCCTGCCTATCCTTCTCTCTATGAACGCCGCAACACACTACATAAGGTGGCCTGCCTGTGGCCAATTATGGCTCTTGCTGCCGGCGCTGTGATTGTCCAAGCATGCAGGTCACAGTGCATGCTTGGCCAATCATCAGTCAATCAATATTTTATTATATCCTTTCATGTGACAGCACTGAAGAAGTTACACTTTGCTTCAATGTAAAGTAGTGAGTGTACAGCTTGTATAACTTGCTGTCCCGTCAAAATAACTCAACACACAGCCATTAATGTCGAATCCGCTGCCAACAAAAGTGGGAACATCCCAAGTGAAAATGTCCAAATTGGGCCCAATTAGCCATTTTCCCTCCCTGGTCTCATGTGACTCGTTAGTGTTACAAGATCTCAGGTGTGAATGGGGAGCAGGTATGTTAAATTTGGTGTTATCGCTCTCACTCTCTCATACTGGTCACTGGAAATTCAACATGGCACCTCATGGCAAAGATTTCTGAGGATCTGAAAAAAGAATTGTTGCTCTACATAAAGATGGCCTAGGCTATAAGAAAATTGGCAAGACCCTGAAACTGAGCTACAACACTGTGGCCAAGACCATACAGCGGTTTACAAGGACAGGTTCCTCTCAGAACAGTCCTCGCCATGGTTGACCAAAGAAGTTGAGTGCATGTGCTCAGCATTATATGTGGAGGTTGTCTTTGGGAAATAGACATATGAGTGCTGCCAGCATTGCTGCAGAGGTTAAAGAGGTAGGGGGTCAGCCTGTCAGTGCTCAGACCATACGCCGCTCACTGCACCAAATTGGTCTGCATGGCTGTCGACCCAGAAGGAAGCCTCTTTGATGATGCACAAGAAAGCTTGCAAACTATTTGCTGAAGACAAGCAGACTAAGGACATGGATTACTGGAACCATGTCCTGTGGTCTGATGAGACCAAGATAAACTTATTTAGTTCAGATGGTGTCAAGCGTGTATGGCAACAACCAGGTGAGGAGTACAAAGATAAGTGTGTCTTGCCTATAGTCAAGCATGGTGGTGGGAGTGTCATGGTCTGAGGCTGCATGAGTGCTGCCGGGACTGGGGAGCTACAGTTCATTGAGGGAACCATGAATGCCAACATGTACTGCGACATACTGAAGCAGAGCATGATCCCCTCCCTTTGATGACTGGGCAGCAGGGCAGTATTCCAACATGATAACGACCCTAAACACACCTCCAAGACGAGCACTGCCTTGCTAAAGAAGCTGAGGGTAAAGGTGAGGGACTGGCCAAGCATGTCTCCAGACCTAAACCCTATTGAGCATCTGTGAGCATCTTCAAATGGAAGGTGGAGTGGTGCAAGGTCTCTAACATCCACCAACTCTGTGATTTCATCATGGAGGAGTGGAAGAGGACTCCAATGGCAACCTGTGAAGCTCTGATCAAAATATTGACACTTTGGACCCAATTTGGACATTTTCACTTAGGGGTGTACTCACTTTTGTTGCCAGCGGTTTAGACATTAATGGCTGTGTGTTGAGTTTTTTTTTTAAGGGGACAGCAAATTTACACTTTTATACAAGTGTAATTTCTTCAGTGTTGTCACATGAAAAGATATAAAAAAATATATTTATTTATTGTGAGATACTGTGTGTATATATATATATATATATATATATATATATATATATATATACACACATATACAGTGCAGGCAGTGTAGAATATATATACAGTGCAGGCAGTGTACTGTATATAATACAGTATATTGAAGTAGTTAGAAAAAATACTGCATGCCCCCCCCCCCCCCCCCCCCCAGTCCATACCAGGCCCTTTGGGTCTAATATAGATTGTAAGGGGAACTCCATGCCAACATTTAAAAAAAACCTTTGGGTCTGGCATCGATTTTTTTTAAAAAAAGTGTCAAAAAGTAAAAACCACAAAAGACAGTTTTTGACAATTCCTTTGTTAAAAAAGAAAAAAATAAGTGACCATAAAAAAAAGAAGCTCCGCCTCACTGGGAGGCTTCCCGCCGACTGCTGTCTCTTGGCTGTGACAGATGTTATATAGGCAGGGGCGGGGCCACACGGTGATGTAACAGAGAGGGGGCGAAGTCATCTGGTTACTTCAGCGGGTACCCCCGTACTTACCTATATAACAGCTGTCACAGCAAAAAGACAGCAGTCGGCGGGAGGCTTCCCATGTAGGCAGAGTATTTTTATTATTCTATTTTTTGGGTCTGTTGAGGCGGTGTGATTGACAATAGATGTGCATCGCAAGACCCTTTTTTTATTTTTGTTTTTTAATAAAGGAATTGTCAAAAATTGTCTTTTGTGGTTTTTACTTTTTTACACTTTTTTTTGGTGAATGGATAGGGGTAGGATGTACCCGATATCCATTCACATATGGGGGGGGGGGCTGGGATCCAGATTCCGAAAAGCCCCACCCCCACAGACCCCCACAACCACGGGCCAGGGTTGTGGGGATGAGACTCTTGTCCATACCAGACCCGAAGGGCCTGGTATGGCCTGGGGGGAGGACCCACTCCAATTTTTTTCCTTGATTTTTATCTATATTGCCGGGAGTCGGTAATACATTACAGCCGTGAACAATTTTAAATGACTTTTTTTCCTTTAGAAATGTCATTTGCTGTGGCACTGTAAAACACATTACACAGATGTGCCACTTTACAAGCAGACTAAGGGGACCCCCTAGGCATGATATTTAAAGGAATATTTCATTTTTATTCTTTTCACTTTAAGCATTATTAACCACTTCAGCCCCTGGAGGATTTGCCCCCTTAATGACCAGGCCTTTTTTTTGCGATATGGCACTGCTACGCTTTAACTGACAATTGCGCGGTCCTGCAACGCTGTACTCAAACAAAATTGTCCTTTTTTCCCACAAATAGAGCTTTCTTTTGGTGGTATTTGATCACCTCTGTGGTTTTTATTTTTTGCGCTGTAAACAAAAAAGTGTGACAATTTTTAAAAAAAGCTATATTTTTTACTTTTTGCTATAATAAATATCCCCCCCAAAAATATAAAATAAATAATTTCTTCCTCAGTTTAGGCCGATATGTATTCTTCTACATATATTTGGTAAAAGCAATAAGCGTATATTGATTGGTTTGCGCAAAAGTTATAGCGTCAACAAAATTGGGGATATATTTATGGCATTTTTCTTATATTTTTTTTTTACGAGGAATGGCGGCAATCTGCAATTTTTATTGGGACCACAATATTTATTTGGGACCATTGACATTTATACAGTGATCAGTGTTATACATAGCCACTGATTACTGTATAAATGTCACTGGCAGGGAAGGGGTTAACACTAGGGGGGCGATCAAGGGGTTAAATGTGTGTCCTAGGGAGTGATTCTAACTGTGAGGGGATGGGACTGCCTGGAGGAGAAGACCTATCGCTGTTCATACTTAGTATGAACAACAGATCTGTCCCCTCTCCCCTGACAGAATGGAGATCTGTTTACATTGACAGATCCCTGTTCTGTCTCTCTCAGGAACGATTGCGGTTGCCCAGCGGACATTGCGGCCCCCTAGTGGTCTAAAAGTACACTAACTGACTGACAGTGACATCAATTGTGACACTAATACAGTATTCAGTGATAATATATTTTAATAATAATTAGGGTTGCACCAATACCGATATCGTTACTAAGCATTTGCACGAGCATCGGTACTCATGCAAATGCTCCGATACCTGAAACCGATACTTTCAGGCTCGGTTCTTTCAGCTGACCGTGGGATTCCCCCACTGACAGCTGAAATGTAAATAGAAAAAAAAAGCAGACAATTATCGGTTGTTAGGGAGTGGGGCACCTGCGTCCTTAACAACTGATGACTCATTCAGATGTCAGTGGGGTTCCCCTGTTGACAGCTGAAGTGTAGACTGAAGTCTTGGCACTTGGAGCTGTCAAATAAAAATAAAAAAAGCAGCAGGGCAATGTTTGTCAACAACATTGCTCAGCTGCTGATAAAAAAAAACATTGTTTCTCATTGTATCTTACTCTTTTTCTTCATCTACAGATCAAAGGGATGAACTTCAATCTACAGATGAAGTCAGTTTAAAGTAACCTGTCAATTAAAAAAATATATATATTCCTCTGTTTAACCCCAAATTAACCCTTAATTTACTCTAATCAGCCTTAATTAACTCCTTATTTTCTTCCATTTAATTATTAAAACGTAAAAATTTTTGTTTGCTTTGTTTGTTTATATTTTTACACCTTTCCCATTAAAAAAAGCTCAAAATCAAAAATATTTGTAGATAACTTTTCAGTGCTTTGTACCACTGCTGACAGATGAAGTATAAACAGAACAGTTGTGGTAGGTATCGGTAATTGTTATCGGTGAGTACTAAAAAAAAAATATTGGTATTTGTGCTAGTTGTAAAAAAAAATGGTATTGGTGCATCCCTAATTATATTATAATATATCATTATTATATTAATGAGTCGATCAGCAGGTCCCAGTGATTAATCATTGGCTGGGCCCCACTGATCCGCTTGTGCTGTAACAAATGACAGCACAGCTGAGGCTGTGCACGCGCACACCCCATATCCGGAAGCGCTGATCACATATCAGATACATGATCCAGTGCACAGCAGCCGCTTTGCTGCAGTAAATGTATGTGGGGTGGCTGCTAAGTGGTTAAAGAGACAGCACCCTCCTGGTAGAATTTAATTTGTCCATATTATGGATTACAATATTTGATTGCTGCAGTTTCTTTATAAAAATAGACACTGAGCGCAGGTGGATTTTATTTTATCACACTGCCTCTACCAGCTTCCCTTATTTATAAAACTTAAACACACAACCAGGAAATCACATTGTTTTAACACTTTTCTTTATCTGTATATAAAATAATAGAACACGGGGTAAATAGAAGGTTAATCAGCTGAGATGGATATGGCCAATCATTATTGTGTCCTTTATACATCACACTTCTCCCAATGTATGCTTGTATGCACAGCTGTTCATCGTAAAATATATTTTACATATATATATATATATATATATATATATATATATTGTATGTGTGTATGTGTGTGCTGTATTCCAAGCACTTTCTATAACTGGTGTGCAGTGTTCTCTTTATTGTCTGTTTGAAATCTTCAGTTGATTGAGAACACATAAATCTTTGTTATTAGATTGCTTTTCACATCTCTGTGGCGTCAAAGCAAATCATTTTATAAAGTGACCTTCAGCAATAGAAATATTGTGTCTCCCTCTGACAGGTATCTCTTTTTGACACATTAAGAACTATGCTACATACCGTACTTTTATTTCATTGAAAAAATCCACTACTGCCGATCTGCATTAACTGACCTAAAATGTGAAACCCTTAATATTTCCAAAAACTACCATGATTCCTTTGGAAAATGTAGTTAATGTTTTCGTTTTTATTTTTTAAATGGCACTTTAAAAGTTTTGCAACTTTAGCATTTATGTTTTCAAAGTGAATGCAAATACATACCTCAGCATAGATGAGCAATAAGCAGACAAAGTACAACCATGTGAATCCCTGCTGTGCCTTTTCAAATATAAAAGAAGGGAGTTTATCAAAACTGAAACAGAGAGAATCTGGTGCAGTTGTGCATGGCCTCTAATTGGCTTCTATCTTTAATTTTCAAAGCTTAACCCCTTCCGGACCGCCCACCGTTGTTATATGTCCGGACCCCAGTATCCTCGTTGTGATGAAAGGTCCCTACACTTCTCTTGAGTGCGTTCGTCCTATACCACTTCCTCCCAGTCTGAATATAGATCTCAGATATTCCAACAGCTCCCAAGCACCAAACGAGACAAAACTTGCTTAGTGCTAGCATGGACTGTTTATTTTATTTAGAACCAAAATGACAGTATTTATAATACAGCAGAAGAGGAGATCCCCCCTCCTGCTCATATTACTCTAACAATACACCTGTAACAAATTAACATGAGCTAATTAACTAATCCCTTTAAGCAGCCGATGTGACTCTGTGCCCATCTGGATTTCACTACAGGTCAAACTTGTTGTCACTGAGCTTCACACAGTTGATTATAAATGATCATAATAACAACCACAAGACAGCAGGAGCTCCATTAGGAGTCGGCCGTCTCCTACATTGTACAGAGGACAATTTGATCAGCTCTCTCAATTAACATCTTGAGTTCATCAACAAACTAAGAATATTCTTTACATATATCCTGCATTGAATCTGACTAGCACAGATTATATTGGGGTTCTTCTCATTCACCCTGTGCCCTAGAGACACAGGGTGATTTACACATAAGAGGGTCCGGGGAAGCTGGACAAGGAGCCTCCAGAACTCTCCATGGCAAGCTGAGTTCCACAAACCCCCGACCCAAAGTCACTCCTGTCACACTCGTCTTCAGCGGGCAGTCCGGTATAAGATAAAAGTGGTCTGTGTGGCGGATTCGTCACAAGATCACTTTTATCGTGGAGGGAGAGGGTCAGGATCCGGAAAGTCTGTACTCCAGTTAGCAACAGAGGGGGAGGATAAGGATGGAGTAGAATCTCGTAGGAGAGGCTTATAAATATATGATATTTTGTATGAGCCTTCCTGTAGCATGTATTTGCCAGTCTGAAAAAGATCTGTAGTGTAGACCAGGAAGGAAACTGGGGTTGCCTTGTATAGGTAAATTAGAGCAGACGAATGGTGAAAGTTTAAGAATTTTCCTGGTTTCCCTCCAGGCGATGGCCATGTCCCTTAAGAGGAGGTTATGTTGGTAAGGGGGGGACGACTGATTTTCACTTGCAGTGCAAAAGGGCCACCAAAGAGTAGGGGTGTGCCATTTCGGATTCCATACGGTAGTTAGAGTATCGGGAGGATTGGGCTATCCAGTCCAGGCTAGTCCTCAACAAACAAGCTAAATTATATGTTCTTACATTAGGGAGACTGATACCCCCTTCGCTCTTGGGAAGGTACAATTTTTTCAAAGCAATGCGAGGTCTCTTGGCGTGCCAGAGAAATTTTGAGATAGGGGAGTTAACAAATTTAACATATTTGTGTTGCAACAGTAGAGGTATGGTTTACATTGGATATAGTAGTCTGGCAAAAGTAACCATCTTTACGAGGTGACATCTTCCCAGGAGTGAAAGGGGGAGATCCATCCAGTTAGACAATTCCTGAGATATTCTTGTAATAGGGGGGGTAGTTGATGTGGTATAGAGAGGAAGGTAGTTTCCCAATTTTTATTCCCAAATAATTAATGTGAGATGGGGCTACCGAGAATATGGAGTGTTGGGCCCAGGGGGGTGTCGAGTGAGAACCAATGGGAAGGATTTCACTCTTAGCATAGAAAGAAAAAAAAAAAAACTTTTTTGATTGTGATTATATCAGAGGAGGGGTTGGCCGTGAAAAGAAGGATGTCTTCAGCGAAGAGTGAGGTGCGTAATTCAAGTTTGCCAATCTTAATACCCTCCAAGGGGGCAATCTGGGTCAGGTATCTAGATAGAGGTTCCAGGGCAATATTGAATAAAAGTGGGGATAGAGGACACCCTTGTCTAGTCCCCTTGTGGAGGCAGAAGCTCTCCGAGAGGAGACCTGCTGCAACCAGTCTAGCTGTGGGAGAGGTGTACATGGAGTCAATGAAATGGCAGAAGGGGCCCATAAAACCCATCTTCGACAGTGTCAGGGAGAGCCAGTCAAAGCTGACATTATCGAAAGCTTTTTCCGCGTCTAACGTGATGATAGCATAATCACCATTAGGGTCTTGTTTGGCCTGTTCTAGGGCTAGGAGGACCATGCGGATGTTTAAGGTGGCCGTTATCCCTTTCACAAATCCAGATTGGGCAGAATTAATGAGATGGGGGAGGATGGTTGCAAGGCTACTATCTTTGACAGGATTTTCACATCTAGGTTAAGTAATGAAATGGGCCTGTAGGACCAAGGCTCAAGGGGGTCCTTGCCTTTTTTGGAGAGTAGCTTATTGATAGCCTGATTTCCTGTCGGGAGATAGGGGCCACCAGACCAGATGTCAGTATAGACCGAATGGAGTATAGGGGCGGTTATATTCTGAAGGGTCTTGTAAAACTCGCTGGTGAAACCATCCGGGCCGGGTGCCTTGGATGGTGGGAGATTACGTATTGCATCCTGTATTTCAGTTAATGAAATGGGAGCATTGAGGGCCTCTAATTGAGGGGGCGAGATGGTGGGGAGATCCATCTTCTCTAGGAATAAGCGAGCTAATTGATCGTCTATGGGGTCAGGTGCGTACAGTACCGTGTAATATTGCAGCATAGTCTCGTTTATGGCCTGTGGGGTGAAGTGTGTAGCCCCGGTGGGGTCACGTTAGGATGTGATGTGGGTCGGTCGGGCCATGCCTTTGCAGAGCCTGGCTAGGAGCTTTCCGGCTTTGTTGCCAAACGTATGAAGAGTGGCATCCAAGTGTGCCTTCTTGGTCAGTTCGAGGGTGTCTGCCCATGTGTCAAAAGCGGACTTGGCGGCCAGACATAAATTTCTATTATCAGGAGAGTCAGTGATTGTCAAGGCTCGTTGCGCCTGGTGTAGTCACGTGCTGGCTAGTTTGTATTTCGTCAGTGCGTTTCTTTTGAAGGAAGTGGCATAGCATATGATCCGACCCCTAAGGTACGCTTTTCCAGCATCCCAAAGGAGATTTGGATCATTGGCGTGGGGGGCATTGGTGATAGAGAACTCGGACCATGATTGTTCTATGTATTTTTGAAAATCTGCATTAATATGGAGGAATGACGGGAAGCGCCAGATGCTGGGATGCGGAGGAAGGTCCAACTTGTCAAGAGAAATTGTGATCGGAGCATGGTCGGAGATGGCGATATCACAGATCTCTGAACCATAGACCAAGGGGATAATAGTTTATTTTTATAAATTAACAAAATGGAAAGTAAATAAACAGAAGAGAAATCCAAGTTAAATCAATATTATCAATATCAACAGCTGCATCTGAGCTGCTACCCCCTGTGTAATGCCTGGGCCTCAAGAACACAGCACTGGTGCTATGAAATTTGGTTAAAACTTTTATTATTGTAGGGAAGAAAACCTGACGCCAAAATAATAATTTAAGAAACAACTGAACTAATTGTATATATAGCTGCTCCCCAAAAAACAATGTAAAACACTGGACAATTTGGAAAAATGAGTGACAGAGGGTGCTGTGAAATTATAATATGTATCTAATCTCAATAGACCATACAACATGGAATGAAGTGACATGTGCTAAAAAGTGCTACGTGCGGTATCTACTACCTTCCAGAAAAAATGACAGGACTTGAATAAATCAATTAAAATATAAAGTGCAACAATATATGTGCCAATACAACAAAACTTTTTTTTTTTTATAAAAAAAAAGAAAAAAACTGTGATAAAATCCATAAAGAGAATTACTGGTGACTTTAAATCTTGATGGCAGAAAGGAAATCCTTCACTGTAAACATAAAATACCCCCAGAAGTGCTAAAATATGAAAACTGCTCACCAGATAGATATGACCTCTTTAATTAAAAAGAAGGTCTAATGCGCTGTAGGGAAATCCTGTTAGGAACCCTTGGTTAATGGATAAGATCCCTGTGCTGTGTCCTCTTTTCCTCCAAATTATCTCATAAGGAAAAGAAAAGGACAATCCATAGCGCAATACTGTTTATTATTTCAAATATAAACAAAAAACAGGGTGCCTGCTTACATTTGTAGGTGCCTTACTCTGGCACTGAGGATAGCTTGCATGAATTGTAATATGAGAACCTCTCACCGCTCACCGATTGGCTTCACGTCCAAACGGCACGTGTTCCACTCGTGCTGGGAGAGAAACCAGAAGCTGGGATCTGGAACTGACCAGAAGCGCCTCGATATACATTTCGTAAGAATTACATCATCAGTAAGCGTAACGGTCACTGGCCATGCACACACTATATTGCTAGGAAATGACTGCGATTGGTGGAGAAGCAAATCCACACTCGTACAAAAAAACAAAACAATTCATGCAGCTATCTAGTGATCTTACAATCTCTGTATTAGGCACCCTTGCATAATATACAAATCCCACATAGCCCTAACATGATTCATAAATAATCATTTTTTATTAATACAATAATTGCACACTATGTAATGTAATACATTTAAATTATAAAAAATACATAAAAAAGGATAAAACCATTTTCTTTAAATTATAAAAAAATATAAAAAATATATTTTTTAAAAAACAAAATGAAAGAAAATTGATTCCTTCCTTTTATTATAATTAAACCACCAACCATTTAATGAAACATAATCTAATCACATTACACACCTAATTATCCAATGATGAAATGTTGGGAACCCAAAAATACTTTTTAATTCGTCAAGGGATTCAATTGTTAGTAAGAAAGCAATTTAAATCTAATTCTATGTTCATACTGGCTGGCTGCATAGCCCAGCCGGTGTAACCACTGAGTTTCATTCTTGGAAACCGCCTGTTTAAGATATGTACCTCTCTAGTGTTTGGATATTCTATCTATTCTATCTATGCCATAAAAGGTCAACAGCTGAGGGGATCCCTATATAGAGGATCCCTATAGATTATTCCATAACAGGGATCCTAGTAAATGTATTACATTACATAGTGTGCAATTATTGTATTCATTTATAATGATTGTTTATGAATCATGTTAGGGCTATGTGGGATTTGTATATTATGCAAGGGTGCCTAATACAGAGATTGTAAGATCAAAAGAAAGCTGCATGAATTTTTCCGTATGAGTGTGGAGGGTGGAGACTTGCATCTCCACCAGTCGCAGTAATTTCCTAGCCATATAGGGCACACATGCCCAGTGACTGTTACGCTTCCTGATGACATAATTCTTACAAAATGTACGTCAAAGCTCTGCCGGTCATGTCACTTCCGGATCCCAGCTTTCGGTTCCTCTCCCAGCACGAGAGGAATGCACACCGTTTGGACGTGAACCCCAGCGATGAGAGGTTCCCATATTACAATTCATGCAAGCTATCCTCAGTGCCAGGCTAAGGCACCTACAAATGTAAGCAGGCACCCCATTTTTTGTTTATATTTGTTTGAAATAATAAACAGTATTGTGCTTTTGTTTTCCTAGTGAGATAATTTGGAGGAAAGGATGACACAGCACATAGATCTTATCCATTAACCAAGGGTTCCTAACAGGATTTCCCTACAGCACATTAGACCTTCTTTTTAATTAAAGAGGTCACATCCATCTGGTGAGCAGTTTTCATAAATGAGCACTTCTGGCGATGTTTTATGTTTACGGTGAAGGATGTACTTTCTGCCTCCAAGATTTAAAGTCACCGATAATTCACTTTATGAACTTTATCACAGTTTTAAAAAAAAAAAATTATGTTGTATTGGCACATATATTGTTGCACTTTATATTTTAATTGATTTATTCAAGCCCTGTCATTTTTTTCTGGAAGGTAGTCGATATCGCACGTAGCACTTTTTAGCACATATCACTTCATTCCATGTTATATGGTCTATTTTATTATTGCAGGTGAACAACAGTCAAAAAAGCCAACGCGTTTTGGCCATCAAGCCTTAATCATGGCTAACAAATAAGTAACACAAAGCAGCTTAAATAGTGTAGATTAAATCACATGGGCAACCCAAAAAAGGGGTGGCAACAAATATCAAAACATACAAAAATACAAAAAAATGCACTATAATCATACAATTGTACATAAATGTATATACAAACATGTATCACAAAAATAAAAAAAGGAACAACGTCAAATATACTAAAAATGTATAGAAACAAAGTATACTGAAAAAGGATATACCTCCAGATTGGCCTAGTGTCAGGGACTGTCATTATTCATTCTATCACTTATTGATTTATATCTGTTTACTATTCATATATACTTTTTTTATTTTTCACATCATTGAACACATGATTGTAGCGGTCACACTTCAACAAGTGTGCGCTATCAGTAGAAATTTAGTTTTTTCCTCAGAACTGTAATGGAGTTCTGAGGGTTAATTGTACAGGAATTACTTTGGCATCAATCTGGCTGGGCTGTACTAAGGTTCCGTCTGGTCATAGGTGCAGTGAGGCACCCATGTCAGGCCAAGAATCAGGCCTGGTTGGACGTCTTGGGTACCAATCTTTCCCGGAGCCAATCAGTGGGCGCGTCTGGCCCTGCTGTGTAGTCTGGGAAGGGGTACTTAAGGTGCTGAAGTCACGTGTTCGGGTTTCTGCTGCTGCTTTGATTCCTGGTTCCGGTCCGGGGTAGCCCCGCGGGGGGTCCCGGGCCTAGGAGCGTTTGCCATCCCGCAAGCATGGTCAATCTGACCAGCCTCACAGGCCCTCATGGTCTGGGGCAGGGATCAGTCTGTCCTGAGTCTCGGAGCTGGCTAGCCCGAGGCCCAGTAACTGAAGGAGGATTCAAAGGCGTTCCGGGGTGCTCTCAATATTGGAGGGACACGGCAACTCGTACAAGTGACCAGGGGAGGACTCTTCGGAGGAGGGCCAATGGGCTGGCTGCTCATTAGGATCCTGGGAGCTGAGTTGTATGGACACTAAAGAATCCACACTTCCACAGTGCTGCCAAGGAGACAGAGAAAGTTCCAGGTACTGTGAGAAAGGTTCCTATTCATCTTCAGTTACAATTTAGTCTGTGGCAGAGACTTTTGCAAAGTTTCTGGATCACATGTTGGCTGCTAGATCTCTGGCTAGAGGTTTATCCGGCAGTGAAGCACCCAGCTGCAAGTGGCTACTCACTGGGTGTGATTAGAGACATTCAGTGGATGTCAGCAGTTCAAAGTGCCTGAGTTTATCACCCATGCCCTCTATTCCCATCAGAGACTGTGTTATGTTGGATGTTACCACTGCAAAATAAAAACCTTGAAAAGGACTTTTATGTGTCAGCATCTGAAGTCGTTGGGTACTAACCCTGGGAGAACCCTGGAGAATCACTAACAAGCCACGAGGAGGTAACTGGTAAGCCCAAAAGTCAAGGCCACCCCTCAAGGGGTTATGGCAGCTACATGATTAATTACCATCGTCTACAGTATCTCACAAAAGTGAGTACACTCCTCACATTACACTGAAGAAATTACACTTTGCTACAATGTAAACTAGTGAATGTACAGCTTGTATAACAAATAACTCAACACACATCTATCATTGTTTAAACTACTAGCAACAAAAGTAAGTACACCCCTAAGTGAAAATGTCCACATTTGGCCCAAAGTGTCAATATCTTTTGTGGCCACCATTATTTTCCAGCGCTGCCTTAACCCTCTTGGGCATGGAGTTCATCAGAGCTTCACAGTTTGCCACTGGAGTCCTCTTCCACTCCTCCATGATGACATCACAGAGCTGGTGGATGTTAGAGACCTTGCGATTTTCCACCTTCCATTTGAGGATGCCCCAATGATGCTCAATATTGTTTAGGTCTGGAGACATGCTTGGCCAGTCTATCACCTTTACCCTCAGTATTTTTAGCAAGGCAGTGGTCATCTTGGAGGTGTGTTTGGGGTCATTATAGTGTTCTAATATTGCCCTGCGGCCCAGTCTCCAAAGGGAGGGTATCATGCTCTGCTTCAGTATGTCGCAGTACATGTTGGCATTCATGGTTCCCTCAATGAACTATAGCTCCCCAATCCCGGCAGCACTCATGCAGCCTCAGACCATGACACTCCTATCACCATGCTTGACTGTAGGCAAGACACACTTGTCTTTGTAATCCTCACCTGGTTGCTGCCACACATGGCTGACACCATCTGAACCAAATAAGTTTATCTTGGTCTCATCAGATCACAGAACATGGTTCCAGTAATCCGAATATCATTTTAAAGTGACATTCAACTCACTATAACTGGTTTAAATATTACCCTATAATTGGACCGTAATTAGTTGTAGTTGTTAGGAAGTAAAAAAGACTAATACATGTTTGGATCCCTTGTATTGCAGTCACAAGACATTTCATGCTTGCTCCCAGTCTCACTGAAAAATCAGGGGGTGGAGCAACCTAGGATCTGATGACACATGTATGATATGCCACATAAGGAGCTCTAAAGAGTTTTATTGGATAAGATATGCCACTCCATCTTGTGAAATATTTGTCACATGGGACGACTATCAGGGGGAAGAGGTCTCCATCAATCCATCAATCATCTCTACTAGATCCACCCTGCTATGTGATGATAATGACTTAAGCTTGGAGGAGGAAAGGAAGGACTTGACAATCAATATTCTAAGGTTCTGGAGCCACACCTTAAGGTGAGGAAATGCACATTATGAGCATGATCAATAAAGCTGGCAATGCAATAGCTAGAGGATCAGCTTCTATAGTGTTACCACAGAGAGACGGAAGTAACTAACAGCAGGATCAACCAGGTATTTAGTACTTTGAACAACATAAATATTCTAGAGCTTTGGGTAATAGATAAAAAATAATCTGCTTACCTCTATTAACTCCTTTTTATCTATAGCTTTTAACCTGTATGTATCCACTTGGTCTACCAACACCAAAATAATGATAACATTAATACAATAGCGAACATGGATAGTGTGGGCTAGCGACAGAGTTAGCATAGACACCAACATCCCTGTATAAGCTATGTATACACAGTAAAGTTTTTAAACTGGATTTCTGGCAATGCTTTCATTATAAATGGTACCAAAGAATAGTTAAAATGTAACAAAGTTCATTTGTAATTTTTTTTAAATATCACAGGAAGGAGGGAGGTTAGCAGATTGTCATTATATCACATCATAGATGGCATAGTGAGAATAGGTGATGAGGAGATGTATATTATCCTGACATGTTTCGCCCAAGTGGGCTTCCTTAGGGTATTAATTCCAGTTTAAAAACTTTCCTGTGTATGCATATCTTCAGGGATGTTGGTGCCTATGTTAACTCTGTCCCTAGCCCACACTATCCATGTTCGCTATTGTATTAATGTTATCAATATCTTGGTGTTGGTAGACCAAGTGGATACATACAGGTTACAAGCTGGAGATAAAAACATGTTAATAGGGGTCAGTAGATCATTTTTTATCTATTATCCAAAGCTCTAGAATATTTATGTTGTTCAAAGTACTAAATACTTGGTTGATCCTGCTGTTAGTTACTTTCTTCTCTCTGTGGCAACGCTATAGCTGCTGATCTTCTGGCTATTGCATTGCCAGCTTTATTAATCATGATCATACGTGCATTCTCTCACCTTTTGGGGTGGCTCCAGAACCTTAAAACATCTAGTTGTCAAGTTTTAAGAAAAATTAAATGGACTTGGGGTTCACTGAACCCGGGACTTTGAGGGTGCTAGTAGTAAACACATAGATGAATACTTAGCATTCATACGAAAATAATTTTATTGATACATATAATCAAAAGGACAATTAAAACATGCATATTCATAACAACTGGGTATATCACCAGCACCAGAATTGACATGTACGAGATTAAAACAGTGAGTTAACAATTTCATAAGATACCACTTCATTCAATATGTTTCGCTCATTTGAGCTTCTTCAGGAATAGGGTATATGAATGTATGTTCACTGAAAGTAAATAGGGAACAATGAGATTACAAAGCAAATGCACAATGAACATATTATGCAGTGTAAATGCTCCAAAACAAGATGAACATGTAAATTAAGTCCAAAAATTGTATTATCAAGTAAGTCAATGGCAAAATACATATAAAGAAGTGTAATAAATGTCAACCAGATCTCTTACCAGTGGAATGCCTAGTAGTCCATGAAAACCGACCGAATGTGCTCAAGCTCCGGGTCTATATTGAGTGCTAAAAGCGGAAATCCATCCTAATCAACGGACCAACCATCCACAACCATAGGGGGTCACAGGAGGAAATATAGTGAATTGAATCCAAACTATGGATATAAATCAGATAGACACATTTTTGGAATTTGGAGGAAACTGAACAAATTAAATCATGGACTGCCGATTTTAATCAACAGTGCATAGTTGCAAAGGACCCAGTAGCCCCAATTAGAATGTAAAAATTGAATCCAATTAGTTGCTACTGTCATATAGAGAGAAGGGATAATATACTAATTCTCACCCTGTTCACGTATAAACGAGCTCGGACAGTGTGCAACAATAAGCACATAAGTGCTAGGATAGCATTGCCCCAGTGTAACCCAGGTTGGAATAAAAATCTGAATAATAAACCAAAGTAATACAAATAAGGATCAAGCCCAAAGCTGAATCCAAAAATAAAACAACAATAAAGATCACAAAGTATCAATGGTGCCAATGAAACAGTGGACACTCACGAATATCAATGTGTAAACTCACCAATAAGGGGAATAGGCCAAAGGAAGCACATGCAGGTTACTGGTATAATCTTGGAGTTCACCTGACTGTAGAGAGCATCAGAATGATTGTGTCTGAAAGCCGCCCTTATATCTGCTCCGACCCGGCGGTGTCTGACATCACCGCCGGGTCGCGGACAACCAATGAGGATGGCCCATGCAAGGGACTAGGGGCGGCAACCCGAAAGAACGGCGCGAAAAATTCCTGCGGTGGCTACCGCGCATGCGCGTGGTCCCGCGAACCGGAAATACAACTGCCGGTCGCCATGGCTGAAACTGAAACAGCCATTTTGGATCTGGGAACTAACAAAATAAAGGTTCCCAACCCAATTACGGTGAACTAACAAACATGTCCCACCGCAAGAGATTAAACATCAAAACAATCAAAAATAGAGTTAAAGTAGAATATAATCAAATTGGTTGCCAAACCAAAACGCCCACCGACCGGGAAATATTACCTCTAGGGCTCCCAGTGGCCATCGGTGGATTAACCCAATGGCACACTGGGTGCCCGGGGTGCCCGTATGACCCACAGAGGATGAAGATAGAGAAGATCCGTTGGGAAATCAGGAATACCGCTAATGAGTAGTAATCATAAGTAATGAGAATAAAGAGCACTATAATACTACTGGGAGCAAATAAACTGCTCCCTACAATACTTGGGACTGGTAACAGAGATCTGATTCACAGAAATGACAGTACAAATAGTCATAGTATTGATGAATAATCAATACACATACATGTGTGACAAATAAAATACAATGACAGAAAATATTTTTGGAAAGAAAGATGGACTTTATAGGCACGTGTAAAATTTAACAAAATTTTATAGATATTAACACATATAGTTTGTACATAGACACATACATTTACAATGATGATTTGACAAGAAAAAGGAAAAAACAACACCTAAGGACTAGATAATACCCTCCCGATTCATACACAGTACCACCACATAAACTCGCTGTGGAGTGTCTATTGTTTTATTCTAAAGAAGAGCACCCCACTGGGATGTGGTCTGGTCCGATAAGTTATTCGTTCGTCCTGCTGTTTTTATAAAACAACTGGTTGCTCTACATGTTTCGCGACATGGTAATCGCTTTATCAGGAGCCTCTGTGTTGTTAAGAAGAGAAAAAATTGTATAAATACATTTTTATTATTATATTATTTTTATATACAACATGTTAACGTGAACAGTGTTTATATAAACACTGAGAAAGAAAAACAAAGAAGAATGTATCATATCGTTTGCATTTGTGTGCAGACTCACTATTCAGATGCATAGGGTAGTTGTGCCTGTTCTTTCTGCCATATATAGCGCCGCCGCAGCCCTACAAAGGAAGGTCTCCAGATGTCCCGGAGTCGTGCAATCCGTATGACCCAACCCAAAAACACGCCGGACCCCTAGCTGGTCATCACAGAAGACCAGGGGGCCGGAGTTCAGAGAATGCAGACAGAGATATGGGGATGCATCCGGTAACTACAGTAAATGTATATAGGGACAGATAAAGATAATAAATTGATCATGTTTGCTGTATAGTACTAGTGTTTATAATAGATGTGATGTTTATGTTAGATATCAACGGTATACTTACATCCCTGAGTAGTGTTGTATAAGGTGACTCTAAAGGGATCCGTGGTATGCTGTTGGTATACACCCAATAGTATAGCCTGGGGGTTATCCACACTATAAAAGAAGTGTTTGTTTTTAACATTATGAGATTCTATATTGATGGGTAAACCAGGGCCATATATATGGGGTATTACATACATCGTATTACATATGGTCCAATTACTTCAATATATGGATAAGTACTCCTATATTCAACAGTTATCATAATGTGGACTTAATATAGCCCAAGATATATGTATTGAATATCCAGGAGTTTGCAATTTCTAATATAGATAGTGTGTATTTAATATTAAACATTTGCATTTTCAGATATGGGGAGCGCAGATTAGCCAAAACCTATACTGAATACTGGGTCACTGAGATGTTTAAAAAATGTATGATGTAGTAAAGAGTCCAGCACTATACCTTCAAATAAGTGAGTTATTGGCCTAAATCGGCCCGTCCATATGCTGCTCCAGATAAATCTTGACCAGATAGAGCGAGTTGTGATGTGGTCAGGCCGGTCCGTTCCCCAGAGCATCTGTGGGGAGGATCGGCCGGCTCACTGTTTTAATGCATCCCGTTCTGGTGACGTCAGCGCGTCCGACGTACGCCGGAACCGGCCAGGTGATCACTGCGCATGCGCCGAGGGTGCCTACACCTCGGAGGCTTCGTGATGCACAAGAATGTTATGCAGCTCTGCTCACGTAATAGGCGCCGCACGTCTCCAATTCAGCTCCTCCCACCCCCCAAAGACATGAATAGAGGGGGCGGACTATACGGAGCCATTGGACAGACGAGCGGCCTGGGTGGCGGCATATGTCTGCTGCATTAACGTGGTTAGGAAGTGCCAAACGGGGCTGTCCTGAGAGAGACCGCGGAGGCACCAATTGTATAAGGCAGGGCACATAGAGCACAACAGAACCACGTCCACTGCATCTGTAGGGAGAGAACACACACATTGGTTAGACAACAGGGAATTGTAAATGCTACTCAATTGGCTACAATTCCTAATTGGTTTGATGCTTTCTAAGCAGGTATGTTACCATCCTACTGATTGAAAAGTTATATAATTTTTTTGAGAAAAAGGGGAAGCGAAAAAACTTTTTGAGTGAGAACCTGTGGTACTGTAATTGGACAGTCCCATTGGGCAGGATATAGAGAAAATAACCAAAAGCATTAATCCAGCAAGAAAAACGTATCCTGCTGGCAGATGTAGGACATTTTACATATAAAACTGGAGGGCCAAAGGACATTAAGCTTGATGTTGACAGATTCAGTCGGATTGACTGATTGGGTAACTGACAGAATAAAAATTGCTAGTATGACAGTGGACTTTTTTAACAGGGGCTTGAGTTAAGTAAGCAGACATCATTATTGAGATCAAAGGTTCAAGCCTACTAGAGGCCTGGGTTAAAGAGCTTGATAAAGTAAGGGCCCACCCAGAAGGGGTGGATCCATCCAAGGTTTGCCCATTACTTCTCTACAAGAAAGGACTATAGGAAATCAACTCATTAATACCTGGAGGGGTCGTGGCCCCCAGTTTCTCAATCCAATACGTTTCCTTTTGGAGGATTTTTTGTCCCAGTTCCCCTCCGGGGGTCCAGAGTAACGACTTCTAATACCAAAAATTTGATCATATTAATGTCGAATTTATGGTAGAGTCCTATATGACGACTCACAGGTGTCAACATTTTGGCCCACTGGGAATAAAAGAGGTGGTCATAAATACGTTTAAGGGGGCGGATGGTTTTACCCACATAGTCCGCCCCGCAATTGCAGGTCATGAGGTACACCACTCCGGGGGTGTCGCATGTGGCGTTGAAACGGGGGCAAAATTTCTCTCCATTAGGTAATTTGAAACGCCTGCCCACTTGTATATGTGAGCAGTAAGAACAATGTCCACATATATACATTCCTTTCAGGGGAACCATCTAATTGGGTGTTTGGCTGGTAATAGCTCGCTGTGAGTTTGTCTCCTATGGAGGGGCTTTTTCGGAACACTATTTCGGGTGTTACTCGCACGTATTGGCCAAGCACTGGGTCCTCACTTAGGAGGTGCCCGTGCCTGTTGCTGATGTTGAGCCGAGTAGCGGGTAACGAATTTTGTCGTTTGCTGTTCAGGCGTCTTTTTACTTTTGGAAAAAAAAAGAAGAGTAGTCCTATCCTTATTGAGGGCCTTATTATAGGCCCGTCTTAACAGGCTTTTACTATAACCCCGTTGGCGCAGGCGGTTACGTAATTCCTTAGCCTGATTAATAAACTGAATGTCATATGTGCAGTTCCGTCTAAGACGAATGTACTGCGCATATGGAATACTATGTATCAAAGATATTGGGTGCCCACTAGCTGCGTGTAGCAGGGTATTACCTGATGTTTCTTTACGATATAGCTTGGTGACCAAGTTATTAGAGGTGTCCCTGTATAAAGTTAGGTCCAAAAAGGATATACTGTCACTATGACATTCATGGGTAAATTTGAGATTAAAACTGTTGGTATTCAAGAGACACATGAGACACATGAGAGAATTCCAAAGCTGTACCCGTCCAGATCATCAGGATATCGTTGATATACCTGAGCCAGCATAGAGCCTGGCTCAGGTATCGATCCATATTAGTGTCTGAAAATATCTCGCGCTCCCACCCCCCCAGGTACAGGTTCGCGTAGGCCGGTGCACAACACGTGCCCTTGGCCACGCCCTGTACCTGGAGATAGTGGGAGCCGAGAAAAGAAAAACAGTTATTCTGCAATATGAATGACAACAATTTGAGGACAAAGGAGTATAAACTCCATTGCCGATTGTCTCCTTCCATCATAAATTTCTTAACAGTCTGAACCCCATACTCATGGGGTATGCTTGAATACAACGCCTCCACGTCTCTCGTTACCAGATAAGCATCAGGGGGAATTTGTAGGCCATCTAGATGTTTCAAAAGGTCTAACGTGTCTTTGACATAAGAGGGGAGTTTTGTTACATGAGGCATTAAGAAGAAGTCTACCAGTCTGTTTGCGTGTTCAGTTATAGACCCGATCCCTGAGACTATGGGTCTTCCTGGGGGTGTGTCACGGTTTTTATGTATTTTTGGGATGGTGTAAAAGGTGGCTTCTCTGGGAAAGGGAATGTTGAGATATTCATACGTCTGTTTGTCTATCAGGGCATCAGTGCACGCTGTATAAATCAAAAGCTTATACTCCAAACTGAAACAAGAAATGTTTTCAGCTGTAACTGGTTTGTACCAATCAGTGTTCCCCAAAATATCAAGGCACATTTTTTCGTATTGTTGATTTGTTTGAATAACGATATTACCCCCTTTGTCCGAGGGTTTGATAACGGTATCATTTCTGTTATATAGTTGTTTCAATGCTGTTTGCTGTTCTGACGTTAAATTGGGAACACTGTGTGGTACTGCCATCTGTTTTATTTCCCTTACCATGGGGATAAGGAAGGCTGAAATTTGGGGGTTTGTCATTAGGTCGGGGAACTGGTTAGACTTATTTTTAAATGGAAGCTGTTTAACAGTCTGTTTATTTCTACTTGGGATTCACCTCCAACTGGAGTTTCCCGGGTAGTATTCTCAAACTCAGGGTTTTCATCGAGTAATAGCATTAAGTCCCTTAGTGCCCTAAAGTCCTTCATGGTATAATGTTTTATTTGTTCAGACATGGCCTTTTCATCTCGCTGACGCTTCTGATCTGGATCAAAGATATGTTTGTACGTGAGTTTTCTCGCAAATAAATATAGGTCCTTAATGGCCTCAATGTTGGAGTTTGGGCAAAAACTAAGGCCTAGTTTGAGAACTGTAAGTTCATCTGTGGTTAATGGGTAAGGTGTTAGATTAATGACACTTAATTCGTCCTTAGTTTGTAAGGACGTTATTTCCCCTCTAAAGGGACGTCCTTATATGCTGACCTAGATCCATTAATGCTAGTGTCTCTTTGGTCTGGCGTACCTCCCACCTGTGATAAAATACAATAACAAATCATAATAGCTAGAGGGACATAAAAAATACAAAACAAGAATAAAAATGACAATAAAATAGAAGGGGAGAAAATATATAGAGCAAAGTATTAATGAAGAAAAATTTAATGAGGAAAAATTTGAAAAGCCAGTTCAAGTTGTAGTTGGCCTGTTCACAGGAAACATTTAAAGCTATAAATAAATGTGAATGTTTATTCATCAATACTATGACTATTTGTACTGTAATTTCTGTGAATCAGATCTCTGTTACCAGTCCCAAGTATTGTAGGGAGCAGTTTATTTGCTCCCAGTAATATTATAGTGCTCTTTATGCTCACTACTTATGATTACTACTCATTAGCGGTATTCCTGATTTCCCAACAGATCTTCTCTATCTTCATCCTCTGTGGGTCATACGGGCACCCCGGCACCCAGTGTGCCATTGGGTTAATCCACCGATGGCCACTGGGAGCCCTAGAGGTAATATTTCCCGGTCGGTGGGCGTTTTGGTTTGGCAACCAATTTGATTATATTCTACTTTAAATCTATTTTTGATTGTTTCAGTTTCAGCCATGGCGACCGGCAGTTGTACTTCCGGTTCGCGGGACCATGCACATGTGCGGTAGCCACCGCGGGAATTTTTTCGTGCCGTTCTTTTGGGTTGCCTCCCCTAGTCCCTTGCCTGGGCCATCCTCATTGGTTGTCCGTGACCTGGTGGTGATGTCAGACGCCGCCAGGTCGGGAGCAGATATAAGGGCGGCTTTCAGCCGCAATCATTCTGATGCTGTCTGCAGTCAGGTGAACTCCAAGATTATACCAGTAACCTGCATGTGCTTCCTTTGGCCTATTCCCCTTATTGGTGAGTTTACACATTGATATTCATGGGTGTCCACTTTTTCATTGGCACCATTGATACTTTGTGATCTTTATTGTTGTTTTATTTTTGGATTCAGCTTTGGGCTTGATCCTTATTTGTATTACTTTGGTTTATTATTCAGATTTTTATTCCAACCTGGGTTACACTGGGGCAATGCTATCCTAGCACTTATGTGCTTATTGTTGCACACTGTCCGAGCTCGTTTATATGTGAACAGGGTGAGAATTAGTATATTATCCCTTCTCTCTATATGACAATAGCAACTAATTGGATTCAATTTTTACATACTAATTGGGGCTACTGGGTCCTTTGCAACTATGCACTGTTGATTAAAATCGGCAGTCCATGATTTAATTTGTTCAGTTTCCTCCAAATTCCAAAAATGTGTCTATCTGATTTTCATCCATAGTTTGGATTCAATTCACTATATTTCCTCCTGTGACCCCCTATGGTTGTGGATGGTTGGTCCGTTGATTAGGATGGATTTCCGCTATTGGCACTCAATATAGACCCGGAGCTTGAGCACATTCAGTCGGTTTTCATTGACTACGAGGCATTCCACTGGTAAGAGATCTGGTTGACGTTTATTACACTTCTTTATATGTATTTTGCCATTGACTTACTTGATAATACAATTTTTGGACTTAATTTACATGTTCATCTTGTTTTGGAGCATTTACACTGCATAATATGTTCATTGTGCATTTGCTTTGTAATCTCATTGTTCCCTATTTACTTTCAGTGAACATAAATTCATATACCCTATTCCTGAAGAAGCTCAAATGAGCGAAACATGTTGAATGAAGTGGTATCTTATGAAATTGTTAACTCACTGTTTTAATCTCGTACATGTCAATTCTGGTGCTGGTGATATACCCAGTTGTTATGAATATGCATGTTTTAATTGTCCTTTTGATTATATGTATCAATAAAATAATTTTCGTATGAATGCTAAGTATTCATCTATGTGTTTACTACTAGCACCCTCAAAGTCCCGGGGTCAGTGAACCCCATGTCCATTTTTTTTTTTTTTAATTTCAATTTGGGATGTGGTGCTCTGTTTGAAGGTCCCAATCCCTATTTATGCTATCTATTGTCAAGTCCTTCCTCTCCTCCAAGCTTTCATCATTATCATCATCTAGCAGGGCGAATCTAGCAGAGATGATTAATGGAGGCCTCTTCCCACCTGATAGGTGGATACAAGGTGGAGGGGCAGCATGTTTTATCCAGGAAAACTCTTTAGCACTCCTTATGTGGCATATCATACATGCATCATCAGATCCTAGAATGCGCCATCCCCTGATTTTTCAGTGAGACTGGGAGCAAGCATGAAATGTCTTGTGACTGCAATACAAGGGATCCAAAAATGTATTAGTCTTTTTTACTTCCTAACAACTACAACTAATTCCGGTCCAATTATAAGGTTATGTTTAAAGCAGTTACAGTGAGTTTAATGTCACTTAAATGTTACAGCTTACCATTCTTTGCATTGCAGTAGTCTTCTTTTTATAGTCTTTTTTTCCTTTATTTTCACCTGGTCCTCTGTACAGTAACAAACCTTCTGTCTTAAGGGGGTTATGCTTACTCTTCCGCTGTATCATTAAAGAAGTTGTATAGCCACCCTAGGACAGCATCCTGAACCTGTGAAAAGGGAAGTATTGGATGGACTAGTAGATTTATGCCCCGTACACACGATTGGACATCGATCGGACATTCCAGCAACAAAATCCATGGCTTTTTCCAAAAGATGTTTGCTCAAAATGGTCTTGCATACACACGGTCACACAAAGTTGGTCAGAAATTGTGAACGTCAAGAACGCGGTGAAGTACAACACGTACGACGAGCCGAGAAAAATTAAGTTCAATAGCCAATGTGGCTCTTCTGCTTGATTCTGAGCATGCATGGAACTTTATGCGTCGGAATTGTATACACACTATTGGAATTTCCGGATTTTGTTTTCAAAAAATTTGAGAACCAGATCTCAAATTTTGTGCGACGGAAATTCCGATGGAAAATGTCCGATGGAGCCTACACACTATCGGAATTCCACAATGCAACCAATGCTAAATAGTAGAAGCTACTTGACAACTACAACCACAAGTTTTTTTTTCTGTTGACACGGTAAAGATTAAACTCAAAATGGGGCACAAAGTACATTTTCCTAAACAAAAATGGCTGTTTATTCCAATCAGGAAGCTTTAGGCCTGAGCTTCCCCTAGCCTAGCCCGAGTGCCCAAACAGCGACACAAAACCAACTTATTTATTTCAAAGTGCCAACATGGAATTAAACCTACCAGCGACTCTGTACAGAGGATGGGACTGATCATCCCTCTGAATGAGCCCTAAGGGACCAAAAAAACCTACGATTCTGTCCAGAAAAAAACGTTTGTGCTTTTTGAAAGGAGTGCGGTACGCTCAGCATACAGGGATCTGATGGATGCATTGTGCTCAGAATACAGGGATCAGATGGATGCATTGTGCTCAGAATACAGGGATAATATGGATGCATTGTGCTCAGAATACAGGGATAATATGGATGCATTTGTGCTCAGAATACAGGGATAATATGGATGCATTGTGCTCAGAATACAGGGATAATATGGACGCATTGTGCTCAGAATACAGGAATAATATGGATGCATTGTGCTCAGAATACAGGGATCAGATGGATGCATTGTGCTCAGAATACAGGGATCAGATGGATGCATTGTGCTCAGAATACAGGGATAATATGGATGCATTGTGCTCAGAATACAGGGATAATATGGATGCATTTGTGCTCAGAATACAGGGATAATATGGATGCATTGTGCTCAGAATACAGGAATAATATGGATGCATTGTGCTCAGAATACAGGGATCAGATGGATGCATTGTGCTCAGAATACAGGGATCAGATGGATGCATTGTGCTCAGAATACAGGGATAATACGGATGCATTGCGCCCAGAATACAGGGATCAGATGGATGCATTGTGCTCAGAATACAGGGATAATATGGATGCATTGTGCTCAGAATACAGGGATCAGATGTATTCTGAGCTCAATGCATCCATCTGATCCCTGTATTCTGAGCTCAATGCATCCATCTGATCCCTGTATTCTGAGCACAATGCATCCATCTTATCCCTGTATTCTGAGCACAATGCATCCATATTATCCCTGTATTCTGAGCACAATGCATCCATATTATCCCTGTTTTCTGAGCACAATGCATCCATATTATTCCTGTATTCTGAGCACAATGCATCCATCTGATCCCTATATTCTGAGCACAATGCATCCATATTATCCCTGTATTCTGAGCACAATGCATCCATCTGATCCCTATATTATGAGCACAATGCATCCATCTGATCCCTCTATTCTGAGCACAATGCATCCATATTATCCCTGTATTCTGAGCACAATGCATCCATCTGATCCCTGTATTCTGAGCACAAAGCATCCATCTGATCCCTGTATTCTGGGCACAATGCATCCATCTGATCCCTATATTCTGAGCACAATGTATCCATATTATCCCTGTATTCTGAGCACAAAGCATCCATATTATCCCTGTATTCTGAGCACAATGCATCCATCTGATCCCTGTATTCTGAGCACAATGCATCCATCTGATCCCTGTATTCTGAGCACAATACATCCATATTACCCTGTATTCTGAGTACAGTGCATCCATCTGATCCCTGTATTCTGAGCACAATGCATCCATCTGATCCCTGTATTCTGAGCACAATGCATCCATATTATCCCTGTATTCTGAGCACAATGCATCCATCTGATCCCTGTATTCTGAGCGCAATGCATCCGTATTATCCCTGTTTTCTGAGCACAATGCATCCATCTGATCCCTGTATTCTGAGCACAATGCATCCATCTGATCCCTGTATTCTGAGCACAATGCATCCATATTATTCCTGTATTATGAGCACAATGCATCCATATTATCCCTGTATTCTGAGCACAATGCATCCATATTATCCCTGTATTCTGAGCACAAATGCATCCATATTATCCCTGTATTCTGAGCACAATGCATCCATATTATCCCTGTATACTGAGCACAATGCATCCATCTGATCCCTGTATTCTGAGCACAATGCATCCATCTGATCCCTGTATTCTGAGCACAATGCATCCATCAGATCCCTGTATGCTGAGCGTACCGCACTCCTTTCAAAAAGCACAAACGTTTTTTTCTGGGCAGAATCGTAGGTTTTTTTGGTCCCTTAGGGCTCATTCAGAGGGATGATCAGTCCCATCCTCTGCACAGAGTCGCTGGTAGGTTTAATTCCATGTTGGCACTTTGAAATAAATAAGTTGGTTTTGTGGCGCTGTGTGGGCACTCGGGCTAGGCTAGGGGAAGCTCAGGCCTAAAGCTTCCTGATTGGAATAAACAGCCATTTTTGTTTAGGAAAATTTACTTTGTGCCCCATTTTGAGTTTAATCTTTACCGTATCAACAGAAGAAAAAACTTGTGGTTGTAGTTGTCAAGTAGCTTCTACTATTTAGCATTGGTTGCAGTGTGACAAAATTGACAAATATCCTACCTTTAAATGCAGTGTGATTTTTAACACACAGTTGTGAACACGTGAACATTTTCCTGTTTTTATAGAAATGTGTGTAGCACTAACCCCCGAAGGAGCTGCTGGTTTTATTTGGGCTTACCGTTACCTCACCTGCTTGCATCTCCGTCATGGGGATCCCGTGGAAAATGGCCCAAAGAATGTGAATTTCCAATACTTAGTCCTTTTTATGGTTATTTATTCAAAATAAAAGCCAAGTCTTTCAATAAAAAGGGTCAGAGGATTAAATAAGGATGAGTTCAGGCACCTGGTACTGCGGGTTTAAGATCTCTTTTTAGATCAAGAAGCAATGGTTCCACTCACTAGATCCAGCCACCACCGGATAAGCCCCCCTCACTGGACTTAGCAGCTGGTGGGGTATTTAACACAGTATCTCCAACAGACTTGTGAATTTAAACTTAAGCGTCACTGAGAGATTTAAGAATACTTCCATACAATACCAGTCTCTTTCAGCCGAACCGGCGGTACTGCAAGTATAGTTATCCGGGTTGCGTCCTTCAACTGAGTCACCAGGCTCCTCCAGAGATACCAGCCTTGCGCACGGTCTTCTCCTGGAAGAGTCCTTCCCTGGGTCCTTCAGTTTCTGGGCCTCTCCATTCAGATGAGACGGCACCGGACCATCCCTGGATCAGTAGGCTCCAAGATCCGCTTGAGCCTATTCTCTCAGTTGCACTGTCTCAGGCCAGCTGGCCCTGAGACACAGGAAACATAGCTCCGCACCCCAGGCCGGGAGGGCCATGGGGTCTGGGTCAAGAGGGACCTGGCAACAAAACAAAAAAAAAACCCTGCCAACCTGGCGTCGGTACCTTAAATACCAACCCCCCCCCCCCCCAGAATGCACAGCAGGAAAACACTCCCACTGGGCTGGTTCCGAGCAATAGGTGGCACTCAATGCATCCAGCTAAGCTGCATTTCTACTCTTGCCGGTGGTGACAGCGACACCTGCATTCAAGGAGAACCCAGTGCAACCCAGCTGGACTGGTACAGAAACCAGTCATTTAGAGAAATTAGCCTGAAGCCCAACTGTGGCCTCCGGCAACTTAATTTTGAAAAATAATAGCGTCTGCTCATCAGGAGCCAGCGCTACATACTCCCCCTCCCATTTAGACGATGTCCTCATCGTCTGGGAAGAAAGAAAAAAAAAAGAGACTTCCAGTCCTGAAAGTCTGGTACCTGAACTCGAAATTTGGATGGTGAATATGTTTGAACAGTTTGACATAGAACCAGTTACATACGTTACACATATAAACCACCCACTCTCCAGTGGCTTGACAGATGATCTCGGTGATTCCTGAAACAAAACACACAGAAACAGGAAAACAAAACATATTAGGTGTACAATTATAGGAGGCAACGTCCCATTTCCAACAGAGAATGAGACTTTCTCTCCAGTGTATTTGTCTATGTGTCTAAGTACAATTGTCCAACTTTTTTGTGCAAACTCCCACCATCTAGTGGCAAAAGTGATAAAATACAAGTCCTTTATACAAGTGCTGTGGCCGCTAGATGGCCTTGACACAGAGCTTTCCTCTGAAAAACCTGACACTATCTAGCTAGTCCCCCACAGTCCTTGTACTTTGTGAAAAAAAATTCTATGAATTAACACTGAAGAAGAAAAGAAAAAACAGTCACTGTGATCCCTTTACCAATAAAACCGGGGGTCTGGCAAAGTTAGCGTTTTCCCCTTAGTGTCCACAGTGGTTATGAAGTATATCACGTCATCTTTTCCCGGTCAGCAAATAACAACTTTGTCTGAGTATATGCGTCTCCCGAAGCTCCAGTGCTGAAGGCACCCTGTGAAACATTCATACATGCCGTGAGACCATTCTGGTTTCCAAAAAGGCTTTGGTACCTTCAAATAGTCCCATACATCACTGGCATACCAATGTTCCCTGTTTTGTTCAATCTCTTGCATTATTTCTCTTGGAACATAAGGGAATTCCAGTCCATATTCCGTAGCCACCCGCTTGTTCAGCAGCCGCTATTAATTTAGAGAAATTAGCCTGAAGCCCAACTGTGGCATCCGGCAACTTAATTTTGAAAAATAATAGCGTCTGCTCGTCAGGAGCCAGTGCTACATGTGCATGATGTATTGCTAGAGTACAAGCCATAGATTATTTTCAAATAAAGTTGTATCTGGATCTCTTAGCAATGGTGTTGTGCTCCAGTTTCCATTTTTGTTATATTACACTACAAGCAATACACTACACTACAAGTGGCAAGCTTCTGTGGTATAAAAGCCGCTGGTCTGGGCCAGATATTTTACGTCAACACTTTAAAATAGCAATACCAATAGGATTACCATATGTGTCAAGTGCTATTTTTCCAGGAGAGATACAAAGGATAGAGAAACAGAGAGATTCCTAAGTATTTTCTCAAAAATTAAATTACCACAGAAAAAGATTTTACAATATTATTAACCAATACAATCACATCGATATGACAAGCTTCATTTTTATGAACCTACAACCTGAAGTGACAAGCTCACCAAAGTTGGTCCTGCCAGGAAATTTTGCCTGCTGAGGGCATGAAGTGTTCTGCCATTTTGTCTCATATATGATCTTGTATCTATTGTGTACACTTTGGACCCCGAGTTGCTGTTTACTGAGCTTATTACAAGTTGTGTTGAAAACTGTTAATAAGTATACCCATATTTTTCACAGACATAATTGGATATCATGAAATTTGCCTTAGCAGCATTGAATGCATTCTCTACATTCATCTGAATAGATGAAAGTAAGATAATCCATGCATTCCTGTATAAAAATAATTGGTGAGTGTCCCAAAGGTGCATTCCACTATCCCAAAGGCGCAGAGTTTGTAATTAAAAATATGTTTTAGCTGGCTCAGGCCTTTCTAGGAAAAGAGGTGCATTAGATGTTCATCTATCCCAAAGGCCTCATCTCCCACAAAGGCAAATAGATATGAAAGCTAATTTTGTCCTGTTTTATGGTTTATCTTTTAGAAGATTGATTTGGTTATTCTTTAAGCACTTGCCAAACATGGAGTAGTTGAAGATGTATGAATCACTGCTGCTTTTACCATAACATCTGACATCAATGTACATCTGTAGTCAGAAATATTTCCTGTATCTCTGTAGTCAGAAATATTTCTTGTAGCTTACACTACAAAGAAAAGAGACAAAATGGGGCTGGGGCAAGTCAAAGATTGCTCTACAGACACGTTAACCTTTTGAATTTCCTTTAATCATATCTGCATTTGCGGAAATAAGTTGGCAATATTTTTGAGGATTTATCACTAAAACTAAAGCTTCCAGATTCATGTTTTCTGATGTCATCAGAACAGAAAACAACTTTGACAAACATGACATTCTTGTTCTGGAGGATGATGAGGAGGAAGTAGGTGTAAAGTCTACTAATGTTGACACTGCAGAGCATTACACAAGTAGTCCAGCAGTGACATAAACCACTGATTTCTCTGTGGAGGCAGAAGTAGAGGAACCACGATCGGAATTCTCGTCGGAAAAAGCTCTGATGGCTTTCCCATCGGAATTCCGACGGAATTATATATATATATTTTCATTAGACAACACTGAAGAAATGACACTTTGCTACAATGTAAAGTAGTGAGTGTACAGCTTGTATAACAGTGTAAATGTTCTGTCCCTTCAAAATAACTCAACACACAGCCATTAATGTCTAAACTGCTGGCAATAAAAAGGAGTACACACCTAAGTAAAAATTTCCAAATTGGGCCCAATTAGCCATTTTCCCTTCCTGGTGTCATGTGACTCGTTAGTGTTAAAAGGTCTCAGGTGTGAATGGGGAGCAGATGTGTTAAATTTGGTGTTATCTTACTTTCTCATACTGGTCACTGGAAGTTCAACATGGCACCTCATGGCAAATAACTCTCTGAGGATCTGAAAAAAAGAATTGTTGCTCTTTATAAAGATGGCCTAGGCTATAGGAAGATTTCCAAGACCCTGAAACTGAGCTGCAGCACAGTGGCAGAGACCATACAGCATTTTAACAGGACAGGTTCCACTTAAAACAGGTTTCTCCATGGTCGACCAAAGAAGTTGAGTGCATGTGCTCAGCGTCATATCCAGAGGTTGTCTTTGGGAAATAGACGTATGAGTGCTGCCAGCATTGCTGCAGAGGTTGAAGAGGTGGGGGTTAGCCTGTCAGTGCTCAGACCATACACCGCACACTGCACCAAATTGGTCTGCGTGGCTGTTGTCCCAGAAGGAAGCCTCTTCTAAAGATGATTCTCAAAAAAGCCTGAAAACAGTTTGCTGAAGACAACCAGACTAAGCACATGTATATCTGGAACCATTGTAGAAACAAGGGGTTATTAAACTGCAAACGCAGGTGCTTACTCTGCGTTGGTACAGTTTTTACCCACAAGACTTTTGGAAGAAAAGGGGATTTGGACTATCTCGGTACTTATAATGGGCCAGTAAATACATAGGATAAAGAAGATAGTAACAAAAGATATTTAATAGAAAAACACATACATGAATAAAAAGTGTACAATGTACAGATCAATTCAATTATTATAAAATCAGCTTATAACCACTATTAAACGTATAAATATCACAACAGATGAATGCTGGGCTTGCCCGCAAACTTCGCGTTTGTCTAAACGTAGAGGGGTGGTTCCTTGACCGGTTTCGTGGTCTAACCGCTTCTTCAGGAGTAATGTCTGAAATGGATCATAAGTTTAAGTAGACAGCATAAACACAGCCGAATGAATTTTACATACAAACAATATATACATAATTACAAGATTAAGTGGACCAGCTCACCAATATCTGGAACCATGTCCTGTGGTCTATTGAGACCAAGATAAACGTATTTGGTTCAGATGGTGTCAAGCGTGTGTGGCAGCAACCAGGTGAGGAGTACAAAGACAAGTGTATCTTGCCTACAGTCAAGTATGGTGGTGGGAGTGTCATGGTCTGGGGCTGCCAGCACTGGGGAGCTATAGTTCATTGAGGGAATTATTTATGCCAACATGTACTGTGACATACTGAAGCAGAGCATGATCCCCTCCCTTCGGAGACTGGGCTGCAGGGCAGTATTCCAACATGATAACAACCCCAAACACATCTCCAAGACAACCACTGCCTTGCTAAAGAAGCTGAGGGTAAAGGTGATAGACTGGCCAAGCATGTCCCCAGACCTAAACCCTATTGGGCATCTGTGGGGCATCCTCAAACGGAAGGTGGAGGAGCGCAAGGTCTCTAACATCCACCAGCTCCGTGATGTCATCATGGAGGAGTGGAAGAGGACTCCAGTTGCAATCTGTGAAGCTCTGGTGAGCTCCATGCCCAAGAGGGTAAAAGCAGTGCTGGAAAATAATGGTGGCCGCATAAAATATTGACACTCTGGGCCCAATTTGGAAATTTTCACTTAGGGGTGTACTCACTTTTGTTGTCAGTGGTTTAGACATTGATGGCTGTGTGTTGAGTTATTTTGAGGGGACAACCCATTTACACTGTTGTTATACAAGCTGTACACTCACTACTTTACATTATACCAAAGTGTCATTTCTTCAGTGTTGTCACATAAAAAGATATAATAAAATATTTACAAAAAATGTGAGTGGTGTCCTCACTTTTGTTAGATACTGTATGTGTGACCAGGTGAAAGTTATGCTAGAAATCATAGAGCAGCTGCGTTCCATTGGAGAGATCATCAAACTCTCCAGCCTTCCAGAGACATATACTGCTCTTATTAACGCTTTAGAAACCAGACCCGTGCAGGAGCTGACATTAGAATGTGTCAAAGGGAAAATAATCAATATATATAACAGAAGGAAAAAAAATGCACTGTGATGACAAAGCTCTTAAGACGTACAAAGGCACAAAGCACAAAAAAGGTAGCAGAGCCTGTTTTCACTGTAAAAGGACCAGTCACTTAAAAAAGAACTGTTCTATCTGGAAAGCCAGGCAGCGTAAGCTAGAGCTTTCCACAAAAGAAATCGAAAAAGGAAACTGAAGACACATCATGGAGTGGCACCTTTAAAGTGACACAGAGCGTCAAGCCACGTGGCTGGAGCATAAAGTCAGGTGTGACAAGCCACATGACTAGCGATGAGACCTTCTTCACAAACATTAATTACAGTGCAAAAGACAAAGTTTTCCTAGCAAACAGGAAAAGCGTCAATACAGAAGGTAAAGGCCAGAGCTTCCTGAACTGCATTACAAAACAAGGAGGCAAGCAGAGTATCCTTGTTAAGAAAGTGCTTTATGTTCCAGAACTAGAAGACAGCCTTCTATTAGGCCCCTTTCACACTGGGGCGGTTTTCAGGCGGTACAGCGCTAAAAATAGCGCCTGTATACCGCCTGAAAAAAAACGGCCCCATTCACTCCAGTGTGAAAGCCAGAGGGCTTTCACACTGGAGCGGTGCGCTAGCAGGACCGCAACAAAAGTCCTGCTAGCAGCATCTTTGGAGCGGTGAAGGAGCGGTGTGTTCACTGCTCCTATACCGCTCCTTCCCATTGAAATCAATGGGAAACCGCGGGGATACCGCCCGCAAACCACCCCGCTAGCGGCCGCATACCGCGGGTAAAACGATGGTAAAGCAGCGCTAAATATAGCGCTGCTTTACCGTCGCCGCCCCGCACCGCCCCAGTGTGAAGCCAGTGAAGAGTCTTGTAAACAACAGTCTCACAGTTAGGTTCCAGGGTGATGAATGCACAATTCACAATAATAAGCAATTCCTTGCAAAAGGAAAACTGGATGATCACCTATTCAGGCTCATTACCACAGACCAGCAAGCCAATATAGTCTCTAATGACCTATACAGCAAATGTATTCACTTATGGCATAGGCAGCTGGGGCACAGAAGTCCAAAAGCTATACAGGACATTATAAAGAGAGGCTTATCAGAATATTTAACAATAGCGCCTTGCAAAGTGCTCATAAAATGCAAGTGCTGTATTGAAGCAAAAGCAACATGTGATCCCCTTCCACAGGCATCTCAAAGAAAAATGACCCACCTCCTGCAGCTCATACACAGTGACATATGCTGTCTAAGGAAAACTACCACATCTACTGACCTTCATTGATGATTATTCCAGGTACACAACTACTTATCTGATGAAACATAAGAATGAATCATCAGAGAAACTTCAGTTCATTGCCATGTCTAGTAACAAATTCCAACGCAAACCATGAATAATAAGCACAGACAATGGAGGAGAATACAAAAGCAAAGAAGTGGCCTCATACCAGAAGAGACAATCGCACCATACACTCCTGAACAAAATGGTGTAGCAGAAAGGAAAAATCGCATTCTTATAGAAATAGCCAGATGCATGTTATTGGATGCCAACCTCCCTTACAAGTACTGGGGAGAAGCAGTCATGACTGCAACCTACCTACAGAATAGACTACCCTATAGAGCCATTAAAAGTACTCCATTTGAAATGTGGCATGGATCAAAGCTTAGTACCTCAGAGTGTTTGGATGTAAAGCATATGCCTATATTCAAAGTGAGAATATAGGAGAACAGAGCAATAGAGGGCATTCTAGTAGGCTACAGTGAGCAAACAAAGGGTTACAGAATCCTACACCCAAAGACTGACAAAGTGACAATACGCTGTAGTGTTAATTTTGATGAGAGCCCATCACCAGAAACACTGATCCCTGAAAGCTGTGAAGTGAATATGCCAAGCAAACTAGGAAAAAAAAGAGGAGGAGTCAGAACAAGAGATGAAACTCACATTGCCTAAATCAAGTCCCCCACCAGATCCCGCGGAACTGCCTGAAGTCAGAAGATCCACTGGGACCACAAAGGGGATACCACCCCGAAAGCTGTCATACACTGTCAAAACACACAGCATACTTGAACCAACATCCTGGGAAGATGTGGAAAACTGCCAAAACATGAAGCCAATAAATGGAGAAAGGCAGCAGAAGAAGAATTAAAGTCACTTCAAGAGAATAAGACCTGGGTACTCACAGAGCTCCCTCCTAAACGCAAAACTATAGGAAGTAAGTGGACTTTCAAAGTAAAGTCAGACGCAGAAGGGCATATCCACAAATACAAAGCCAGACTAGTTGCCAAAGGGTTACTCCCAGAAATTCAGTGAAGATTGTGATGAAACATTTGCTCCCGTCGTAATACACTCCACCATCAGAGCGCTTCTTAGCGTTGGAGCTGGGAAGGGCATCCAAGTGAAACACCTAGACATTAAAACTGCTTTCCTATATAGAGACATTATGGTAGATCTCTACATGAAGCAACCACCAGGGTTTGAGCAAGGAGACAACCCCGTGTGTAAGCTTCAAAATCTATGGTCTTAAGCAACTCTGCAAGGATGTGGAATGAGAAAGTGAAGCAGAACTCTGTCTCTACTCCAAGAATCAAGAAGACAGATGAATATACATCCTTATCTATGTCGATGACATTGTAGCCGGTTTTGAACAAGAAGGGGATTACAATCAGATAGTTCACAAGCTGAAAGAAAATTTTGAAATCAAAGAGCTTGGGAACATTAGCTACTATCTGGGAATACAAATAGAGAGAGAAGGTGGAAGTTATCTTCTCAACCAATCTCAGAAAATCTATGAAATCTTGGAACAATTCCATATGCAAGATGCAAAGGAAGTGAAAACTCCTAAGGAACCAGGCTATCTAAAGAGCAATGAAGCAGAAATCTTGCCTTCCAACAATGACACGTATCACAGAGCAATCGGTAAGCTGCTATATGTTGCCACTGTGACAAGACCAGACATAGCCACAGCAGTGGGCATACTATGCAGGAAAGTTTCAGCTCCCTGTCAGCATGACTGGAACACAATAATAAGAGTGATGCAAGGAACAATTCAGATGAAGTTGCGGTTAACATCAAATCCAAAACTGGTCGGATATGTGGATGCTGATTGGGCCAGGGACTGCACAGACTGCTAATCCACAAGTGGATTAATCTTCCAGCATGGGGATGGAACTATAAGTTGGTCTAGTCAAAAGCAAGCAACTGTCGCTCTCTTCAAATGAAGCAGAGTACATTGGAGCAGCACACGCATGTCAAGAAGGAACATGGATTCTTCAACTTTTTGTGGACATTGGGCATTGGGATAGACATGTCAAAACCAATTCCAATTTTTTTAAGACAACCAGGAATGTATAAAACTTACGCAATCAGAAAGGGTCAATCCTAGGACCAAACACATCGACATCAAGTATCATCTACTGAGGGACAATCAAGATCAAGGTGTTATTGATATTCAATACTTCCCATCGGAGAAAATTACTTCTGATGCACTCACCAAGCCTTTGTTGAAGGAACATCATAGTTATAATAATAGAAAAATCTTGCGAGCTACCCAACATTCACTAAATGAAAATTGTGTAAGATTGTATAAAATATCAATGAACCAGACCAGCTGTTAACACTGATCACATCCCCATATACATGTGTAAATATAGTATTATCTTACAAAGTGTAGCGATATGTCATATACAAAAATGCATCTAATAAAATTCAATCAATGAAAACCATTAACACATACACGTGCATACATCAATATCATGCAAATAAAGTGCAACAAAGTCTATATAAATGTGCAGACCGAATCTCCCACAAGAGATTGATGAATGTCGTGATCACCAATATGAAAATAATGAACACGTCCAACCACCGCCAGATCACCTCACTCGTGCTCCCCCGATGGGAATAGGCTCACCTCTAGGAGTGCAACCCTCCAGCTAAGTAGGGTCAAGAAATGCCTGTGAGCCACCCCAGGACTCAATGAGATAATCTAAATCAGCTGGCTCCTATAATTCTCCTGTAGCCTCCTCCTCAGTATGTCAGCAACAGAGTTTATGCAGAGAAAAAAAATCCAATAGTGCTTGAATTGTTTTAAAACTTGCAAATAATTTATTAAAACATGCAGGGTACTCACATAGTATAGGTGCTTCACATAGTATAGGTGCTTCCAGCGCACCACACTGTAGCAAACACTAGTCTGTAACTGTGTAACACAAAGCCGCACACCCACTATTCCTAATCAGCTGCTAAAAACTCTTTAGAGTCCGAATGCCTTCACCGTCCTAGCCCCTCCCCTACAAGTGTCGACATAGGGTCATGTGTCTGCCTCAGGGGGATCTTTATTGGAGGGGATTGATACTATCTATTTATACTGAATCTGGCTCCATTTTATTGTGGTTCAAACCGGCGCCATTTTCCTGTGGTCTAAATCTATGCATAGCTGACATAAGGATCAACACAGCCGTGATTCTCATGAAATGGCTGATAGATCAGCTACTAAATAGGACAGTGATGGCAATGGACGTGCGCCCCTGAGACACCTAATACAGTATCTTTATACATTATAATACACAAAATCAATTGTAAATATATAACAAAAATATAATAAAATATAATATATAATAAAAAAAGGCATGTATCACTATTCTATAATGCAAAATAGGGAGGTAGGGGGTTTACTGCCACTTAAAATGCCTAACCACCCACTAATAAAATTATCAATTATGAGCCCTCAAAAAGTATATACTGTATAGTGTGCTACCAACACACTAATACCCCGCATCCCAATCAGCCTACCTAACCCTAAACCAGATAACTAAATTGGTACAAAGTATACAAAACCGCATAAAAGACTAACCCATATCCAATAAACAGAGGATGACCTGAAATAATTTACTAAACTACATCCCCCCCTGTAAGGGAATGCACCATAACTAAAAATCACTAAGAAAACATCCCAGGTCAAAATATTTATTTAACCCCCCGACACTAGTTATCCTAATTGGCGTTTCCACCATGATTCTCGTTTTCCTTACAAAACTACTTCCCCTCCAATAGCATTTAGGTGCCTCTATTCCCCAGAAGTCAGAACTGTAACCCTTTGGTGTCCTGATTGTGTTGGTTCCTAAAATGTACCGATAGGTGGTGCTTATCCAAACCCTTACTGATGTTTTTGACATGTTCTCTAATCCTATCTTTCAGATGTCTTTTTGTTCTACCAATATAATATAAATCACCGGGGACACAGTTGTGGAAGATCTTAATTCCCCCAAAAAGAGATCACTAGTCTCTCTTTTTGGGATATTAAGTCTCTTGTGTATAACCTGACTGCACCAGTATCAGCTTCCTACAGCTTCTATGTACCTGCGTACACAGTACACTGGCACCTGCAATGTATCTGCATCCGCAGCACTCTTGCATCCACAATGTGCCTGCATCCGCAGCAAACCAGCACCTTCTACTACTGCTGCCATCTGCTTCTCCTACCTACCTGCTAACGGAGAACATCACAGGCACTCCTACCTCACCATGCTCTCGTGGCCGCTGTTGCAACCTCCAGTGGTCCTTTACCCGGGTCTGTACGAGAGGCCTTCCTCTGCTCGTCAGGCTCTACTCGAAGGTACGTGACACTGTCACACCGACTCAGGATCAGGGCACCTCTCTCCCTGCATCCAGTCTCTCCCCTTGCCTCGTCTTGCCGTACCTTCTCCCAGAGGGCCTCTCAATCTTTTCCTCTCTTTTTCTCCCCACTGCATACTGGGGTTTGCAGCCCTACCCACATAGAAGGCTATGGCGCCGTTTGAGGATGGGGACTACATGTCCCAAGATGCTTAGCTTCTCTTGCAGCTTTGCAGCTCTGGCTCCTGATTGTCTCTCTCTCCCCCTGCCAATAGGAAAACAGGGGAGGGAGCAAGGTGGGTGGCTGCTTATGTGAGCCCCGCTCATACATAGCAATATTCAGTGGGGGAGGGGGGATTCCCTCACAGGTGCTGACAGGCACAGTCTCCCTTGTGCGAGCCTGTCAGTGTCTTTGCGGCAGCCAATGAGAGGTGTGGGGCCGTGGGTGGGCTGAGCAAGACCTGCTACACAATACTTAATTTTACACATATCATTTCTTTTTTTGTACTTTCCTTATGATGTAATAGGATCAGAAACAAGAGAGGTAAGCTTTAAAGTGGTTGTAAAGGCAAAAAGTTTTTTATCCTAATGCAATGCGCCATTGGCTCCCTCTGCTGTCAAAGTCAGTTAGCCAATCAGGAGAGAGAAGGGGTGGGGCCGAACCACGGCTCCATGTCTGAATGGATACACGAAGCTGCAGCTCAGCTCGGGTGCCCCCATAGAAAGCTGCTTGCTGTGGGGGCACTGAACAGAAGGGAGAGACCAGGAGCTCCAGCCAGGGACCCGAGAAGAGGAGGATCCAGGCTGCCCTGTGCAAAACCACTGCACGAAGCAGGTAAGTATAACATGTTTGTTATTTTAATAGAAAAAAATAGACTTTACAAACACCTTAAGCCTAACCTATTTAAATCAATGGTGTGAAAATTATTGAAACCAATTTTAGCAGTTTTCAATGCTAGGAACTGTTGAACAAAGGGCATAGAGAGCTGGGTAATTTGATGGGGGACATGCACCAATGCAAAAATTAATTGAAAAATACCAATTAGCAGGAGTCCCCTTTTTGTAGGACTTTGAAGGCAACATGGGAAAGAAAACAATCTCTTCAATTAGAAACTTGAGGAATGCCTTTAAGATGTATGTGGTGTTATGAAACACAATGATTCAGTGTCTGCCATTCAGAAATCTGCCATCACATATTTTGCATGGGTAATATATTTTTTTACAATTTACATTATTGTGTTGTTTAAATGCAGAAGAACCCAAATCTGACCTACTTAAACTAGAGAATTTTTTGTTAGGTATTTTTTTTTTTAACCATAGATTTTTTATTGAAGTTTACAGTTTACATAGAAAATAAACGAGGATATTGTAAACATCAGAAATATGCATACAAAAGGGTTATAATGAACAGCTGTACAAAATCATTATGGTATAGTTCGTCTATGAGCTACTCATAGGTGAAAGTTAAACGGCCTCACATGAGGCAAAGCCAGTCACCCCTTTCGGGTACACACTGTGACAAGGCTCAGTTGTAAATAGGTCAATAAAGAAGCTCCCAGTGGACCTTAATGAGGGTCCCTGGAGAAATGGTAATGTACCAAGGATGGGCAATATAACCAACATTATGCAAACTTTGATAATAGTGAAGTGAACCATCAAACATTGATATAACTGTGTTGCTATTAGGTACAAGCTGTGTCTTCTTCTAGGAACGGTTGCAGATGATAGAGATTCTGCTCAATAGGGTACCATTCCTATTTTTACTAATTCTAGCCACTGGATGCGCCAAGAATTTCAACAGTTTTTAGTCAGGAGTCACAAATGTGGAGAGGCATATTTAGAAGAGCTCCAGTTTTCCCAATGTCTTTGGAAAACTGAGGCTCTCCTTTCCTTGTATGCAAGTAACTTTTCCATAAGGTATTGATTATTGACTCTGGAGATTACCACATCAATCTGAGGAGGCGTAGGTGAGCGCCATTGTTTCGCTAGGGATATACGGGAGGCAAATAGGATGTTTACCACCAAACTCCTATGTAGGGGAGGAAATTGTTCAATTCCAATACTGAATAGTGCCAAAGCTGGTGTGAGTTGTACCTTGATATGAGTAATAATGGAGATCATAGATTCTACTTCTTTCCAGAAGTTTGCTATAACTCCACAACTCCATAATGTGTGAAGTAAACTGCCAGTAGAGTGACAATTTCTCCAACATAGTGAAGGTATGGACGGGTCCATTTTATGGAGCCGCAGGGGCGTAAGATACCATCTGTGGAGAATTTTTTGGGCATTATCCCAGTGATCTATGCAAGCTGAGGATTTGCTGTTGCTTTTTATTGCTGTATGCCATTGACTAAGCGAGAATTCAGTTTGAAGTTCCTTTTCCCATTTCAGCATATTGGGTAATTTAGCGTTTATATATAATGGATTTGCGAGCCTATAAAATAAGGAGATTCCCTTCTTTTGCCCCGAGTTTTTGTTGTGTTAGGTATTTTTTAATGCAACATAGGAAAATAAAAAGTATACTGCGCTGTGAAAAGGAAATACAAAGATAGCAGCCAGCACAGCTGTGGACAAAAAAGCAATGTATGTATATATGGAAAAGTGCTAATTGTATATATAAGTGAAATTATTAAACAAATAAATAATTGCATTTACACAATATATAAACACCTCTAAATAATAATACCGGTTATTCAAAACTGTTTTATTACTTCCACCATATGTGAATACAGTGATTCTCACTGTGTTGATGTTATGCCTACACCAATCAAAAGTATTAATAACAATCGTGAGTATAAACAGCTATTGAAAAGTCCAAAGCATAAAAGTGTGGTCCAAAAAACTGAACAGAAGTATTCAACCACCGGTGTGACCCTTTAGGATGCAAAGATAACCGAAAACCACCACCATTGATAGGAGCAGGCTTACCAGATATCACTGTCTTGAAGAGGCATATACCCCCCAAGTCGTGAAAGGCTTGTTGATCAATAAACCGGATGGGTACAGCTGGTCATGGATCCAAAACGGTTAATCAACATCAACGAACCAAGGCATCAATGGAATGCAGAAGGTGAATACCATAATTTCATGTAGAAGACAGAGGCTCGGTAGCCACGTGCCATGCGTAATATAATTTAAAAAACTTGCATAGCGTAATACCGTTTGGAAGTAGTATTTAATTGAAAATGTTAAAAATTAACACTCACATTTAGACGGTCATAAGTAGGCTTGTCGTATATGGGTACAGGTACACGAGCAATGTAGGTAGCATTGCTTGTGTACCTGTACCCATATACGATAAGCCTAATTATGACCGTCTAAATGCCGCAAGCTCTGTGAGTAGTATCACGGGTCCCACAGACTCGATGTTCGAGGGGATTCGCGCGATCGTCTCACAGAGTTGAAGAACGGGGAGATGCTAATGTAAACCAGCATCTCCCCGTTCTGCCTAGTGACACTGTCACTGATCATAGCTCCACACGTAGCCACGCCTCCTAGCAGATCGCTGCCATTACTAGTAAAAAAAAACGCAAAGGTGATCACATACCACCAAAAGAAAGGTTTTGTGGGAAAAAAAGGACGTCAGTTTTGTTTGGGAGCCACGTCGCACAACCGCGCAATTGTCAGTTAAAGCAACATAGTACCAAATCACAAAATGTGCTCTGGTCTTTGGCCAGCCAAATGGTCCGGGGCTTAAGTGGTTAAAGTCAATGGGACCCGAATGTCAAAAATAAAAAGTGCCCATTTTGAAGGCTTATATGCAAGTAATTGGGCATACAATGGTTATAGGGGTCCGGGTCCTGCTCTGGGGGACATGTATCAATACATTTTTGTGTGAAAAAAGTCATTTTTAAATGAGCAGTGATTTTTTGATTTTTAAAGTGAAAGCATAAAAATGAAAAATTCCTTCCAATATAGTGCCTGGGGGGTCCCCTTATGCCACGTACACACGAAGGGACAATCCCGCGGGATTATCCTCTGGACTCAAGTCCAGCGGACAATCCCCTCGTGTGTGGGCGTCGGCTGACTTTTTGGCGCCAAAGTCCGGCGGACCAAAGTTTTAAGTTTGGTTTTAAAATTATCCGCTGGACTTGGCAGTCCGGCGGACAATCCCGCCATTAGTAGGCTAGTCCGCCAGACTTTTTAAATGAACGGACTTGCCGCTCATCGGCAAGTCCGTTCATTTAGCACGTGACTTCAGGTTACGTAGCTAGCGTAGGCAGTAAATGCCGGCGCGCTAGCACCGTCACCTGGCATGGATTTAAAGGGAATCCCCATGCTGAAAAACGGCGTGGGCCCCCCCCCAAATCCATCTCAGACCCTTATCCGAGCACGCAGCCCGGCCGGCCAGGAAAGGGGTGGGGACGAACGAGCGCCCCCCCCCCCCCCTGAGCCGTAGCTGGGCCCCCCCACCCCTGGGCCCCCCCACCCCAAAGCACCTTGTCCCCATGTTGATGAGGACTAGGGCCTCTTCCCGACAACCCTGGCCGTTGGTTGTCGGGGACTGCGGGCGGGGGCTTATCGGAATCTGGGAGCCCCCTTTTATAAGGTGGGCACCCAGATCCCGGCCCCCCACCCTATGTGAATGAGTATGGGGTACGATGTACCCCTACCCATTCACCTAAGGTGTAAAATGTAAAGTAAAAAAACACACACACTTTTGAAAAAATATTTTATTGCACTGCTCCGGGGGTCTTCTTCTGTCTTGGGGGTCTTCTCGCCGGACTCCTCCGCTCTCTTCTGCTCTTTTACCTAGCTCTTTCACGAGCAGAGAAGTCCGGCTACCTTCTTCGTCGTCGCCGCCGTCGTCTGGGGGTCTCGATCCGCCTTCCGGGGGTCTTCCGGGGTCTCTTCTGTTCTTGCGGCGGTCGTCGTTTTCCGTGCCGCCGGCGCCTCTTCTTCTTCTTCTTCTTCTTCTTCTTCCGATGTTGACCCGTCGCTCTCTCTGGCCGGAATAGCAGAGCCGCGCTGTGCTGGGACTTATATAGGGACATGGGGACAGGGTCACATGCTCATGTCACATGGTGACCCCGCCCCCTGTGATTTCACAGTCCCAGCATCCTCCGGGACTTTGACATCACAAGGGGGCGGGGTCACCATGTGACATGAGCATGTGACCCTGTCCCCATGTCCCTATATAAGTCCCAGCACAGCGCGGCTCTGCCATTCCGGCCAGAGAGAGCGACGTGTCAACATCGGAAGAAGAAGAAGAAGAGGCGCCGGCGGCGCGGAAAACGACAACCGCCGCAAGAACAGAAGAGACCCCGGAAGACGGCGGCGACGACGAAGAAGGTAGCCGGACTTCTCCGCTCGTGAAAGAGCTAGGTAAAAGAGCAGAAGAGAGCGGAGGGGTCCGGCGAGAAGACCCCCAAGACGGAAGAAGACCCCCGGAGCAGTGCAATAAAATATTTTTTCAAAAGTGTGTGTGTTTTTTTACTTTACATTTTACACCTTAGGTGAATGGGTAGGGGTACATCGTACCCCATACTCATTCACATAGGGTGGGGGGCCGGGATCTGAGGGCCCCCTTATGAAAGGGGGCTCCCAGATTCCGATAAGCCCCCGCCCGCAGACCCCGACAACCAACGGCCAGGGTTGTCGGGAAGAGGCCCTTGTCCTCATCAACATGGGGACAAGGTGCTTTGGGGTGGGGGGGCCGCACGGCCCCCCTTTCCCCAGGGCACCCCCCATGTTGAGGGCACGCGGCCTGGTACGGCTCAGGAGGGGGGGCGCTCGTTCGTCCCCACCCCTTTCCTGGCCGGCCGGGCTGCGTGCTCGGATAAGGGTCTGAGATGGATTTGGGGGGGACCCCCACACCGTTTTTCGGCGTGGGGATTCCCTTTAAATCCATGCCAGGTGACGGAGCTAGCGCGCCGGCATTTACTGCCTACGCTAGCTACGTACCTGAAGTTACGTTCTAAATGAACGGACTGCTCCGTGTGTGGGCAAGTCCGTTCATTTTCAAAAGTCCCGCGGACTTTGTCCAGCGGATTTTCCGCCGGAGAAGTCCGGGCGTGTGTGGGCAAGTCCACACGCTCGGAAAGTCCGGCGAAGCCAGCTGGAAAGTCCGGCGGATTGTCCGCTGGACTAGGTCCGCCGGGAAAAGTCTGCACGTGTGTACGCGGCATTAGTCTACCTGTAAAGTGACAGATCTGTACCATGTCTAGAATCTGCTGCAGCAATAATTACATTTATAAAGCCAACAAAAATGACATTTTCCTGCAAGCTGCCTTTATTTTGCTCAGCAACAGCTGGGGAGCCAGTGTGTTTGATGAGGCCACAAAGTAGAGCACTGGGAACAAGATTAGAGATTTTTTGAATACATTCTGGTGTCACTTTGACTTTGGATAGAAGTAACGGTGCATGAAAATTGGTCTTTGGGTGTCGTGGTGCCTTCCCACTGTAACCCTATAGAGGTAATCTTGATGAAAGCAAGAATTGACCTTGACCTGTCAAACAGGTGCTGAAAAATTGGTCTTTGGGTGTTAATTGTGCCCATGAAGCCTATACCAAAAACATTCAGTGGTCTATTCTCATGACCCAGTATGTCAGTGGATCAGCTGGAAGGCTCTCCATCTCTGTTTTGGCCCTGAGGTAATTGTCCACCATGTGATGCAGACACTGCCAATGGGATGTGAAAGCTGAAAGCTGACAGCCCTGGGTGGCGAGGACTAAAAGAATTCCGAAATGCCTCACTTAGGCGGACACCTTCTCCAACGCTCCTCTCTTGACCAACAGAAGACTCATAACGACGCTTTCCACCACACTGTAACCTACTGGAGTCAGGAAAAACGTTCAATAAAATCCTCTTTAACATGTCCTTAAGAGATTTTATCTTCTGCACTCTCTGTGGGGACAGGATGAGTTCTGAGACCTTCCCCTTATAACGGTAGCCAAGGAGGGTTGCCAACCAGTAATCATCCTTCTCCTTTATGCCACGTATTCTTGGGTCCTTTCGCAGGCTTTGAAGCATGAGGTTGCCCATGCGCCTCAAATTTGCCGAGGCTTGAGAAGCAGACTCCTCAGGGTCACTCGGAATGACAGCATGTAGAACTTCCTCCTCCCAGCCACGTACTACTCCCAAGAGTCCTGGGGTTAGAAAGCCATCGCTTACAGATTGATGCATGTCTTCCTCTTCCTCAAAGCCTATGCAAGTGCCAGAATCCTCCTCCTCATCCTCCTCCCCTCTCTCCTCCTGTGTGTTCTGTGACATAGGAATGATGGTGTCTGGATAAAGTGGGCCTCCTCTTCCTCCTGCTGCTCTGCCTCCAGTGCCCTGTCCATAATGCCACACAGAGTCTGCTCCAGCAGGAACACAACAGGGATTGTGTCACTGATGCATGCACTGTCACGGCTCAGCATCCTTGTGACCTCCTCAAATGGTGACAATATAGTGCATGCACCCATAATGATCAGCCATTGGTGTGGGAAAAAAAAAGCCAAGGTGGCCTGAGCCTGTCTTCGTGCTGTACTGGCACAGATACTTGTTGATGGCCCTCTGCTGCATGTATAGCTGCTGAAGCATTTCCAAAGTTGAGTTCCACCTGGTATGCATGTCACAAATCAGACGGTTTATGGGCAGGTGGAATTCCCACTGAATTTCAGCCAACCGAGCTCTGGCTGTTTTAGTACATCTTGCAACCCTGGGTACGTACTTAGGAAATGCTGCACCACCAAATTGAGGACATGTGCCAGGCATGGCACATGTATCAACTTTCCCTGTCTAAGGGTGGACAGGAGGTTTGAGCCATTATCGGACACCACCATTCCTGGCTCCAGCTGGCATGGTGTGAACCACCTCTGGGCCTGTCCCTGCAGAGCTGCAAGAATCTCTGCTTCCGTGTGGTTCCTGTCCCCTGAACACACCAGCTAAAGCACTGCATAGACATGTGCAATTCGTTTTGTTTTTTTTCGTTTTTCGTTTTTTTTCGTTATATTCGTTCATTCGTTATCCTACGAATGAACGAATGATTCACTAAAAGTTTTAACGAATAACGAATCGTTCGAATCGAACGAATACGAAAATAACGAAAATCCGAAATAACCAAATTAGAAACAAGGAAACTACGAAAGAAGAAAATCAGAAAAAACGAAAACAGGAACAACGAAAATCAAAATGAACGAAAAAATTTGTACATTCGTAACTTTTTTTTTTTTGTTGAATTGGTAATTTTTCGTGTCCCTTACAATGGCGCTGCTTAACGTGCCTCGAATGGATTGAACGAAATAATTCGTACATTCGTAACTTTTTTTTTTTTTTTTCGATATGTAATTTTCCGTGTCTCTTACAATGGCGCTGCTTAACGTGCTTCGAATGGATTGAACGAAAAAATTCGTACATTCGTAACTTTTTTTTTCGATTCGTAATTTTCCGTGTTTCTTACAATGGCGCTGCTTAACGTGCTTCGAATGGATTGAACGAAAAAATTCGTACATTCGTAACTTTTTTATTTTTTTTTCGATTCGTAATTTCCCGTGTCTCTTACAATGGTGCTACTTAACGTGCTTCGAATGCATTGAATGAAAAAATTTGTACATTCGTAACTTTTTTTTTTCGATTCGTAATTTTCCGTGTCTCTTAAAATGTAATAATAGCATACACATTACATAAAATTATGAATTATGCTCCGATTACGAATCTACGAAAACAATGTTACGAAAGTACGAATAAATCAATCTAACGAAAGTACGAATGTAACAAAATCTACGAAAATGCGAATGCGTCCGAATTTTGAATAAACGAAAATTAAACTAACAGAAAAACAAATCAACGAAAAAATAACTCTTACGAAAATACGAATCGTTACGAATACGAACACCGACGACTTACGAATTTACGAATCGTTACGAATCAACGAAAACTAAAAAAACGAAAAGAAAATAAACTAATTTTTTTGTTGTGCACATGTCTAGCGCTGCATGGCACCTTTTAGCCTGGCTCTGGGAATAGCCCTTTGAACGCTTAGGGGGTTCCTGATGTTCATAGGACAATTCTGCAGAGGAGGGCATGGAAGTGGCGGAGGAGGAGGAGGGGGTAGAGCTCACAGGTCTGGCATCATCACCACCAGCTGTATGGAGACGTGGGGGGCACAACAAGTTGCAGCACCAAGCCCTGTCCTGCATCCTTTCGAGTTGCAAGCAGCGTTACCCAGTGTGCTGTGAACAAAATATATCGTCCCTGCTAGCAGGGCCATGTGTCAGCAGTAAGGTGGATTTTACGGCTGACTGACTTGCCCAACGATGCCAGAACATTCACTTCCACGTGAAGGTAGAGAGAAGGAACGGCCTTACGTGAAAAGTAGTAGTGACTGGGAACCCGCCAGTGTGGTACAATGCACACAAAATGATATGGCGTTAAGCTGGCAGTAACGCACGCAAAACTATATGATGTTAAACTGGCAGTAACGCAAGCAAAACAATATGGTGTTAAACTGGCAATAACGCACACAGAAGAAAATGGTGTTAAACTGGCAGTAATGGAGGGGGCGTGGCCAGCCGGCAAGGAAGATGGACGCTTAAAACGGAGATCCACTGTGAGGGGGATATACCAAAACGTTTAGGGACCGCAGGAGCCGGTGACACATCTTTTAAATAGCCCCACACAAGTCCGGATATGTGCCACAATAATGTCCCGCAAAAGAACGGGGGACCACAAGCCCCAAAAACTAACCACACTGCTATATCCTCCCGGAGCGCAGGCCAGTCAGACCCAAAATGGCGCCGACGGCATAGCGGCGCTTCAGGGACAGTATACAGGACTCCCTAATAGCCCTCCTGGCGAACTATCGCTCAGAGAAATCACAAGCTCTCCTAATCAAGACCCAGAGGGTGACCCCTTATTGAATAGCCCAGCCAAAGCTAAAATACGGATGGATGCATTGGCACCACGGCCGCCTCAGCCAGAAATTGAGACCCAGGCTTTTAACTCACTACATTCTAACCAGGCCTTACATTCCTCAATGGCGTCCTTCCCCACATCTGGTCAGCCTGTTATTGACACAACATTAAAAGAGATGCTGATATCATTGCATTCCTCACTAGTGAATGATTTATCTACCCGGTTTACTAAACTCACTGCAGATGTCAGCTCACTAGACAACAGAGTATCTGCTATTGAGAAGGGTATGATGGAATGCTCCTCCACAGTAAATGATATCATTGACTCCATTGATGAGGTAAAGGAGGAACAAGATTGGGTCAGGGCCAAATTGGCCGATTTGGAAGATCGCTCTAGACGTAACAACGTCAAGTTAAGGGGGGTCCCCGAAAATATAGCTACTCTGGAATTACCCAAATATGCCAAAGATCTCATACGCACAATTCTACCTGAAGCTACACCACGTGACATTATAATTGATAGAATCCACAGAATTGCGAAACCTTTGCACCTGGCTGCTTCAGTACCAAGAGATGTACTTATGAGGATTCACTTTTTTCATATTAAAGAAAAAATGATGTCAGAAGCCAGAATGAAGGGTCCTCTACCACGTCCGTTTGAGGGTGTTCAAATATTTCCTGACTTATCCAAATATACGCTTCAGCTGCGGAGAAATTTGAACCCCATAACTAAAAGGTATGCAAAACCATAAAATCCTTTACAAATGGCGCTACCCAGCCACGCTGATTGTCACCAAAAATGGAACCACGCATATCATTAATGACCTACACAAAGGACTGCGACTGCTGAAAGAATGGGGAATAATCCCGGATTTTCCCAAAGATGCAACTTCGCTCCTTCCAAAACGTACTCCTCCACCCTACCACTACAACCAAAGATCCCGGAATCACCAACCAATGGAAGTATCTGGCTCCTAAGATATCCACAAACTACTTCTATAACACCCCCTCCAGGAAATTTGTTCTGTTTTCCTTGCCTCTGGTATTAACTGTTCCACACTGCAGCGGTAAAAGCTGATTTTTTGCTTTTGTTTGTGTGTAACCGCCGCACTCTGTTTTCACTTTCATTAATCTATTTTTGAATAGCTGTTCTCTATATTTATAATTTCATTCCAGGTTTTCTAGCAATATACCTATATCCAGAACCCAGGACACCTGATACTGCCGAAAGGAGCTGACTTTACTGTCTATACCAAGACATATGTGCAAACTGTAAGTGTTTATATTTCCCGCAAGCCATCACTTGTTCACAACAGTAATTATGCCATTCACAATAGTATCCTTAAACACCAAAGGTCTCAACCACCCGGCAAAGAGACAATCTCTGTGGCGTAATGCTGAAAAGCTTGAAAGTGACATCATATGTGTCCAAGAGACACACCTAACTCCAACTTCAGCCACTCTTTGTCGTAGCAACAAATTTCCTCTTATTTTCTACTCTAATTTCTCTTCCAAGAAAAGAGGTGTACTTATAGCGGTCAAGAAAGACACTGACTTCCACCTCATAAAACAAATATGTGACCCCAATGGTCGTTTCCTTATTTTACTTTGTATGATTAATGGAACTAGATATACCTTTTTTTTTTTATTTTATTTATTCTTTATTAAATTTTTCACATATACAAGGTCAAAGATAAAAAAAAGCACCATACATAACAAGAAATGCATTCTTCATTACGTGACTTCCACTCAACTCTATACATTTTTATCTCACTATTATATACCATGCACTAGTGACTATACTTCCATTTTGCACCTAGAGGGTCGCTCAATAGGTCTCTCTTCCCTTTCCTCATAGTGTCCCTTTCCCACCCCCTTTTTAAACTGCAACCTCAGATGGATTCATTTTAGTTAGCCAAGGGTTCCACATTCTATTAAATTCTTTAACATTACCCCTCATTATATATACCGCCTTTTCTCTGTACAAATTCTCATTTATTATCCCAATCCAGTTGTCTACCGTAGGTGGTTCCTTTGATTGCCATTTACCTGCAATTAGTTTTCTCGCTTGGAGTAAACATCTCAGGACTGCCATAGTTTTACTTTTACTCTCTTCCTTTTCTTCTCTATATCCCAGTATACACTCTTTGGGTTCCAGCTCAAATTTAATTCCAAATATCCTACTTATACTGTTAGTCACTCCCTTCCAATAGTGAACCAATTTGGGGCACCTCCACAGCATGTGGATGAGGTCTCCTGTTTTTTGACATCTGGGACAGTTATCATCGGCCCTTCTGCCAAAACCAAACAGCCGCTTGGGGGTATAATATGCTCTATTGATCAACATCAGATGCGATATTCTCTGCAGGGGGGATACTGACACCTTTGACCCTTTCTCCAAGATTCTCTTCCACTGTATATCCATTATTAAGCCAACATCTTTTTCCCATTTTACTTTTACCTTTTCCAGTCTCCCCCTTGAATCTATTTCCTGTCCCAAATGTTCATATAATCCTGATATCAGCCCTTTAGTTGATCCTATCTGCAAAATCTTTTGGAAGAGTGGCATTCTTTGCCATATTAGTGGTTGTTTTGAGAATTGTGCCCCAAGAGCATGCTCCACTTGTAAATATGAGAAAATGGAGTTCTGTGATATATTAAACTCTCGTTTTAGATCCATAAATTTTTTCAGTGTATTACCTCTGTATAGATGACTCAATTTCCTAATCCCCTTTTTTTCCCAATCTCTAAATTTTGCCTATCAAATAGATCTCTTTAAGGTTTTGATTATTCCACAGGGGTGTTTGATCAATCATCCCTTTATAATGTAATCGTTTTTTAGCTGTTATCCAAACTTTTCCAACCATTTTTATGGTGGGATATTCATGACCAAATGAGCCTGCTCCTATCAACATTAGTTCCAAATTCGGGGTGCCTCCTCCCGGAACCCCACAACCCAGCAGCTGTTGAAGCTGAGCTGCCAGGAAGTAGCGTTCCGGGTGGGGCACCGCGAGGCCCCCCTCTTTCACTGGGAGCTGCAGAGTACCGAGAGGGATCCTAGCCTGACCCCCTTTCCAAATAAGTTCCCTAAAGAGGGTTTCGATTTTCCGGAACCATCTCCTGCATACCCACACCGGGGAGTTGTGTAGCACATACAGGAGCTGTGGCATCCAGATCATCTTTATAAGAGCACACCGACCCGCAACTGACAAAGGGAGGTGTTTCCAGACTGCTATCTTCTTTTTAAACCTAGTCAATAGCGGTACCAGATTGAGCTCCACAAATTGATTGGGATCCCTCGTCAGGACCACTCCAAGGTATTTCAAAGCATTAACCACCTCCAATTGGGGCATTCCTGATATTCTACATTCCGTATTTGTACTAATTGGGAGTAGTTCTGATTTCTTCCAATTTATCTCAAGTCCTGTAAACCTACCAAGTCCTCCACTATATTCATTGCTTTAGTTAGAGATCGATCCAGGTCCCCCAGGAACAATAAGACATCGTCTGCATATAAAGCAATTTTTTCCTCCCTCCCCCCCCTTCCTTTGGAACCCTATTATCTCAGTGCTGTTTCTAATAGCAATAGCTAGCGGTTCCATTGCGAGTGCGAACAGGAGAGGAGACAGGGGACACCCCTGTCTCGTCCCCCTCTCCAACTCGATTTCCTCTGAAAGTTCATTGTTAATTTTTAACCTGGCCTTTGGCTTATCATATAGCAATCTTATCCACCTGGTGAACAGGGGACCTACCCCAAACTTCTCCAGCACTCTCCATATGTATCCCCACTCCAAACTATCAAATGCTTTGGTTACATCGAGTGCCAACACCGCTCTTGGTCCCTCGTTCACCACCGGACTTTGTAGATTCAAAAAGGCTCTTCTTATGTTAATGCTTATGGACCTGTCAGCTATAAAACCTGTCTGGTCCGGATGAACCAGCCTTGCAATAACCTTGCTCAGCCGACTTTGGCCAAAATTTTTGTGTCAGAACACAGTAGGGAGATTGGTCTATAAGCCGAAGTATCTAAGGGGTCCTTCCCTTCTTTCTGTAGGATTATAATGGTAGCTTCTAACATTGAGGTAGGTAACCTTCTGTCAGGGACTTACCAGGCGTTTCCAGGCTTTCCGTGCGCACACTGGTGCGTGGCGGGTGCGCGCGCGTGCACATTAGCGTGCGCGTGCACGTTAGCGAGCGCGACGGCGAGCGCGTGCATGTGCGCATGCGCGAGAGCGCAATTGGAGCCAAAACGGGCTTTAAAAGCCCAGCAGTGACACTCAGCCAGTGCTGTGTTGTCTTAAGCTTCCTGCTTTGTCAGCCATCTGAAAATCTGATCTGAACGTGTGAACCTGTGATCTTCCGTTAACGACCCGGCTCTGTTTGGACTAATCTGCCTTCTCCTATCCGACCCGGCCTGCCTGACCTTGTCTGCATTTGCTTTTGGTTACCGACTCCTGCCTGCCTACCGACTCTGCCATTGCCTGCTCCTATCATCTGATTGATCTGCTGTTGCCAACCGGACTGTTTGACCTTGCCCTGCCGATTCCCGTTTGTCTGATCCGCCTGCTGCCTGATTCTATTGTATCCTGCTTCACCACCTACAACTGCAGACTTACACCCTGCCATCTGCATAAGGGCACTACTGGAGGACCTCCCTGTTGATCCAACACCTTCCTCTACCAACCAGGCACTCCTACCCCACTGTGCTCACGTGACCACTGTCCCCATCTCCAGTGGCACGTGAACCAGCGCTGTATGAGAGGTCTCCTCCTACAAGTCAGGCTCAATGTCCAGGTACGTAACAGTACAACACAGCCATGACTGAGCCTGCAGGAGAGACCCCTCCCATGACAGATATCTGCTCACACCTGTCAGCCCTCACCCAAGCCGTAAAATCATTACAAGACGGTTATACCAGATTGGAGGGTCAAGCCCAGAACATCATTAACCCTGTACACGTGGCTCCTGGTTCCGTTACCGCACCTGCTCAGGCTGCTTCCTCTCCTTCTGTCGTCATGCTTCCACCTGAACCAAGGGTCCCCATACCTGAGAGGTTTTCAGGGGACCGAACTAAATTCCGGGCTTTCCGCAGCGCTTGTCAACTTTATTTCGCCCTGCAACCCCGGACTTTCTCACTTGAAGCCACTAAAGTGGGGTTTGTGATCTCCCTGCTGTTAGGAGAACCACAGATCTGGGCACACTGACTTCTCGAAGAGGACTCTATTTTGATTCAGTCACCAACGGCCTTCTTTGAAGCTATGTCCCAGCTTTATGAAGACCCTGAACGGGTAGCCACAGCAGAAGCCACCTTAACTACGCTCCAGCAGGGTCGCCGGGCGGCCGAGGATTACATCTCAGATTTTAGACGCTGGAGTGCAGACACTCAATGGAATGATGCAGCTCTACGGCATCAGTTCCGCATGGGCCTATCAGAAGGACTGAAAGATGAACTGGCCCGGGTAGGCATACCTGATACTCTTGAGGCTTTAATCACCCTAACAATCCAGATTGATCGCCGTCTTCGGGTACGTCGCACTGAACGGTCCTTCCAACATAATCGCCCTACTTGGGTGACTGCTAAAGCTCCAATTCCTGCTGCCCGCTACCTACCTCCACCTAACTTCCAACCGACCCGCCCTGCACCTGACACCTCCGAGCCGATGCAGTTGGGACTGATTCAACCCACCTTAACCCCAGAAGAGCGCACGCGTCGCCACCAACTGAACCTCTGCCTGTACTGTGGAGCAACAGGACACTACATGCGCAACTGCCCAGTCAAGATGCGTAAGTGCTCTTTCTCTGTTCCTGCCAGTCTTTCAGCACTTTCTGCTAACACAACCCACATTGCTCTTCCTCTCTCATTACAGCTCCAAGGAAGGACAATTCCAGTTAAAGCAATTATTGATTCTGGAGCATGCAGTTGCTTCATTGACTCTGCCTTCGCCAGCCAACACAACATTCCCTTACAGAATAAGACCCACCGACTTTCAGTCTTCTTGGCCGATGGCTCCCGCATCAGCTCCGGGCAGGTGACCCAAGAGACTTTTCACTTACCTGCCATCACTTCCTCCCAGCATAAGGAGCTTCTGACCCTTGATGTTATCTCTTCCCCGTTGTTCCCAATCATTCTGGGCATTCCCTGGCTTCAGGCCCATAATCCCTCCATCAATTGGACTACCAGAGAGATCAGGTTCTTGTCCCCCTACTGCCAAGAACACTGTCAACACGAGTCTACTCAATCATCTGTCACCTTATTTTGCATGGACATTGATCAGAACCTACGCCAATCAGTACCCGAACCGTATCATGGGTTCCTCGATGTTTTCAGTAAAAAGGGAGCAGACTCTCTTCCACCCCATCGGGCATATGACTGCCCAATTGAACTTTTACCCGGGGCTGAAATTCCCTTTGGGCGCATTTTTCCCTTATCAGAAAAAGAACAGGAAGCATTAAAGGTTTACATCAACGAAAACCTGGAAAAAGGATTCATTCGCCCATCTACCTCTCCAGCTGGTGCTGGAATATTTTTCGTGACTAAGAAGGATCAGACTCTCGTGTGTGGATTACCGGGAATTGAATAAAATCACGGTCAAGAACCGTTACCCGTTGCCCTTAATACCCGAATTATTCCAAAAACTAAGGTCTGCTACTATTTTTACGAAACTCGATCTAAGAGGGGCATACAATCTGGTCCGCATCCGGGCTGGGCATGAGTGGAAGACGGCGTTCCGAACACGGTTCGGGCATTATGAATATTTGGTCATGCCCTTTGGTCTATGTAACGCACCTGCCACTTTTCAACATCTCATTAACGATGTATTCAGAGACTTCTTAGATGTTTTTGTAATTGTTTATTTGGATGATATTTTGTTTTTTTCTGAATCCCTCAGCCAGCACCGGGAACACGTCTGCAGAGTCGTTGACCGTCTTCGCTTACATGGATTGTACGCAAAAGCAGAAAAGTGTGAGTTCGAGCAACAAGAGATTCAGTTTTTGGGTTTGATAATCTCCGAAACCGGTATCAAGATGGATCCCCAAAAGGTGTCTGCTGTTTTAGACTGGCCTGCACCCGTAGATAAGTAAGGTGTACAACGTTTCATTGGTTTCGCAAACTTTTACAGGAAATTTATCAAGGGATTCTCTGCCATCATTGCACCTATTACACGATTGACCCAACAACACGTCAGGTTTCATTGGAGTACAGAGGCTCAAGAGGAATTTGAGAGACTTAAGAAACTCTTTACATCAGCTCCAATTCTCAGTCATCCTAACCCATCCTTGCCCTTTTTATTAGAAGTTGACGCATCCGAAGTAGCGGTGGGAGCGGTCATTTCTCAAAGACAGGGTAAGGAGGATTTGATACACTCTGTAGGATTTTTCTCTCGAAAGTTATCTCCAGCTGAGAGAAATTACGATGTGGGAGATCGGGAACTTCTTGCCATCAAGACCGCTTTGGAAGAGTGGAGGTATCTGTTAGAGGGCGCGGCCCACCCGGTATTAATATATACCGACCATAAGAATTTAGAATACCTGAGATCTGCCAAACGCTTGAGACCCCGACAGGCTCGCTGGGCCTTGTTTTTCACCCGCTTCTGTTTCCACATCACTTATCGGCCGGGATCAAAGAACGTCAAACCAGACGCACTGTCACGCATGCATGACAACCCAAAGGACTCACCTGCTCCTGACACAATTCTGCCCACAAACAGCTTCTTACTCTTACAAACAGATCTCTTATCCCTAATCAAAGAAGCTTCTACCCACTCTCCAAGGCCTTCAGGAACCACCTTGACATCACGAGATGGCTTGTTATAGAAGGGAAGTCAAATCTTTGTCCCTGAAAGTATCCGAGTTAAGGTACTGACACTACTTCATGATCATCCCTTAGCAGGACATTTTGGGGTACGGAAAACTCTTGAACTTGTACAACGTACATTCTGGTGGCCCAACTTAAAAGAGTTTTGTGGGAGATACGTCAGTTCCTGCCCCGTCTGCATACGGAACAAGACTTCAAGGAACCGAGCCTGGGGCCTGCTTAAACCCTTACCTGTACCGGACAGACCTTGGAAAATGATTTCTATGGACTTTATAGTCGAATTACCTCGCTCTGAGGGGTGCACAGCCATTTTCGTGGTTGTGGATCGCCTATCTAAAATGGCCCATTTCGTGCCCTTGAAGGGAACCCCATCTGCCGCGGAGACGGCCCGTGTGTTTATCAAGGAGATCATCAGACTACACAAAGTACCTGCAAACATAGTCTCCGACAGAGGGGTGCAATTTACCTCACGCTTCTGGAAAGCACTTTGTAAAATCTTGAAGATCGAGCTCGCTCTCTCCTCAGCCTATCACCCGCAAACTAATGGGCAGACAGAGAGAACCAAGCAAACCCTCGAACAATATATCAGATGTTTTACTTCTTTTTCACAGGACAATTGGGTTTCCCTGCTGCCTCTAGCGGAATTCGCATATAATAATACCAGTCACTCGGCCACTAACCAATCCCCCTTCTTTGCCAATTATGGTTTCCACTTAACCTTTTTACCAGATTTTGTTTCAGAATCCCCAGTTCCGGCAGTTCAGGAGACGGTGGAGTTCCTCAAACGCAACAACCAGGTACTACAAGAAGCTGTGTCCAAGGCCCAGGCAGATAGCAAGAGAAACTTCGAGCAAGGAAGAAGGGGGGAGCTGGTTCTGCAACCTGGAGATCAGGTATGGCTGTCTACAGACAACATTAAGTTGATTTGTCCTTCTAAGAAGCTTGCACCTAAATTTATGGGACCTTTTCCTGTTAAGAAAAAGATTAACCACCTGAGACCCAGGCCAATTCTGACATTTCTCTCCTACATGTAAAATTCCAATTTTTTTTGCTAGAAAATTACATAGAACCCCCAAACATTATATATGTTTTTTTAGCAAAGACCCTAAAGAATACAATGGCGGTCGTTGCAACTTTTTATCTCGCACGGTATTTGCGCAGCAATTTTTCGAACGCGTTTTTTTCAGAAAAAAAACAGTTTCCTGCTTTAAAAAAAAAACAAAACAGTAAAGTTAGCCCAATTTTTTTGCATAATGTGAAAGATGAAGATACGCCGAGTAAATAGATACCCAACATGTCACGCTTCAAAATTGCATGCGCTTGTGGAATGGCGCCAAACTTTGGTATTTAAAAATCCCCATAGTCGACGCTTTAACATTTTTTACTGGTTACATATTTTGAGTTACAGAGGAGGTCTAGGGCTAGAATTATTGCTCTCGCTCTAACGTTCGCGGCGATACCTCACATGTGTGGTTTGAACACCGTTTTCATATGTGGGCGGGACTTACGTATGCGTTCGCTTCTGCGTACGAGCTCGCGGGGACAGGGCGCTTTAAATTTTTTTTTTCTTCTTTTTATTGTTCATTTTATTTTATTTTTTTAGTTCAACAACTTTAAAAAAAAAAAAAAAAAATATTTGATTACTTTTATTCCTATTACAAGGAATGTAAACATCCCTTGTAATAGGAATATGACACGATCGGACCTATTTACAGTGAGATATGGGGTCAATAAGACCCCACATCTCACCTCTAGGCTGGGAAGCCTAAAATCAAAAAAAAAAAAAAAAAACGATCACCGCTTCCCAGCGGAGGCGGCGCCGTTTTTTGAATGCAGAGGCCGGGCGTGACGTCATAACATCGCACCCGGCCTCCGAACGATCATAGAGACTCCGGCGACCATCTGGTCCGCCGGAAATCTCTATGTGCATCATCCGGTGCCGGCGGATCCCGAGTCCGACTCACCGATGGAAGCGGTGAGTCGGTAGAAGCACCGGAGGGCGGCGGGAGGGGGGGGGCGTCCCCTCCCGCCGCCCGTAAGAACGATCAAGCGGCGGAACAGCCGCTATGATCGTTCTTATGGTGCAGGGAATCGCCGGCTGAAACCGGCAATATCTGAATGATGTCTGTAGCTACAGGCATCATTCAGATATACCCCTGAGACCAAAAAGACGTCATATGACGTATACTGGGTCTCAGGTGGTTAACGAAGTGGCCTATGAACTGTCTTTGCCTGACTCTCTTAAAGTTCACCCAGTATTTCCCGTGTCTTTGTTAAAACCTGCTGTGCCTAATCCCTTCCCTGACAGAGGAACCGGCCTGCCTGAACCTGTTTTGGTGGATGGTAACCAGGAATATGAGGTGGAGGCAATCCTCAATTGTAGAAGAAGACACGGGCAAGTACAATTTTTGGTCAAATGGAAAGGGTACGGTCCAGAAAGCAATTCCTGGGAACCGGACAGTAATATACATGCTAAACGATTAGTTCGTACCTACCTGGCTTCCCACCCTGAGAAGGCAAGTCGCCTGGGCATCCGGAGGCTGCCCCTTGTGGGGGGGCAATGTCAGGGACTTACCAGGCGTTTCCAGGCTTTCCGCGCGCACACTGGTGCGCGGCGGGCGCGCATGTGCATGTGCGCATGTGCGAGAGCGCAATTGGCGCCAAAACGGGCTTTAAAAGCCCAGCAGTGACACTCAGCCAGTGCTGTGTTGTCTTAAGCTTCCTGCTTTGTCAGCCATCTGAAAATCTGATCTGAACGTGTGAACCTGTGATCTTCCGTTACCGACCCGGCTCTGTTTGGACTAATCTGCCTTCTCCTATCCGACCCGGCCTGCCTGACCTTGTCTGCATTTGCTTTTGGTTACCGACTCCTGCCTGCCTACCGACTCTGCCATTGCCTGCTCCTATCATCTGATTGATCTGCTGTTGCCAACCGGACTGTTTGACCTTGCCCTGCCGATTCCCGTTTGTCTGATCCGCCTGCTGCCTGGTTCTATTGTATCCTACTTCACCACCTACAACTGCAGACTTACACCCTGCCATCTGCATACGGGCACTACTGGAGGACCTCCCTGTTGATCCAACACCTTCCTCTACCAACCAGGCACTCCTACCCCACTGTGCTCACGTGACCACTGTCCCCATCTCCAGTGGCACGTGAACCAGCGCTGTATGAGAGGTCTCCTCCTACAAGTCAGGCTCAACGTCCAGGTACGTAACACCTTCCTTCTTTATTGGCCTCCTCCAGTGTATTTAGCAGTGCAGGGAGCAAGATCTCTCCATAATTTTTGTATATCTCGACAGGCAGTCCATCAAGGCCCGGTGATTTTTGATTTGCCATACTATTTACTGCCTGCTGAAGCTCTGCCAAAGTCACTAGAGCCTCCAATTCCTCCCTCTCCTCTTGAGTCACTAAGGGAATCTCCACCTCCCGCAGAAAATCCTCCATTGCACCCTCCATCCCAACCTTCTGTGCTGTATATAATTTTTCATAGAAACTCCTAAACGCCTGGACTATCCCTGTGGGGTTGGTTACAATCTCTCCACCCTCGGTTCTAATGGCCTGAACAACCGAGGTTGGGGAGTTTATTTTAACTATTTGTGCTAACATCCTTCCTACACTTTCCCCTTCTGCAAACGCGGATTGTCGTTGGAGGAGCCTTCTAGTCTCAACTTTTTCCAAAATAACTAGTTTATAGTTCCTTTGCCTATCGAGCCAGATTTTTTTGTTCTCCACTGATGGATCTATTATAAAATGGTTTTCGGCTTCCAACATTTCTCTCTGTGCTTCTTCCTCCACTACTCTGGATTTATTATTAAACTTGGCCACTTGCTGTATCAGGATTCCTCTCAAAAATGCTTTCATTGTGTCCCATATTATACTAGGTGATGCTGATTCTTTATTAATTACTAAAAATTCCTTTATTTTAGGCAGGATCTCATCTGGTTCTTTGATCAACTCTAACCACCCTGAATTTATCCTCCACTCCCCCGTGCTCTTTTTCCCCCCACTTTCATTGTCATTACTATTGGGGAATGATCTGATATGCCCCTTGGGCAATATTCCATTTTTTCCACCCTCGGTGTCGCTGCCACACTCCCCAGGACAAAATCTATCCTGGAGAGTGTGGAATGCGTAGCCGAGCAGCATGAATACTGCTGCACTTCAGGGTTACGAACCCTCCATATATCCACCAATCCCAATTCCTCTACAAACTGACCCAGTTTACTTCTCTCCACAATATCGGGGGTAATCTTTATAGGAAACCTGTCTAGTTTATTGTTCAAAACCTCATTGAAATCCCCCATTACCAATACTGGGGTTTCCCCTTTATCCTGTAAAAATTCATTCAATTTGAGCAGCACATCTATTTGAAATGGCGGGGGAATATAAACATTGGCAATCACATATGCTCCATTTTCGATCGTACAATACAAAAAAACATATCTCCCATTTTCATCAATATCAATCTGTCTGCAGGAGAAATTTACTCCAGATTTTACCAGGATACTAACCCCCCTGCTATATGTAGAATATACTGAATGATATTGAAATTGATATTTCTTATTCTGCAAGGCCCGGGCAGTATGCTTAGTTAAGTGTGTCTCCTGCAGACAGATCAATTCTACCCCTCTCCCCTCCATTACAGCAAACACAGCTGCTTTCTTGGCCGGTGTCCCCAGTCCCCTAACATTCCACGTTCCTATATTAACCACTATCATTTAGTCTTATATATAGCTGCAATGGCACCAGAAAACCTGAAGTATACCCCTATTTAGAGCCACCCTCACAACTATTATCATTTCCACCCTTAATCCTCCAATACTACCCTTTTCCCCCCTTATCTTTACCAACCAATCCTTATCAATACGTGATCTCACCCTCATATTATCAAACCAATTTATCTGATAGTGAAGAAAACAACAAAAAAAAAAAGGAGGAAAAAGAAGGGAGGAGCAAAGCTATACAGATCCTCCCTCCCCAACAGACTCCTCCGTTCATGCACCCTATTCCATAAAGATTCTCTTTCTTAGTTCTTAGTGAGGTTTGTGTCACTCCTTTATTTAATGTGTTTGTATTCTGTGTTGTGCACCTCTCTTTAAATTTAAAGCTAATTATTTTTATCCTATCTTCCTTCTTCCCCCCCCACCTCCCTTTCCCTCCCCTCCCCCTGCCCCCCTTTTTTTTCCACCTATCTAGGTGTTCCCCTAGGGGGCCACCAGTGACCAATTTCCATTTTAACATTTTCACTCTTTCCCTTCCACACATATCCATTACTCACTCACTGTGTATCCTCTGTGTATCCTCCCCCCCTCCACTCCCCACAAAAACACCCCCATATTTTTGTATATTAAATCCTAAACATTTCTCCCCCCTCCATCCTCAAATAGTTGCAAGTCTCTCTTTATTTACTTCCAGCCACCTCTTCACTGCTTCTGAGGAGTTGAAGATCTGCGACTCCCCCCATGCTGTTACCCGTAATCTTGCTGGGTACATAAGGGCATAGGGTATTTTAACCCTCTGTAGATCACACTTAACCTGTATGAATTCTGATCTCTGTCTCTGAAGCTCTGGAGAAAAGTCAGAATAGAACGAGATTCTAATTCCATTGAAAAGAACATTTCCTACTTCTCTTGCTCTCCTCAATAGCGACACCTTATCTTTATAATTAAGAAATTTAAACAGTAGTGGCCTAGGGAACTTCGCAGTTGGGGAGACTCTGAAAGGGATTCTATGGGCTCTTTCAATGGCAAATGCTGCTGAGAAGAACTCTTTACCAAAAACTTCAATTAGCCATTTCTCCATGAATTCCACAGGGTTCAGGCCCTCAACTTTCTCTGGGAGACCCACCATTCTTACATTGTCTCTACGGAGCCTATTCTCCATTTCTTACAATTATAAGGTATGTCTTAATATTTGTTCTTTCATGTTTTTTACATCCACCCTTAAGGGAGAAGTATCATCTTCTAATTGGTTAATTCTCCCTTCCAGCTCTGATGTCCTTTGCCCGATTCTTTCCAATTCCTGCTTAACTACAGTCATATCTTCTTTCACTCCTCTTATCTCATCACATAATTCTTTAATTGAACCATTGCAAATGTTGAACTAGATATACTTTACTTAATATATATGCTCCCAACTCGCGTCAGGCAAATTTTGTCAAGAAGACTCTGTCCAAAGCTAAGGATTTACAACAAGGTCATCTCCTTGTATGCAGAGACTTTAACTTGGTTGCAGATATTTCTATGGACACTACTTCAGCTGCAAAAAGAAGGCCCTCTTCCTTGGGGCAACTCCTGACATCGTTTGATCTCTACGATGTCTGGAGGTGCCACCATGGATTAGAGACTATACTTATTTTTCTCCGCAACGCAAGTCGTATTCCAGAATTGACATGTTTGTTGTTGATAAATTGTTATTGCAAAATGTAAATGCTTCTGCTATCCACACCATGACATGGTCGGACCACAACACAATTTTTTTGTAATCATTAATGACACTTCTCCTCAGCGGAACTCTTTTCTCTGGCGAGCCAACAATTTCATTTTACAACATACTGCATAATCCAAAGATATCTCTAGACATTTTGAATTGAACGCTGAATCAGTGGGGGACCCTGCCATGGTGTGGAACGCGCATAAAGCGGTCATGAGAGGTATTATTATGAAATTGAGTTCGGTTCACAAAAAAAAAAAAGGACACAACAAATAGACTCCCTTACTTCCCAAATTGCTCAACTGGAGGCCGAACACAAGTCCAACGCACGTCCCACTACACTAGCACACCTGATGTCGCTTAGACAGGAACTTAGGTCACTTCTTCTCCACACATACGAGCATATGCAACGCAAATTTAAAGCCACCTCTTATTCCACATCCAATAAGGCCGAAAAAAGATTGGCACAACGTATTAAAGGTGCTAGAATCAAATCTAAAATTCCCCACCTATTCCACCCACACTCGAAAGAGTAGTTATCTAATTCCCAAGACATAGCGAATGCTTTTAGCGACTATTATAGCGACCTCTACAATCTTAAGAATGACCCTGCAACTCACCAACCATCCCCTGAGGAAATTGATGATTTTCTCAATCAAATTAACCTACCTACTCTGACAGAATCACAATTAACTTACTTAAATGCTCCTCTTTCTGCACCAGAACTTTTGGCTACCATTTCATCACTGCCTCGTAACAAAGCCCCAGGCCTGGATGGCCTCACAGGGGAATACTTCAAACAATTCTCTACTTATTTGATTCCGCACTTGATGAAATTTCTCAATCAGGCTGCATCCTCTTCCAAATTCCCTGCAGAAACGCTAAACGCACTCATTATCACTCTCCCGAAACCTGAAAAAGATCCGACTACCCCCCAAAATTTCCGACCAATCTCCTTACTTAACCTTGATTTAAAAATATACGCCAAAACTATTGATAGGCGATTAATGATGATTATGCCGGATCTGATCCACAAAGACCAAACAGGATTCATTAAGGGAAGACAGGCCTCCGACGCAACGCGACGCATGATTGATTTAGTTCATTGCGTAGGCTCTGATGGAACGCCTTCTCTGCTTCTCTCTTTGGATGCAGAGAAGGCGTTTGATCGGGTGCACTGTACTTTTTTGCAAAAAGTACTTACAAAGTTTGGGTTTAAAAATAATATCTATAACGCTATCATGGCACAATGCACACAAAATTATATGGCGTTAAGCTGGCAGTAACGCACGCAAAACTATATGATGTTAAACTGGCAGTAACGCAAGCAAAATGATATGGTGTTAAACTGGCAGTAACGCACACAGAAGTAAATGGTGTTAAACTGGCAGTAACGGAGGGGGCTGGGCCAGCCGGCAAGGAAGATGGACGCTTAAAACGGAGATCCACTGTGAGGGGGATATACCAAAACGTTTAGGGACCGCAGGAGCCGGTGACACATCTTTTAAATAGCCCCACACAAGTCCGGACATGTGCCACAATAATGTCCCGCAAAAGAACGGGGGACCACAAGCCCCAAAAACTAACCACACTGCTATATCCTCCCGGAGCGCAGGCCAGTCAGACCCAAAATGGCGCCGACGACATAGCGGCGCTTCAGAGACAGTATACAGGACTCCCTAATAGCCCTCCTGGCGAACTATCGCTCAGAGAAATCACAAGTTCTCCTAATCAAGACCCAGAGGGTGACCCCTTAATGAATAGCCCAGCCAAAGCTAAAATACGGATGGATGCATTGGCACCACGGCCGCCTCAGCCAGAAATTGAGACCCAGGCTTTTAACTCACTACATTCTAACCAGGCCTTACATTCCTCAATGGCTTCCTTCCCCACATCTGGTCAGCCTGTTATTGACACAACATTAAAAGAGATGCTGATATCATTGCATTCCTCACTAGTGAATGATTTATCTAACCGGTTTACTAAACTCACTGTAAAATCCTTTACAAATGGCGCTACCCAGCCACGCTGATTGTCACCAAAAATGGAACCACGCATATCATTAATGACCTACACAAAGGACTGCGACTGCTGAAAGAATGGGGAATAATTCCGGATTTTCCCAAAGATGCAACTTCGCTCCTTCCAAAACGTACTCCTCCACCCTACCACTACAACCAAAGATCCCGGAATCACCAACCAATGGAAGTATCTGGCTCCTAAGATATCCACAAACTACTTCTATAACACCCCCTCCAGGAAATTTGTTCTGTTTTCCTTCCTTTTCCACTATACACCTGCCCAGCTGCTCAAGTCTTCTCAGCCAATATGCTCTCCCACCCATTTCAAATTTCGAACGGTACCCGTCAGGGTTGCCCATTGTCACCCTTGATCTTCGACCTAACTATAGAACCTTTAGCTGAACACATACATACAAACTAAAAAATTTCAGGTATAACTATTGGCAACACTACTACTACACGATGTGATTCTAATATTATCAAATCCTACCTCCTCACTAGCAGCAGCCCGCAACACTTTAGAATGGTTTGGACGTGTCTCCTACTACAAACTAAATGTCACCAAATCGCATATACTAGATCTTAAATTGAATTCCACCACTAAATTACTATTACAAGCCCAATACCCCTTCACATGGTCTGAACACTGCATTTCTTACCTAGGTATCCAACTCACCAGATCCACTAAACTTCTCTTTACATCCAATTTCAAGCCTCTTTTAGAGAAATTACGTACTGACTCTCAGAAAATAGCTAAAATGGAATTGTCATGGTCTGGTAGACTGGCGGCGTTCAAGGTGATGCATTTACCCCAAATTTTAAACCTGTTTCGGACCATCCCCATCCCTGTTCCCAAATATTACTTTACATCGCTTCAAACTATACTTAACCGTTGTATTTGGCACGGTACAAAACCTAGATGCGCTCATTCTATACTTAGGGAACACAATGAGGGTCGGGTTCAATAGATTTTACAGACTATCACACTGCAGTGATCATAGCTCAAGCAAATGAGTGGTTCCAGCAAACTCCGAATAAAAGCTGGAGCACCATAGAACTTTCCTTACTACTGCGTCCTAGTTTAAAAAACTGGTTGTTGAGCACACCATTAGATACTAAATTACCAAAAGCAATTCCCCCTACCATGATAGCCATGGTCAGAGCCTGGAAAATTCTAACCCAAAGTATTCATCAAGAATCTACTACCACACAGATACCGATACCTATAGAAGTTTTACATCACATTTCACCTGAATTATCTCCACTCCATTGGTCTAGCCGAAAAATCACACTCATAAATCAATAATTTAAAGATTCATACCCAAAATCCTTTTCTGTCCTTCAAAATGAATTTCACTTGCCCCAAACGGACTTTATTGCATATTCAAGACTTCTGAAATGCCTTAACAAAATTAAACCTCTTTTATACACGGTTTCGTCAGTAATATGGAATCACCTGCATTCTGTATCTCCTAAACAAAAAGGTGTATTTTCCCTCGTCTACAATACCCTAAACCAAAAACGTGTATTTACTAAATCCGCGTCACATACACATTAGGAAAATGATCTCACAATGTCTTACACAGAATCACAATGGGAACAAGCATTACAAAGTATATACAAAACCACGAAAAGCTCTGCACTATGGGAACTAACTCAAAAATTATCCCTCAGATGGTACTTAACTCCTTCTCGATTGGCGTCATTTTATTCCACATTATCTAACAAGTGCTGGAGATGTAACTTCAACACAGGAAACATGTTCCATATATTTTGGGAATGTACCCATGTCCAGGGATTCTGGAAAACCGGTTTTCTTCTCTTACAAGACATATCACGGATAGACATCCCAACTTCTCCAGGTCTAGCTCTCCTGAATTTGTCCATTGAAGACATACCCCATCCATTTCGCCATGTGACAACACATATCCTATTGGCAGCTAGGTTAACTATAGCCAGATTATGGAAGTCAGACACAACTCCCTCGATTACCCGTCTTCTAGATACTGTAAACCTACATTATAGTTATGAACTAATGATGGCATTCAGTGAGGGTAAATTACCCAAAGAAAAAAACAAGTGGGCACCGTGGGAACAATGGTCAAATATTGCCAACTTTCTGTAACACTCACGTCTAACAGATTGATGTACTCCTTTACCCTTGGGTTCTAAAGCATGGTCATAAGTTCCTGGATATTCTCCATTAGCGACGCCCTCCTCCTAGACAGAGTTGAGTCCCCATTGGGGTGTCTAGAGGACACACACTTCTATACAATCTTATGTTATTATATTGACTGCATTTGCGTTGAGCCGCATTATAGTAATAGTATTTCTTGCTATATATTACTTCATTGATAGTTATGTTGACATTATCTATGTATTCTTATGTGTTGTCATATTTACCGGCATACAATGTACACTTTGTATCTTCCCTGTATGTTCTGAAATTCAATAAAAACTGATTGAAAGTAAAACTGGCAGTAACGCAATCAAATAGACGTGTTCAACCGTCACTACACTGGCACTATCTGAACTGTCCTTACTTTAGCTATACACTAATGTAAAGATTACTGACACGGTCTCACTACACTACACTGAAACTATATGAGCTGTCCCTACTCCACACTAATGTATGTATGAATGACACTGTCTCACTACACTACAGTGAAACTATCTGAGCTGCCCCTACTCTAGCTGCACACCATGCAAAGCTGAATGATGGTCCTCCTCACTACACTCACACTATCCCTAGACTAACACTAAACTAATATTCTACACTGACAATTGAAGCAAAATAGCACAGTATAACACACTAACTAACTGATAACTAACTGATAGCACTGAACAGAGCCCTGTTCTATCTCTCTACACTCCCAAAAATCACTGAAAATGGCTGCCATTGAAAGAATACTTTTATACTGTGGGGCGGGAATGAGCCATGATTGGATAAAGTCATGATAACAGTGTCCAATCATGACTCTGACAGTGTTCTGTGCCCTGACTGGCTGAAGCGTTCACTGCTTCAGCCAATCAGGGCTTGCAATGCACGGTTCAGCACCGCAATGCATTGTGGTCAGTTCGGGGCCGAACAACTGGTTGAATGACCCATTTGTTTGGCTGATCGCCCGAACCTATGCTTGGGTCGAACCGTTCGCTCATCCCTATTAAGGACTCTGGCTGGGGGATGTAAAAAACTGATATAAAAATGAATGAAAATGGATGAAAGACTGATGTAAACGTCATCAGATAAAAAAAAAAAAAAAAACGTGAATAAACTGATGAAACAAACAGTCTGCATGTGTGAATGGGGTCTTTTTTTCACTTTTTGATCCTGACAGTTACACCATTCCTTTCCTAGGGTGACAATATTTTCTCACTTGCAGTGTATCTGTGGAGAAATAGTGCTATCACCCTTGGTCTAGAACTCTGCTGGGACTACAAACACCTCCCCCTTTCTGCATAAAATGGAAGCAGGTGTTCTGTAGTCCATAAAGTGAATTACAAAACATGCTAACTTATAGTAGTACAGGCAAAGATAACAGGAAGATATCAGCTTACAAGATTTGTCAGGATCAACAATTTTTCTGTACTAATTGAACAGATATAATAAAATGTTAGGAACCTCCGCCTTCTCTTTTGAATGTATGCTTTACTGAAAGACTACTGGTATAAGGCCAATACTATCATAGCATATTTACAGATGTTCAACTTAAGCCCCATACACACTATCAGTTTTTCTGCTGAGTTTTTCCTTCAGATTTACCAAAACCATAGGAGTTTCAATTTGTATGCAATCAGGCAGGCCCTTGCACTACATGGTTTTGGTAAACCTGAAGAAAAAAAAAAACTCAGCAGAAAAACTGATAGTGTGTACGGGGCTTAAGAGACAATACAGCGACTTTTCTGCTCCACCTTAATCACCTACCTAAACAACTTATAGGTTTCCCCTTACCATACACTTTTTTTGCTACTCAGGAATGCATTCCTTTTTTATGAAAACAAATGGTCTCCTGTAAATAGATCTAAAGTTCAGGAAGATCATCGAAATTATGCTGGAAGACCTAACTCTGACCCTAAATGGTCAACGTGGCAAATTCCACCACCTATGGTTTTATTGGATAACTAAGTTCACTAGGCTCCAAGAATAAAGGTCCATCCTATTCCATTCAAATTCACATGCTGGATGACTCCTCACAGCGCAAAACCTGCAGATATGAGTACAAAAAAGGCGCTCTCAGTCAAGGACAGACCCCCCTCTTTTTTTCTATTTCCTTTTTGAAAAATAAGGAATTCCATAGACTAAATGGGAGCAAATACGTGAAGTTTACATTTCTAGGGTTTACATATATATTTTAATGCTTACCACAGTCATGAATTCACACATGATTAATAGAAGCAGATTAAACTACTTATACGTTTTTCAATTTAATTTAAAGCCCAACTCTGGGGAACTTGAAAATACTTCCTTGCAGTGGGGCTATGCTAGTTCCTTCTAGTGGACAGTAAAAGCACTTTTACTTAACTGATCCTCCGCTCCCTCAGCAGACACCCCCCCCCCTCTTCCAGTAGTGGACTGTCCCTTGGTGTCCTTACATCCAATGCAGGGCTTTGAATTTGTTTTGATAATGTCAGGACCTTAGACCTCTGAACCATGAAGTATTAGATGCTGCAGAGACAAGTCTAGCAGTGTGGAGGAGTGGGTGGTTGGGTAAGTAAATCTACTTTTCCATGCCTCCTAGACTGAAATGTACCCTTAACCCTTGTAGTGTGAATGCAGCCCCACAGCAAAGGAGAATTTGCAGGTTTCTTAGAGATGGGTTTACTACCTCTTTGTTTCCCTGCAAAGGTAAAGCATAATGGACTACTATGCATCGCATAGTAGCCCATTAAGTGTCACTTACCTGACACAGGAGCCAGCGATGTCACCGCTGTCCCCTGTTGCACGAAGCATCCATCTTCCTTCTGGGTATCGCTGCTCCGGCGCTGTGAGTGGCCGGAGCAGCGATGACATCACTCCGGAGCATGCGCGTGTGAGCCGTAAAGTGATGGCATGTTTGCCTTCACTTGCGGCGCACCCAGTGTGCATGCGCTGGTGTCTACGGTGCGCATGCGCCATAGACAGCGGTGCCCTTTTTATGTAAAATATCTCCTTAACCGTGTAGGTTAAGGAGATATTTCTTGGACCTACAGGTAAGCCTTAATCTAGGCTTACCTGTAGGTCAAAATGGTCTGTGAGGGTTTACAACCACTTTAAAGAATATTGTGGGCTGTTAACAAAAATATAGTGCACACAGACCTTTAGCTACATTAATATAGTGGGTTATTTACTAAAGGCAAATCCACTTTGCACTACAAGTGCACTTGAAAGTGCACTGAAAGTGCACTTGGAAGTGCAGTCGCTGTAGATCCGAGTGGGATATGCAAGGAAAAAAAAACGCATTTTAGCTTGCACATGATTGGATGATAAAATCAGCAGAGCTTCCCCTCATTTCAGATCTACCCCTCAGATTTAAAGCGATTGCACTTCCAAGTGCACTTTCAAGTGCACTTGCAGTGAACTTGTAGTGTAAAGTGGATTTGCCTTTAGTAAATAACCCTCACAGTGTCGTTGCAAGTAGACACATGGTGCATTTTTCAATTAGGAAGGCTTTCTGCTTATTATATTCACCTGTTTAACTATTTTGTGTATTTACTTGTGCACAGGACACTTTTTAAGAGATCCCTTAGTTTATCTTTGCTGGAACCCCAAATTAATTTACCATTAAACTAATTAGCTCCATAAAGAGAGTAATAATATCATTTGCAGGAGCTGAGTGATCATTTTCTATTAACTGCAGCAATAGACAACCTCAGTGAATTGCTGCAGACCATTTTTGTGAATTTACTATCTAAGCCGATTCAGCAATTTTCTGGGTTTTCTTTTTTTCATGCTATTAACTGACTTTGCCAAATCACTTGAATCATCTTTTAACTTTTTATTGCACCTAATAATTTCAGTTTCATGCTCTGTCCCAGGTGTGTTCATTAAACTACAGAGAAGTTGAAACATATGGCTTAATCATGGAGTGCATGAGCTGCCTTGAATTGCTCAGAGAACTCTCAGCCTAATGTAGTCATTTGATGTGATGGATAATCCTACATTGTAAAAAAAAGTATATTCCATCACTGATGGCTAAGCATTAGATCAGCTGCATACTTTACCTAATATGACAAATCATTTATCAATGTTCCTTTACAAGCTGTGATATTATGATGGCTTTGTTCTAAGTACTTTACACTTACACAGTTTTTGTTATTTAATTTTATGCTAATGCTCATGAGAAGTAACTACAACAGTCCAACTTCTAATATGTTATACCTTCTACCACTGAATACCAGCTTTTAAAGCTTTTACAGTGCCTTGCAAAAGTATTTACACCCTTGGCATTTTTCGTGTTTTGTTGCCTCACAACCCGGAATTAACATTGATTGTTTGAGGATTTGCATCATTTAATTTACAGAACATGCCCACAACTTTGAATTTTTTTTTATTGTGAAGCAAACATCAAATAGACAAAATAACAGAAAAAGTCAATGTGCATAACTATTCACCCCCCTAAAGTCAATACTTTGTAGAGCCACCTTTTGCCGCTATCACAGCTCCATGTTGTTTTGGATAAGTCTCTACGAGCTTGTCACATCTTACCACTGGGATTTTTGCCCATTCCTCCTTGCAAAACTTCTCTAGCTCCTTCAAGTTGAATGGTTTGCGCTTGTGAACAGCTATCTTTAAGTCTAACCACAGATTTTCTATTGAATTGTGGTCTGGGCTTTGACTTGGCCATTTCATCACATTTACATGTTTCCCCTTAAACCACTCAAGTGTTGCTTTAGCAGTGTGTTTGGGGTCATTGTCCTGCTGGAAGGTGAACCTCCGTCCTAGCCTCAAATCACACAGAGTGGTACAGGTTTTGCTCAAGAATATCCCTGTATTTAGCAACATCCATCTTTCCCTCAACTCTGACCAGTTTCCCAGTCCTGACTGCTGAAAAACATCCCCACAGCATGATGCTGCCACCACCATGTTTCACTGTGGGGATGGTGTTCTTTGGGTGATGCGATGTGTTGGGTTTGCACAATACATAGCGTTTTCTTTGATGGCCAAAAAGTTCAATTTTAGCCTCATCAGACCAGAGCAACTTCCTCCATACATTTTGGGAGTCTCCAACATGCCTTTTCGTAAACTCAAAATGTGCCATTTTGTTTTTTTCTGAAAGTAATGGCTTTCTTCTGGCCACTCTGCTATAAAGCCTAACTCTATGGACCGTGCGGCCTATTGTTGTCCTATGTACAGATACCCCAGTCCTTGCTGTGGAACTCTGCAGCTCCTCCAGGGTTATCTTAGGTCTCTGTGCTGCCTCTCTGATTAATGCCTTCCTTGCACGGTCCGTGAGTTTTGGTGTGCGGCCATCTCTTGGCAGGTTTGCTGTTGTGCCATGTTTTTTCCATTTGGTTATGATAGATTTCATGGTGCTTCTAGGGATCATCAACGATTTGTATTTTTTATAACCTAACCCTGACTTTTTTGGAGAGTTCCTTGGTGTTCATGGCAGTGTTTGGTTAGTGGTGCCTCTTGCTTAGGTGTTGCATCCTCTGGGGCCTTTCAAAAAGGTTGTTTATGTGTAATGACAGATCATGTAACACTTAGATTGCACACAGGTGGACATCTTTTCACTAATTATATGACTTCTGAAGGCAATTGTTTGCACCAGAGCTTTTTATGGGCTTCATAACAAAGGGGGTGAATACATACGCACATGCCAATAATCATTTTTTTATTTCTAAAAAATAGTTTTATGTATATATTTTTCTAATTTTACTTTAACCAACTTAGACTATTGTGTTCTGATCCATCACATATAATTCAGATTAAAAAAAACATTGAACTAAAGGCTGTAATGTAACAAAATAAGTAAAAAGCCAAGGGGAGTGAATCATTTTGCAAGGCACTGTATGCTGGAAAAATATCCACCTAAGAAACTGCTTTACCTCGAAGCAAACATTTTAAGCTGGGTAAAAATATTAGTCTAATTATGTAATTTCCATCAACAGCCCTATCCATTGAAGAAAAAAAAAAGAAGGAAAAACAAAGAATAAGGTTTCATTATAATATGGGATGAACAAAAACATTGGAAGTTCAGCTGCAGGATGGGTAGCTACTTAGTCATGTTTGGGGAAAATACCACCAGTTTACTGAGTGTAAGTAGCATGAAAATAATTAAACATTCACGGGGGCCATTCAACACTGAAATATAAGATTTGGTTGATGTTTGCCTTTCAAGCTTGTGCAAAATTTTATTCTATACACATCCAAAACAGGCTACCAGCTATATGTTACTGAAATATCAAGATACTAATGGACTCTAATGCCGTGTACAGACAAACGGAATTTCCGACAACCAAACCGTGGATTTTTTTCCGATGGATGTTGGCTGAAACTTGTCTTGCATGCACACGCACAAATGTTGTCGGAAATTCCGATCGGCAAGAACGCGCTGACGTACAACACGTACGACGGGACTAGAGAAAGAAAGTTCAATACCAAGTGCGCCACCCTTTGGGCTCCTTCTGCTAATCTTGTGTTAATAGAAGTTTTGTGAGAGACAATTCGCACTGTTCAGCCTCGTGCTTTTCAGTTCGTTACTGCTCTTCAGTTTGTGCTTGTGGGTTCGTATCTGTCAGCTCGTTTCTGATTTTCAGCTCGCTCTTCTCAGGCCTTTTTGATTTTCAGTGTGTTCTGTTAGTTCGTTCGGACCAGCCGTTTTGAAGCCATGTTGCGGTTACATATTTGTCATAGAGTTCGTGCTATGCAGGGGCTTGGTGTTGGGGTTCTTACTTTGACCCAAGTCCAGTCCATGAACAGGGCAAGGAGGAGTTCATGGAGGAAGAATCGGTTGCTCCAGCGTGACCAATTTTCTCACAGGCCTTTGTTACAGGAAGTCCAGGAGAACAATCCTGATGATTTCAGGAATTATCTCCGCATGATGGACCCAGTCACCACCTTGTGGTACTTGGCGATGGGGAGAAGTCTGCAGGACATCAAGTTCTCGACAGGCATCTCCCCCCATGCTCTGGGGATCATTATTCCAGAGACCTGTTCTGCCATTATTCTGGTCCTGCAGAAGGACTATATTAAGGTAAGTTTTATCCTTTAACATCACATTCTATGTATGTAATGTTTGCTAATGTATTGTATTTATTTCATCATTACCTAATTACCATGATTGTAATATGCTGTGAATGTCCTCTTTGTCCTCGTGCATGCTGGAAGCTTTTAAAGTTCCTTTTTTGTCCTTCATGCATATTTTACTTCACTAACCTCCCCAGCATGCTATCCTGGGCCCATACACAGCTAGCCTAGTCACTTAACAATGTATTTTGTCAGCTCCATTGTAGTGCTTTACCCTAAACACCCCCTAAAATGTGTACAAATGTTATTTCTGTCCTTAAATTCATGCATAGTGCAAAAGGCTTTTTTTGGGTGGGCAAACTCATTTGGAAACCTCCCTCCCCCCAATCGCTAAGTCAACCAGTACCAATCCACTATCTGCTGACTTTGCCAAACCCATAAACGCTATACCTACCTCTTTTGTGGTCAGATTTATGGATGAATTCCCCAAAGCATGTAGTGCAAGGGCCTGCCTGAATACTTTCAAATGGTACTGTTTAAAGTTTTGTTCTTCTATTATCATGATAGGTAATTGCAGAATGTAAAATTGTGCATCAGTTTGGACAGTTCTTACCTGTCCAGTGGGCTGCCAGTAGTGTAAGTAAGGAGGGGTTGGCCAAAGTAAAACACATTATTTATGCATTCAGCTCTCATTGAAGAAGAGGGGGTTACCTGTCCAAAACATCTCCCCCCACCATAAAATGTTTACAATGGGCCATCAGAGGGAGTGAGGAATCTGATAAGTGGACCTTATACTTTTGTCTTCATATACTTCTTAAAATAAATGTTATACTGATGTTGGCCAAGAATGTTTGTGTCTAATCTGCTTGCAATGTTTATGTGCAAAAGTACAATTTTTTTTTCATCTTGTTTGACTCCTGGGTTTCCTTCAACCCCACAGGAATGTCAGACTGTGGCATGCCATTTTGCCCAGCGGTGGGACTTTCCCAACTGGGCAATCGATGAGAAACGCGTCCACATCGTCCCACTCCCAACTCGGGGTAATACTATTATAATTACAAGGGGTTTAATAGTATAGTGATGTTGGCGGTGGTGTCGGTGACATACAAGTTACTGCATGTGGACTTGGGAAAGAATAGCCGGATGTTAGATGGTGGAGTCATCGCCCAGACAGAGTTTTACAGATGGCTCCAGAATGGTGGCTTGTGTTTGTTGCAGATGAAGCGTTTGGGCTGGGAGACCATCTGATGAGGCCATTCCCGATGAGGACCCTCACCCCGGAGCAGAGGGTTTTTAACTACCGGCTGGCCAGAGCCAGAAGAAAGGTGAAGAATGCTTTCGGCATAATGGCCAGCCGGTTCTGCCTATTTCTAACACCCATACACATGACGGAATATAAACTCAACCATATAGTGCTTGCCTGCTGCATTTTGCACAATTTCCTATGTAAAAATGCTACGAACTGAACTATGTGGCCTCAGTTGGGCCTGAGGCCAGATCAAGCAACCCTGACGGCACTTGCGCCCGCAAATTCAGACAAAAATATCCAGAGTACTTTGCGGGTAGGGGGGCCATTGATATGCCAGCAAATGTATAAAACATTTTTTAACCACCTATCAGGGAAGTAACTTGGATCAACCTTACCATCTCCCTGCGCGCAGGCGCACACAAATGCACCATGGATTGCCACTCCAGCGGACGCACATTCGCGGCCCTACTCAGCGGCGCGCACGCGTACGCACAAGTGCACGCATAACGTGAATCCCCTGACCAGCCTATAAAAGGAGCCTTGGCAGACAGACAAGTTGCTGGTTTGTCTCAGCTCACCTGTGTTCCTCTGCTTCCTGTTTACCATTTCCTGTTCCTGTTTGCCATTTCCTGTTGTGACCCGGATCGTTTGAAGACTACGCTGAATCTCTCCTGACCTGACCCCTGGCTTGCTTTACGGACTTCCTGCTCTCTCCTGCGTTTGACCCTCAGCCTGCTCCTGGATTATCTTCTGCCTTCAGCACTTAGCCTTGCTGGCTCCTGGACTGATTACCTGTGTTTGACCCTCAGCCTGCTCCTGGATTATCTTCTGCCTTCAGCACTTAGCCTTGCTGGCTCCTGGACTGATTACCTGTGTTTGACCCTCGGCCTGTTTCTGGACTTTCCTCACCTGTTTTACAGACCTGCTTGCCACTTACCTTCTGGTCCGGTCCATCCTGCATGAGCCATCTTCCAGACCTTCACACAAGTCAGGTGTCCCGCTGGAGGCTTGTGCCTCTTGGTGCAACCCACTCCCTGTATCACCTCCAGGGGTGGTGTGCGCCGAGTCGCAACAGCCACCGCTCTCTGCATCTTGGCCTCGGTGAGTACCTCTTTGCTGATACCACCTCAATACAGTGCATTTTCACCCCCTTCCTGACCAAGCCATTTTTCAGCTTTCAGCGCTGTCACACTTTAAATGACAATTGCGCAGTCATACAACACTGTACCCAGATGAAATTGTTATAATTTTGTCCCCACAAATAGAGCTTTCTTTTGGTGGTATTTGATCACCTCTGCGGTTTTTATTTTTTGTGCTATAAACAAAAGACAAGTGACAAGTTTAAAAAAAAATGATATTTTTTACTTTTTGCTATACTAAATATCCCCAAAAATATATAAAAAAACATTTTTTTCCTCAGTTTAGGCCGATACGTATTCTTCTACATATTTTTGGTAAAAAAAAATTGCAAAAGGCGTATATTGATTGGTTTGCACAAAAGTTATAGTGTCTACAAAATAGAGGATAGATTTATAGCATTTTTATTATTATTTTTTTTAACTAGTAATGGCGGCTATCTGCAATTTTTATCATGACTGCGATATTGCGGTGGGCATATCGGACACTTTTGACAAATTTTTGGGACCATTCACATTTATACAGCGATCTGTGCTATAAAAATGCATTGATTACTGTAAAATTGTGACTGGCAGGGAAGGGGTTAACACTAGGGGGCGCTGAAGGGGTTAATATGTTCCCTGGGAGTGATTCTAACTGTAGGGGGAGGGGACTCACAAGGGGAGGAGACCGGGTAATCGCAGGTGCCCAGCGGACATCGCGGCCACCCGGCACGTGCATTGGGTGCCCAGTGACATGGCGGGGTCGCGCACGTGCTGCCGGCGGAGCTCTTACGCTCCCTGGAGGGCCGAGAAGGGGAGGACTTCATATGACGCCCTCCCACCATGAGTGCTGCGCCGCCTGGCCATCATTTGACAGCCGGCGGTCGCAAGGCAGTTAAATACATTTTTATTTTAAAATGAACTAATATTTCATTTGATTTACTGCTTGTGTTTCTTTTAGCTGTCTCCTAGGTTCTCCAATGGGCTTTTCTTTTTGGACATTTTCTTCAATAGTGCAAATGTAATTTCTTTCATACATGAGGTGACAATCTCTTCTTCAGCTAACTATTATGTTATGGGTCTGCTACACACACACATTGTTTTTGTTGTTAATGTATGTAATGCATTAATGATAAAAATAATCATCCTTTTCAGCACCATGAATTAATTGTTTGGAGTCCCTAAAATTGCCTGATTGGATTGAACTGTGTGGGTTATTTACTAAAGGCAAATCCACTTTGCACTAAAAGAGCACTGCAAGTGCTTGCAGTACACTTGTAGTGCAAAGTGGATTTGTCTTTAGTAAATAACCCCCATTGCCACTGTAAACACAAACGTCACTGCAAACACAAAACTGGTATTGAGCATTGAAAGAAGAAGCCACACATTGTTGAGTATAAAACATTTTTAATGCGTTAGAAAAGGGTTTTTGAACAAACCAGCATCTTTGGTGTATAACATTTTTATGTTTGACATTATAAATATCCTTTGGTTATACAGGCATGTTTAAAACCATAACATACACTACTAAAGAACTTACAAAGTTCAACTTTGAAAAATTGAAGGCAATATCAGATATTAGTATGTCCTAACTGTGTTGATGTTGCCTTCATCAGATGGGGTGATTTCACCCCTGTAAAAGCCACATTTTGAAGATGCACACAAATTGGAAGTCAAAATGTGGATTTCCCTCCAGATTCCATGCCTAATGTCAACATGTGCTAGCTCCTATCATCAGGGATCAATGGACATGTTTCTGGGGTGCAACCCCTTCCTCTCACCTACTTGAGTTGCGAGGAAGGGGTTGCACCCCCAAAACGCGTACATTGATATCCCGTGATGGCAGATAGCACATGTTGACACACTGGGGGTTATTTACTAAAGGAAAATCCACTTTGCACTGCAAGTGCACTTGGAAGTGAAGTCGCTGTAGATCCGAGGGGGATATGCAAGGAGAATAAAAAACAGCATTTTAGCTTGCTCATGTTTGGATGATAAAATCAGCAGATCAGCAAATTAGATTTAGAGCGACTGCACTTCCAAGTGCACTTGCAGTGCAAAGTGTATTTGCCTTTTGTCTTTGGCTTTTAAAATGCTTTAAAACTTGATTTAAAATAAAAATGTCCTCAACAAAACGGTACAATTTTTGTGTGTTTTAGATTCTGCCTAAAACATCAATGATGCTCTTCATTTTTTGTTGAACATCATTGATGTTTTCCTTTATCTTTTCTAAATCTTTTCTTATCTTTTCTAAATCATGATTGCACACACACAATCTCCCCTATAAGGACGCGTGCACTGGTGAAATTAGTTTCTTCTTCCACAACATCCACATCACCTAAAAAGAATAAAACACACCATGTATTATAAATATGCAGGCATACATCTATTACCTGAAGCTGTGGTCTCAGACACTCACCTGTTGTGGTCACTAATTTAACCACGTCATGAACCTCTCCTCCCTCCACATCATCAGGTTGTGGTGTGGTGACTTCCCCCTCTTTAGGAGGTTGGGGGTCCCTGGTGTCCTCAGTAGGGATGGGCCCGGTGCTCGATTCGAACCCACGTTCTAATCGAGCACCGGGCGTTCGCTCGCTCGGCGAGCCCAGAACTATTTGGGCCGTTCGCATCACATTCGTGTGATGCGAGCGGCTCCGCAATGCAGGACGCCTGTAGCCAGTTAAAGCTCAGGGGCTTTAGAACACAACCCACCATTTAAAAGGCCGCCACGCCGTCGGCCCCGGTCACATGTGTTCCGGCTTTAGGAGAGAGCAGTCTGCTGATTCTGTCTTTGCTTGATTGCTATTTCTTTGCTAAACCATTGGCTATTTCTTTGCTAAACCATTGCTACCTGAGTCATTCATCATTAGTGATCGTTCATTGCTGCTGATTGCACAGTTAGTGTGTTATTAGCTGCTGCTGGGGATTAGTCTGGTGCGTGCTTACTGTTAGTACAGTATTGCAGTAGTAGCAACCGCAGTGCTGTTAGCACAGCATTGCACCCCAACAGCACCCATAGGACTTCTAGTGTGTTAGTGGCATCACACTGAGCTCCTATATTTTCTTCTCAGCAGCATAGGACTTCTAGTGTGTTAGTGGCATCACACAGAGCTCCTATATTTTCTTCTCAGCAGCACCCATAGGACTTCTAGTGTGTTAGTGGCATCACACACAGAGCTCCTATATTTTCTTCTCAGCAGCACCCCCATAGGACTTCTAGTGTGTTAGTGGCAGCACACAGAGCTCCTATATTTTCTTCTCAGCAGCACCCATAGGACTTCTAGTGTGTTAGTGGCAGCAAACAGAGCTCCTATATTTTCTTCTCAGCAGCACCCATAGGACTTCTAGTGTGTTAGTGGCAGCAAACAGAGCTCCTATATTTTCTTCTAAGCAGCACCCATAGGACTTCTAGTGTGTTAGTGGCATCACACAGAGCTCCTATATTTTCTTCTCAGCAGCACCCATAGGACTTCTAGTGTGTTAGTTGCATCACACAAAGCTCCTATATTTTCTTCTCAGCAGCACCTATAGGACTTCTAGTGTGTTAGTGGCATCACACAGAGCTCCTATATTTTTTCTTCTCAGCAGCACCCATAGGACTTCTAGTGTGTTAGTGGCATCACACAGAGCTCCTATATTTTCTTCTCAGCAGCACCCTTAGGACTTCTAGTGTGTTAGTGGCAGCACACAGAGCTCCAGAGCTATATTTTCTTCTCAGCAGCACCCATAGGACTTCTAGTGTGTTAGTGGCAGGCAGCACACAGAGCTCCTATTTTTCTTGTCAGCAGCACCCATAGGACTTCTAGTGTGTTAGTGGCAGCACACAGAGCTCCTATATTTTCTTCTCAGCAGCACCCATAGGACTTCTAGTGTGTTAGTGGCAGCACACAGAGCTCCTATATTTTCTTCTCAGCAGCACCCTTAGGACTTCTAGTGTGTTAGTGGCAGCACACAGAGCTCCTATATTTTCTTCTCAGCAGCACCCATAGGACTTCTAGTGTGTTAGTGGCAGCAAACAGAGCTCCTATATTTTCTTCTCAGCAGCACCCATAGGACTTCTAGTGTGTTAGTGGCAGCAAACAGAGCTCCTATATTTTCTTCTCAGCAGCACCCATAGGACTATTAGTGTGTTAATGGCAGCACACAGAGCTCCTATATTTTCTTCTCAGCAGCACCCATAGGACTTCTAGTGTGTTAATGGCATCACACAGAGCTCCTATATTTTCTTCTCAGCAGCACCCTTAGGACTTCTAGTGTGTTAGTGGCAGCACACAGAGCTCCTATATTTTCTTCTCAGCAGCACCCATAGGACTTCTAGTGTGTTAGTGGCAGCAAACAGAGCTCCTATATATTTTCTTCTCAGCAGCACCCCATAGGACTTCTAGTGTGTTAGTGGCAGCAGCACACAGAGCTCCTATATTTTCTTGACAGCAGCACCCATATTTTACCTATTGTGTCAGCAGCACCCATAGGACTTCTAGTGTGTTAGTGGCAGCACACAGAGCTCCTATATTTTCTTGACAGCAGCACACATATTTTACCTATTGTGTCAGCAGCACCCATAGGACTTCTAGTGTGTTAGTGGCATCACACAGAACTCCTATATTTTCTTCTCAGCAGCACCCATAAGACTTCTAGTGTGTTAGTGGCAGCAAACAGAGCTTCTATATTTTCTTCTCAGCAGCACCCATAGGACTTCTAGTGAGTTAGTGGCAGGCAGCACACAGAGCTCCTATATTTTCTTCTCAGCAGCACCCATAGGACTTCTAGTGTGTTAGTGGCAGCACACAGAGCTCCTATATTTTCTTCTCAGCAGCACCCATAGGACTTCTAGTGTGTTAGTGGCAGGCAGCACACAGAGCTCCTATATTTTCTTCTCAGCAGCACCCATAGGACTTCTAGTGTGTTAGTGGCAGCACACAGAGCTCCTATATTTTCTTCTCAGCAGCACCCATAGGACTTCTAGTGTGTTAGTGGCATCACACAGAGCTCCTATATTTTCTTCTCAGCAGCACCCATAGGACTTTTAGTGTGTTAGTGGCATCACACATAGCTCCTATATTTTCTTCTCAGCAGCACCCATATAGGACTTCTAGTGTGTTAGTGGCAGCACACAGAGCTCCTATATTTTCTTCTCAGCAGCACCCATAGGACTTCTAGTGTGTTAGTGGCAGGCAGCACACAGAGCTCCTATAATTTCTTGACAGCAGCACACATATTTTACCTATTGTGTCAGCAGCACCCATAGGACTTCTAGTGTGTTAGTGGCAGCACACAGAGCTCCTATATTTTCTTCTCAGCAGCACCCATAGGACTTCTAGTGTGTTAGTGGCAGCACACAGAGCTCCTATATTTTCTTCTCAGCAGCACCCATAGGACTTCTAGTGTGTTAGTGGCAGCAAACAGAGCTCCTATATTTTCTTCTCAGCAGCACCCCATAGGACTTCTAGTGTGTTAGTGGCAGCAAACAGAGCTCCTATATTTTCTTCTCAGCAGCACCCATAGGACTTCTAGTGTGTTAGTGGCATCACACAGAGCTCCTATATTTTCTTCTCAGCAGCACCCATAGGACTTCTAGTGTGTTAGTGGCAGCACACAGAGCTCCTATATTTTCTTGACAGCAGCACACATATTTTACCTATTGTGTCAGCAGCACCCATAGGACTTCTAGTGTGTTAGTGGCATCACACAGAACTCCTATATTTTCTTCTCAGCAGCACCCATAAGACTTCTAGTGTGTTAGTGGCAGCAAACAGAGCTCCTATATTTTCTTCTCAGCAGCACCCATAGGACTTCTAGTGTGTTAGTGGCATCACACAGAGCTCCTATATTTTCTTCTCAGCAGCACCCATAGGACTTCTAGTGTGTTAGTGGCAGCACACAGAGCTCCTATATTTTCTTCTCAGCAGCACCCATAGGACTTCTAGTGTGTTAGTGGCAGGCAGCACACAGAGCTCCTATATTTTCTTGACAGCAGCACACATATTTTACCTATTGTGTCAGCAGCACCCATATGACTTCTAGTGTGTTAGTGGCAGCACACAGAGCTCCTATATTTTCTTCTCAGCAGCACCCATAGGACTTCTAGTGTGTTAGTGGCAGCACACAGAGCTCCTATATTTTCTTCTCAGCAGCACCCATAGGACTTCTAGTGTGTTAGTGGCAGGCAGCACACAGAACTCCTATATTTTCTTCTCAGCAGCACCCATAGGACTTCTAGTGTGTTAGTGGCAGCACACAGAGCTCCTATATTTTCTTCTCAGCAGCACCCATAGGACTTCTAGTGTGTTAGTGGCAGCACACAGAGCTCCTATATTTTCTTCTCAGCAGCACCCATAGGACTTCTAGTGTGTTAGTGGCAGGCAGCACACAGAGCTCCTATATTTTCTTGACAGCAGCACACATATTTTACCTATTGTGTCAGCAGCACCCATAGGACTTCTAGTGTGTTAGTGGCATCACACAGAGCTCCTATATTTTCTTCTCAGCAGCACCCATAGGACTTCTAGTGTGTTAGTGGCAGCACACAGAGCTCCTATATTTTCTTCTCAGCAGCACCCATAGGACTTCTAGTGTGTTAGTGGCAGCAAACAGAGCTCCTATATTTTCTTCTCAGCAGCACCCATAGGACTTCTAGTGTGTTAATGGCAGCACACAGAGCTCCTATATTTTCTTCTCAGCAGCACCCATAGGACTTCTAGTGTGTTAGTGGCAGGCAGCACACAGAGCTCCTATATTTTCTTGACAGCAGCACACATATTTTACCTATTGTGTCAGCACCCATAGGACTTCTAGTGTGTTAGTGGCAGCACACAAAGCTCCTATATTTTCTTGACAGCAGCACACATATTTTACCTATTGTGTCAGCAGCACCCATAGGACTTCTAGTGTGTTAGTGGCATCACACAGAACTCCTATATTTTCTTCTCAGCAGCACCCATAGGACTTCTAGTGTGTTAGTGGCTTTCTAGTGTGTTAGTGGCAGCAAACAGAGCTTCTATATTTTCTTCTCAGCAGCACCCATAGGACTTCTAGTGAGTTAGTGGCAGGCAGCACACAGAGCTCCTATATTTTCTTCTCAGCAGCACCCATAGGACTTCTAGTGTGTTAGTGGCAGCACACAGAGCTACTATATTTTCTTCTCAGCAGCACCCATAGGACTTCTAGTGTGTTAGTGGCAGGCAGCACACAGAGCTACTATATTTTCTTCTCAGCAGCACCCATAGGACTTCTAGTGTGTTAGTGGCAGCACACAGAGCTCCTATATTTTCTTCTCAGCAGCACCCATAGGACTTCTAGTGTGTTAGTGGCATCACACAGAGCTCCTATATTTTCTTCTCAGCGGCACCCATAGGACTTTTAGTGTGTTAGTGGCATCACACAGAGCTCCTATATTTTCTTCTCAGCAGCACCCATAGGACTTTTAGTGTGTTAGTGGCATCACACAGAGCTCCTATATTTTCTTCTCAGCAGCACCCATAGGACTTCTAGTGTGTTAGTGGCAGGCAGCACACAGAGCTCCTATATTTTTCTTGACAGCAGCACACATATTTTACCTATTGTGTCAGCAGCACCCATAGGACTTCTAGTGTGTTAGTGGCAGCACACAGAGCTCCTATATTTTCTTCTCAGCAGCACCCATAGGACTTCTAGTGTGTTAGTGGCAGCACACAGAGCTCCTATATTTTCTTCTCAGCAGCACCCATAGGACTTCTAGTGTGTTAGTGGCAGCAAACATAGCTCCTATATTTTCTTCTCAGCAGCACCCATAGGACTTCTAGTGTGTTAGTGGCAGCAAACAGAGCTCCTATATTTTCTTCTCAGCAGCACCCATAGGACTTCTAGTGTGTTAGTGGCATCACACAGAGCTCCTATATTTTCTTCTCAGCAGCACCCATAGGACTTCTAGTGTGTTAGTTGCATCACACAGAGCTCCTATATTTTTCTTCTCAGCAGCACCTATAGGACTTCTAGTGTGTTAGTGGCATCACACAGAGCTCCTATATTTTCTTCTCAGCAGCACCCATAGGACTTCTAGTGTGTTAGTGGCATCACACAGAGCTCCTATATTTTCTTCTCAGCAGCACCCATAGGACTTCTAGTGTGTTTAGTGGCAGCACACAGAGCTCCTATATTTTCTTCTCAGCAGCACCCATAGGACTTCTAGTGTGTTAGTGGCAGCAAACAGAGCTCCTATATTTTCTTCTCAGCGGCACCCATAGGACTTCTAGTGTGTTAGTGGCAGCAAACAGAGCTCCTATATTTTCTTCTCAGCAGCACCCATAGGACTTCTAGTGTGTTAATGGCAGCACACAGAGCTCCTATATTTTCTTCTCAGCAGCACCCATAGGACTTCTAGTGTGTTAGTGGCAGCACACAGAGCTCCTATATTTTCTTCTCAGCAGCACACATATTTTACCTATTGTGTCAGCAGCACCCATAGGACTCTAGTGTGTTAGTGGCATCACACAGAGCTACTATATTTTCTTCTCAGCAGCACCCATAGGACTTCTAGTGTGTTAGTGGCATCACACAGAACTCCTATATTTTCTTCTCAGCAGCACCCATAAGACTTCTAGTGTGTTAGTGGCAGCAAACAGAGCTCCTATATTTTCTTCTCAGCAGCACCCATAGGACTTCTAGTGTGTTAGTGGCATCACACAGCTCCTATATTTTCTTCTCAGCACAGGACTTCTAGTGTGTTAGTGGCAGCACACAGAGCTCCTATATTTTCTTCTCAGCAGCACCCATAGGACTTCTAGTGTGTTAGTGGCAGCAGCACACAGAGCTCCTATATTTTCTTGACTTCAGCACACATATTTTACCTATTGTGTCAGCAGCACCCATAGGACTTCTAGTGTGTTAGTGGCAGCACACAGAGCTCCTATATTTTCTTCTCAGCAGCACCCATAGGACTTCTAGTGTGTTAGTGGCAGCACACAGAGCTCCTATATTTTCTTCTCAGCAGCAGCACCCATAGGACTTCTAGTGTGTTAGTGGCAGGCAGCACACAGAACTCCTATATTTTCTTCTCAGCACACCCATAGGACTTCTAGTGTGTTAGTGGCAGCACACAGAGCTCCTATATTTTCTTCTCAGCAGCACCCATAGGACTTCTAGTGTGTTAGTGGCATCACACAGAGCTCCTATATTTTCTTCTCAGCAGCACCCATAGGACTTCTAGTGTGTTAGTGGCAGCACACAGAGCTCCTATATTTTCTTCTCAGCAGCACCCATAGGACTTCTAGTGTGTTAGTGGCAGCACACAGAGCTCCTATATTTTCTTCTCAGCAGCACCCATAGGACTTCTAGTGTGTTAGTGGCAGCACACAGAGCTCCTATATTTTCTTCTCAGCAGCACCCATAGGACTTCTAGTGTGTTAGTGGCAGCACACAGAGCTCCTATATTTTCTTCTCAGCAGCACCCATAGGACTTCTAGTGTGTTAGTGGCAGCACACAGAGCTCCTATATTTTCTTCTCAGCAGCACCCATAGGACTTCTAGTGTGTTAGTGGCAGCACACAGAGCTCCTATATTTTCTTCTCAGCAGCACCCATAGGACTTCTAGTGTGTTAGTGGCAGCACACAGAGCTCCTATATTTTCTTCTCAGCAGCACCCATAGGACTTCTAGTGTTCTAGTGTGTTAGTGGCAGCACACAGAGCTCCTATATTTTCTTCTCAGCAGCACCCATAGGACTTCTAGTGTGTTAGTGGCAGCACACAGAGCTCCTATATTTTCTTCTCAGCAGCACCCATAGGACTTCTAGTGTGTTAGTGGCAGCACACAGAGCTCCTATATTTTCTTCTCAGCAGCACCCATAGGACTTCTAGTGTGTTAGTGGCAGCATCACACAGAGCTCCTATATTTTCTTGACAGCAGCACACATATTTTACCTATTGTGTCAGCAGCACCATAGGACTTCTAGTGTGTTAGTGGCAGCACACAGAGCTCCTATATTTTCTTCTCAGCAGCACCCATAGGACTTCTAGTGTGTTAGTGGCAGCACACAGAGCTCCTATATTTTCTTCTCAGCAGCACCCATAGGACTTCTAGTGTGTTAGTGGCAGCACACAGAGCTCCTATATTTTCTTCTCAGCAGCACCCATAGGACTTCTAGTGTGTTAGTGGCATCACACAGAGCTCCTATATTTTCTCTCAGCAGCACCCATAGGACTTTTAGTGTGTTAGTGGCATCACACAGAGCTCCTATATTTTCTTCTCAGCAGCACCCATAGGACTTCTAGTGTGTTAGTGGCAGCACACAGAGCTCCTATATTTTCTTCTCAGCAGCACCCATAGGGCTTCTAGTGTGTTAGTGGCAGGCAGCACACAGAGCTCCTATATTTTCTTCTCAGCAGCACCCATAGGACTTCTAGTGTGTTAGTGGCAGCACACAGAGCTCCTATATTTTCTTCTCAGCAGCACCCATAGGACTTCTAGTGTGTTAGTGGCAGCACACAGAGCTCCTATATTTTCTTCTCAGCAGCACCCATAGGACTTCTAGTGTGTTAGTGGCAGCAAACATAGCTCCTATATTTTCTTTGTCAGCAGCACCCATAGGACTTCTAGTGTGTTAGTGGCATCACACAGAGCTCCTATATTTTCTTCTCAGCAGCACCCATAGGACTTCTAGTGTGTTAGTGGCATCACACAGAGCTCCTATATTTTCTTCTCAGCAGCACCCATAGGACTTCTAGTGTGTTAGTGGCAGCACACAGAGCTCCTATATTTTCTTCTCAGCAGCACCCATAGGACTTCTAGTGTGTTAGTGGCAGCACACAGAGCTCCTATATTTTCTTCTCAGCAGCACCCATAGGACTTCTAGTGTGTTAGTGGCAGCACACAGAGCTCCTATATTTTCTTCTCAGCAGCACCCATAGGACTTCTAGTGTGTTAGTGGCAGCACACAGAGATCCTATATTTTCTTCTCAGCAGCACCCATAGGACTTCTAGTGTGTTAGTGGCAGCAACACAGAGCTCCTATATTTTCTTCTCAGCAGCACCCATAGGACTTCTAGTGTGTTAGTGGCAGCACACAGAGCTCCTATATTTTCTTCTCAGCAGCACCCATAGGACTTCTAGTGTGTTAGTGGCAGCACACAGAGCTCCTATATTTTCTTCTCAGCAGCACCCATAGGACTTCTAGTGTGTGTTAGTGGCAGCACACAGAGCTCCTATATTTTCTTCTCAGCAGCACCCATAGGACTTCTAGTGTGTTAGTGGCAGCACACAGAGCTCCTATATTTTCTTCTCAGCAGCACCCATAGGACTTCTAGTGTGTTAGTGGCATCACACAGAGCTCCTATATTTTCTTCTCAGCAGCACCCATAGGACTTCTAGTGTGTTAGTGGCAGCACACAGAGCTCCTATATTTTCTTCTCAGCAGCACCCATAGGACTTCTAGTGTGTTAGTGGCATCACACAGAGCTCCTATATTTTCTTCTCAGCAGCACCCATAGGACTTCTAGTGTGTTAGTGGCAGCACACAGAGCTCCTATATTTTCTTCTCAGCAGCACCCATAGGACTTCTAGTGTGTTAGTGGCAGGCAGCACACAGAGCTCCTATATTTTCTTGACAGCAGCACACATATTTTACCTATTGTGTCAGCAGCACCCATAGGACTTCTAGTGTGTTAGTGGCAGCACACAGAGCTCCTATATTTTCTTCTCAGCAGCACCCATAGGACTTCTAGTGTGTTAGTGGCAGCACACAGAGCTCCTATATTTTCTTCTCAGCAGCACCCATAGGACTTCTAGTGTGTTAGTGGCAGGCAGCACACAGAACTCCTATATTTTCTTCTCAGCAGCACCCATAGGACTTCTAGTGTGTTAGTGGCAGCACACAGAGAGCTCCTATATTTTCTTCTCAGCAGCACCCATAGGACTTCTCTAGTGTGTTAGTGGCAGCACACGGAGCTCCTATATTTTCCTCTCAGCAGCACCCATAGGACTTCTAGTGTGTTAGTGGCAGGCAGCACACAGAGCTCCTATATTTTCTTAACAGCAGCACACATATTTTACCCATTGTGTCAGCAGCACCCATAGGACTTCTAGTGTGTTAGTGGCATCACACAGAGCTCCTATATTTTCTTCTCAGCAGCACCCATAGGACTTCTAGTGTGTTAGTGGCAGCACACAGAGCTCCTATATTTTCTTCTCAGCAGCACCCATAGGACTTCTAGTGTGTTAGTGGCAGCACACAGAGCTCCTATATTTTCTTCTCAGCAGCACCCCATAGGACTTCTAGTGTGTTAGTTGCAGCACACAGAGCTCCTATATTTTCTTCTCAGCAGCACCCATAGGACTTCTAGTGTGTTAGTGGCATCACACATAGCTCCTATATTTTCTTCTCAGCAGCACCCATAGGACTTCTAGTGTGTTAGTTGCAGCACACAGAGCTCCTATATTTTCTTCAGCAGCACCCATAGGACTTCTAGTGTGTTAGTGGCAGCACTCAGAGCTCCTATATTTTCTTCTCAGCAGCACCCATAGGACTTCTAGTGTGTTAGTGGCAGCACACAGAGCTCCTATATTTTCTTCTCAGCAGCACCCATAGGACTTCTAGTGTGTTAGTGGCAGCACACAGAGCTCCTATATTTTCTTCTCAGCAGCACCCATAGGACTTCTAGTGTGTTAGTGGCATCACACAGAGCTCCTATATTTTCTTCTCAGCAGCACCCCATAGGACTTCTAGTGTGTTAGTGGCAGCACACAGAGCTCCTATATTTTCTTCTCAGCAGCACCCATAGGACTTCTAGTGTGTTAGTGGCAGGCAGCACACAGAGCTCCTATATTTTCTTCTCAGCAGCACCCATAGGACTTCTAGTGTGTTAGTGGCAGCACACAGAGCTCCTATATTTTCTTCTCAGCAGCACCCATAGGACTTCTAGTGTGTTTAGTGGCAGCACACAGAGCTCCTATATTTTCTTCTCAGCAGCACCCATAGGACTTCTAGTGTGTTAGTGGCAGCACACAGAGCTCCTATATTTTCTTCTCAGCAGCACCCATAGGACTTCTAGTGTGTTAGTGGCAGCACACAGAGCTCCTATATTTTCTTCTCAGCAGCACCCATAGGACTTCTAGTGTGTTAGTGGCAGCACACAGAGCTCCTATATTTTCTTCTCAACAGCACCCATAGGACTTCCAGTGTGTTAGTGGCAGCACACAGAGCTCCTATATTTTCTTCTCAGCAGCACCCGTAGGACTTCTAGTGTGTTAGTGGCAGCACATAGAGCTCCTATATTTTCTTCTCAGCAGCACCCATAGGACTTCTAGTGTGTTAGTGGCAGCACACAGAGCTCCTATATTTTCTTCTCAGCAGCACCCATAGGACTTCTAGTGTGTTAGTGGCAGGCAGCACAGAGAGCTCCTATATTTTCTTGACAGCAGCACCCATATTTTACCTATTGTGTCAGCAGCACCCATAGGACTCTAGTGTGTTAGTGGCATCACACAGAGCTCCTATATTTTCTTCTCAGCAGCACCCATAGGACTTCTAGTGTGTTAGTGGCAGCACACAGAGCTCCTATATTTTTCTCTCAGCAGCACCCATAGGACTTCTAGTGTGTTATTGGCAGCACACAGAGCTCCTATATTTTCTTCTCAGCAGCACCCATAGGACTTCTAGTGTGTTAGTGGCAGCACACAGAGCTCCTATATTTTCTTGACAGCAGCACACATATTTTACCTATTGTGTCAGCAGCACCCATAGGACTTCTAGTGTGTTAGTGGCAGCACACAGAGCTCCTATATTTTCTTCTCAGCAGCACTCATAGGACTTCTAGTGTGTTAGTGGCATCAAACAGAGCTCCTATATTTTCTTCTCAGCAGCACCCATAGGACTTCTAGTGTGTTAGTGGCAGCACACAGAGCTCCTATATTTTCTTCTCAGCAGCACCCATTGGACTTCTAGTGTGTTAGTTGCATCACACAGAGCTCCTATATGTTCTCAGCAGCACCCATAGGACTTCTAGTTTGTTATTTGCATCACACATAGCTCCTATATTTTCTTCTCAGCAGCACCCATAGGACTTCTAGTGTGTTAGTTGCATCACACAGAGCTCCTATATTTTCTTCTCAGCAGCACCCATAGGACTTCTAGTGTGTTAGTGGCATCACTCAGAGCTCCTATATTTTCTTCTCAGCAGCACCCATAGGACTTCTAGTGTGTTAGTGGCATCACACAGAGCTCCTATATTTTCTTCTCAGCAGCACCCATAGGACTTCTAGTGTGTTAGTGGCAGGCAGCACACAGAGCTCCTATATTTTCTTGACAGCAGCACACATATTTTTACTATTGTGTCAGCAGCACCCATAGGACTTCTAGTGTGTTAGTGGCATCACACAGAGCTCCTATATTTTCTTCTCAGCAGCACCCATAGGACTTCTAGTGTGTTAGTGGCATCACACAGAGCTCCTATATTTTCTTCTCAGCAGCACCCATAGGACTTCTAGTGTGTTAGTGGCAGCACACAGAGCTCCTATATTTTCTTGACAGCAGCACCCATAGGACTTCTAGTGGCAGCACACAGAGCTCCTATATTTTCTTCTCAGCAGCACCCATAGGACTTCTAGTGTGTTAGTGGCAGGCAGCACACAGAGCTCCTATATTTTCTTGACAGCAGCACACATATTTTACCTATTGTGTCAGCAGCACCCATAGGACTTCTAGTGTGTTAGTGGCAGCACACAGAGCTCCTATGTTTTCTTCTCAGCAGCACCCATAGGACTTCTAGTGTGTTAGTGGCAGCACACAGAGCTCCTATATTTTCTTCTCAGCAGCACCCATAGGACTTCTAGTGTGTTAGTGGCAGCACACAGAGCTCCTATATTTTCTTGACAGCAGCACACATATTTTACCTATTGTGTCAGCACCCATAGGACGTCTAGTGTGTTAGTGGCAGCACACAGAGCTCCTATATTTTCTTGACAGCAGCACACATATACTACCTATTGTGTCAGCAGCACCCATAGGACTTCTAGTGTGTTAGTGGCAGCACCCATAGGACCTACAGTGTGTTGTGAGCACACATAGGAGCTCTATTTTTTATACTATATACACTACCGACTACAATGGCTGGAAGACCGCCAAGGAGTGGCAGAGCGTGCCGAGGCAAGAACACAGGGCAGGCAGGCTCTGTTTCTAGAGACAACAGTGCTGGCCGTGGACGTGGTCGTGCATCGTCATCAGCACGTTGCCATGGGACACGCTTGTCTTTGTTTTCGGCAGCTGGACATGTGGAGCCGCATCATGCCGAAGGCTTGGTAGAATGGATGACCAAGCCCTCCTCATCCTCCTCATCCTCTCTCACCCGGGCTGAGGCTACTGGCAGAGCAGCTGCCAACGCGTACTCAATGGCATCATCAGCCACCCCTTCCCTAGACCCACCATGTCCTCCTGAGGAGTCCCCCGAACTGTTTGAGCACAGTGTTGGGTACATACTCCAGGAGGATGCCCAACGATTCGAAGGCTCGGATGATGATACCCAGCTTGAGGAAGGCACTATTGTGCGCGCAGAGAGAGGGGATGCTGAAGGACAGCAATCTGGCAGTACTGTTCCACCAGCTGCAGCTTACTGCCAGGTTTGCTCTAGTGGTGAAGAGGGAGGGGATGATGAGGCCACTGACTCCACGTGGGTGCCTGAAGGGAGAGAGGAGGAGGAGGAGGAGGAGGAGGATGCGGCGTCACATGTCCAACGAGGCAGGATGCCCCCTGGAGGCCAGCTAGAGGCCAGCACAGCAACTGTACCACACCGCAGAGCTCCGCCTGTGCAGGGCGCTGCCTCTGCACGTTATCACAAAAGTTCTTTGGTGTGGGCCTTTTTTGAGACGAGTGCATCAGATCGCACCACTGCTATTTGCAATATTTGTCTCAAGCGTATCTCGCGTGGCCAAAACATCAGCCGCTTGGGCACCACAAGCATGAGCAGACATTTGTCGACCTGCCATGCAGCTCGTTGGCAAGCACACATAAAAGACCCACACCAAAGAACAAAGCGGACCTCTCCTTGCTCCTCATCAGCTGGGATCTCCATCCCCACTATATCTTCAGTCCTCTCTGAAAGCTGCTCTGAGAGGACTGAAGGTGTAGAATTAGGTGTGTCACAACCAAGTACTTGCAGTACACCGACGTCCGATTGTAGCAGGCAAATTTCCCTGCCCCAGCTGCTGGACCATCGAAAGAAGTATACTCCCAGCCATCCACATGCCCAGCGGTTGAATGCTAGCTTGGCTAAATTGCTAGCACTTCAACTGCTGCCTTTTCAGTTGGTAGACTCGGCCCCCTTCCGTGAGTTTGTTCAATGTGCGGTTCCTCAGTGGCAGGTTCCCAAACGCCACTTTTTCTCACGGAAGGCGATTCCGTCTCTCTACCGGCATGTGGAAGGCAATGTCCATGCCTCGCTGGACAGGGCGGTCAGCGGTAAGGTGCATATTACCGCTGACTCATGGTCCAGCAGGCATGGAAAAGGACGTTATCTTTCTTTCACGGCCCATTGGGTCACTCTATTGGCAGCTGGGAGGGATGCAGGACAAGATGCAGTAGTGTTGGAGGTTGTTCCGCCACCACGCCTCCAAAATGCTACTACTGGTTGTGACACACCTCTCTCCTCCACCCCCTCCTCTTCTTCTTCCTCCAGTGCTCTGTCCTCGGAACCAGCGGTGCTCCGTAGCCGTACAAGGGGCTACGCGAGTACGCAGGCAAAAAGATGCCATGCCGTGCTTGCGCTGGTGTGTTTGGGGGACAGAAACCACACTGGGGCAGAGGTTCTGGCAGCTCTGCAGGGACAGGCCGAGAGGTGGTTGACGCCACGCCAGCTTAAGCCAGGAATGGTCATTTCTGACAATGGCACCAACCTCCTCTCCGCCCTGCGACAGGGGCAGCTCACCCATGTGCCCTGTATGGCTCACGTCCTCAACCTGGTGGTGCAGCAGTTCTTGGGCAGGTACCCAGGCTTACAGGATGTCCTGAGGCAGGCCAGGAAAGTCTGTGTGCATTTCTGCCGATCTTATAATGCCAGTGCTCGGCTGACTGAGCTGCAAAAGGAGCTGAACCTGCCCAAGAACCGCCTAATATGTGACATGCCCACCAGGTGGAACTCAACGTTGGCCATGCTGCAGCGACTGCACACGCAGCAGAGAGCCATCAATGAGTAACTTTGCGACTACAGCACCAGGACAGGGTCAGGGGAGCTTGGCTTTTTTTCCCCACGCCAGTGGAGCATGATCAGGGATGCATGCACTGTCCTCTCACCATTTGAGGAGGCCACGAGGATGGTGAGCAGTGACAGTGCATGCATCAGTGACACTGTACCTCTTGTCCACCTGTTGGAGCATACGCTGCGTGGGATAATGGACAGGGCACTTGAGGCAGAACAGAGGCAGGAAGAGGAGGACTTCCTTGCCTCTCAAGGCCCCCTTTATCCAGACAGTGTTCCTTCTGTCCCACCCATCACACAGGAAGAGGATGAGGAGGAGGAGGATTGTGTGAGCATGGAGGTGGAGCCTGGCACTCAGCATCAGCAGCAGCAGTCTTTTAGGGATGATGTACAGTCCCAACAAACCAGTGGACTTGTACGTGGCTGGGAGGAGGTGGCTGGCGATCATGTCATCCTCAGTGACCCAGAAGACTCCGGACCGAATGCCTCAGCTAACCTACGTAGCATGGCCTCCCTGATCCTGCAAAGCCTGCGGAAGGATCCTCGTGTTCTTCGGATCAAGGAGAGGGACCATTACTGGCTGGCCACTCTCCTTGATCCACGGTACAAGGGTAAGGTTGCGGACCTTATCTTGCCGTCGCAGAGGGAGTAGAGGATGAGACATCTCAGGGAGGCCTTGCAGAAAGGTCTGTGCAACGCGTTCCCAGAAACTGGGAGGTTACAAACTCCTGGTCCTGGACGACGAGTTGCTGAGGCTTCGGTCAGTAGCAGAAGGAGCGGTGGGGAAGGTGGACGTCTGACCGATGCGTTCAGACAATTTTTTAGTCCGCAGCCCCAAGGTATGATCGGTTCCAGCAACCATCGCCAGCGTCTGATATACATGCTGCAGGAATACCTAGGGGCAAGGTCAGACTTGGACACCTTTCCCACCGAAAATCCTCTGGCTTACTGGGTCCTGAGGATGGATCACTGGCCAGAGCTTGCACAGTATGCAATTGAGCTACTGGCCTGTCCTGCATCCAGCGTTCTTTCCGAACGCACATTCAGTGCTGCTGGAGGATTTGTCACCGATCATAGGGTGCGCCTGTCCACCGACTCGGTTGATCGACTGACCTTCATAAAAATGAATCAGTCTTGGATCACCACCAGCTACCAGGCACCTGAAGCGGATATAACTGAATAATTTATAATGTCAAATCCCTTCAAGACTGCCTATGCTGATGCTGAGTGACTGTCCTGTTATGTTCACTGACTATCCTCTTCCTCCTCCTCAATGATCCATGCCACCACACCAGTGCCTAAGGCACAATTTTTCAGCCCCTGTATAACAGGGGCGTGTACTTACAATTTTTTTAAAAAATGCTTCGCAACAGGTGTGACTGCTGTGCTCCAAGTACAGTATCTGTGAGGGGTTGCAGTGTTGTGGCACCAGCACCAGTGCCTAAGGCACAATTTTTCAGCCCCTGTTGGGGCGTGTAATTTCAATTTTTAGGCAATGCTTTGCAACAGGTCTCATTGCTGTGCTCAGAGTACAGTATCTGTGAGGGGTTGCAGTGTTGTGGCACCAGCACCAATGCCTAAGGCACAATTTTTCAGCCCCTGTATAACAGGGGCGTGTAATTACAATTTTTTAAAAAGATGCTTCGCAACAGGTGTGACTGCTGTGCTCCAAGTACAGTATCTGTGAGGGCTTGCAGTGTTGTGGCACCAGCACCAGTGCCTAAGGCACAATTTTTCAGCCCCTGTTGGGGCGTGTAATTACAATTTTTAGGCAATGCTTTGCAACAGGTCTCATTGCTGTGCTCAGAGTACAGTATCTGTGAGGGGTTGCAGTGTTGTGGCACCAGCACCAATGCCTAAGGCACAATATTTCAGCCCCTGTTGGGGCGTGTAATTACAATTTTTAGGCAATGCTTTGCAACAGGTCTCAATGCTGTGCTCAGAGTACAGTATCTGTGAGGGGTTGCAGTGTTGTGGCACCAGCACCAATGCCTAAGGCACAATTTTTCAGCCCCTGTTGGCGTGTAATTACAATTTTTTTTAAAAAGATGCTTCGCAACAGGTGTGACTGCTGTGCTCCAAGTACAGTATCTGTGAGGGGTTGCAGTGTTGTGGCACCAGCACCAATGCCTAAGGCACAATTTTTCAGCCCCTGTTTAACAGGGGCGTGTAATTACAAATCTTGATCTAATAGTTCACAGCAGGGCCCATTCCTGCGCCCACCAAGAGTAACTATGAGGGTCTACAGTCTTGTGGCAACACCGTCCACCACCACCACCACCAAAGGCCCAATTTTTCTGCCCTGTTCAACAGGTGCATGCAATTACAAATCTTGATCTAATAACTCACAGCAGGGCCCATTCCTGCACCCACCAAGAGTAACTGTGAGGGCTTACAGTCTTGTGGCAACACCGTCCACCACCACCACCACAGGCCCAATTTTTCTGCCCGGTTCAACAGGTGCATGCAAGTACAAATCTTGATCTATTAACTCACAGCAGGGCCCATTCCTGTGCCCACCAGTCTTGTGGCTACACCAACATCTAATAGGGCAAATTTCTGCAGAGTATATACGGCAGGCCCCTACTTTCAAACATCCAACTTACAAACGACTCCTACTTGCAAACGGAAAGAGAAAACAGGAAGTGAGAGGAAATCTACCCCTAGGAAGGGAAATTCTATCCTGTTAGATTTAATTTGGGAAAAAGGTATCTCCTCTCTACTGATGCTTTATCACCAATCCTTGTTTCAATTAAAACCCCACTTTTCCAAAAACATTTGTCATTGGGACGGAAAGTGAGGTGAAATGTTCTGAACAGATGTGCAAAGACAGCAAATGTTACAGGGGTGATAACCCCTCCCTATGTTCTCCAAAAAGCTTAAAAATAGATTTTTTTGGGATGGAGCTACACTTCATAATGTACCTGTTCAGATTCTACTTAAGAACAAACCTACAGTCCGTGTCTTGTTTGCACCACCTATATACTGCTGTTCAGAGTATAAAGGGTTGTAGGTATAGGGTTTTATTTTGGGTGCGGGGTCCCCCTTAATATCCATACAAGACCCAAAGGGGCTGGGGTGGGGGGGGGTGATGGGGTAGCCATGCCATTTTTCTCAAGGATTTTCAGCCATATGGCGGCCAGGACAAGACATGACATTAAAGCCGCAAGTGGTTTTAAATGGCTTCTTTTTTTCCTTTACAAATGTCATTTTGTGCAGGGACAGTTCTAAACACGGGAAACACATGCCACTTCACAGGCATACTTTAGACACCCCTCAGGTACCATATTTAAAGGAAAATTTCACTTTTTTTTTTTCACTTTATGCATTAAAAAAATGACTGCTCCCGAAAAAACGTTAGTTTTTAAAAGTTCTTTTTGCATTGCATTGATATATGTCCCCTGGGGCAGGACCCGGGTCCCCAAACCTGTTTTATGACATTAACATGCATATTGGCCGTTGTAATTAGCAATTTTGATTTCGAACGTTCGCGTCCATTATAACGAATAGGGTTCGAAAATGTGCGCAAACTTTCGGTCCGTTCGAAGGTTCTGGTGCGAACCGAACCCGGGGTGTTCGGCTCATCCCTAGTCCTCAGATGTCTCCCGAGGCTTTTCTCCCCTATGTGAATACAAAAAAGTTATACTTAGCACTCAGATATTTGAGATAAGAAATATGAATATGAAACATTGCTTGGAAGTGTCGTACAATTGTCTTTTTTGGCAGAGTTCCAAGCTGAAGACATGCTTTATTCCCTTTGTTAAAGCTGGAATACTTACCCTTTTTGGTAAAGTATCACACATGGAGACACCCCTAGTATCCACTAGAGCACCTAAAAAGGGTGTTCTGGTGTCCCACACTAGTGCTCCTGCGTCCAGATGTGAAAACAGCTGCTGAGTGTCCTCTCCTTACACTGAATATAGTTTGCATTTCCTTGTCAAAATATTTTATTATGTATTCAAAGGTAAATTATACAAGTGTACAATATATTTTGTTATCAATCAAATTAATGAAGCTCAGTTATATAAATGCAAAGAATAGTATAGATTGCTATTTTATATTATTTAATAAAAGTAATAAAGTTATGAGCAACTGTTGATCTGTATTTGAATGAAATATCTTAGTTTATACAGTTACAATTAGAACTGTAAAAATTCTATATGATCATAGGTAGCATATGTGGGAGCTTCCAAATTCAAGAAGTAAATATGGATATAAATAAAGATAAGAAGGGAAGAAAGGTAGAAGGAAAGAGAGGGATTTGGTCGGGAGCCACCACAACGTCCTTGAACAACCATAATTGAAACGAAACCTATCAAATGTACTACCATGGTAATAGTACTCTGTTATCAAATGTTGATGGCAAAAAATGTTCTATCCAAGGTTGCCATATTTTTTCGTATTTAGGGATTTGGTCCGTTTCAAGAGCTAACATTTTCGCTTGTATCATAGTATTATACATTCTATTCACAGTCTCATTGTCTTCCAAATTTGAGGATCTCCATGCTTTCGCCAGCATTTTTTTCACCGCCGTGAAGAGCTGTATCAACAATTTAAAGCGGGTATGTAATAAGAATTCTGGTTTTAAATTGAGTAGGGCCATTGTAGGGTCCAGATGTAATTTCATTTTGAGTAATTTATATGCAATGTTGAAAATGTCCTTCCAGAAGGCTTGTGCAATAGGGCAATCCCACCAAATATGAAAATAAGTACCCAAACCTGTACAACCACGATAAAATTGAGCCAAATAATTTTAGGTATATTTAGCTACCCTGACTGGTACAAGGTACCATCTTGTTAGTACCTTGTAGTTGGCCTCCATTGCCATTACATTAGGAGAGGCTGATTTGGTTACTGACCAAATTAGGTTCCAGTCTACATTTTCAAGAGTTTTCTCTAGGTCAACCTCCTATTTCTGAACGTATGAAGGATTTTCTGAGTTGGGTTGAGTTAATATTTGAGGGTATAGAAGGGATATTATTCCTTTGGCATTTGGTTCATCCTTACAGATAGTTAAAAAAATTGGTTAGTTTGTTTAGGGAAGTGTTCGTGTTTAAGAAGGGTGAGAAAAAGTTTTTAATTTGGAGATATCTAAATATTTCTTTATAGGGTAAGCCATAGGTGTCACAGAGTGTGGGGAAGGGGATGAAGGATGAGGAGTCTACAAACTTATGCATGGTCAGACTATTTAGTGATACCCATTCTTTAAAAGATTTAGGAGAGACCCATGCTGGATAAAATGCTGGGTTTTTATAAAATGATAATAGCGGATTGTGTGTAGATTGTAAGTGATTTCCTATTTTAAACCTATCCCAAAGAGATATAAAATGTTTAGTGATAGGATTACATAGATTTCTATGATCTCGAGAGATCCAAAGAAGGTTTGATATGGAAATAGGGTCACACTCAGCTGCTTCTATAGAGACCCATAATGGGATTTCTTTTCGTGCATGATATTTAGTTAAACTAGCTAAGTGTGCTGCCCTATAATAGCATGCAAAATTAGGACATTCTAATCCTCCATTAAGTTTGGGAAGAAATAAAGTACGCTGTTGTATTCGCGGTTTGGAGGAACCCCATATGAACAACATTACTCTCTTCTGTATAAGTCTTAGGAAATAGGCAGGAACAGGGATTGGTAAAACACGGAATAAATATAGTATTTTTGGTAGGATCGTCATTTTTATGGCATTGATTCTTCCAAACCACGATAACGGGAGGTGGGACCAGGATTTTAATAGATTAGATATATTTTTCAAAATGGATGGATAATTAACTGAGAATAAATTTGTAAAGGAAGCCGACAAATTAATCCCTAAATAAGGGAAAAAGGGAGACCTACGTTTGCTGAATTTAGTTCCACATTTGAGAGGGATATGTTTAAGGCTTGACTTTTTTTAGGGTTAATATGAAGACCAGAAAATAATGCAAATTTATTTAGTATTGGAAATAGGTTGGGGCCTGATATTTGTGGAGAAGAAAGAAATAGAAAGATATCGTTCGCAAATAGACATAATTTATGTTGGTAACCACCAATTTCAATTCTAGTTATAGTGGGGTCCGATCTAATCATTTGAGCTAGCGACATGTACCTCTATTTATACTAAAGTATTCAGATTTTTTTTTTTAATACTCTTTATTACAAAATCTTTTTCCTTACATAATAATTTACATGATACATTTTATATGCTTTTACAATTCTTTATATAATTCTAATTACATTTACATTTTCTCCTCTCATTCATTCCACTCTCTCTCACCATACATGGTAACTTTATAATACGTTTTCAGATATTCCTATGTCCATTGTTAACCATGTTCTATTCCACTTTGCCCATATGGTCTCATATCTCTGCCCATTTCCCCTTTGTTCATAAATTATTTTTTTGTAAGGCAAGACCTGGTTTACTGCTCTCACCCATTGAGTTACTGTCGGAGGGTGTGGCTGAATCCATTTTTCTATTATTTGTTTTTTTGCCAAAAATAATACCTCCCGCAAGAAAATCATATTATCTCTGTTACCTCTCTCTTCCCTTAGTACCCCCAGCGTAGCCAAAATAGGTTTATTCAGAACTTTCCCTATTCTTTCAACCACCTGTTGCCAATATTTCCCTATTTTACCACAATACCACATTACATGAAGGAAGTCTGCTCCCCCCTGCCCACACCTAGTACATCTTGATTAAGGCATCCTCCCCATTTTATGCAATCTATTTGGAGCCAAGTACGTCTGATGTATTATATTTAACTGTATTATCCTGTTTTTCATTGCCGGGGATACTTTCAAGTGAGAGGTACAGACTTCGTCCCATTCATGGGCACTCATGTCTGAGATAGCCACCTGCCATTTATCCCTTTCAAGGATTCAGATTTATAACCTGCATATTTAACATATGCTTTTGGGTTATTATAAAGGGCCATAATCCAGTTTATAAATTTGGGGTCAAAACCACATTTTTGTAGAGTATAATACAAGTAAGGCCAGGAAACGGAGTTAAATGTTTTCTTGAGGTCTAATGAAAGGAAACAAGCTGGAATTCGACGTGATGTAGCAATCTGGGGCAACAGTACGGCTCTACGTATGTTATCGCTTGCTTGACGTGTTGGCATAAAGCCAACCTGATCACGGTGAATTAGTGATCCTATTGTATCTTTAAGACGAGTAGCTAGAATCTTTGCTAAAATTTTAATATCTATGTTTATCATGGAGATGGGGTGGAAGTTTGTGCATGTTTCATCTGAGTGTGGTTTTGGAATCATGCAAATAATAGCCATTAGTGATTTTTGTCTAAAAGATTTATTATTCAAGATATTATTGAATGCTTTCATCAGTATAGGAGAGATGATATCAGTGAAAGTGCGGTAATATAGGACTGAGAAGCCACCTGGACCCAGTCTTTTGTTTAATTTCAACTCTTTAATAGCTGCTATTACATCTTCCACCACTATAGGTTGCTCTATTTTTTTTATGTGAAGGGGATATTTGGGGTAGATTTATTTTCGAGAAGAAGGAATTTGCTTTAGTGAAATCAAAAGAGTTGGCTTCTGAATATAGGTTATTCAGGTGAGAGCTGAATTTTTAAACTATTTTTAGAGGATTACTCGTATATGTATTTTTAGTCAGTTTAAGTTTAATAGGTTTAGAAGATTTATTGATAGAATTAAGTGCTCACGCTAAATAAGTACCCGGTTTGTTCGATTTTATGTAAAATGCATGTCTGGTGCATTGCAATGTTTTCTCAGCAGAATCAGTGAGAAATAAATCATAATCCAATCTTGCTTTTTCTAGTTTATTTTTTGCCGATGGAGTGGGATTAGTTTGAAAGGCTGTAAAAGAAGAATTAAATTCATTTTCCAATTCCCGCGCCAGGTTTCTGCGTTCCCTCTTGAGTATTCAAATTTGTTGTTGGAATATCCATCTCAAAACCGGTTTGTGTGCCTCCCAGAGGGTTAATGAGGAGACTTCTGGACATGTATTATGTTTTAAATAATTTTTCAGAGCCTATTCAATGTTTATATGGTAAGAGGGGTGTTTCAATAATATATTTGGTAAATACCATGTGGTATCATGTGCTTTGGGTAAGGGAGATGCAATAGAGGTGAAGACTATGTTATGGTCAAACCATGGGATAGGGCATGGGCGTCCGCAGGTAGGGGCAAGGGGGGTCAAGTGCCCCCCCCCCCGGAATCAGATCTTAATTGCAGCACAGTTGTGTCGGTATCAGGGTGCGAGCATCTTGCACCTGGGTGCCACCCACCAGTGGGGTGACACCATCAAGGTGCTGTCAAGCCCCCCCATCAGTGTAGTGTGACTTTGGCTCTTTTCCTTGCTCAGTCCAGCAGAGAACTCGGTGGCGCTGTGACAGGAGAAAGGCAAGCTGCGGGCTGTCAGAGGTTTCCCCCGCTCGCCCCCCTTTCTCCTGTCAGGGAGAAGAGACGGCGGCTCTCACCAGGTTCCCTGCCAAGCTTCCTGCCCACTCCGTTCCTTCCCTATTGGCCATAACTGACGGTTTTCGTTTAATCAGTACAGTTGTTATCTGAAAATACAATACAAATACACTACAACACATGACATCACTTTCGATTTTTTTTTCTGTCGTATGAGAATTTTTGTAACTTTAGTAAATGGGATGATTTGTCGTCCAAATTTTCAGGTCGCGTGTATGCGGCATAAGTCAGATTTTATTTTGAAATGTGTTTCTGTTCAGTGGGTCTCATTACCTCCAGCTCCAAGATGTAGCGATGGGCACCTTTTGTGTGTTATCCTACACCAAGTTGTACCTAGAGTGTTGGGAATGGCAACATTTAAAAAAAATCTAATAAATCACTATGCTTAGGTGGAAATACAAAAACACAAACGCTGCCAGCACCAATATTTGTGATACCAAATATATAAACCACAAAAGCCAACGCAGGTGCAGCGCTAATTTTTAAATCAAAATGTGAATAATTAATGGTAATATTTCAGTGAAAACTTAAACATGTAAACCATGTGCTAAAAACAATAATAAAGTCAAACATGACATTTTACCTAAAAACCCTTCTCATACATATATTGCACATACATTAATCAATTGTGCCCAATCTGAAAATTGTGCCACCAAAAGTTTTCATAAAATATTTGTAAATAAAGATGATCATTCAGCTGCAGTCCATGCTTGATGGTGAATAGTAATTTTCCACCATTGTGCCAAACCACACTTACAAACTGTTTACCAGATATTCAGTATATGACCATTAGTACAGAATGGTCTACAGTGCTTATGAGGTTAATCTCTCATCTTTAACTATATCTCCTTTAACAGGCCTGAAAATAAATCTCAAGCCACATAAAAAGAAGAAAACAAGAGGTGACCCCATAGTTTAGCAATGTTTAAAATCAACTGTTTATTAAAAAATTAAGTGCACATAAAAACACAGGTATCAGTACCATATGAGCAGACTTCTGAATAGACAAACTGTTTTCCTGAATGCCAACAGCCAGTGTGCATGCATGATGACATCATGTCCTATGGCCCCACCCTATGCGTTTCACACCCCCACTGTATCAATTCTCCAGAGTGTGCATAACAGTATCAAAGAACCTTGTAGTTGTGAACACATCCAGTCCCTTAAAGTGGTTGTAAACCCTTACAAACCACTTTGACCTACAGGTAAGCCTAGATTAAGGCTTACCTGTAGGTCCAATAAATATCTCCTAAACCTACATGGTTTAGGAGATATTTAGAAAAAAACAGGCACCGCTGTAGACAGCGGCGCGCAGGCGCACTGCGCATGCCGAGATCACGGCGATATGCCCCCTTCGTGCGCATGCGCGGGAGTGACGTCATTGCCGCTCCAGCGAATGACAGCGCTGGAGCGGCGAGACCCGGAAGTCACTCCGGGAATGATGGCGATGGAGAAGATTGTTGATGAGGACCGCTTCAGGGGCTTCGTTCTCACGTAAGTCATTCATAATGAGCTAGTATGCTATGCATACTAGCTCATTATGCCTTTGCATATGCATATGCCCATATGCCCTCTGTGGTGTTTGGTGGGTAGTGTGTGTGGTTGCACAGACGTCTCGGGCCTCTGTCCATATGGACAACTTCCCGCTTTGGCTACTTGCTATTGCGCCAGTGATTTTTCCATCTAGCCTCAGTGGTTCTCTCCTGGTCCCATTCTGCCCCTCCCAGTGTCTCTGGCTGCGTGAACACGGAGGGCTAGCTCTGCCTGCTCCCCCCAGATTGGTTCATCTGCGTCACCTGACTGCCTTTCCCGCCATCCGGCATTCTGGTCCTTGTAGGCTAACGGAGGGCCTCCTTTGGCGCACATGCAGTGGCCACATTTCATCCGCACTTGGTCGGTGACGTCAGATGTCGACTGAGTAGGGGTATAGAGGGCCGGCCTGTCCAGCATTCAATCAGCTGGAGGACAGGGGTGGCCATCGCTATCTACTACTCAGTAGTAGGTAATTATAGATTATCATTTTTGCATCATCATGACTTTGTAGTGCCTGATTATACTATTGTTGTGTAGTATGCGGAACCTATATGCTCACTCTCAATCTTTGACTGCCTCACTGGCCCTTTTACTGTTGCGTGTGGATTTTTTGCGTAGTTTCAATATCTACTTGAGGATAACCGTAATTTTGGAGGGCTCTTTCTTCTTTATTCTCTTTTTCTCGACAGTGGTTCTTACGTGATGGTGTCATATCCTCACATTTGATGTTTGATTTTATTATGGGGGTGATCGGCAATTTTTAGCGGGCAAGACTGCAATATTGTGGCGGACAGATCAGACACTTTTGACTTTTTTGGGACCAGTGACATACAGTGATGAGAGCTAAAAATAGCAGCTGATCACTGTATACATGACACTGGCAAGGAAGGGGTTAACAATGGGGGGGGGCAATCAGGGGGTTAAGTGTGTCCTAGGGAGGTGTTTCTAACTGTAGGGGGAGTGGACTGACTGGGAAGAGAGAGAGATCACTGTTCCTGATCACTAGGAACAGATGATCTCTCTCTACTTCCCTGTCAGAATGGGGATCCACCTTGTTTACACTGGCAGATCCCTGTTCTGGCTCTCTGTGGAGTGATCGTTGGTGGCTGACGGACATCACGGATGCTGGCCACGCACATCGGCTTCGGAAACATGCCACACATGTGCCTGCTATAGCTATTGCAATGGAGCACCGTACTGGTACGGCGATTCGCGCAATAGAGCCACCCTGCCGCAGTATATCTGTGGCGGCTGGTCTGCAAGTAGTTAAGATTGCAGGATCCACCCCTTTGCATGCATCACTGTACAGCGGGACTTGTCTTTGCTGTTGCTTTAAAGGAGATCGCAAGAGCGTGTTACATAGCAGCTTTTGGAGAGCCTTCATTACCATCAGGAATCCATACTAAAAATGCCATGTAGTCAACTGAGAAATGCATGCATGTAGACAGTACGTGGCTGTAAATAAGCTGCAGGAGACCCAAAGTACTGCGATGCTACAAAGGATAAAAAGTTGTTGCTGAGAATAATTGGGTTGAAGGAGAGGTGAAAGTTTACCTTTAGCAACCGCAAAGCAGTGTTTACATCAAGCACTGTTTTGACTTCTCATATTTTGGGGGTCTCATTTGCAATGGTTAAGCGTTTATGTGGAGATGAAGTGGCACATGGTGACTTACACATAAAAGATGGATATGTAATTTACTCATAGTCACAGTCACAGAATTGGACATTACATATGAATGGAATAGAGTTTGCACTTTTTAAATGTTAACTTTGTATGCCACTAACTGTGCATGTTGGTTTGAGTGGCACTATATTGGCACTGTTTTGATTTGTTCACCATATTTCTGTTATTTTATTATTGATTATGTGGCGAATGTAATTGTTTGTTTTGATTAATTAGCACTGCACATTTTTTGGAAAAGGGAATATAGACATAATATATCCTATATACTGTATGTGCTAGAAGATTTTTTATTATATATATTTTTTTATTATCTTGACCATATAGCGCAGTCACATTTTTTTTATTTTCCAAAAATATTGGTGCTTGCTACAAGCATACATAATGGTGTCAACGTTCATTCACTCTCCAGAAAAAGTCTATAGAAGGAATACATTCATCAAAGATCAATGAGCGCACAGCCATTACAATGGAGATGTATTTCACCTTATGTGTTTTACCTAATGGTAAACACGTAAGATGAGACATTTTGTAAACTGTAGAACTTCTGGGGTAATCTATATCCCCATATATGTGAGTGTGGATTATTTTATAAAAGAAAAAACAAAAGACAACTATGACAAGGATCTATGACCACATATACGTCATACAAAATGGTGATTTATCATCTCACCTACATAGATATGGAGTAATGCCTCAAAAGTATAATACATCATGCTTAAAGTCCTTTGCTTTGGATCGGGTCCAGGTAGACCCAAGAGGGAGTGAAAGGGACTGACAGTTATTGCAAATTGAGATGAGTTGGATGTATCAGCTCCAAGAAAATATATCCCCCCAGGGTAAGGGATGTGTCTGCATATCCATAGAAGTAGATTGCCTCTGGGTGGCCCAGATTGAATTAACTTGTGGTTTATAGCCTTGTCCTCCAGCAATCATATGGGTTTTACAAGAACCTGGTTTAAATGACCATCTTTGCCATCTTTGAGGTGAGAGTTTTTTTCTGCAGGATTTGCTACATGGTCTGCTGTGTGTGCATAGAGCATACACATAATTTAGGCTTGTAGGGCTTGGCTCATGAACTAGCTGGGCAGCAGCTTCAAGGGGCCCTGTGGATGGGGCACTTTTCCTGCCACTGACATCAATGATGGGGCACTATTCCTCCCACTGACACCAATGATGGGGTACAAATCCTCCCACTGACACCAACAATGGGGGCACTGTTCCTCCCACTGACACCAATGATGGGGGTAATATTCCTCCCACTGAAACCAATGTTGGGGGCACTATTCCTCCCAATGATGGGGCTCTATTCTTTCCACTGATACCAATGAGCAGGCACTTTTCCTTCCACTGACACCAATTATGGGGCACTATTCCACCCACTGACACCAATGATGAGGCACTATTCCTCCCAATGATGGGGCACTATTCCTCCCACTGACACCAATGATGAGGACATTATTCCTCCCACTGACACGAATGATGGGGGCACTACTCCTCCCACTGACCCCAAATGCCAAAGATGCACTGTTTACTCCCACGGAGTCCAGGAAAATTTAAACTCCCCATGGCCACAGTCTGGCCCCCCCTAAAGCCTGAAGGACAGAAAACTGGTCCTTGGTTTAGAAAGTTTAGAGACCCTTGCTTTAGAGGGTGCATAATGGTGGAACATCTTGCGGGATCTGTGTGTCTCTAGCTCCATTGCAGGTAGTGATGGTGAGTATACTAGCAACAGATTTGGACTTTTGTATTGTCAAAATAAAAAAATCAAAGAGCACATGGACCCTAGTGTAATTAAACCTTTAATTAAAAATGCAATAAAAGAACAATCAAATGCACTTACAAAACATAAATCTTGCGTAGAGCCAAGCAAATATTGTACATCCAAACAAGGCCTTCATATATCCCACTAGGTATGCTGTGGGTGACAGTGGGATGATCTGTCCATGAAGCTCCCGTGTAAATGTTCAGGAAAATGGTCAGTTACATTGGAGGATTTTTGGGCCTCACCATTAACATTGACCTTCCAAAAAAATGAAGGACATGCCTACTGGTCCACCCACCCCATCCATCACATGCCCATTTATTCTGCTGTAATGCCTAGGTCACGCTATGAGATGATCACGCGCCTACTTTATTTCAGTGACAATACCCAGTGCCTTCCCCAAGATCATCCCAACTATGACAAATTATACAAAATTTGCCCACTTCCTATTTTTTTTCCCAGAGATTTGCTGAACTTTACGTCCCTGACCAAAATATACATGTCGATGAGTCCCTTGTCCACTTCACTGGCTGGCCAGAGCCCGGGCCCTGACGGATACACCCCCTTATTCTACAAAAAATTTGCACAACAACTAGCCCCATTCATGACGAAGGCATTTAATGAGGTAGACGACTCCCACCCCTTATCCCAGCAACTCCTCCAAGCCCAAATAGTGGTCATACCTAAACCAGGAAAAGATCATGCACAATGTAGTAATTATCGCCCTATATCCCTACTGAATGTGGACCTGAAGCTCTACTCCAAAATTTTAGCCACTCGTATCTCCCCTCTCCTTCCTGACATAATACATAGCGACCAAGTAGGTTTCATACCGGGACGCGAGGCCAGAGACAACACCACCAAGACTCTGCATCTTATTTCATATGCCAAATATCACAACATCAGGACATGTTTATTGGCATGCAACGCCGAAAAAGCGTTCGATAGGGTCAGTTGGTCGTTCCTACGAGCATCGCTGCAGCAAATAGGAATAGGACCAAAGATGATCTCCAAAATTATGTCTCTGTACTCGCGTCCCTCAGCAAAAGTGTCCGCCAATGGGGAAACCTCAGGGTCTTTCAACATCGCAAACGGCACGCGACAAGGTTGCCCCTTGTCCCCTCTGCTGTTTGCGATCACAGTAGAACACCTAGCGCAAGCCATACGCCAGAACAACTCCATTCATGGTATCCCTACCCCCTCAGCCCCCCGAAAACTATTTCTTTATGCGGACGACCTTCTACTATATGTCACCCAACCACATACCAGCATCCCAGCCATCCTAGCTGAACTTGACAAATTTGGTACACACAGTAACTTTAAGCTAAACATCTCCAAAACCGAAGCCCTGAACATCTCCTTAACTCCCCGACAACTTGACAACCTGCGAGCACGGTTCCCCTTTAGATGGCAATCACGATCTGTTAAATACTTAGGCACGGAGATCCCCAGAGAAATACATGACATTTACCCTTTAAACTTCAGTCCGCTATTGACTTCAATTAGGCGCTCCCTGGAATCCTGGCATAACCTCAAGCTCTCATGGTGGGGTAGAATGAATGTTATTAAAATGGACGTCCTCCCTAAAACGTCATATTTATTCCAGACACTTCCCATTCTCCTTCCCAAAGCTTTTTCCCTCTCTCTTCGCTCCATTGCAGGGAAATTTGTATGGCTACATCGACCCACCAGACTTAAACATAAAATCTTGTGTGCCCCCCGAGACAAAGGAGGTTTAGGTCTACCAGACTTCCAGACATACCACTGCTCCTCCTTATTCTCCAGACTACTTGAATGGTTCCCTAGACCTCTACTTAAGCCCTCAACCTCCATAGAACAGGATATGGGCCAAATTGACCTGAGAGCCCTCTTGTGGGGACACCACACCAAATTCCGCACCATCCAAGGGATCTCCCCGCTGACCACTGCGGTCCTTACCTTGTGGTATGATAAGGCCAGTAAACTCGCTCTCTCCTCAGACCCCAGCCCTCTCTCCTCACTATTTGATAACGCCGCCTTACCTACCACCCTCTCTAGAGAGCAATGGGGACCTTACACCCGGGAACAGTGGCCTACGGCTAATAAATTTGTTCACCCCTCCACGGGCCAATTCAGACCGTCTGATGACACACAAACCCCCTCCGATATTGACTGGCTCTCTATGATATCACTAAACCATCTAAATAGATCACTACATATGTCAGGTCAAGTCCACAGGCAGCTCATTAACTTTGAGGAATTGTGTAATCTCTCTCAGACCCCCAGACACACCTTATCGCTCATATTCAAAGATATTCTACTGCATCTCAATAGGGCACTACCGGTATATACTCATAAATGGGCTAGAGATCTAGAAATGGACATATCCCCGGCCCAATGGAATATATCCTTTATTCACACACACCAGGCATCCAGATCGAGTTTCACACAAGAGAAAAATTATAAACTGATATCTAGGTGGTACAGAGTTCCATCCTCGGTACACAAGATGTTCCCCAATTCAACCGATGTCTGCTGGAGATGCCACGGAGGAGAGGGATCCTATATCCATACATGGTGGGAATGCACTAAGGTACGCCCATTCTGGGACAAAATATTTGAGGTTTACAATGATATGTATCAGTCTTCTCTGTCCCCCACACCCCTGATCGCTCTCTTATCCATCATACCAGGCGCAATCCAAGCACAAAAGAAATGCCTCTTGAGATTTATGCTTTCAGCAGCTAGACACAACATATCCCTATACTGGAAAAAATATTCCATTCCCTCTATGTCAGGTTGGGTGAGCATCCTAAATGATATGATGCTGATGGAGGAGTTGCAAGCCAAAACGGATGACACCTATGACAAGTTCAACACCTTATGGTCCATATGGAGACACCACTCGACTTCGGGCCGGTTACTGGATAATTTACAGTTCTGAGTATGCCCCAGTAGCCTTACAATAATCGAGACGCAATATAGGCTTCCCTATCGCTAAGATATGTGAACTGAGCTGCCCCCCCCTTTTTTTTTTTTTTCCTTTTTTCCTCTCTCTCTTTTTCTCTCTCTTTCTCTGCTACCGTGCCCCTCCCCCCTCCTTATGTAAGAGGCACAGAGATAGTTACGCGGACTGTGCTCTAGGTGGTGTCCATAGAGAGACGACACCATGCAGAGACAAGCAAATTGATGGAAGATTTCTGAGCCCAAGTTGCACCTATCTTTTACAGTTTTATGTGATGTGTACGCACTTTAGAAATGTAAAGCTATGACTCCTTCATGTCCCCCCCTCTCCTCCCTACCATGCTACCCCTACCCCTCCACTCATCCCTACCCTCCCCCTCCCCCCTGTTGCCTTTGTTCCCCTTTCCCTGCTCTTTCCCTTGATACAACCGTTTATATGTTTAAGCTTTACAGACCTGTTCATACTGAAGATATGTATATATTTTGTATGTTTGAAACGTTAATAAAAATATATTCAACCCCACTTCACTGGCTGGCCAAACACCCATGAAAGGCCGGGATGAGCCGGCTGCTCACACCACACATTCCAACATGAGGAGAGGTTCTATGGGTCTTGATCCACACGTCAGGTAATTAGGGGGTCCCATTTCAGGACCAAAACAACACACATGCTCACACAACACTTGGATCTCTTTATACAGGGTGTACAACACACTCCTATACTACACACTATACACCAACAATTATATCACACACATACCAATTTATTGGTAATATGTTTGTATTTTATTTGTTTTCTACCACTCAGTCACTTATTGGCAGGTGTTTTGTACAGGCAACCATTGGTCCAACCTTATTCACTTCACTTATTTTTATTTTTGGCACACACACCCACATTTTTTGATCACATATTTATTATTTTTTATTTTTTGTGTTTTTTTAATCATTGCTAATTTACATTATCTATCCCTACCTTATTATTTTATTTCATTTTTTCTAGAACCTGATTTGTGGCCCATATGTGTATACTTCACACTCTGGCATTGTGCTGTGGCTGTCAGTTTCTCTCAATGGCTGCTGTTTCCCGATACCCCTCCTCCGGTTCTCCGTGTTTTTTGGAGAGTATTGGTTTACGGGGGAGGGGATTGTGTCCCCGCTTCAACCCCGGGGGAGACAGTTCATTCAGGGGCACCATCATACTCCCATTTTGGGACTGTTGGACTATTCACTTGGGTGTCGCCAAAGGTAATGTATATATTCCCAAAACCTGCTCTCTTTTTGAAAGCATGATTTTCTATTTGAGACTTTACTGACCTATTTACTAATTTATTCCACCTTTTTAGACAATATTGATGCATCCCACTCCTGATGATTGGCTTAAAACGCCATGAAAAGCATAGAGTCCACACTCAGGGATGCCAAGTCAAGTTTGCTCCAATCATGAATTTTATCAAATGCATTTTATTTCTAATTTGGATAACCATGTTCACTTGTCTGTATATCCATTACATTTTTTAATTGTGATTGCTTGTACCAATTATGTATATCCATTATAAACATTAAATATTTCAATATGCTTACTACTATATTTTATTATGCTTTATTTTGCATGAATTATGTATTATATCTTATGATACATTATACATTTATTATTTATTAATTTAATTTAATGTATTGGATTGATTAGCAACTCTTTATGGTTACACAGATCTTCCCATCAGGGACTGTGACAATAAACCTAATTTTAGGTATCCTAGACAATTCCAAACACATATTCATGCCTCATTTAAATCCTAAAACCCACTTTCTTCGTTCTTTGTCCACAGACTTGGTTGAATGGCTGACATTTTTAAAAATTAATCAGTCCTGGATTATTGTTATTAAGATTGCAAATCGCTTTGTGGGTGTTGATTTTATCTTGAAGTTATTTTTTGGTATAGTTTTCATGGGGGCAATTAACACCCAAGAAAGCATTTTTCTGCACCTGTTTAACAGGTGCATCAAATATTTTTTTTTTTTTTAACAGCACGGCCAATTCTTGCTTTCATCAAGACTATCTCTAGAAGGTTATGGGGTGAGGGCACCAACAACACCCAAAGACAAATTTTTCCACAACTGTTAGACAGGGGCATCAAATTATTTTTTTTTTTACAGCAAGGCCAATTCATGCTTTCATCAAGACTACATCTAGAAAGCTATGGGGTGAGGGGACAAACAACACCCAAAGACCAATTTTTCCACAACTGTTTGACAGGGGCATCAAATTAAATTTTTTATAGCAAGGCCAATTCTTGATTTCATCAAGACTACCTCTGGAAGGTTGTGGGGTGAAGACACCAACAACACTCAAGGACCAATTTCTCCACAACTGTCTGACATTGGCATCGAATCTACATTTTTTTACAGCAAGGCCGATTCTTGCTTTCATCAAGACTATCTCTAGAAGGTTATGGGGTCAGGGCACCAACAACACTCAAAGACCAATTTTTCCACAAAGGTTTGACAGGGGTGTCAATTTAATTTTTTTACATCAAGACTACCTCTAGAACAGTGTTTCTCAACTCCAGCCCTCAAGTCAACAGGTCATGTTTTCAGGATTTCCCTCAGATGAAACAGCTGTGGTAATTACTAAGGCAGTGAAACTGATCAAATCACCTGTGCAAAATAATGGGAAGCCTGAAAACATGACCCGTTGGGGCACCTTAAGGACTTGGGTTGAGAAACACTGCTCTAGAATGTTGCGGGGTGAGGGCACCAACAACACCCAAAGACCAATTTTTTTTTCCACAACTGTTTGACAGGGGCATCAATTTTTTTTTTTTTTTTACAGCAAGGCCAATTCTTGCTTTCATCAAGAATACCTCTGGAAGGTTATGGGGTAAAGGCACCAACAACACCCAACGACCAATATTTCTGCAACTGTGTGACAGGGGCATAAAATGTATTTTTTTTACAGCAAGGCCAATTCTTGCTTTCATCAAGACTACCTCTAGAATATTCTGGGTGCGCGAGTTGGGGCAGGCCTTTTCTGATGCATATTGGCGTATCGGTAATGGTGTCCTTCACTATTAGTTTCTATACTTTTTGTATTTTTGTACCCCCCCTCACTTGGGAATGGTATCACTGATACATTCTTGATCCCACCATTGGGCTTTTAATTGTCCGCCCAAGCTTTATACTATATACTTTTCACCTTGGTGCTAGACACTCAATTTTATTTTTTATTTTTTTATTTGCTCTTGTTCTCTTATTCTTCTCCTGGTATCTACTAGCAGTTACAATTGATATACCTGTCAGGCATTAGTATACTTAGCCTAATGATAAATCACATATATAAAATATTTTAGTCTAATTCTTTGGGCTGCCAGTTATGCCATCTTCAATTACCAAATGGAGATCTGCAACTTCCCTCAGATCCTTTTATGTGTGTTTTCCGGTGGTCACGGGCAGTACCTCCACAGCTTACGGTGCAGACGCCCTCTGACAATTCTCATTTTATAGTACCACATGTTGAATTCAGAGCTGATTTGTGAGTAATGTATATCAAGGTAGGGATCCCACCTTTTTGGTGGGTTTCTTTCTCTCCCTTTCCCTTTTTCCCACATCTGGGTAAATCGTCAGACTATAATATCATTTAACTATTCTTTATGGATTAGTATCTGCTCCTGAGAGCATACTCCACGAAACACACCAAGCTATATGGATGCATTTATTTCTGTTTAAACATGTGTTTTACTGTTCGATTATTTACATGAACTTTTTGTCCATTATGGACTGAATTATGATGATTATATTTTATAATGTTTATAAACTTTTTTATTATATATTTACCAATTACTGACTGTATATTATGCACCTCATTAAAAAACTCTTTTCCTTCTCAATTATACATAGGGATGGAGGCATTTGGTTATTATATGTACACTATATGCCTCATTTAAAGTCCCAAAACCCTTCCTCTTTCAACTGTGTGACAGGGGCGTCAATTTTTTTTTTTTTTACAGCAAGGCCAATTCTTGCTTTCATCAAGACTATCTCTGGAAGGTTACGGGGTGAGGGCACCAACAACACCCAAAGACTAATTTTTCCGCAAAGGTTTGACAGGGGCGGCAAATAATTATCATTTTTTTCGTTAAGATGTTTTATTGGTTTTTCAATGTTTACCAAAATTGACCTCACTTTTACAGTTGTAGAGGGTGAAAATTGGGTTAACAACATTATCCACTTTCAGACCGGACCATTTTGCTGGCTTAAGACCAGACCACTTTTTGCGATTCGGCACTGCGTCGCTTTAACTGACAATTGCTCGGTTGTTCAACGTGGCTCCCAAACAAAAATTGACGTCCTTTTTTTCCACAAATAGAGCTTTCTTTTGCGGTTTTTTTTTTTTGCGCTATAAACAAAAAAAGAGCGTCAATTTTGAAAGAAAAACACATTATTTTTTACTTTTTGCAATAATAAATATCCCCCAAAAATGTATAAATTTATTTTTTTTCCTCAATTTAGTGAAGGGGTTAACCCCTATGTGGCAGTGTAGGGGTTAAGTGTGTCCTAGGTGCATTTTGCTAACTGTGGGGGGTGTGGCTGTGTTGTGGACATCACTGATCTCTGCTCCAATCACAGGGAGCAGAGATCAGTGTCAGTGTTGCTAGGCAGAATGGGGAGATGCTTGTTTACTATAGCATCTCCCCGTTCTTCCTCCCCGTGAGACGATCGCGGGTATCCCTGCGGTGATCGAGTCTGCGGGACCCGCGATTGGACTCACGGAGGTCCCGACCAGCACGCACGCGATGGCATGGTGGCAAATTTAAAGGGACGTACCTGTACGCCCTTATGCCTGTCCGTGCCATTCTGCCGACGTACATCGTTGTGCGCCGGTCGGGAATCGGTTATAGTAAGTATTAGTTTAGACACAGACGTGGTCCTGAACAATACAATCTTTGTTTCTAAGAGAAATATGTGTTGGATAGGTAAGCATTGTTAATCAAGAAAGGAGAACATAAGTGAACAGATAGGAGTAAAAAGGGTAAAGAAAGGAGGTGCCTTCTAAGTATGAACTGTATAAACGTTATGGTACAATAAATAAAAACACTCACATTGAGGTTAAAAATTATCAGCATGGAGGAAAATCCTGAAGCGGTACATCTCCTTGCTCGCTGATTCAACAGGCTGTGTCACTCAGGGACCCATAGAAAGCCGTGCACAGACTCTGTACACTCTGTGGCTCAGATGGTAATACAGAGGAGAGATCTGAGGCGCTCGTGGACCGCAGCAGCGTTTGACGTCACCGGAAGTGTTTGCAACACTGTTTCTGAGCCTGCGCACTGTCTGTGGAATGGACAGGCACACGCGTTTGTCAAGCTGGGTATGCAGGAATTCAACATGCTATATATAGAGTCCACCATCTAGTGGTGATAGGGGAAAATGGCAGGTGATAATGAAACACAGGTGGAAAATAATATGGTCATACAGGTGGGGGGTCATCTAGTGGACATAATGGAAATAACAATAAAAACAACAATAATAAGTAGGGATGGGTGATAAGGCAATATTACAAACTAGGTAAAAGTACCCTTTTAAGAGCCGGGTACTGTCCCTTTAAATATTGCAGCAGCGCTAAAACAAAGTCCTTTTAAATTAGAAAAAGTTCATAAACATCATCATGATAACTCGGAATAAAGTCTGTATTGGTGCAGTGAAATACTTCTTGTGATACAGTGACACAACTTCCACCGGATAATCACTTTTTCACCACGTGCGGCTCACACTCCCCTTTGGGGATGCACTCACCAGAATTACGATCAATATAAGCATTTCAATCAAATTCCCTGTTCATCGCTATCTCCTCAGCACGTCCACCTTTCCACCGCCTGCAGGTACCAGAGCAGATCCACTCCAACCCAGCATATGTAGAGACAAATAGTGTGGATAGCGTAGTACAGTTTGACAAAAAAGCTTTATTGAACATCCAATATTCCCCCAATAAATATATGCGTACCACAATAAAATTGATAAAACGCCTTGTAAAATATAAAGCAAAGTGCACTCTGCCTGAATAGTCCTCCGTCCGCCGGAAACTAAGCGCCAAAACGATGTGTAGAAAAGGTTTTCTCCACTTCCTGGTCAGTTTGGCTTGGCTGGAGTGCACTGTGGAGCGCATGCGTCACTTCCTGCGAGGTCACGACCCTGACGCGTTTCGTCACTTCCGGACGTCGTCTGAGGGTGTCTAAGTGAAGAACGATTATTTATTTATGAACTTAAATGATTTTAGCAAATGTAACAAAGAGTGAAAAATTTAAGGGGGTCTGAATACTTTCCGTCCCCACTGTTTATACACTGTATCCAGTTCAGCTAGATCTCACTGCAGACTGTTTCTCCTGGTGTACTATTTCTAATATACTTCAGGCAGGCAGTTTATTCAGTTAGCTGCAGTGTATTTGGTATATATATATATATATATATATATATATATATATATATATATATATATATATATATATATATATATACACACACTGTATCTTGTGTAGCTAGATCTCACTCAAATACACTTTCAGGCAGGCAGGCCAGGCAGGTTATTCAGTGATCTGCAGTGCATAAAATATATATATATTCAGTCTCCAACATATAGAGAGCGAGACCGGCCGGCTTACTTTTACTGCCGTTTTTACTTCGAAACATTGTAAGTGTTCACTTGTTATTTTACTTAAATAAATATTATAAGGATTTTACGCCATGTGAGCGTTTTATTTCCCTTCGGTACTGATCCACATTGCGCTCCACTGATCTCGATCCGGAGCTGTCCCTGAGTTGGTTCACTTCCTGGTAGCCAGTCACGATCCAAGAGAGGCTCCATCCATCCCCTGCAGTATCCAGGACCGGGTTAAGCTGTATCCCTGGCTGGGGTTAAGGCCATCTGCGTATAGGGGTCCCCTGTAATAAGGGACCACCTGGCTCTGGTAAGCAGGCATTTTGTTTCTGTGGTGGCGGTGTATTCACTCTTCAGTTTGCTGTGAAGTCACTGGTTAAACTTCGGAATAGAAGACTGTGGAGTACCTTTCCAAACATATCCTAAATATACTTTGAGATTTTGGGACACTGAGGCTGTGGATTTTTCACCCATTATATGTTTTTGTTTTGGTGCATTTTTTTCAACAACTTTTTCGATTTATCAATATTAAGGGTCTCACATGTGACTAATTGGATGTGATAATTTTTGCACTTTATTTCTATTTGAGGTATTCAATGTTATTACCACTGGCTAATGTAAATGCCAATTACTATTGGGTAATGTAGATGCTTACTTTTGCACATTAGATCATTTATACACATATCAGTATATCATCACGGTATATTATCACCAATTTTCCACTTGTTTATTTCTAGTTTAATTTAGCGCTGCTCCCTGTCTATTTGTATTGTTTGATGTAGTATAACATTTTGAGCGGCAGCTTTAGTTTTTCATGAATAGCGTAATTTTCTTCTTTTTATATATATATCCACTGCATTCCAGTCTAGCCAAGCCTATATCCGACTGCAGGCCATTCCTGGTGTACGTTTTCAACGACACTTTCAGGCAGGCAATTGATTCAGTGATCTGCAGTGCATTAAATATATATACAGTCTCCAACATATATATATCCACTGCATTCCAGTCTAGCCAAGCCTATATCTGACTGAAGGCCATTGCTGGTGTACATTTTTAAATACACTTTCAGGCAGGCAGGCAGGCAAGTGATTCAGTGATCTGCAGTGCATTAAATATATATATATACAGTCTCCTACATTTCTATCCACTGCATTCTAGTCTAGTCAAGCCTATACCTGACTACAGGCCATTCCTGGTGTACATTTTCAATGACACTTTCAGGCAGGCAGGCAGGTGATTCAGTGATTTGCAGTGCATAAAGGTATATATACAGTCTCCTACATATATATCCACTTCATTCTAGTCTAGCCAAGCCTATACCTGACTGCAGGCCATTCCTGGTGTAATTTTTCTAGTAAACTTCAGACAGTGTTTTGCTAATCCAATTTTACAGCATGTTTGGAAGGCCACCAAGGAAAGGCAGATGCTCACAGGCCGCTAAAAGATAGCAAGCAGGCTCTGCGTCTACAGCCAACAGTGCTCATGGACACAGTGCTTCCTCAGCACGTGGCCGTGGGGCACACTTGTCCTTTTTTTCCGACAGCTGGCCGTGTTGAGCCACAACATGCAGAACAAATGGTAGAGTGGATCCTCCTTATACTCTGTCACCCAGGCTAAGAGAACTTTGGCTGCCAAAGCGGCCTATTCTATTGGCTCAATGGCATCAGTCCCTCCTTCCCTAGCCCCACCATCATGTCCTGAGGAGTCCCCCGAACTGTTCGACCACAGTGCCGAGTACATGCTGCAGGAGGATGTACAGCGTTTTGAAGGCTCCGATGATGGTACCCTGGTTGAGGAGGAGGAGGAGGCACATCTCCAACGAGGCAGGATGCCCTCCAGGGGCCAGCTTAAGGACAGCCAACCGACTGCATCACACCGCAGAGCTCCGCATGTGCAGGGCACTGCTGACTCCGTGCGCTTTTTCAAAAGTTCTTTGCTGTGGGCATTTTTTGACACATGTGCAGCAGATCGCACCGTTGCTGTTTGCAACATATGTCTGAAGCGTATCAAGCATGACCAAAACAGCAGCCGCTTGGGCAGCACACGCTTGACCAGACATATGTCGAGCTCCCATGCAGTTCGTTGGCAACAGTTTTTAAAAGACCCACACCAAAGAATAAGGCGGACCTCTCCTTGCTCCTCATCAGCTGGGATCTTCAACCCCACTATACCTTTAGTCCTCTCTAGGGATGAGCTTCGCGTTCGAGTCAAACTCATGTTCAACTCGAACATTGCCTGTTCGCCTGTTCACCGAACAGCGAACAATTTGGAATGTTCGTGGCAATTCGAAAAGCCGCGGAACACCCTGTAAAAGTCTACGGGAGAAATCTAAAGTGCTAATTTTAACCACTTGACATACGGCCATAGCCGAATGATGGCTTCGGCGCAGATGTCAATTCCCGGGAGGACGTCATATGATGTCCTCCCCTTTCCTTGCTCCCCATGCGCGCTCAAGAGCGCGCATCGGGGAAATTCTGTGTTGGCCGTGTCCCTTGGACACAGCCAATCACAGATCGCTGTAAATGGCCAATCACAGTGGCCGTTTACAGCGCGATCGCCCTGGCCAATGAGCGATGATCTCAAATGTAAACATGAGATCATCTCTCATTGCCGGCTCTCTCTCCTCACACAGAGACAGCGTGTGAGGAGAGAGAGAGGATCTGTGATAGCCGTTACAGTAAGTTACCAGCAAGAGACAAATTGCAGTGCTAAAACAGTGCCCCATCAGTACAGTGCCCCATCAGTACAGTACCCCATCTGTGCTAATCGGTGCCCACCTGTGCCAATCAGTGCCCACCTGTGCTAATCAGTGCCCACCTGTGCCGATCAGTGCCCACCTGTGCCGATCAGTGTCCACCTGTGCCGATCAGTGTCCATCTGCACATCTTCACAATCAGTGCACATCTGTGCCACCTCATCAGTGCCCACCTGTGCCACCTCATCAGTGCCCACCTGTGCCAATCAGTGCCCATCTGTGCCGCCTCATCAGTGCACATCTGTGCCGCTCATCAGTGCCCATCTGTGCCACATCATCAGTGCCCATCTGCGCTGCCCCATCTGTGCCACCCCATCTGTGCCACCTCATCAGGGCACATCTGTGCCACCTCATCAGTGCACATCTGTTCCGACTCATGAGTGCCCACCTATGCTGCCTCATCAGTGCCCACTTGTGCCGCCTCATCAGTGGCCACTTGTGCCGCCTCATCAGTGCCCACCTGTGCCGCCTCATCAGTGCCCACCTGTGCCGCCTCATCAGTGCCCACCTGTGCCGCCTCATCAGTGCCCACCTATGCCGCCTCATCAGTGCACATTTGTTCCACCTCATCAGTGCACATTTGTTCCACCTCATCAGTGCACATCTGTGCCACCTCATCAGTGCCCATCTGTGCCACCTCATCAGTGCCCACCTGTGCCTCATCAGTGCCCATCTGTGCTCATCAGTGCTGCCTCATCAGTGCCCACCAGTGCAGGCTTAGTACACACCTGTGTAGTCGCACCAGCAACCATGTCCAAAAGAGGCTTTTCCGCCGAGGAGGCATTCCAAATTCTTTCCCAGGCCGACAAGAGCAACGGGGAGCTCTCTTGTTCAGATTCCTCTTCATACTCAGATTCTCAGACGGACATAAATTACAAGCCAGTCCTCAGTAGTGGATGTTGGGCCACTGTATGTGGCCAGGCAGTGAAAAAGTCCCACACATGTGGTATCGTAATACTCAGGAGGAGTAGCAAAATGTATTTTGGGGTGTCATTTTTACTATCTAAATGCTATGTGTTGGAAATATCTTATAAACGAACAACTTTGTGTAAAAAAAAAAAAAAAAATGCGTTTTCATTTTTTTTCCACATTTTCTAAAAACTTCTGGAAAAAATGAACCATTCAAAAGACTCATTATCCCTCATATATTATACGTTGGGGTGTTAGCTTTCCAAAATGGGGTCATTTTGTGGGTGTTTCCATTTTCCTGGTGCTCCAGGGCCTTCAAAAGTGTAATAGGTGGTTGAGATATGTAATGTGTAATTTATGCTCCTAGAACACCAGATAGCGCTCCCTGTATGTTGGGCCACTGTATGTGGCCAGGCAGTGAAAAAGTCCCACACATGTAGTACCCCTATACTCAGGAGGAGTAGCAGAATGTATTTCGGGGTGTCATTTGTGGTATACATATGCTATGTGAGAGAAATAGGCTATTACAATGACAATTTTGTGGAAAAAAAAAAATCTTCATTTTGCAAAGAATTGTGGGAAAAAATGACAACTTCAAATAACTCACCATGCCTCTTACTAAATACCTTGAAATGTCTACTTTACAAAAATGGGTTATTTGGGGAGCATTTTTACTTTCCTGGCTTGTTAGGGTCTCAAGAAATGAGATAGGCCACCAGTACATGAGATGCGATAATTTTTTTATGATTTGCACTATAGCTTGTAGACTCTAAAACTCTAAAACTTTCACACAGACCAAATAATTTCCACAGACTTTTGGTTATTTTTACCAAAGAAATGTAGCAGTATAAAAATTGTGGCCAAAATTTTTGAAGAAAAATTAATAATTTGCTAAATTTTATTACAGAAACAAAGAAAAATGCGTTTTTTTTTTTTCAAAATGTTCTGTCTTTTTTTCATTTATAGTGCAAAAAAAAACAAAAAAAACTGAGGTGATCAAATACCACCAAAATAAAGCTCTATTTGTGGAAAAAAAAGGACAAAAAATGAATTTGGGTACAGTGTTGCATGACTGAGTAATTGTCATTCAAAGTGTGAGAGCACCAAAAGCTGAAAATTCGTCTGGATAGGAGGTGGTTAAAGGCTTATATGCAAGTTATTGTCATAAAAAGTGTTTGGGGAAAGAGTATCATTGAGATGCAAAGAAGTGCTGGCCTTGAGGTAGAAGGATAATAGGGACGTGCACATGATGTCCACCATCCATGAGGACACTACAGTTGAGGTTCAAAGAAGACAAGGTCCCATTGAAAAGCCAACATGTGTCCAAGATTATAATCTCTACATGGGGGGGGGGGGGTGGATTTCAATGATCAGATGATTAAGCCCTATTTGTCAATAAGGAGGTCCAGATTTTGGTACAAGAAAGTAGCAATTTATCTTATCCATTTGTCCATTTTTAATTCCTATGTAGTCTACACCAAATCCATGGAAATCCCCGCTCCCTTTCTAAAATTCTTAGAAGAAGTTGTCAAGTCCTTCATCTATCACGAAAGACCCCCTCCAGAAGACCTTCGCTCTGAGGCTGTTTGCCGACTTCATGAGCGCCACTTCCCCTTCAGCATTCCACCATCTGAAGCAGGCCGAAGACGGCAAAAAAAAATGTTGCGTGTGCACCAAAAGAGGGTTCCGGAAAGATACCAGCTACCATTGTCCCCAGTGTCCCTCCCAACCTGCCCTTTGCATTGGTGAATGCTTCCAACTTTATCATACATCTCTAAAATATTAGCCCATATTTTTAACCATTTCCATCATCTGTGCTGACCATTTTCCATGCTTCACCAAATAACCATGCCACTGCCTTCCACATGAACTGACCCTGTTATTTTTTTTGACTATGCCTCTGCCTACTGTTTGGACTGCTTCCACAAGAACTGCCCCTTGCCCGTTTTATTAACTATGCTACTGCCTACTGCTTGGACTGCTTGCACGTGAACTGACCCTGGCCTGTTTTATGGACTATGCTTTTGCCTACCGCTTGGACTGATCTGTTGCCCTGCTACTGTAGTACACAGGAGTCTCACATATGTGATGGGCTCCAGAATTGTTTTTCCGGATGGAGAAAACTATTTGTTTTTGTCTTCTCCGGTTTTCGGATTAGGGTCTGGAGTCCGGAGGCTTCATAGAGATGTGGGTGGGTCGAAGCCTCTACCCCTGTGCACCTGTGCACAGGTCTTACCCGATTGCAGCCCTAAGCCTGCTGCTGACTTACTGCCACCATGCCTCTGCCTGCCGCATGAATGGACCACACCGCTACCTGGACTATGCAAATAATTAGCTGTAGCAGGAGGCAGTATGTCCATGAAGGGCTGGAGAGCGTATTCAGGTAACAGTGTACCAGGACCAATATTATGGCTGTGCTGGCTGTCTCTGCCTGGACAATTTCTATGGACTGCTGTGCTGACAATATCCTTGTGCTGACTATAGACAATATTCCTGCCTGCTGCCTGGATAATTACTATTGCTGTCGCTAAGCACATACCTGCCTGCTGCCTGGACCAGTGCTCTCCTCTGTGGATACTACTAAAAGCAAAGGTAATGCTTTTTTTTTTACCCTTTCCACAATAAAATTTATTTTGAATTGTAATTCTTGGTATGTACATGCTAGGTGTTAGACATATGAAGGGCCTTCAAAAATGATAGGTTGCCAGGAAATTATATATGTAATTTATGCTCCTAGAACGCCTGATGGTGCTACTTGGATGTTGGGCCTTTGTATGTAGCCAGGCTGTGTAAAAGTCTCACACATGTGGTGTTGCCATACTCAGGAGGAGTAGCAGAATGTATTTTGGGGTGTCATCTTTGCTATGTACATGCTTTGTGTTGGAAATGTCTGATAAATGGACAACTTTATGTAAAAAAAAATGTGTTTTCATTTTTTCCCACATTTTCCAAAAACTTCTGGAAAAAAATGAACCGTTCAAAAGACTCATTATGCCTCATAGATTATACGTTGGGGTGTTTGCTTTCCAAAATGGGGTAATTTTGGGGGCAATTCCATTGTCCTGGTGCTCCAGGGCCTTCAAAAATGTAATAGGGGGTTGAGAAATGAGATGTGTCATTTATGCTCGTAGAATGCTTGAAGATTATACTTCAAATGCTGGGCCTTTGTATGTGGTCAGGCTGTGTAAAAGTCTCACACATGTGGTATCGCCATACTCAGGAGAAGTAGCAGAATGTATTTTGGGGTGTCATCATTGCTATGTACATGCTATGTGTTGAAAGTATCTGGTAAATGGACAACTTTATATAAAAAAAAATGGGGTTTAATTTTTTCCACATTTTCCAAAAACTTCTGGAAAAAAATGAAATGTTCAAAAGACTCATTATGCCTCATAGATTATACGTTGGGGTGTTTTCTTTCCAAAATGGGGTCATTTTGGGGGAAATTTCATTGTCCTGGTGCTCCAGGGCCTTCAAAATTGTAATAGGTATTTGAGAAATGAGATGTGTCATTTATGCTCGTAGAACACCTGAAGATGCTACTTCAATGCTGGGCCTTTGTATGTGGCCAGGCTGTGTAAAAGTCTCACACATGTGGTATCGCCATACTCAGGAGAAGTAGCAGAATCTATTGTGGGGTGTCATCTTTGCTATGTACATGCTATGTGTTGGAAATATCTGATAAATATCTGATATTGTGTAAAAAAAATGCGTTTTCATTTTTTTCCACATTTTCCAAAGACTGCTGGAAAAAAATGAACCGTTCAGGGGCGTGGCCTGGCACCGGAGCGAGATGGCCGCTTAGAGACAGAGCTCCGCCATCCAGGAAACCTAAGAAGCCTAGCAGCAGCTAAAACCTCCTTGGAGCCACACAAGATGACTTCCAGGAGTCACTCGGCCACCTGCACACAACTGGACCCCTCAACCCAGCTGAGCAGAAATATACCGGCCATGTTCCGGACATACCAAGCGAAGCCGCAGGCTGCATCTCAAGCCCCATCGCCACACTCACAGACGAATGCTTCTTCCACCCACCCCTGGCGGACCTGCAGAGCGTTGCTGCCGATATAAAGAACATGCTGACAGCAGCGATATCAGACCTGAAAAGCGACATCAAAGCTGTTGCAGCGCAGGTAGAGCACGTGGAGGTGGTGGCCATGACACATGGAGCGTCATTGCATCAAGTACAACAGGTAGTTAATGTGCACAGCCAACATCTCATAGACATGCACAGGCACATGAAGGACCTTGACAACAGGGGTCGCAGGCGCAATCTTCATGTCAGGGGGATCCCTGAAACTGTAGAAGGACCCCAACTGCAAGCGGTGATCTGGGCCATTTTCAACACCCTACTAGGCAGACCGCCTGATGCCCCTGTTGAGATGGAGCATTGTCACAGAGCCCTTAGGCCTAGGGGCAGAGATACTGACCCACCCAGGAACGCGGTTTGCTGTCTCGTCAGCTTTACCCAGAAAGAAGAGATACTGCGCCTGGCCCGTAATCATGGCAACCTGGAACATGAAGGGGCACGCATTCAATTATTCCAGGACTTGTCCGCCATTACACTACAGCATAGAAGGGATCTCCGGCCCCTGCTGCAAGCACTAAGAGAAAGACACATCCCCTACAGATGGAAGTTCCCGTTCTGTTTACAGGTCAGCTTCGTAAACATAGCTGTCAGCTATGAGTAAGCACTACATATAGTGCGAAACGCGTCAGCTTTGTGCCCCCCTTTTGCTTTGCTTTGCAGTGGACTACTGGAATGATGTGATTCCCGTTTTTTAAATAAATCAAAGTTTTTATCTTCCTCCAGTGTGCGGCTGTCCAGAGTTCTTTTTGATACTCCAAGTCTATTGCAGGCACTTGTGCCTGGATTCCTGGATGGCTGGAAGTGAATATTTCCTCGGTTTAGGTGTTAGGCCTCACTCCCACCACAAGGAGGCAGGTATCCACCTTGAATTCAGCTGGCAGGACCCTACCTTGTTCCTATACCCTGTTAGGGACCTCATTAGGTAGTTCAGCTGGTCTGTTTCTACCTCCGGTACACATTCTGTGACCCTCGCTAAAGGGTAACATCCCTGTTAATTGCTCCTAATTAGGAGAGTCTCTCTCTTTTTCCTTTTTCAACAGTACATCTCCCCGCTTCCCACCCCTCCTCTCTTCCTCTCCCGCCTCCTCTTCCTCTAGAATCCCTCCATCCTCCTGCCCCCCTCATACCCAAGTCTCTTGCTCCTGACTCCCGGATAGATTGGGGGAGGCACAGACAAACAAAGATACTCTAGAAAACATGTCTTCTGCGATGCAAACAACAACTCCCCTATCCCTTAAGATATACTCCTTAAATGCGAAAGGCCTTAACACCCCGGAGAAACGGAGCAGTGTCTTGGCTGAGGCATATCGCCTTAAGGCCCAGATACTATTCCTACAAGAAAAGCATTTCAAAACAGGATCTGTCCCCCGATTTACTAATAACCGGTACCCGGTGGTTCACCACGCGACCTGTCCTAACTCTAAAACTAAAGGGGTCTCCGTAGTGTTGGCTAAATCATTCCCATTCCAGCTCACAGATCAAGTCCTTGACCCAGAGGGCAGATTTATGTTCATAAAAGGGACACGGAAAGACAGGCCGATCACATTGGCAAACATTTACTGACCCAACTCCAGACAGGTGTCCTTTCTAAAAGAGACCCTCTTACAACTAACCTTGTTCAAGACAGGCCTTTTAATCCTAGGGGGGGACCTCAACATGACACTTAACCCACTCCTTGATACCTCCTCGGGTACATCCTCCATACCATTTGCGGCCTTGCGCCAAGCTAAACTAGCGATATCCTCCCTTACACTTCACGACTCCTGGAGAACACTACACCCCCAGGAGAAGGACTTTACATTCTTCTCACCCCCGGACAACAGATACTCGAGACTCGACTACCTATTCATACACCAGATGGACCTGACTTACTTACAGGACGCTACCATAGAGAACATGTACATTTCAGACCATCATCCAGTCACCCTGACCTTGCAGTTCCCGCAGCGGGAAATGAAGCCCAGGACCTGGAGATTGGATGCTTCCATTCTCGTGGACCCTGGAGACCTGGCGGACATCACAAAGTCCATGACGGAATATTTCCAACATAATGACACCCCAGACGTATCGCCTATGACCCAGTGGGAAGCACATAAATGTGTCATCAGGGGAGAGCTATTAGCCATCGCGGCCAGGAAGAAAAAGGCACACCAGACCTTATTAAAGGGAATTGACCGACAAAATAACCCTCCTTGAGGCCCAACACAAACGCTCATTGGCAGTCAGTGTAGCTAAGGAACTAGCTGACACACGGGCAGCGCTTCTAGAAGAACTCTTTAAACGGGCACGGAGGAGACAGGTGTTATCCCAGAAACTTTTCAACGAACAGGGCAACAAACCTGGTAAGCTGTTAGCTAGATTCACACAAAGACGCACCCTCGCTTCCACAGTTCACCATGTTGTAGACTCCCGAGGAGTCACTTACTCCAAAAATGAGGACATTGCCAAGCAATTCAGTACATTCTACAGCAACCTTTATAACCTAGAGCTTAACGAACATAGGCCCATTTCGGCAGAGACGCGACGGGAGCTCATGAGAGACTTCCTGACCAAGTATAGCCCCCGACCACTGTCCACCAATGATTGGCAAGCCCTAGAGGAACCCCTTTCAATAGAGGAGTGGGGGAAGGCCTTGAAGACCATGAAACCGGGCAAAAGTCCGGGGCCAGATGGCTTCTCCGTCCAATATTATAAATGCTTTGCGGAGATTTTGGCACCACAATTCCTAAAGGCCTTCAACACCCTTTCCCACTCATCAGCAGCGTCCAACAGCTTACTGGAGGCTAACATTACAGTAATACCCAAGGATAATAAAATCCCGATTGACGTAGCCAATTATCGACCCATATCCCTCTTGAATGTGGACGTCAAACTGTTCGCTAAGATCCTGGCCACTCGCTTATCTTTTCACATACCGGCGTGGGTGGGATTGGACCAGGTTGGTTTTGTTACTGGGCGAGAGGCCAGGGACAACACCATCAAGCCGCTCAACTTGCACCACTGGCTCACATCAACGGGAAGGGAGGGGTGCTTTCTCGCTATGGATGCAGAGAAGGCGTTCGACAGGGTGGCCTTGGACTATATGGAAGCAGTCCTGGAAGCCCTGGGCCTAGGAAGCGGTATGCGAGCATTTATTAGAGCTCTATACACCGGGCCCAGAGCTAGAGTCTGTGTCACACCGGGACATAAAAGGAATAGGAGGTACACTAGAGGGAATATAAGATTGCTGCATTCGCGGACGACATCTTACTCTTCTTCTAATCCCCATTGACGTCCCTACCCAACTTGATGCCAGTGCTAGACCATTTCAGGAACATTTCGAACCTGAAAATCAATTCTTCAAAATCATACGCTCTAAACTTATCTTTACCCCCTAAAACAGTCCAGAGCTGTCAGGCAAACTTCCCATTTTTCTGGAAACCAGATGCGATTACTTACCTGGGAATTCAACTCCCGAGCAAACTCAAAGACCTCTATGAAAGTAATTTCCTCACGGAACTAAAGCACATACAACAAGATTTGCTCAAGTGGGATGCCCCCACTATCTCCTGGTTTGGTCGGGCCTCTATCTTAAAAATGACGGTCCTCCCCCGTTTGCTATATAAACTACAGACCATTCCAATTCGCTTGCCACCCTCCTTTTTTAAAGGTAAACGTATGTGCAGAGCCTTCATATTGGGGGCTAAGGCAGCACGTATAGGTTGGGCAAAATTGGTTCTCCCGAAATCAGGGGGGGGGGGATTGGACTCCCAGATCTCCAGAGGTACTACTGGGCAGTACATTTAAGTCAGGTAGGGGACTGGAAACTACATGCCAAATGTAAAGGTTGGGTGCTTTTAGAAAAGCTGATCGCGGACATTGAACTGCAGTATACCCCCTGGCTACCAAAAACACACGTAACGCATGAAATTCAATCCCACCCTCTGATTGGGGCGACTTTACACGAGTTTGATAGGGCGTGCAAAGTACATTCACTTTCCAAACCACACTGCCCAATTACACCAGTGAAAGGTAATCCGGACTTCCCCCCGGGTATGGAGGGAGGCTTCCTCTTAGCAGAATGGCCACACACAGAGATGCTGGCCAAACATTTCTTCTCCAGGGGTAGATTTCTCAGACAGGGGGAACTGGCGTCGCTCTCGAACACAAAAACATTCCCATTCTGGGCGTATATGCAGCTGAAACATTTCTTAGACAATCCCACCAACAGAGGGAATTTTGACAAAGCCCCTACGACTCTAGAATCGTTATGTTCAAGCTCCGCTCCCCAGAATCACTTAATATCAGGACTGTATGCCACTATGTTTGGGGAGCCGTATGCCTCCCTGAAATTGGATCATGCTTACTGGGAGTCGGAGCTGGGCATAGAGATCGATGACAAAACCTGGGACCAGGTACACCTTTATATACACAAAGGCTCCCTGAATACCCATACACAAGAAAACGGGTACAAAATCAAGACGAGGTGGTACAGAATGCCGGAAATCATTTATAAATACATGCAGACCGTCTCCGACCAGTGCTGGAGGTGTGAGCGTAGCCTCGGCTCGTTCCTCCATATCTGGTGGTCATGCCCTTTAATTCAGCCGTACTGGCACAAAATACATGAAGTAGCACTGGAAATATCCTCTCTTCAGCTGGAATTTTCTCCAGCCAAATATCTCCTACATGTCTCCAAAATCCCTCGTAGAAGATATCACAGGTCAATTGCTGTACATATGATCAATGCCGCTAGACTATGTGTCCCAGTACACTGGAGGTCCAAGTCACCCCGTCCTTTAAAGAATGGGTGGCGAGGATGAACCAGATAGCAGTAATAGAGGAGCTGATTTGCACAGCTCACGACAGGATTGATGTATACTCTGCAACATGGACACCCTGGCTCGATTATCGACAGGCACAATGTTGTCAAGACTTGGTACATAATAACCCCTAATGGGGCAAGATGGAGCACAACAAGTCGAGACATCCTGAGGAGGGTAGTTGGTGGTGACCCCACCCCCTTCTCTTATGATACTGACACAGTGCCTCCCCCAATCCTTCCCCCCACCCCCCTCTACCCCCTCCCAGGCCTTTGGACTCTTTCTCCCCGCTATTACCCCCGTTCTCTCTCACTTTCTCTCTCTTCTCTATTCTCATCTTTTTTCTAAACTACACTCTTACTCAAAATTACAATGTGCTCCTGAATGGAGTGCTGATCGCACAGCCAGTCGCTCACGCTAAATAAGTCTTTGGGCACCACAACTGGAAGCGACACAGGTTAACGCTCACGACCGTCCCATGCATTAAGCCTCCATAAGCAGGCCCAAAAGCCACTTACATGGAGATTTCCATGAAAGTCAGTCTCCCTTACGTCCCACGGACAGAACACTACTAAACAGGGAGAATGGAATAATATGCAGAATTGATTCCACCAGGTTGTACTATTAGGAGTGGCCGAAGCGATTGTTCACTCAGGGACAGCCACCACCAAATCACATGTTATGTTTCCTTTGAAATGTTATCTTTTATTGGTCTATGTTATTGTGACCTAGCCGCTTGTTTCACGGCACTAAATGTAATGTAACTTTTTTTGAAAAACTCTCAATAAAACTTTTTGTGGAAAAAAAATGAAAAATGAACCGTTCAAAAGACTTATTATGCCTCATAGATTATACGTTGGGGTGTTTGCTTTCCAAAATTGGGTCATTTTGGGGGCAATTCCATTGTCCTGGTGCTCCAGGGCCTTCAAAAGTGTAATAGGTGGGTGAGAAATGAGATGTATCATTTATGCTCGTAGAACGCCTGAAGATGCTTCTTCAATGTTGGGCATTTGTATGTTGCCAGGCTGTGTAAAAGTCCCACACATGTGGTATCGCCATACTCGGGAGGAGTAGCAGAATGTATTTTGGGGTGTAAATTTGTTGTATGCATATGGTCTGTGAGAGAAATAACCTGTTAATATGACAATTTTGTAAAAAAAAAAAATAAAATAAAAATAAATCTTCATTTTGCAAAGAATTGTGGGAAAAAATTACAACTTAAAAAAATTCACCATGCTACTTACTTAATACATTGGAATGTCTACTTTCTAAAAAGGGGTCATTTGGGGGGTATTTGTACTTTCCTGACTTCCTGACTGTTAGTGTCTCAAGAAATGAGATACACCTGATATACTGAAGGCCTGATCAGATGTGATTTCAGTGATTGGCACTATAGTTTGTAGACTCTATAACTTTCACAAAGACCAAATAATTTGCACTAATTTGGGTTATTTTTACCAAAGATATGTAGCAGTATAAATTTTGGCCAAAATTTATGAAGAAAAATTACTAATTTGCTAAATTTTTATGACAGTTCTGGTCATTGCAACAGACACCGACCAGACCAGTCATTGTCTGTGTAGGCATCAATAAAACACATCCAGCAATATGGGAACTAGCAGTTCCAAATCAAACAGTGTGTATCACAGTTAGCACGCCTACATTGAAGTGCAGCTGAGAAGTCTGGATACAAGGATATTTTAGTGTTATCCACAATAAGGGCATAACCCGTGGGTTTTGGCTTTAGCAAGGATAGTGTCTCTGTCTTTAAAGTTCAGGAATATAAAGAGAAATAGCCTAGGAGATTCTCCTGGTTGTGGGGGTCTGGCAGGGATCCTGTAAGCTTGTCCCACTACAAACATAGGAGAGAAGGAGTTTCCGCCAAAAACATTTACAAGCCAGTTTTCAATAAAAGCAACAAGGATCTTCCCCTCTGCTGTTTAGAAATGCCCACTGCACACACGCCATTGTCAGGTCAACTGAGGCAGGTGACAAATGCATGCCATTAGGGTCAGGAGTGCACCGCCAAGGTAGTGGCCCTTACGACTGACTGCCGCGGATGGGGCTCTGGGTGGTTCAGGAAAGCAGGTCCTCTGGAGCACCAACACGGATCACACGTGGAGCTAGAACATGAGAATCCCTAGAGCGCAGAGTCTAAGAGACAGCAGGTGTTCACCAGGGCCCCTAGTGGTGCGGATGGACTTCGCTGCAACTGGCTTCAGGTCGCGGCCCCCAGGGTCTCCCAGCTCACGGTAGGCTACTGAAGGATAGAGAGGAAGCAGCAGACCGGGACAACAAGGGATAGTCAGGAGATAAGCCAAAAGGTTGGGGCAAAGAGCAGACAGGGATAATCAAAGAACATGCCAAAGGTCAGGGTATAAAGCAGATAAGGATAGTCAAGAACAAGCCAAGGAAGGTGAACAGAATCAGATGTAGGGCACACGGCAAGACACACACAGGAAGCCAAACACACAATATTGATCAGCGAGACTGGCTTGCAGTACACAGGTTAATATAGTGTTCACAGTTAGAGGCTGGGGTGGAGCCATGCTTGAGGGAAGATTACTTAAGCAGACAGGTGTGAGAGTGCAGGCCTCAAGGCTGATATACAACCAGAGGTAAGCAGACAGGGCATAAAAGTATTACTGCAGATTCGTGACAGCCATGCTCTTTGAGGCCTCCCCTGATGATTCTTTAGCTGGTGTCTTGGCAAAAAGCTTTTGAGCAGCTTCTCTGGCAGAACATGGTGGGAGTCTGACATCTTGGGTAGCAGTGTCAGCCGTCAATCCAGCGTCCATATTGCTTTTGGACATTGCTGATTCAGACAAGATTGGTATCAATAGCAAGCATGAAAAGAGAGTTTTCCATAGAGGTAAGGTTCCACACTGGCAAGAAAATGTTGGCAGAATAAATGGACAGAATCTCTGCAGAGAGAGCAGTCAGTGCATCCTGCTCCACACGTTGCCAAGCAACATCCCCTTGCTGCATCCTGTACATGGCTGCCTTCTACTTGTTTCCATTGTTCCTGATACCAGTCCTTGAGGAGTCTCTGATGTCAAAATACAATAACACATCGGGTAGGTTTCCTCCATCAACCTTGATGGAGGCTGGCCATAGACTGGCCATAGACTGTTCAAACAGTAAAGGTTTATGGGGAACTGTGTCAAATTCTTTTGCACAATCCAGATACACCATGTCTACGGGCCTTCCTTTATCTAGATGGCAACTCACCTCCTCATAGAAGGTTAATAGATTGGTTTGGCAAAAACGATTCTTCATGAATCCATGCTGATTGCTGCTAATGATACTGTTCACGTTACTAAAATCTTGTATATAGTCCCTTATCATCCCCTCCGAGAGCTTGCATATAATTGAGGTTAGGCTAACTGGTCTGTAATTCCCAGGGATGTATTTTGGGCCCTTTTTAAATATTAGTGCTACATTGGCTATGCTCCAATCAGCTGGTACAATTCCAGTCAGTAGACTGTCAGTAAAAATTAGGAACAATTGTCTGGCAATTACTTGACTGAGTTCCCTATGTACCCTCGGATACAAGCCATGTGGTCCCGGTTATTTATTAGTGTTAAGTTTCCCAAGTCTAATTCTAATTCTGTCCCCCGTCTAACCTTGGAGGTGCTTCCTGTGATGTGTCATAAGGATAAACACTACAGTTTTGGTTACTGAAGCCCTCTGATTCCCTTGTGAAGACTGAGGAGAAGAATAACTTGAATATCTTCACCATCTCCCCATCCTTTGTCACCAGATGTCCTTCCTCATTCTTTATGGGGGCCAATATGGTCTGTCCTCCTTTTATACTGTTTACATACCTAATTTCTTGGGATTTTTTTTGCTCTCCTCTGCTGTGTCTTTCGTGTTCTATCTAACCGCCCTAATTGCACCCTTACATTTCTTGTTGCATTCTTTATAAAGTCTGAATGCTGATGATGATACCTCAACCTTGTATTTTTTGAAGGCCTTCTCCTTTGCTTTTATATGCATTTTTACATTGGAGTTAAGCCATCTAGGACTTTTGTTTGCTCTTTTAAATGTATTACACAATGAGATGCATTGGCTAATGCCCTTATTTAAAAGTTCACTTTCACCCACACTGGATTCTCTTGCTCCTCTCACTACACAAAGTTTTAGGCCCCAAACATTACAAACTTGGCAGACTGATGACACCAGAAACCTGAAGAGACATAACCGTGCACTGGAGTGATTGTGATGTAAAACCAAATCCCAGCATGCATTCACCCAATATAAATCTGCCTTCTTAAAAAACAAATTCCTCCCTCCATGCTGCCAATATTAATACTCTGCCCTCTAGTCCCCTTCTCTACTTTTAACTCTCTACTTTATCCTCCACCATCTCCACCCAGCAACTTACTCGCTGCTTGCGAGATTGACAATCAATTCAAAAACAAGATTGGTGTAATTCATGGGGGAATCCCCACTGCACAGACATCTATCCCAATTAACATACCCTATACACATTTACTCTCTCTCCCTCTTCTTATATCCTTTGCTCCCTTACTCACATTTTCAATCTTTCCCTCTCTATTGGCACCTTACTCTCCCCTCTAAAACCTACCCTGATCACCCTCATTCTATGCTGATGACACACAAATCCATCTCTCTACTCCCCCCTGACCTCATTCCTTCAGTCTCCTCTCGTATTACTAACTGACATATCAGCATAGATGTCCCACCCCTTCCTCATACTCAATATTTCTAAAACTGAGCTCATAGTTTTTTCTCTGGCCCGTGCCCCCTCCCCTGACTTCTCCATCAAGATCAATAATACAACCATCAGTCACTCCCCTCATGCCAGGGTGCTAGGTGTAATCCTGGACTCTGACCTGTTCTTTAAACTCCAAATCCAATCGCTGTCCAAATCTTGCAGAATTCACCTCCATAACATCTCCAAAATACGCCTCTTTCTAACTTTGGAAAGCAAATTATTCACTCCTCCGGTTATCTCCAACTGTGTCTATTGTAACTCTTTCCTCATTGGCCTTTCTGCCTGAAAGCTATCCCCTCTTCAGTCTATCATAAATGCCGCTGCCAGACTCATCCACCTTACCAACCGGTCAGTGTTTGCCACCCCTCTCTGTCAATGCCTCCACTGGCTTCCCATTGCCCAACAAATACATTTCAAAACACTAACAATAGCATACAAAGCCATTTACAACACTGCCTCGAGCTACATCATCAAGCTTATCTCCAAATATCACCCAAACCGTCCTCTCTGCTCTTCCCATGACCTCCTGTTCTCTAGCTCTCTTGTCTCCTCTTTCCATGTCCATGTCTAGGACTTCTCCAGAGCCTCTCCCATCCTCTGGACCTCACTAACCCAATCTGTCTGGTTATCTCCTACTCTATCCACTTATAGGCGATCCCTGAAGCCTCATCTGTTCAGGGAGGCCTATCCTACATTCAGCTAACAACCAAATTTTCTACTTCCCTCATCAGTTCATCCCTCATAGTTACTACTTTTTGTTTCACCAGCCCCTCCCTATTAGATTGTAAGCTCACAGGAGCAGGGCCCTCCCAACCCTCTTGTATTGAATTGTATTGTTGCTGTATTGTCTCCCTTATATTGTAAAGCATTGCGCAAACTATTGGCGCTATATAAATCCTGAATAATATTAATATACACTCATATATACCCTCTATATTGGTAACTGTATAAACTACAGTATGTGCCAGATGCAGTCTCTCTTTTTTCAATTTACATACAGTATACATACCATACCATTTTATTTTAATCTGTGTTTAAATGTGCTCCATTATAATGCTTACTAGAAATAAAAAAAAATAAAAAACTGAGCAAACATAAAATATTTCTGATGCAACAGTAATTGTAGGAGATATTTTATGGGAAAAGTTTAAACAGCATACATCTGTAGAAGACACAACGACAAGCATTATTAACATTCATACGGCTGGCATTATATATCAGACATAATCATAATGTAACTGTTGACATTTTATTACCAAGGACATGTGAATGAAGAAACCCTGGTCACTTATTGAATCTAGCAAGCACCCTTCTTAGGAAACAAAGCCCACCAGATGAACAAGTAGTAGATGTAACAAATAGAGAAGCAAAGATTCCTCTTTACAGAGTTCATTTCAAGGACGTTAATAAACAAGAAACATATCAAAGAATGACTGGCTTTGTTCTAAGAGCATGCATATATAAGGACATAAGTGGGTGTGCAGAATACAATCTAACCTATTTCAAGGTCACAAGCAAAGCAAACCTCACAGCACCTATTTTATTTTCACTGATATAGCTTCTGATTATAACCTTCCAAGATAATTAGTGAGGATAAAACATGTTATACTAGTTGTGATTCACTAAAACTCGTCACTGCCATTTTGAATCTTTAAATCAAGATAAAAAAATATTTAAAAAAGTACCTTTGGTGAGGCGATAAAGGGTTAAGTCACCTGTGGTTTGACAGTTGCTTACCATTCCATTGAGAGATAGAATGGGAGACCAGAGAGTAGGCCTGCCTGTAATTCCCAGTTTTGGTGACCTCTGTTGAAGTGTCAGACACACAGTAAATGAAGCAAAATAAGGTTGACCCAGACTAATATAGTTTCCCTTTAAAGAGTCAAAATGCTTTGAAAACATTTTTAAGGGATCTTCTCACACAGTAACATAACATAAAGCATCTTAAAAGCAACCCTGTGCTATTCAAATCATCCACAAAGCCATACTTGTAAAAGAAGATGGTAAACACTTACCTTAAGCTTGCTTTACCTGCTTCCCACACCACTAAACACCATTCCAGTGCTGCAAAATTGTCCCCAAAGTATGCTGGAAACTGAACACAGTAGTGACATGGAGGTCAGCTGGAAGAACCTCTGAGTGCTATGGGGTACCCAGGAGATCAACACTTCTAGATGTGTAGGTTTACCAGAAGGTTTTAATGGATAGTTTAGTTTTGCATCATTGGAGTAGTGTTGGCAAGAGCAGTGGGAAAGGCATTTAACTTCTTCTTTTACAGGTATGTTATTTTGAATAGTTTGAGAAAGAGTCTCCTGATATCTCGCTCAGCAATCTTAACTTATAATACTCTGTCACTAATAATATAGCATTTTATAGTTGGATCTTTCTCAGTATGAGTACTAGTATCAAGAAAAGGGATATGTATTTTTAGGTGTAGCTGTGTAATGTACCAGGCAACTAATATATAACATGGTAGAAAGAGTCGTTCTTACATTCCCATGATAGCTATTCAGGATTTCTTAAGAGAGGGATTAACCTATCCTTTTTAAGGTCAATAAAGGAAATGGTGAGAAGTGTACATATTCAGTTTACAACTTTTAATAAAGAAACCAGGTTGAAAATAGTGGGTAGAAAATGATTTGCTTTTCTGTACTCCCTCACAGCATGCCTAATTTACCAACATTTGTTAAGTGAAGTGGTCTGATCAGAATTGTTACAGAATGACGGGTTCCTAGCCTTCAGCGGGACCCTCATGGGATAGCACAAAGGGGAGTGGTTATCTCTCCACTTTCCGCCTCTCTTTACAGATTTCCATTGGAGATTGCAGCAGAAACCTTGAATGGCAATCAATTTTGGCAGGCATTCACAGCCCATGCTTTCTGTCTCTTTAGAATCTGCCATGCATGCGCTGCTGCAGCCTCAGAAGAGAACGGACCACGGCTCACTGAAGACCGACACATCTGCACCATGGCGGAACCTCTGTGTTGCCATGGAAGAATGCTTCCATGGCTCGATTGTTATCCAAACACCAGGATGGCAGATCTATTGATGAAAGGTTTTCTGGTTCCTTCTTTCCAAGGTAAGGGTTCCCCAGTTAAAAATTTGCATTCAGTTTTGTTGCACCCCAATATTGTTAGGGATAAAATTGAGAAAGAACTTAGGGAAGATAGGATAGCTGGTCTTTTCACCTCACCACCTTTTGCACATTTTAGAATTTCCACATTAGGTTTAGTTCCTAAAAAGGAATCATGGGCCTTTTGTTTAATTCATCACTTATCTTACCCCCCTGATGGGTCTTTTAATGATGAAGTTTCTGGATTTGAAATGGCAATAACTTACACATCATTTGATAAGGCTTTGATCTTGCTAAGAAGTTTTGGAAAGTCAGCTCTCCTAGCCAAGGCCAACATTAAGTCTGCCTTCTGCTTACTACCGGTTCACCTCTGGGTTTCAACTCTCTGGGTTTTTAGTTTAATGATTCCTTTTACTTCAATAAATGCATGCCTATGGGCTTTTCCCTATCGTGCTTCTAATTTGAAGTATTCTCTACCTTTCTTACCTTGCTACCCTAAGTTTCCCATTATATACACTGCCAATGCAGAAGCAAAAAAGAAAGGAGTGATGGTAGCAGTGAGTGATACAGTAGCTTTCCAGCTTCACGACTGCTTTATAATACTCGTGTGGGACATCAATTCCGTTACCTACACTGTGGCGAATATTTATGCTCCCAATACAAGACAGATCAGGTTCTTCCAGGGGATTATAAAAAAAAATTGTTAAATACAGAGGGGTATGTTTTGCGGGGACTTCAACATTACTTCCGATCCATCCCTTGACTCCCTCTCAAAACCGAACCGCCACTAAAATCGAACCTACGAACTGTATGACGCCTGGAGATGCCTCAACGTTAAGGAGAAAGACTACTCATTCTTCTATAATAGCCATAGGTCTTATAGCAGAAATTACTTGTTTTTGGTAGACAAATGGTTGTTCAAATGTAAATCTGCCAAAATCAATACTATCACTTGGTCGGACCATGCCTCGGTGAAGCTAGCAGCAGGGGACTTTACCACCCACAACCCTACCTTTATATGGAGGTCAAACCCCTGACTTTTCCAGGATGCTCCGACCAAGTCCAAAATTGAACAGCAACTCAATGAGTTTAAGAATAATCGCAAATCGGTTACCGATCCATTTACTGTATGGAATGGTCATAAGGCATTTGTGAGAGGTATTATGATTCAACAAGGGGTGAGGATTAAGAGGGTGAGGCAGCAGCACACCGGGGCGCTAATGTAAAAAATTTACACTCTTGAAAAACAAAATATGACACACCCCTCCCAACAACTGACAGATCAACTGACACAATCCCGTAATGAACTCAGATTCCTGGTATAAAGTGAACCTCTAGAGGTGGGACTTTACAGGCAACCATAATAAAAATAATATACATAATACATTTTTATAAATTTATTATACAAAAGACATAAATTATTCCAAAACACATATATAAATTTCCAGGTAAAAACAAAACCGATGTTTCAAGATGATATATATATATATATATATATATATATAGAGGTAGGTGAAGAATTCCGACGCGTTTCCAAGCGGCTAATGATATGCCTATCTTCCTCAGGGAATTATAATCACCATCTACAGGATATCAAAACATACTGATTACATAATTATCATGTATAAAATTGAAATGCCAAACTCAACATAGAGTGGAATTTTATACAATTAACAATAAGTTGATACAGATGCCAAGTACATAACACACTTACATCATCATACAGAACATCATATATATGGCATTGCCTCCCATTCACTTTTAGGAAAGAATCCCCAAAATGGATGTCCAAAACAGCAAGGGGGAAGACAGCATTCCCGAACTCTCTACAAGACAGCGTAGAAGGAAAATCTCTATAAACCCAATGGCGTAGAAACCTAAAAATTACCAAAGGAGAAAAAGGGAAGAGTCATAAGCAAGCCTGGATATAACATTACCCACCCAAATGCCAAACTGATTGCAACTCACCCAAATGGTTCTATTAAGAACATCCCAATTGAAAGGAAAAGTCCCAGATAGAGGACTCCAAAAATGTCCAAATGGTGGAGAGCAGCTCTCACAGCACCGTGCTGTGGAGGGGAATGGCGCCATATGCCGTCTTAGGCGTCCTTATGTAGGTGTGCTTGGATCCGTCCCACCCCAAGGGGTGTTACCTTCTACGCCGTCTTGTAGAGAGTTCAGGAATGCTGTCTTCCCCCTTGCTGTTTTGGACATCCATTTTGGGGATTCTTTCCTAAAAGTGAATGGGAGGCAATGCCATATATATGATGTTCTGTATGATGATGTAAGTGTGTTATGTACTTGGCATCTGTATCAACTTATTGTTAATTGTATAAAATTCCACTCTATGTTGAGTTTGGCATTTAAATTTATACATGATAATTATGTAATCAGTATGTTTTAAAAATCCTGTAGATGATGATTATAATTCCCTGAGGAAGATAGGCATATCATTAGCCGTTTGGAAACGCGTTGGAATTCTTCACCTACCTCTATATATATCATCTTGAAACATCGGTTTAGTTTTTACCTGGAAATTTATATATGTGTTTTGGAATAATTTATGTCTTTTGTATAATAAATTTATAAAAATTTATTTTATGTATATTATTTTTATTATGGTTGCCTGTAAAGTCCCACCTCTAGAGGTTCACTTTATACCATTTTTAGGGATGATGGCAACAAAATTGTGTCTTGTGAATTGAGTTCAACTAATCTGAACTCAGATTCCTAGAGGAATTTGAAAAAGCCTCCAGGAGACTCAAATTGTTCTATTATACGAGTGGCAACAGAGCAGGAAAACTTATGGCTAACCGGATTAGTGGACACAGATATAAAACCTAAATCCCACACATATTACACCCCAACACCCAAACAAAACAGTACCATCCCCAAGCCATAGCGGATGCCTTCATTCAATAATATGGATCACTATATAATCTTAAGACTGACCCCACCATACCATAACCATACCATAACCAACACTAGCTATCATAGAAACATTCCTAGCCAAAATTAACCTCCCAAGCTTACTTCCGAACACCTTACTAACCTAAACTATCACTATCACTGAATGGGAGGTACGTCAGCTAATACAATCTCTCCCAAACAAAAAATCCCCAGGCCCAGATGGCTTTACAGAAGAGTATTATAAATCCTTTAAAGATATTTTTACTCTGCATCTAGTTGAGATCTTTGGTTCTGCTGCTGCTGCCTCCTCCTCATTCCCCCCAGAGATGATTAAGACCATAATAGTGGCTCTGCCAAAGCCGGGAAAGATCCAGACTCTCCACAAAATTTTCAGCCCATATCGTTACTTAATAATGATCAAAAAATGTAAGCAAAACTATTGAACGAGAATAGTAGACATCCTATGTTCTCTTATAGAGGGGAATCAGTCTGGATTTACTAAGGGACGCCAGACAGCTGATGCTACCCGACGTTTAATAAATGTGATTCATCTGGCCAGTAAACACAACACTCCTTCTCTGCTCCTAGCATTGGATGCAGAGAAAGTGTTTGATAGGATACACTGGCAGTTCTTAGCACAGGTGTTGACTAGGTTTGGTTTTAGGGGCTCCATCTACTCAGCCATAATGGCACTCTACACCCAACCATCAGCCCAAGTTTACATCTCAGGGGCATTATCTACCCCATTTGAAATGGGACAAGAAAGGGCTGCTCTCTCTCCCCACTAATTTTCAGTTTGTTGATGGAGTCCCTGTCCTCCTACTTAAGCTCACATCCTCACATAACCGGTATACAGGTGAGACAACACACCATCAGTCTATTCGCTGATGACATTATACTAATGCTTACAAATACGGTCACTTCCTTGGCTTCAGTTCATCTGGCATTGCAAACATTTAATGGTGTATCGTACTTTAAAGTAAACAAGGCAAAATCCTACATTTTAAACCCAGGTATCCGGAAAGGGTCCAAACAAAAACTAGCACAACAATTTCTATACATATGGAAAAAGGAGGGCATTAAATACTTGGGCATCACGCTATCTCCTAAACTTGAAGATCTTATATCAGTCACTTACACACCTTTCCTAAACTCATTAGGGGCCAAGTTGAACAAACTTGCTCAAACTGAATTATAATGGTTGGGCAGGCTGGCAGCTTTTAACCACTTCAGCCCCGGAAGAATTTACCCCCTTAATGACCAGTAGAGCATTTTTTGCGCTACGGCACTGCATTGCTTTAACTGACAAATGTGCAGTCATGTGACATTGCACCCAAACAAAATTAATGTCATTTTATTCCCCACAAATAGAGCTTTTTTTTGGTGGTATTTGATCATCTTTGCATTTTTTATTTTTTGTGCTATAAACAAAAAAAGACCAACAACTTTGAAAAAAAAAAAAAAAATATTTTTTACTTTTTGCTATAATAGATATTACCAAAAAATATAAAAAAAAATATTTCTTCCTCAGTTTAGGCCGATATGTATTTTTCTACATATTTTTGGTAAAAAAAAAAAATGCAATAAGTGTAGATTAATTGGTTTGCGCAAAAGTTATAGCGTCTACAAAATAGGGGATAGATTTATGGCATTTTTATTATTATTTTTTTTTATTAGTAATGGTGGCGATCTGCGATTTTTATCCACGTTGACCGTCGTCTGCACCGCGGGCTCTCACCACTGTCAGTGTGCATTCATGACCGGGAAGTCTACCCTGCAGTACAGTGATTTAAAAGCGAGGCTTGAATCCCTCGTGGAGCGCAGCGTGGAAGTGATAACATCGATGCTAGTGCGGGGGGCGGTCTATGTGGGCGGCTTTGCCCCGGGTGATGCGTGTTTGGATGTAAATAAAAAAAATGAGACCGCGCTACTCTCTAGAAACTAGCAGATATGTAGGCTGCTGCACAAGTGGGATACACACACGGAAAGCAAATAATATAAAAAGGAGCAGCGCCAAAACGGAAAATTGTTTCATACTTACCGTAATTTTCCTTTCCTGGTGCCTATCCATGGCAGTATACCTGTGATAACTCCGCCCCGGAGTCCTCCCCTCAGGATAGTTAATAGCTTATAAAAATGACACCTGTGTCCCTCCTTAGCATTCTCCAATTATATCGAATACCAAAGAAGGGAGGGCATGTATACTGCCATGGATAGGCACCAGGAAAGGAAAATTACGGTAAGTATGAAACAATTTTCCGTTTTCCTGGTGCCTCCATGGCAGTATACCTGTGATACAATAAATAGCTGATACAAGGGTGGGTAATGCTTTAAAGAAACTTTATTTCAAGGGACCGCGAGAGCTGCCTCAATCGTCTTTCTACCGAACTCCACTGAGGTGAGTGCTCCTGGGTCGATTCTGTAATGACGTATGAACGTATTTGGTGACGTCCATGTAGCTGCCCTGCAGATAGTTTCCAAAGATACGCTTGCTCTTGCCACCCAGGATGAAGAAACTGCCCTTGTAGAGTGGGCTTTCACCACTGGCGGGACCAGCCCTCTCGCCCTATACACCTTTTGGATTAACTTCTGGATACATGAAGCGATAGTTCTAGCTGAGGCTTCTTTCCCTTTGTTTCTACCCCAAGGTATGATAAACAGCCTATCAGTTGTTCTGAAGGGGCTTGTGATTTGTAAATAACGTGTCAAAACCCTAGAAATGTCCAGTTCCTGCAACGCCCCTGAGTGAGGATCCGAAAAGGTAGGCAGCGCCCAGGTTTCAGAGAGGGCGAGATGTGATGCTACCTTTGGGACAAATCCTTGTATTGTCCGCAACTCCACTCTGTCTGGAAAGAAGACTACATGTTCTTCTCCTGCCCCTAGGGCAGGTAATTCCGAGGCTCTTCTTCCCGAAGTTATCGCCACCAGGAAGACTGCTTTGAGGGTCAAATTCCAGAGTGAGGTGGATTCTAGAGGTATAAACGGCTGTGCCTTTAGGCTCTCAAGGACTAGTGGAAGATCCCAGGCTGGAAAAATTCTCTTTGACGGTGAGCGAATCTTTTTGACTGCCTTCAAAAATTGCGTGATGAGCGCGTCTTCTGCCCACTTTTTCTGGGTACTCGCCGAAATTGTTGCTACTTGGACTTTCAGCGAACTTAGGCTGAGGCCCAGGTCCAGGCCTGACTGTAGGAATTCTAGAACTACAGTGGTAGATGGTATTGTTGGATCAGACCGCCTGTGCTCCGCAAATTGTTTGAACTTGTTCCAGACTTTAGAATATACGTAGTTTGTAGAGGGCTTCCTGGCCTTTAAGAGGGTCGCGATCAGCCCTGCCGAGCAGCCTAGGGATTGGAACTTTCCCCGCTCAGAATCCAGACATGTAATTTCAGCTTGTGCGGAGCTGGGTGAACGAATCTCCCTTGCGAGGGCAGCTGTGGAAAAACTGGGATTTTGCGTGGTGGGCACAAGCTGAGGTTCACTGCCCACGGGAACCATGGCCTCCTGGGCCAATAGGGGAGAATCGCCAGTACCTTGACTTGTTCCCTCATCAGCCGGAGCAGGAACCTTGAGATTAGAGGTCCTGGGAGGGAAGGCATATGCCGTCTTGTAGCACCAGGGGCTCGAGAGAGCATCCACCGCTTCGGCCATGGGGTGAGGTAGACGAGATATAAACCTCGGTAGTTTTGTGTTAATCGGAGAGGCAAATAAGTCTACCTCCGGTGGATCTTGCTGTTCCATGACCCACTGGAACACTGTCAGGTGTAGAGACCATTCGTTGTTGTTCGGGAAGTGACGGGATAGATGGTCCGCTTGCTGATTCAGATGGCCCGGGATATAGACCGCCTTCAAGTCTATCAGATTTTTTTCTGCCCATAGCATAATGGGTTCCACTTCCCTCAATAATGGCAGGCTGAGGGTTCCCCCTTGCCGCTGTATGTAAGATACTGCTGCCTTGTTGTCCAGCCGGACCAGCACCTGTTTCTGGCGCAGGTGTTCCTCTAGATTCAGGAGTGCCAAATAGACTGCCCGGAGTTCCAGGATATTGGATACCACTCCCTTCGTGGGGACTTCCCATTTCCCTTGTATCTCCTGGTGGCCACAGTGTACTCCCCACCCCTTTGCACTTGCGTCTGTGGTAAGAATGGTCCAAGAGGGGCCCTGCAGGAGACGAGGCCTCGAGATGCACTCCTCTTTCGACCACCAGACTAGACCTCGCCTCATGGAGGCTGAGATCGATATCTTCTGCCATAGGGACCTCCTCTTCCACTGTGTCAAGAAGCCCCATTGAAAGGTCCTCAAGTTCCAATGAGCCCAGGGTACCATCGGTATACATGCTGCCATCGTTCCAATCAGGCTCAAGCATTCCTCTACTTGTAAAGTTGGGAGAGTCATCACATGTCGCATTTTCTGAGATATTGCTGCCACCTTCTGGGCGGGGAGACGCACTGTTCCTCTTCTGGTGTCGAAGAGGGCCCCTAGATAAATCATCGCCTGGGTTGGGGTCAAAACGCTTTTCTTGGTATTTATCAGCCAGCCAAATTCTGTGAGGGTGGTCAGAAGGATCTGCCTGTGCTTTGTCAACAGGTCTGGACAGGCCGCCAAGAGAAGGATGTCATCCAAAAAATGGAAGACACGCAGCCCTTTCTCCCTGAGAGGTGCCAGGATTGCAATCAGTACTTTTGAGAATACTCTTGGTGAAGTACATAGGCCAAAGGGAAGGCACTGGAACTGCAGGTGCGTTGAGCCTATCGCCACTCTCAGAAACTATTGAAAGGCTGGTAGAATGGGCACATGAAAGTAGGCGTCCCGTAAATCCACCGAGACCATTCAGTCCCCTGGTAGAATAGTGTGGATGATCGTATGCAGAGATTCCATCTTGAAGGAATCGAGTAGTATCCACCGGTTTAGTCTCTTGAGGTCCACCACCGGTCTCCACTCTCCCCCCTTTTTGGGGGTAAGAAAGAGAGAAGAGTAGAAACCTGAGAACCTTTCGGAGGGAGGCGCCGGAATCACCGCCTTTTGCGCCAGTAGTAGCCTGAGGTACTCCAGCAGGGCTTTCGCTTTTTGAGGGGAAGATGGGATCTTGGTCGGACTGAAAGAGTCTCTCGGAGATCGATCCTGGAAGGTCCAGAAATGACCAAACTTGACCGTGGAGACCACCCACGGGTCTCCGCATTTGTGACTCCATACCTCTGCGAACTCCCTCAGTCTGGCCCCTACTGGCGGGGATGGGCTGCTGTCAAAAGGGTTTCGCCCCCTCTTGGGCATTGGGAAAGCTTCTTTGTTTACTTCTTTGTTTACTAGCCAAAAAGGTCGCCTGCGTGCTCCTCCAATTCCTTTTGGGGTCTCTGTTTTGATGGGAATTGTTGTAGTTCCTGTTCCTGGGCCACTGACCCTTGGAGGACACCACCCTAGAGCGTCTTACCCTCCTGTCCTGGGGGAGTAACCCTGACTTTCCCCCGGTCACTCTTGATATCGCCTTTTCCAGTTTCTCTCCAAAGATGGCCTTCCCATCGAATGGGATTTTGCACCAGTTTTGCTTGGATGCCCCGTCTGCCGCCCACGGCTTTAGCCATAATGCCCGTTTTGCCATGACCGTGTGCAGCATAGCCCTGGCTGAGTATCTTAGGGAGTCGATAGCGGCTTCCCCCATAAAATCCGACGACAGTTTCAGCTCTTCTAAGGCCTTTATGATATCTTCCTTCGGAACCTCCTCCCGAATGGCCACCTCGATATTCCCCATCCACACCTTGACTGCGCTAGAGACTGAGGCTAAGGCGATGGCCGGCCTGCAGGCCCCCCCCGGCCAGCTGGTAGGCCTTTCTTAGGTCTGCGTCTATCCGCTTGTCCAGCGGATCTTTGAAGGACGTAGAGTCTTCCATGGGTAAGGTGACACTCTTAGCTAGGCGGACTATTGCGGCATCCACTATAGGAGGGGTATCCAGTAGGGCCGCATCTGTCTCTGCCAGGGGATAGAGTTGCTGGAGTTTATTTAAGGAGAAACGCTTATCCGTTCGCTTCCACTCCCCTTCTATCAGGTCTTCCAATTCATCCAGAAAGGGGAAAAAGTTTTGCTTCTTTTTCAGAAAGGGGAAGAAAGACTTTGTCTTCTTAGGGGGTTCTTCTACTTCCTCCCACCCAATAGCCTGCTTAATCGCAGACACAAATGGCTGCCCTAGGCTGAAGTTGAAGCCAGAGGGGTCCGTCTCATCCAAGGAATCCTCTGAATCTACTCCATCACCTGCGGGGGGAGTAAGCCCAGGTACTGGATCAATCCAGTCTGTAGCAGAGGGGCCTGGAATGGCTAGATCTGCGGGCAGCAGTTGGTCACTGGGAGGGTCCTGCCTGGGCGGGTTCATTTGCATCAGTTCTACCAGGGAATTTTTGACCACCCTTTTGATCAGGTCAGTGACCTGTTCTGTCTCCGCCCTCTCCTGGTATGCATACCCCTGCAGACAGTCCCTGCAGATTTGTTTATCCGGCAATGTGGTCGCCCCGCATGCTCTGCATTCCCCTCTTCTGGGTGGACTGGAGGACCTATGCCTCTTGGAGGAGGATTTTCCTTTGGAATGGTGGGAGCCAGCTGAGCGGCTGTGGCCTGAGCTGGGGTGGGAGCGTCCACTCTGATGGCCCGACGTCTGATTAGACGCGTTCTGGTGTATAGGGCTGAAACGACAGTAACAGCCCAAGGCACTCTTTTAGCACGAACTTTGTTAACTTATCTCTATCTATCTATCTATCTATCTATCTATCTATCTATAAATATCCATGTACGGAAATCGCATACACACACACATATATATATATATATATATACATATATACATACATACCCATACATGGCTGTACGTGCCCTTACCTAAGGAAGCGGGTCTTGGTCAAATGGCAGCTGGCTCATTTTGTGGAGGCAAGCAAGGGCATGAGGTAGTTGAAATGAAGAAGAAGAAGAAGAAGAAGAAGAAGAAGAAGAAGAAGAAGAAGAAGAAGAAGAAGAAGAAGAACTCCTAGGACCAGCCTTCCCTCCTGGAGGGCCTACCATCTACTGATTTCTTCCCACTTTTAAATGGTATAGGGGGGGAGGAGACTCCTGCCTCCTCTCGCCCTAACCAACTAAGGGCAAAATCGTCATTTTGCCCTGAAGCAAGATGGCGCCGCCCGCCTCATCCGACACCAGACCTGCCTATAAACCTAGCAGAGCGGCGGCGCGCCGCACTATAGCGCTTGCCTGTTACCCCTTAGCATGTCAGGGCATGTATCAGATCCCAATGTGGCTTGTAAGGCGGACAAGGACAGGGAGAAAGAAAGAAAGAAAGGCTTTATAGTAAGCCCCTACCTGTCTCCATGGCGACCAGCATTGCCTGTCTGCAGACCGTTGCTCCTCCTTAGGAAGCTGCTGCTGCCCCAAAAGACCCTCAGAAGGGGCTCCCCTCTTATCAGTGCTATTAGCAACCCAAAACAGGGGACTGCATCTGGGAGAGGCTTGAACCCAGATGGAAACTGCATTTAAGCAGAGGTAGGACACTCACACCACTATCCTTCAGGTATGAGGAAAAAAAGGAGAATGCTAAGGAGGGACACAGGTGTCATTTTTATAAGCTATTAACTATCCTGAGGGGAGGACTCCGGGGCGGAGTTATCACAGGTATACTGCCATGGAGGCCCAGGAAAAACAATTTGAAACCATAAATCGCTATCAAGCTAAATGGAATACACAGACACAATATAAATCCAGATATGACACAGGATCATAAACAAGACCCTAATTGGTCTGATATAATAGTTCTTATGATAAAAAAAATGGCTCAATGGAACCTGACCCAAGTTCAAAAGTGCTCTGGCAATGGATACATTAAAATCGCATTATGCACATCCAGACGTTATTTTCAAAAATATGCACCACAGTGACTTGGAAATACAGATGTTTATGAAATGCCCGTCACCCTGAATCACTATGTGCTTATCAGAAGGCAAATATACAAAGGAGCAGCGCAAAAAACAATTTGAAACCATAAATCGCTATCAAGCTAAATGGAATACACGGACAAAATATAAATCTAGATATGACACAGGATCATAAACAAGACCCTAATTGGTCTGATATAATAGTTCTTATGGTGAAAAAGAAATGGCTCAATGGAACCTGACCCAAGTTCAAAAGTCCTCTGGCAATGGATAAATTAAAATCGCATTAAAATCGCATTATACACATCCATTCGTTATTTTCAAAAAGATGCACCACAGTGACTTGGAAATACAGGTGTTAGTGAAATGCCCGTCACCCTGAATCGCTATGTGCTTACCAGAAGGCAAAGCATAAACAGCTTTGCATTGGACCAATCACCAGGCACGATGTGGGTATCCCTAATACTTTCTCTCTCCCGATCCTCACTCTCGATCGACTAGGATATTGAAGAGGTGTCACTTTCCCATATCGAAATAGATGATAGCCAGACGATAAACTAGTATCCCCAGCTGGTTCCTCTCCCGGTCCACAGTCACCCCTGATTGGGGTAGGGGGATAATTCCTACTTCCGTGCACTCATTGGGATCCCATTAAGACAAGAAAGAGAAAACTCTCATAGCATAATTCTGTATGGATTTATTTAAAATAGGTATAAAATTGCACTTACATAGAGAAGCACATTTAAAATCAAGCTGTCGTCCGGCAAAATACTGGAGCCCGTGTTTGGATGTGCCTGTTTTAATCATAAACCATGTGAGTTGCTAAATGTTGTACCTTCATTAAATGTAACCAAATTGCTACACTTAAAAAAAATAAAAATAAAAAAAAGTCTGTACTCAACCATACACAAAAAGTGAAGAGCAAGCTACTGGAACAACTATCCAACATAAATGAAGAAGGAAATGCTATTAAATAGATACAAATGTCCTAGATCTGAGCCAAAAAGATCCAAACCAGAACATATATACATATGTGTTACTCATGCAGATGGATGCAGGGAGGATCAAGCTACTAAATATTGCAAATATCTTTTAGGTAAAAAAAAAGAAAATTAAATCAAATCTAACATATTTATGCTCCCCAACAACACACAGTACACACCTATGACATAAAAGGGATGCATACACAGGATGGAGGTGCGAGATCACTCATGAAAGTGGGAAACGTCCCATTCAAACCATCCGGAATTCTCATTTATAAATGGAAAATCCAGAACACCTCCCTCCTGCATAGCAACCTAAACAGGTCCCTCCCCCCAAGAGCATTAAGCTTGACCTTCTCCACTATTTTAACTTATACCAATGAGGTATCTCCCTCATGGCATGTATTATAATGTCTTGTTACATTAGTAGATTTATTAGTTTTGATATCATTCAAGTGTTCTCTAAACCTCTCTCTGAGGCGTCTGGTGGTACATCCAATATATTGCATAAGGCAAGCTCTACATGAGATCACATAAATTACATACCTGGTGTTACAATTCAAAAACTGTTTCAAACTATATTGTCTATGATTGACACCAGATATGACAACCTCGCCCCAAGCAATAAGGGGACAACATGGGCATTCTCTCCCCCCACATTTATAATTGCTTCTAAAATGCAGCCAAGTGGCACTCGTCTTAGGAATAGATTTGAAAAAACTTGGGGCCAGAGAACTGGCCAAAGACCGTGCCCTCCTGGGAATGATATCTATACACTGTTTCATCACATCCAACAAAGTATCATCCTCATATAGTAAAGGTAAATACTTTCTTACTATTTCATTCACTTTTTGAAACTCTAAACTATATGGGGTGACCAAAGTGGGTATGTCCCTAGATTTGGAGAAATGTCTATGTTTTTTTTAAGAAGATCTATCTATTTTTAGCTTTATCTATATTGTATGCTTGATTCAGCATCCAAACAAGATATCGATGTACCCTGAATCTATTATATAGCAAGGCTTATTCCTTATCAAAATCAAGATCCTCACTGGAGATCCTCCTTATGCGGATAAATTGGCCTACCGGTATCCCTCTAATGGTATGCACAGGGTGATTGGATTGGGCTAAAATAAGACTGTTGCCAGCCATGGGCTTATGGTACAATCGTGTAATACCACAATTGTCTGAAGCAACCAAAAGAAAATCCAAAAATGTTAATTCTTGATGATCACTGGACCCTGTAAATGAAAGGTTGCATGTATTGGAATTAAAAAAAAGACAAAAAATTACTGAGATCAACCATCTGTTTATTACAAACAAACAGGACCCGGAGATAGCAAGAGTATTATCAGCAAACTCTATTTCTGTATCAGAGAAGCTATCTCTATTCTTGGGGTTATAGGCACCACAACCCCATGTACAGTTTCTCTTCCAGATGTATACATTGTTGGACTCATAATCAAATTCATCCCGCACCATTTTCTCCTTTTTTCCACCAATTATATCCCTCTCCAATTGGGTCATCCTCTCATCTAATTTTTTGTCCAAATCCTCAAAGTGTGTCATACCTTTGAGAGGTAAGATATCTTGCTGTAAGGTCTGCATCTCTTTTTGTAACCTATCGATTTCCATAGTTTTAGACTCAATAATAATTTGCATCAAGTTGAAAGAACATTCAGACAAAATGTCAGTCCCCTTCTTTTTCATTGTCTCATCAGGCAATGCAAATGTGGGAAATTTCTTTATTCTGACTCCTCGGTATTCTCTCAAGACTCAAATACTCAGTTAACCACTTGCCGACCACCGCACGCCGATTTACATCGGCAGAATGGTATGGGCAGGCAAAAGGGCGTACCCATACGTCCCTTTGAATTTGTCGCCTAGTGGACGTGTGCGCACCACAGAACCGTGCCCATGGGTCCCGCAAACTCGATGTTCGCCAGTGGCCCGCAATTGCGGCGAGGAGAGGCAGAACGGGAAGATCCCTATGTACAAGGCATTTCCCTGTTCTGCCTAGCAACATGACAGGGATCTACTGCTCCCTGTCATCAGGAGCAGTGATCTCTGTCATGTTGTAGTGAGCCCACCCCCCCTACAGTTAGAACACATCCAGGGAACACACTTAAAGAGGGAGTCCGGTGAATTTTTTTTTTTTTTTTTTAAAGTCAGCAGCTACAAATACTGCAGCTGCTTACTTTTAATAAATGGGCACTTAGCTTTCCTGGAGTCCAGCGATTTCGGCAATCGCTCGGCTCTCGGCTGCTGCCAGCCCCTATCTTGGGGAGGGAATCAGGAAGTGAAGCAATGCAGCTTCACTACATGGTTCCCTTACTGCGCATGCGCGAGTCGCGCAATGGGAATGGTCCACACTGTCTCTGGGACCCGTGTGTGTCCCCTGGTGGGACAGGAAGAGGCATAGACTCCCACGGGGAGGTATCTACACCCCCCTTCCCCCTGAAAGATGCCAAATGTGACACCGGAGGGGGGGAGGGTTCCGAAAAGCAGAGGTTCAATTTGTGTGTGAACCTCCGCTTTAAAGCGGAGTTCCACCCAAAAATGGAACTTCCACTTTAAGGGAGGTGACCCCCTGACATGTCACATTTGGCATGTGATTTTTTTTTGGGAGGGGGCGCATACCCTCTTTTAGAGGGTCCCAGCTCCCACTTCCTCCTGGTGCACCGCGGCCCCGGAAGGAAGATTACCTCTCCCCCTCCCTCTCGGCAATCATCTGGGACACGTCACAGGTCCCAAATGATTTTCCAGCCAGTCACGGCCCGCGGCGCGGCTCGTGCATGCGGAGTGGGTGCCCGGCTGTAAAGCCACAGCCGGCTGGCCACAGTTACAATGCCGGTACCGCAGAGAGGAGGGGGAGACGAGCGGGGCTTTGTTCCCCTGCATCGCTGGACCCTGGGACAGGTAAGTGTCCGATTAAGGCAACAGCTGCAGTATTTGTAGCTGCTGACTTCATTTTTTTTTTAAGCAGAACACCGCTTTAACCCCTTGATCTCCCCCTAATGTTTAACCCCTTCCCTGCCAGTGTCATTTATACAGTAACCAGTGGCTATTTGTAGCTCTGATCGCTGTATAAATGTCAATAGTCCTAAAATAGTGTCAAAAGTGTCCGATCTGTCCGCCATAATGTCGCTGTCCCAATAAAAATCGCAGATCGCCGCCATTACTAGTAAAAAAAAATCTATAAATCTATCCCCTATTTTGTAGACGCTATAACTTTTGCACAAACCAATCAATATACACTTATTGCGATTTTATTAATTTTTTTACCAAAAATATGTAGATTACATATCGGCCTAAACTGAGGAAGAAATTAGTTTTTTTATATATATTTTTAGGGGATATTTATTATAGCAAACAGTAAAAAATATTTTTCAAAATTGTCAGTCTTTTTTTGTTTATAGCGCAAAAAATAAAAACTGCAGAGGAAAAATTTTAAATAATGCATTTGGGTGGCAAAAATATGAATGCAATCTATACACTGGGGGAGAGCCTCTGGGGGAATCTAGGATGGAAAAGGACCTGGGGGTCCTAGTAGATGATAGGCTCAGCAATGGCATGCAATGCCAAGCTGCTGCTAACAAAGCAAACCGAATATTTGCATGCATTAAAAAGGGGATTAATTCCAGAGATAAAACGATAATTCTCCCAGTCTACAAGACTCTGGTCCAGCCGCACTTATGCCCTGTACACAGGGTCAGAAATTCGGACGGAAAAGGTCAGATCGAATTATGTTGTTGGAAAATCCGATCGTGTGGGGGCTCTATCGGACTTTTTCCATCGGAAATTCAGACGGAAAAAATTTGAGAGCAGGATCTAAAATTTTCCAACAAAAAAATCTGATCATTTGTAGAGAATTACGACGGAAAAAGTGCCACGCATGCTTTTTTTTTTTCTAATAATATTATTTATATACACATGCAATATTGATAAGAAATTGAATATAACATATACTTGGATGGTTAATTAATGGGAATGGGAATTAATGGGGTTTTTCTTGTACGAGATGACATCTGTCGTCTTGTTTCTCCATGGATTAAATGGCTCTGTGTATTTAACATTTGATTAGATTTTATTTTTTTTATGTATCATGTATTTTTGTATATTTTCAGATTATATTTTATTTATGTTTTTTTTTGGCAGATTTATACATGAAGGTGGACTTTATTATTTTGTAGTAATTTCATTGATTTACATTTTTGTATATTTCTATATATTGCATTTCATATGTCTTTATCATTTTCATTTTCTGTTTTTCATTTTTTATTTTTGCGTTCTTGAAAAGTTTTTTCTGTGGGTTTTTTTGTTCTTCATTATTTTTCTTTCTCTTGTATGCACATGTTGTCAACATTATGTATTGCTAGAATTGTTATATTACTTGTTTTTCCAAGTGTATGCTGTGTGTGCTTTTTGGTTTGTCTGTTGGATTGCAGCAGGGGTTGTCATATTGATTATTCCTCACCTGCGGTTATACAGATTTAAGCCAGAGAATAACCCATTAACAATTAGCAATGACTAAGCATAGGTGTGTGAAATGCATTTGCTGAAGCCACATGAGATGTGTGTGCAGGCTGTGCCCTCGTTTTAATGAATTTGAAATAAATCTACTATTTTTATGCTGGTCAGTGTCACCATTTCCTTCTTTCCTTCACATGGTTGCCCATACTGCTTGGCTTCCCCGTTTTTTGGCCCCACAGTGCTACACGGGTGATACGGGGGATATATAAGGATGGAGAGTGGGGTAGGGGGCTAGTAAATAGGGATGAGCCGAACACCCCCCGGTTCGGTTCGCACCAGAACATACGAACAGGCAAAATTTTCGTACGAACAAGCGAACACTGTTAAAATCTATGTGACACGAGCATGAAAAATCAAAAGTGATAATTTTAAAGGCTTATATGCAAGTTATTGCCATAAAAAGTGTATGGGGACCTGGGTCCTGCCCTAGGGGACATGTATCAATGCAAAAAAAGTTTGAAAAACTGCAATTTTTTCAGGAGAAGTGATTTTAATAATGCTTAAAGTGAAAAAATAAAAATGAAATATTCCTTTAAATTTCGCGCCTAGGGGTGTCCTTAGTATGCCTGTAAAGTAGCGCATTTCTGTGTTTAGAACAATACCACAGCAAAATTAAATTTCTAAAGGAAAAAAGTAATTTAAAATTGCTTGCGGCTGAAATTAATTGTCGGGTCCCAGCAATATAAATAAAAATCATTGAAAAAAAGGGCATAGGTCCCCCTCCCCCCCAGTCCATTACCAGGCTCTCTGGGTCTGGTATGAATATTAAGGGGAACCTTGCACCAAATAAAAAAAATGTACCTCTACACATTCACCAAAAAAAGTGTAAAAATGGTAAAAATGACAGTAGACAATTTGGGAAAATTCCTTTATTTAAAAAAAAAACTGTTCTGCGATGTCCATTCATTTTCGACTACTGCGTCCGCCGACCTAAGAAAAAAAATGCAACAACTCCGCCTCCATGGGAGGCTCCCTCTGACTGAAGCTTTGCGATGACAGCTGCTATATAGCTGAGTAGGGATGAGCCGAACACCCCCCCGTTCGGCTCGCACCAGAACCCGCGAACGGACCTAAAGTCCGTGCGAGCTTTAGAACCCTATTAGTTATAATGGATGCGAACGTTCGAAATTAAAAGTGCTCATTTTAAAGGCTAATATGCATGTTAATGTCATAAAAAGTGTTTGGGGACCTGGGTCCTGCCCCAGGGGACATGTATCAATGCAAATTTTTTTTTAAAAAAACGGCCGTTTTTTCAGGAGCAGTGATTTTAATAATGCTTAAATTGAAACAATAAAAGTGTAATATTCCTTTAAATTTCGTACCTGGGGGGTGTCTATAGTATGCCTGTAAAGGGGCGCATGTTTCCCGTGTTTAGAACTGTCTCTGCGCAAAGTGTAATTTTTGAAAGTAAAAAAGCTATTTAAAATCACTCGCGGCTAATGTTAATTCACGGCTCCCGTAACACAGAGAACAGTGATTCATTGAAACTCATTCATAAAAAAAGTCATTGATAAAAAATAATAAAAAAAAAAAGCGTAAAATTCAATAACCAGGCCCTACCCCCAGCCAAAAAAAAAAAAAAAATTGGCCCTTATCCGAGCACGCAACCTGGCAGGCCGCAGGAAAAGGGGGGGGACGAGAGCGGCCCCCCCTCTCGCCTGAACCGTACCAGGCCACATGCCCTCAACATTGGGAGGATGCTTTGGGGGTCTAAGACCCCTAAAGCACCTGTCCCCATGTTGATGAGGACAAGGGCCTCTTCCCCACAACCGTGCCCGGTGGTTGTGGGGGTCTGCGGGCGGGGGGCTTATCGGAATCTGGAAGCCCCCTTTAACAAGGGGACCCCCAGATCCCGGCCCCCCCCCAGTGTGAAATGGTAAGGGGGTACCTACCATTTCACCAAAAAAAGGGTAAAAATGACAGGAGACAGTCTGACAATTCCTTTATTAAAATCTTCTTTCTTCTTTCTTCATCCTTCGGTTTCTTCAATCTTCTTCCATCTTCTTCTTCCATTTTCTTCTTCCTCCGATCCGCTTCTTCTTCTTGCGCTGGTCTTCTCGTCCTTCTCGTCCGGCATCTTCTTCCGTCGGCGTCGGCGCCGGTGTCGGTGTCTTCTTGGGCCGCTCCGCGCAATGGGAGGCTCCCGCTGTGTGAGGCTCCGCTCCATCTGACAGGTCTTTTAAAACGGAGGGCACCTGGTGACCCCGCCCCCCTCTGACGTCATGGGGAAGCCATCATGGAATTCCCCATGACGTCCCTTGCGTCAGAGGGGGCGGGGTCACCAGGTGCCCTCCATTATAAAAGACCTGTCAGACGGAGCGGAGCCTCACACAGCGGGAGCCTCCCATTGCGCGGAGCGGCCCAAGAAGAGACAGAGACACCGACGCCGACGCCGACGGAAGAAGATGCCGGACGAGAAGGACGAGAAGACCAGCGCAAGAAGAAGCGGATCGGAGGAAGAAGAAAATGGAAGAAGAAGATGGAAGAAGATGAAGGAAGGAGAAGATGAAGAAACCGAAGGATGAAGAAAGAAGAAAGAAGATTTTAATAAAGGAATTGTCAAAGACCGTCTCCTGTCATTTTTGCCACTTTTTTGGTGAAATGGTAGGGGTACTTTTGTACCCCCTTACCATTTCACACAGGGGGGGGGGCGGGATCTGGGGGTCCCCTTGTTATTCCAGATTCCGATAAGCCCCCCGCCCGCAGACCCCCACAACCACTGGGCACGGTTGTGGGGAAGAGGCCCTTGTCCTCATCAACATGGGGACAAGGTGCTTTAGGGGTCTTAGACCCCCAAAGCATCCTCCCAATGTTGAGGGCATGTGGCCTGGTACGGTTCAGGCGAGGGGGGGGCCGCTCTCGTCCCCCCCTCTTTTCCTGCGGCCTGCCAGGTTGCGTGCTCGGATAAGGGTCTGGTATGGATTTTGAGGGGGACCCCACGCCATTTTTTTGGGCTAGGGTTCCCCTTAAAATCCATACCAGACCTCAAGGGTCTGGTATGGATTTTGAGGGGGACCCTACGCCCCTTAATATCCATCCCAGACCTGAAGGGCTTTTTTTTTGCTTTTTTATTAATGAATGACAACAAAAAAAGCACAAAAATGACACTTTTTTGAGGGAAAGTTCTAAGCACAGGAAACATATAGACACCCCCCAGATGTGATACTGCAATGCTGTTCTAACAGCATGCACACACATATCCCCAGAAATAGAGCACATATTGTTGTCAGCAGTCAGCAGCACACTGACACGCTGACACTGACTGAAACATAATATGCGAGGCCGCCGGCGCGGCGGCCTCTTATACCGTGGGGCGTGTACTAAAGCCCCTGAGCTATAATTGGCATGCGGGGTCACAGTGCGGGGTCACAGTGCTGGGCTCGCCGAGCGAGCGAACACCCGGTCTGAAAATCCATACTAGACCCTTGAGGTAATCTGGTATGGATTTTAAGGGGAACCCTAGCCATACCTATTCACATAGGGGTGTTCCGGGATCTGGGGGTCCCCATGTTAAAGGGGGCTTCCAGATTCTGATAAGCCCCCACCCACAGACCCCCAAAACCACCAGGCAAGGGTTGTGGGTATGAGGCCCTTGCCCCCATCAACATGGGGATAAGGTGCTTTGGGAAGGGCCCCAAAGCATCCTCTCCATGTTGAGGACATGTGGCCTGGTACAGTTCAGAAAGGGGCGCTCTCTTGTCCCCCTCCCTTTTCCTGCAACCTGCCAATTTGCGTGCTTGGATAAGGTTCTGGATTTTGGGGGGATCCCTATGGCATTTTTTTATTTTGGGGGTTCCCCTTAATATACATACCAGACCTGAAGGGCCTGGTATGGATTTTGGGGGGACCCCCACGTGATTTTTTTTTACATTTTGGTGCGGGGTTCCCCTGAATATTTATACCAGACCCAAAGGGCCTGGTAATGGACTGGGGGTGGAACCCATGGCATCCCCCCAAATTCAATAACCAGGCCCTTCAGGTCTGGGATGGATATTAAGGGAAACCCCAGCCAAAAAAAAAAAAAAAAATGGGGGGTCCCCCTCAAAACCATACCAGACCCTTGAGGTCTGGTATGGATTTTAAGGGGAACCCTACCCAAAAAAATGGCGTGGGGTCCCCCTCAAAATCCATACCAGACCCTTATCCGAGCACGCAACCTGGCAGGCCGCAGGAAAAGGGGGGGGACGAGAGCTCCCCCCCTCTCGCCTGAACCGTACAAGGCCACATGCCCTCAACATTGGGAGGATGCTTTGGGGGTCTAAGACCCCTAAAGCACCTTGTCCCCATGTTGATGAGGACAAGGGCTTATCGGAATCTGCGGGCGGGGGGCTTATCGGAATCTGGAAGCCCCCTTTAACAAGGGGACCCCCAGATCCCGGCCCCCCCCCTGTGTGAAATGGTAAGGGGGTACAAAAGTACCCCTACCATTTCACCAAAAAAGTGGCAAAAATGGTAAAAATGACAGGAGACAGTCTTTGACAATTCCTTTATTAAAATCTTCTTTCTTCTTTCTTCATCCTTCGGTTTCTTCATCTTCTCCTTCCTTCATCTTCTTCCATCTTCTTCTTCCATTTTCTTCTTCCTCCGATCCGCTTCTTCTTGCGCTGGTCTTCTCGTCCTTCTCGTCCGGCATCTTCTTCCGTCGGCGTCGGCGTCGGTGTCGGTGTCTTCTTGGGCCGCTCCGCGCAATGGGAGGCTCCCGCTGTGTGAGGCTCCGCTCCATCTGACAGGTCTTTTAAAACGGAGGGCACCTGGTGACCCCGCCCCCCTCTGACGTCATGGGGAAAGCCATCATGGAATTCCCCATGACGTCCCTGTGCGTCAGAGGGGCGGGGTCACCAGGTGCCCTCCATTATAAAAGACCTGTCAGACGGAGCGGAGCCTCACACAGCGGGAGCCTCCCATTGCGCGGAGCGGCCCAAGAAGAGACAGAGACACCGACGCCGACGCCGACGGAAGAAGATGCCGGACGAGAAGGACGAGAAGACCAGCGCAAGAAGAAGCGGATCGGAGGAAGAAGAAAATGGAAGAAGAAGATGGAAGAAGATGAAGGAAGGAGAAGATGAAGAAACCGAAGGATGAAGAAAGAAGAAAGAAGATTTTAATAAAGGAATTGTCAAAGACCGTCTCCTGTCATTTTTACAATTTTTGCCACTTTTTTGGTGAAATGGTAGGGGTACTTTTGTACCCCCTTACCATTTCACACAGGGGGGGGGGCGGGATCTGGGGGTCCCCTTGTTAAAGGGAGCTTCCAGATTCCGATAAGCCCCCCGCCCGCAGACCCCCACAACCACTGGGCACGGTTGTGGGGAAGAGGCCCTTGTCCTCATCAACATGGGGACAAGGTGCTTTAGGGGTCTTAGACCCCCAAAGCATCCTCCCAATGTTGAGGGCATGTGGCCTGGTACGGTTCAGGCGAGAGGGGGGGCCGCTCTCGTCCCCCCCTCTTTTCCTGCGGCCTGCCAGGTTGCGTGCTCGGATAAGGGTCTGGTATGGATTTTGAGGGGGACCCCACGCCATTTTTTTTGGCTAGGGTTCCCCTTAAAATCCATACCAGACCTCAAGGGTCTGGTATGGATTTTGAGGGGGACCCTACGCCATTTTTTTTTTTTTTTGGCTGGGGTTCCCCTTAATATCCATCCCAGACCTGAAGGGCCTGGTTATTGAATTTGGGGGGACCCCTACGCTTTTTTTTTTGTTTTTTATTAATGAATGACAGTTCTCTGTGTTACAGGAGCCATCAATTCATTAGCCGCGAGTGATTTTAAATAGCTTTTTTCCTGCAAAAATGACACTTTTTTGCAGGGAAAGTTCTAAGCACAGGAAACATGCCCCCTTCACAGGCCACCTATAGACACCCCCCAGATGTGATACTGCAATGCTGTTCTAACAGCATGCACACACATATCCCCAGAAATAGAGCACATATTGTTGTCAGCAGTCAGCAGCACACTGACACGCTGACACTGACTGAAACATAATATGCGAGGCCGCCGGCGCGGCGGCCTCTTATACCGTGGGGCGTGTACTAAAGCCCCTGAGCTATAATTGGCTACAGGCATCCTGCCTGTAGCCAATTATGGCTCTCCTCGCTGCCGGCGCTGTGATTGGCCAAGCATGCGGGGTCACAGTGCATGCTTGGCCAATCATCAGCCAGCATTGCACTGCGCGGGCCGCAATGCATTGCGGGGCCGCTCGCATCACACGAATTTGATGCGAGCGGCCCCAATAGTTCTGGGCTCGCCGAGCGAGCGAACACCCGGTGCTCGATTCGAACATGGGTTCGAATCGAACACCGGGCTCATCCTTATAGCTGAGGGCAGGGCTACCCGGTGATGTAAACGGGTGACCCCGTCCCCTCTGCTGCCACGTGACATCAGAGGAAGACGGGGTCATCTGTTTACGTCACCTTTTTTAATAAACGACTTGTCCCAAATTGTCTACTGTAATTTTTACCGTTTTGACACTTTTGTTGGTCAATGTGTAGGGGTACAATGTACCCGATACCTATTCACATAGGGGTGTTCCGGGATCTGGGGGTCCCCATGTTAAAGGGGGCTTCCAGATTCTGATAAGCCCCCACCCACAGACCCCCAAAACCACCAGGCAAGGGTTGTGGGTATGAGGCCCTTGCCCCCATCAACATGGGGATAAGGTGCTTTGGGAAGGGCCCCAAAGCATCCTCTCCATGTTGAGGACATGTGGCCTGGTACAGTTCAGAAAGGGGCGCTCTCTTGTCCCCCTCCCTTTTCCTGCAACCTGCCAATTTGCGTGCTTGGATAAGGTTCTGGATTTTGGGGGGATCCCTATGGCATTTTTTTATTTTGGTGCAGGGTTCCCCTTAATATACATACCAGACCTGAAGGGCCTGGTATGGATTTTGGGGGGACCCCCACGTGATTTTTTTTTACATTTTGGTGCGGGGTTCCCCTTAATATTTATACCAGACCCAAAGGGCCTGGTAATGGACTGGGGGTGGAACCCATGGCATTTTTTTTCAATGATTTTTATCTATATTGCCGGGATCTGACAATTCATTAGAGACACAAGCAGTTTTAAATGACTTTTTTTTCCTTTAGAAATGTAATTTTGCTGTGGTATTGTTATAAACACGGGAAAAATTCACTACTTTACAGGCATACTAAGAACACCCCCCAGGCACGATATTTAAAGGAATGTTTCATTTTTATTGTTTCACTTTAAGCATTATTAAAATCACTGCTCCTGAAAAAACTGCCATTTTAGAACCCGGGTCCCCATACACTTTTTATGGCAATTACTTGCATATAAGCCTTTAAAATTAGCACTTTTGGTTTTTCATGTTAGTGTCCCAAAGACTTCAACGTGTTCCACGGCTTTCGAATTTGCTGTGAACCCCGCTTAATGTTTGCTGTTCTGCGATTAGATGAACACCCAATGGTCCAGTCGAACTTCGGGCTCATCCCTACTAGTAAATATGTAATTTACTGGTCCCTTCCTTTTCTTAACCACTTCAATACAGGGCACCTATACACCTTCCTGCCCCTTCCTGCCCAGACCAATTCTCAGCTTTCAGTGCTCTCACACTTTGAATGACAATTACTCAGCCATGCTACTCTGTATCCAAAAAGTATTTAAATCATTTTTTTCTCACAAATAGAGCTTTCCTTTGGTGGTATTTAACCGCTTCAATACAGGGCTTTTAAACACCCTTCCTTACCAGAGCACTTTTTGCGATTCGGCACTGCGTCGCTTTAACTAACAATTGCGCGGTCGTGCGACGTTACACCCAAACAAAATTGACGTCCTTTTTTTCCCACAAATAGAGCTTTCTTTTGGTGGTATTTTATCGCCCCTGCGGTTTTTATTTTTTGCGCTATAAACAAAAGAAGAGCGACAATTTTGAAAAAAAACACAATATTTTTTACTTTTTGCTATAATAAATATCCCATTTTTTAAAAAAAAAAACAATTTTTTTCCTCAGTTTAGGCCGATACGTATTCTTCTACATATTTTTGGTAAAAAAAAATCGCAATAAGCGTATATTGATCGGTTTGCGCAAAAGTTACACACTTCGGACACTTTTGACACATTTTTGGAACCATTCACATTTACACAGCGATCGTTGCTATAAAATTGCAATGATTACTGTGTAAATGTGACTGTCAGGGAAGGGGTTAACACTAGAGGGCGCTGGAGGGGTTAATGTGTGTCCCTAATAGGAGTGATTCTAACTGTAGGGGGAGGGGACTTAAGGGGAGGAGACCGATCATGTGATCCTCTGTACTGGGATCACATGATCGGTCTCCTCCCCGCTGACAGGACGTGGAGCTGTGTGTTTACACACACAGCTCCACGGTCCCGCCCGGTCCCGTTGTTTTAACGGGCAATCGCGGGTGCCCGGCGGACATCGCGGCCGCCGGGCACTCGCACCGGGTTCCGAGCGATGCCGCGGGCGCGCGCGCGCGCCGCCGGCGGCGCGCGTGCGCGCCGCCGGCGGCCGGGAATCCGAGGACGTCATATGACGCCCACCCAGGATGGTAGATCCACCTTGTGGGCGTCATATGACTATGGGCGGGTATTGAACTGGTTAATCACCACTGGGCTTTTTTTTCAATATAAGCAGAAAAAGAGCAAACATTTTGAATAAAAAACACTTTTTTTTAGTTTCTATTGTAAATTTTTGCAAATAAGTCATTTTTCTTCATAAAGTTGGACCACAATTTATACTGCTACATATCTTTGGTAAAAATAACTCAAATTAGTGGATATTATTTAGTCTGTGTGAAAGTTATAGGGTCCACAAGCTATGGTGCCATTCTGATCGCAATTGATGTACTGACGACCTAATTTCTTGAGACACTAACAAGCTAGGAAAGTATGAATACCCCCCAAATAACCTCTTTTTAGGAATTAGACAGTCCAAGATATTTAGTAAGAGGCATGGTGAGTTTTTTGAAGTTGCAATTTTTTCCCACAATTCTTTGAAATATCAAGAAAACATTTTTTTTTCTTTACACAAACTTGTCATATTAACAGGTTATTTCTCACACATAGCATATGCATACTTGCAACTACACCCAAAAATACATACTGCTACTCCTCCTGAGTATGGTGATACCACATGTGTGAGACTTTTACCCAGCTTGGCCACATAAAGGGGCCCAACATTGAAGTAGCACCTTCAGGCGTTCTACGAGCATAAATTACACATCTAATTTTTCAACCACCTATTACACTTTTGAAAGCCCTGGAACATCAGGACAATGGAAACGCCCACAAAATTACCCCATTTTGGAAAGCAAACACCCCAACGTATAATCTATGAGGCATGATGAGTCTTTTGAAAAGTTCATTTATTTCCAAAAGTTTTTGGAAAATGTGGAAAAAAAAGGAAAACTTTTTTTTTTTTTTACAAATTTGTCAATTTATTAGATATTTCCAACACACAGCATGTACATAGCAAAAATGACACCACAAAATATTTTTGGCCAAAATGTATGAAGAAAAATGACTAATTTGCAAAATGTTATGACAGAAACAAAGAAAAAGGCATTTTTTCACAAAATGTACAGCCATTTTTATTTATAGCACAAAAATTAAAAGAAAAACCCACTAGTGATTAAATACCCAAAAAAACACAAATTTCATATGGGTACAGTGTTGCATGACTGAGTAATTGTCATTCAAAGTGTGAGAGTGCTGAAAGCTGAAAATTGGTCTGGGCAGGAAGGGGGTGTAAGTGCTCTGTATTGAGGTGGTTAATGAAGCTTATCAGTGCCCATCAATGCAGCCTCACCAATGCCCATCAATGCAGCTTGTCAGTGCCCATCAGTGCAGCCTCACCAGTGCCCATCAAATGCAGCCTCACCAGTGCCCATCAGCTTATCAGTGGCCATCAATACAGCCTCACCAGTGCCCATCAATTGTAGCCTCACCAGTGCCCATCAATTGCAGCCTCACCAGTGCCCATCAATTCAGCCTTACCAGTGCCTATCAAAGCAGCCTTACCAGTGCCTATCAAAGCAGCCTTACCAGTGCCCATCAATGCAGCCTCACCAGTGCCCATCAAATGCAGCCTCACCAGTGCCCATCAAATGCAGCGTCACCAGTGCCCATCAAATTCAGACTCACTAGTGCCCATCAGCTTATCAGTGGTCATCAATGCAGCCTCACCAGTGCCTATCAATCCAGCCCCATCAGTGCCCATCAAATGCCGAATCACCAGTGCCCATGAAATGCAGCCTCACCAGTGCCCATCAAAGCAGCCTCACCAGTGTCCATCAAATGCAGACTCACCAGTGCCCATCAGCTTATCAGTGCCCATCAATGCAGCCTCACCAGTGCCCATCAATGCAGCCTCACCAGTGTCCACCAATGCAGCCTCACTAGTGCCCATCAAATGCAGCCTCACCAGTGCCCATCAAATGCAGCCTCACCAGTGCCCATCAAAAGCAGTCTCACCAGTGCCCATCAATTGTAGCCTCACCAGTGCCCATCAATTGCAGCCTCACCAGTGCCCATCAATGCAGCCTTACCAGTGCCCATCAATGCAGCCTTACCAGTACCCATCAAAGCAGCCTTACCAGTGTCCATCAATGCAGCCTCACCAGTGCCCATCAAATGCAGCCTCACCAGTGCCCATCAAATGCAGCGTCACCAGTGCCCATAAAATTCAGACTCACCAGTGCCCATCAGCTTATCAGTGCCCATCAATGCAGCCTCACCAGTGCCCATCAATGCAGTCTCACCAGTGCCCATCAAATGCAGCATCACCAGTGCCCATCAAATGCAGCCTCACCAGTGCCCATCAATGCAGCCTCACCAGTGCCCAAAAAATGCAGCCTCACCAATGCCCATCAAATGCAGCCTCACCAGTGCCCATCAAAGCAGCCTCACCAGTGTCCATCAAATGCAGCCTCACCAGTGCCCATCAAATGCAGCGTCACCAGTGCCCATCAAATTCAGACTCACTAGTGCCCATCAGCTTATCAGTGGTCATCAATGCAGCCTCACCAGTGCCTATCAATCCAGCCCCATCAGTGCCCATCAAATGCCGAATCACCAGTGCCCATGAAATGCAGCCTCACCAGTGCCCATCAAAGCAGCCTCACCAGTGTCCATCAAATGCAGACTCACCAGTGCCCATCAGCTTATCAGTGCCCATCAATGCAGCCTCACCAGTGCCCATCAATGCAGCCTCACCAGTGTCCACCAATGCAGCCTCACTAGTGCCCATCAAATGCAGCCTCACCAGTGCCCATCAAATGCAGCCTCACCAGTGCCCATCAAAAGCAGTCTCACCAGTGCCCATCAATTGTAGCCTCACCAGTGCCCATCAATTGCAGCCTCACCAGTGCCCATCAATGCAGCCTTACCAGTGCCCATCAATGCAGCCTTACCAGTACCCATCAAAGCAGCCTTACCAGTGTCCATCAATGCAGCCTCACCAGTGCCCATCAAATGCAGCCTCACCAGTGCCCATCAAATGCAGCGTCACCAGTGCCCATAAAATTCAGACTCACCAGTGCCCATCAGCTTATCAGTGCCCATCAATGCAGCCTCACCAGTGCCCATCAATGCAGTCTCACCAGTGCCCATCAAATGCAGCATCACCAGTGCCCATCAAATGCAGCCTCACCAGTGCCCATCAATGCAGCCTCACCAGTGCCCAAAAAATGCAGCCTCACCAATGCCCATCAAATGCAGCCTCACCAGTGCCCATCAAAGCAGCCTCACCAGTGTCCATCAAATGCAGACTCACCAGTGCCCATCAGCTTATCAGTGCCCATCAATGCAGACTCACCAGTGCCCATCAATGCAGCCTCACCAGTGTCCATCAATTGCAGCCTCACCAGTGCCCATCAATGCAGCCTTACCAGTGCCCATCAAAGCAGTCTTACCAGTGCCCATCAATGCAGCCTCACCAGTGCCCATCAAATGCAGCCTCACCAGTGCCCATCAAATGCAGCGTCACCAGTGCCCATCAAATTCAGACTCACCAGTGCCCATCAGCTTACTTATCAGTGCCCAGTGTCCTCACCATCAAATTCAGCTTGATGAGTGCCCATCAATTGCAGCCTGTCAGTGCCCATCAATGCAGCCTCACCAGTGCCCATCAATTGTAGCCTCACCAGTGCCCATCAATTGCAGCCTCACCAGTGCCCATCAATGCAGCCTTACCAGTGCCCATCAAAGCAGCCTTACCAGTGCCCATTAATGCAACCTCACCAGTGCCCATCAAATGCAGCCTCACCAGTGCCCATCAAATGCAGTGTCACCAGTGCCCATCAAATTCAGACTCACCAGTGCCCATCAGCTTACTTATCAGTGCCCAGTGTCCTCAGCATCAAATTCAGCCTGATGAGTGCCCATCAATTGCAGCCTATCAGTGCCCATCAATACAGCCTCACCAGTGCCCATCAATTGTAGCCTCACCAGTGCCCATCAATTGCAGCCTCACCAGTGCCCATCAATGCAGCCTTACCAGTGCCCATCAAAGCAGCCTTACCAGTGCCCATCAATGCAGCCTCACCAGTGCCCATCAAATGCAGCCTCACCAGTGCCCATTAAATTCAGACTCACCAGTGCCCATCAGCTTATCAGTGCCCATCAATGCAGCCTCACCAGTGCCCATCAGTGCAGCCTCACCGGTGCCCATCAAATGCAGCATCACCAGTGCCCATGAAATGCAGCCTCACCAGTGCCCATCAATGCAGCCTCACCAGTGCCCATACAATTCAGCCTCACCAGTGCCCATCAAATGCAGCCTCACCAGTGCCCATCAAAGCAGCCTCACCAGTGTCCATCAAATGCAGACTCACCAGTGCCCATCAGCTTATCAGTGCCCATCAATGCAGCCTCACCAGTGCCAATCAATGCAGCCTCACCAGTGTCCATCAATGCAGCCTCACCAGTGTCCATCAATGCAGCCTCACTAGTGCCCATCAAATGCAGCCTCACAAGTGCCCATCAAATCCAGCCTCACCAGTGCCCATCAAATGCAGCCTCACCAGTGCCCATCAAATGCAGCCTCACCAGTGCCCATCAAATGCAGTCTCACCAGTGCCCATCAGCTTATCAATGTCCATCAAATGCAGCCTTACCAGGAAGGGGGGACCCTTACATCCAGGCCATGTGCTCGGTACCATGACAAGTCACATCACACATCAGTGTGATGGACAGACAGTGAGATGGATCAGTCTATATACAGTAATACAATGTCAGTGACAACAGTGTTTCACTCAATTAGTCGGGGCTCTGCTCTGCATCTGACCACATGACCCTGCCAGTGCGAGGAACAATTTCAAACCCTGCCGCAAACAGTGCCTCCTCCAGGCCCCAGCTGTCACCAAGCCCGGATCGCCTTCTACTCCGATCCAATAGGCGCTATAGCATGTCAGGTGAGTGCCGCGGCCGCTGGTCAGTACAGGCTGGGAGGGAAAGCAGTCCTACCATGATCCAGTATAGGTATCATGCATGGGTACAGAGACAGAGCTGGCTGTACTAGGATTGTCACTCAGAGACTAGTTTATATAAAAGATCCTGTGAGTCTTCTCTGATTATAAATTGCCTCAATGGCACAGTGAAACTGCTGCAAGCATTAAACACATTTCATAAAAACATGTAGAAATTTTTTATATGCTCCAATGTCCGTGCGGCCTAAAATATGTGGGCCGGACTAAGCGACCATTACAGGTGCGCTTAAACAAATATATCAACAACATACGTAGAGGTTTCACGAAACATTCCGTGTCTAAACATTATCTTATGGTTCACAATAGGGATCCAACTAACACCATCTTTTTAGGTATAGACAAATTCAAACCACACTGGAGGGGCAGCTGTCTGGTGAATAGTATTTCTAAATTGGAGATGTCGTGGGTACATAAAATTAAGAGTTATACCCCTTTTGGACTCAATATCGATGTAGACATCAATTGCTTCATCGATAACTCCTAGCGACCAGATTACCTTTTAGTTGAATTTTAAATAGGAATGTTTTATTATTATTTTTAGGTTCATAATCTATTGCAATTTGTAATATGTATTGTATAGTGTATGCATACATTCTTGAATATATGTACACTCTTTCTGAGTCCCTGGCAACAGGATATTAGATTAACGATAAATGACAGTCCAGTTTTCATACAGTCATATGTATGTGAATATATATTGATTAATGGGTATATATTGGTATGGTTTATATATATGTGGCTGCATTATTTGGATGTGACCAGACATTGGTTCGGGAAAATCGCATTGAGGTTAATGTCCCTTTTTTTAGATAATATGATGAAATTTGTATTATATATGAGGGTAGAATATCTATCTATGTATCGTGTCTAATAAATACCATTTGGATATAGGTGCTCGATGGTAGCGCTTAGGCCTTATGGGTATAAATGGAGTCTAACCTTCCCCTTATATATTAATTTTTAGTATAATTTTTTATTTATTTTACCTAAATGGAAATAATGACATCAGATATTCCCCAATTAGTATCTGTATGTTACTAAACATGCAGATATTCATATGTGATGTTATCATTATACATGTTCAGCTCCTTGGTGCATCGATATAAATATCTGTGACTCTATGGAGAATGCGCAATTTGGGGACAGAATTTATATTATATCTATGTATTAGCCGTCTGGTTGATGGTTGATAACATACAGATGGAGCTTTTTGAAGTATAGACTCCATATCCTATAATGTATGTATCTGTTCCTAAGGATATTTAATTAATCCAGTTTGCCCTCACTATATTCTTAGATGGGTGCGAGTTCGCCAATAGTTAAGATGGCGCGCGTTATCTGTAGCCCGGGACTCAGACTGATGCTTGGTTTTAATTTCTGTATATAAGCGGTGCGTCAGAACGCCGCCCGTACCCCGTGACAATGTCCTGTAGATGACGAAACGCGTAGGGAGGAAGAGCGACGTACTGACGTTACCGCTGCACGCTTAGTCCCGGAAGCTACGGGATTTCTGTGAGGCCGGCCGGCTCGCTACATGCTGTTACATGCTGATACATTGATACACGTCACATTGTAAGTGTCCATTTGTCTGTTTTTTGTAAGCAATACATTTTAAAAGGTTTTACGCTATGTGAGTTTCATTTGCCTTTTGGGTTATCTGGTATATAATTGGCTATCGTGGACTATTCCTGAGTTGGTGAATATCTCTTGGTACCAGTCTGTCATAAGCTGTAATATCGTCCATTCTGTGGTTGAGGAGTTCCGAGTTCCACCATTACTACCTGAGGCTGGGTATATAGCTAATTGAGCTGTGTGGTCCCCTGTAATAAGGGACCACCAAGTTCTTGTAAGCCGCAGTGTGTTCATGTGGTGGAGGTCTCTCACTTAGTGTGTGTGGAAGTCAGTTTATTTGCCATCACAGACTTTGAAGGACTTATATATGTATTTTAGATTTTTTTCACTTTTCATTATTTTCAATTTTTTTTTATTTTTTTTATTTTTAGTTTTTCACGTATTTTGTTAAAATGTTGCTATCATTTAGCACTTATTTAATAATTCTTTTGATATATATTACTATATATGCTTTTATTGGTAACTGTGGTTACTTTTTCATTACGTCATTGTTTTTTTTTGATAACACTGTGATCATTCATATTTTATATATATATCATTATTTTTGCACATCAATAGATTGATATACAAGTCACATGTATAGCCTATGTTTGGCTATATATTCTGTGTGGTCACTCATTTAGCGCAGCTCCGCTTTTTTGCATTTATGATGGTGTAATATAACATCTTGAATTTTTGTTACAGCGCAATTTTCTCTATACAATAGAAATAAATATATACTTTCAAATATACTCTTCACATTATATATATGTGATAACCAAAGTGAAAATATGCATGTGAATCACACACCGTGATACATCCAGTAACTACCTAGTGACTGTAAAAAGTGGCAATAGTGCAACAAATAGTTATGAATAGAGTTGAGCGAACACCTGGATGTTCGTGTTCGGCGGGTTCAGCCGAACTTCGGAAAAAAGTCCGGGTTCGGGACCGAATTTGACCCGAACTTGACCCCGAACTCCGAACCCCATTGAAGTCAATGGGGACCGGGACTTTTGAACACTAAAATGGCTGTAAAAAGGTCATGGAAAGGGCTAGAGGGCTGCAAATGGCAACAAAATGTTGTTAAGAGCATGGCAAGTGATCTGCAAACTAATGTGGATAGGGAAATAACTTAAAATAACATAAAAAAAAAAATAAAACATAAAAAAAAAATGCTGGAGGCCCCCTTCTCAGCAGAAGAGGTACAGGAAGTCATTAAGAACCTCAGAAACTCAACGGCACGATGCCGCACATATGGTGGGAATACCCCAGAATACGCACTTTCTGGAAAAAATTATTCAATTTAATGGATAAGATAGTGGGAAAATAAAATACTTGGAAATAAAAAAAAAAAATGAAAAAATTATAATCTTGACCTAGGAGGACGAAATTCAAATGGAGTAGGAGGTTGAGGTGGCGGTGGATGTGGCGGTGTAGGTGGAAGCGGCGGTGGAGGAGGACGAGGTAGCCAACACTGGTTCAAAAATACAACAATGGCTGGGAAAGGCTAGTGGTGAATGATGTGTCGAATTCTGTCCCCCGTCGCATAGTGTCCGCCCTGTACTGCGCTTGCTCAGTACGTAGGACAAGGGGATTTTGAAACTCTCCGAAGACGATGCGCGGTGACTCCAGGTTCAAGCCACATCATCCGAGGTTGAAGCCTAGCCAAGCGAGCCCGTGAGGGGCCCTGTTACTATGTGCTACCGTATGTCCACTTGGATGGTCGGGCTTGAACCTGCACTTACTGCGCAGGCGACGTTCATCTTTGGAGATTTTGTGAATCTCCTTGTCCTCCGTACTGCGCAAGCACTGCACCTGCGCAGTAAGTGGCCGGACACTAAGCTGTAATATCGTCCATTCTGTGGTTGAGGAGTTCCGAGTTCCACCATTACTACCTGAGGCTGGGTATATAGCTAATTGCGCTGTGTGGTCCCCTGTAATAAGGGACCACCAAGTTCTTGTAAGCCGCAGTGTGTTCATGTGGTGGAGGTCTCTCACTTAGTGTGTGTGGAAGTCAGTTTATTTGCCATCACAGACTTTGAAGGACTTATATATGTATTTTAGATTTTTTTCACTTTTCATTATTTTCAATTTTTTTTTATTTTTTTTATTTTTAGTTTTTCACGTATTTTGTTAAAATGTTGCTATCATTTAGCACTTATTTAATAATTCTTTTGATATATATTACTATATATGCTTTTATTGGTAACTGTGGTTACTTTTTCATTACGTCACTGTTTTTATTTGATAACACTGTGATCATTCATATTTTATATATATATCATTATTTTTGCACATCAATAGATTGATATACAAGTCACATGTATAGCCTATGTTTGGCTATATATTCTGTGTGGTCACTCATTTAGCGCAGCTCCGCTTTTTTGCATTTATGATGGTGTAATATAACATCTTGAATTTTTGTTACAGCGCAATTTTCTCTATACAATAGAAATAAATATATACTTTCAAATATACTCTTCACATTATATATATGTGATAACCAAAGTGAAAATATGCATGTGAATCACACACCGTGATACATCCAGTAACTACCTAGTGACTGTAAAAAGTGGCAATAGTGCAACAAATAGTTATGAATAGAGTTGAGCGAACACCTGGATGTTCGTGTTCGGCGGGTTCAGCCGAACTTCGGAAAAAAGTCCGGGTTCGGGACCGAATTTGACCCGAACTTGACCCCGAACTCCGAACCCCATTGAAGTCAATGGGGACCGGGACTTTTGAACACTAAAATGGCTGTAAAAAGGTCATGGAAAGGGCTAGAGGGCTGCAAATGGCAACAAAATGTTGTTAAGAGCATGGCAAGTGATCTGCAAACTAATGTGGATAGGGAAATAACTTAAAATAACATAAAAAAAAAATAAAACATAAAAAAAAAATGCTGGAGGCCCCCTTCTCAGCAGAAGAGGTACAGGAAGTCATTAAGAACCTCAGAAACTCAACGGCACGATGCCGCACATATGGTGGGAATACCCCAGAATACGCACTTTCTGGAAAAAATTATTCAATTTAATGGATAAGATAGTGGGAAAATAAAATACTTGGAAATAAAAAAAAAAATGAAAAAATTATAATCTTGACCTAGGAGGACGAAATTCAAATGGAGTAGGAGGTTGAGGTGGCGGTGGATGTGGCGGTGTAGGTGGAAGCGGCGGTGGAGGAGGACGAGGTAGCCAACACTGGTTCAAAAATACAACAATGGCTGGGAAAGGCTAGTGGTGAATGATGTGTCGAATTCTGTCCCCCGTCGCATAGTGTCCGCCCTGTACTGCGCTTGCTCAGTACGTAGGACAAGGGGATTTTGAAACTCTCCGAAGACGATGCGCGGTGACTCCAGGTTCAAGCCACATCATCCGAGGTTGAAGCCTAGCCAAGCGAGCCCGTGAGGGGCCCTGTTACTATGTGCTACCGTATGTCCACTTGGATGGTCGGGCTTGAACCTGCACTTACTGCGCAGGCGACGTTCATCTTTGGAGATTTTGTGAATCTCCTTGTCCTCCGTACTGCGCAAGCACTGCACCTGCGCAGTAAGTGGCCGGACACTATCCGATGGCAAGACAGTTTTCGTCAGAACACCGGTATATGGTGTCTATTCTGCACAAGGTACGGCCAAGTCCTGTGGGATCCATGCCTGGTTCATTTTAATGAATGTGAGCTTGTCCACATTGGCTCTGGACAGGCGGCTGCGCTTGTCTGTGATAACGCCCCCTGACGTGCTAAATACACGTTCAGATAATACACTGGCGGCAGGGCAGGCCAGCACCTCCAAGGCGTAAAGGGCAAGCTCAGGCCATGTGTCCAATTTGGAGACCCAGAAGTTGAAGGGGGCAGACCCGTCATGCAGTACGTGTACGCGTGTGCACACATACTGCTCCACCATGTTGGTGAAATGCTGCCTCCTGCTAAGACGTTCCATGTCAGCTGGTGGTGCTTTTCCACATTCCGGCTATGCTAACCCTGCCTTGCGAGGTGCTGGCGGTGCCCCGGCTGCATTGGCGACCTCTTCCTCCTCCTCTGCCTTCGCCTTGTGCTTCCACCGTACCCCCACTTCCAAGTGGGAATGCCACCAGCAGCGCGTCTACCAGCGTGCGCTTGTACTCGCGCATCTTACGATCACGCTCCAGTGAGGTAATTAAGGACGGCACGTTGTCCTTGTAACGGGGATCCAGCAGGGTGGCCACCCAATAATCAGCACCAGTTAAAATGTGCTCAACTCGGCGGTCGTTGCGGAGACACTGCAGCATGTAATCGCTCATGTGTGCCAGGCTGCCCAGAGGCAAGGAAAAGCTGTCCTCTGTGGGAGGTGTATCGTCTGTGTCCTCTGTATCCCCCCAACCACGCACCAGTGATGGACATGAGCTGGTCTGGGTGCCACCCTGCTGTGAACATGGTTCCTCCTCCTCCTCCATCTCCTCCTCATCCTCCACCTCGTCATCCTCCAGAACTGTGCCCTTGCTGCCAGACAATTGTGTACCTGGCGCTTGTTGGTGCAGGAACCCAGCCTCGTAGCCACTTGTAAATGACTGCCCTGAAAGCCTTGGAAATGAACCCTCTTCCTCCTCTTCCTCCTCCTCCTCCTCCTCATCCTGTGCCACATCCTCTTCCATCATCGCCTTAAGAGTTTTTTCAAGGAGGCATAGAACTGGGATAGTAACGCTGAGAACGGCGTCATCAGCACTGGCCATGTGGCCACACAGGTCTCACATGGAGGCCCAGTTATTGGCGGTGAAGTGGTGCTGTTCCGCAGAGCGACTCACGCGTGCGTGCTGCAGCTGAAACTCCACTATCGCCTGCTGCTGCTCGCACAGTCTGGCAAGCATGTGCAAGGTGGAGTTCCACCTTGTGGGCACGTCACATATGAGACGGTGAGCGGGAAGGCCGAAGTTACGCTGCAGCGCTGACAGGCGAGCAGCAGCAGGGTGAGAACGCCGAAAGTGCGCACAGACGGCCCGCACTTTCTGCAGCAGCTCTGGCATATTGGGGTAATTCTTCAGGAACCTCTGGACCACCAAGTTCAGCACATGCGCCAGGCAAGGTATGTGCGTCAAACCGGCAAGGCCCAGAGCTGCTACGAGATTTCGCCCATTATCGCACACCACCAGGCCGGGCTTGAGGCTCACTGCCACCAACCACTCATCGGTCTGTTGTTCCATGTCCCTCCACAACTCCTGCGCTGTGTGGGGTTTTTCCCCCAAACAGGAAAGTTTTAAAACTGCCTGTGTGCTGTTAGGGAGATATAACGTCCCTGACCGTGCTTACTGGTCCACGCATCCGTAGTTAGGTGGACCTTGCCACAGATGGCATTGCGCAGTGCACACCTGATTTTGTCCCCCACTTGGTTGTGCAGGGAAGGGATAGCTCATCTGGAAAAGTAGTGGCGGCTGGGCACGACGTACTGTGGGACAGCCAATGACATCAGCCTTTGAAAACTCTGCGTCTCCACCAGATGGAATGACAGCATTTCAAAGGCGAGGAATTTTGAAATGCTGGCATTCAGGGCCAGGGATCGCGGGTGGCTAGGGGGGTACTTCCTCTTACAGTGTTTGGGAAATAGAGAGCTGAAAGCTTCCATGGGACATTGTGGAGATGGTTGGTGACCCAGGTGGTAGTGTTGCTGGCAGATCCTCTGTTTGCGGGTTGGCAGGTGTCACTGTCACTACAGAGGTGGATGAAGAGGCCGAGACTGCAGCAGAAGAGGAAGCAGGAGGAGCCAGAGACCTTTCTTGGTTTTTGCGGTGTCTACTCCACTGCATCTCGTGCTTTGCACTTAGATGCCTGGTCATGCAGGTTGTGCTCAGGTTGAGAACGTTTATGCCTCGCTTCAAGCTCTGATTGCACAGCGTGCAAACCACTCGTGTCTTGTCATCAGGACATTGTCTGAAGAACTGCCACGCTAGGGAACTCCTTGCACCTGGCTTTGGTGTGCTCGGTCCCTTGCTGCGTTGGGCAGTAGCAGACGTACTGTCTAGGGGACGGACGCTCCGCTTTTGCACCCTGCTCCCTCTTCTGCTGTGCTGGTGGCTCTGTGCGACCACCACCTCTTCCTCTGAATTACACTGGTCACCTGCATGATGTTGATCCCATGTGGGGTCAAGGACCTCATCGTCCTCCACATCATCTTCCACCCAAAATTCACCCCTGCCCTCCTTGTCAGTCTGCACAATGGCGAAAGCAGCAGCAGTTGGCACCTGTGTTTCGTCATCATCCCAGACGTGCTGCGATGGTCCTCCCATGTACTCATCATGAAACATAAGTGGTTGGGCATCAGTGCACACTATCTCTTCCAGTTCTGGGGCAGGGCTAAGTGGATGGCCCTGGGAAACCCTGCTAACAGAGTCATCAAAAAGCAGAAGAGACTGCTGCATGATTTGGGGCTCAGACTGATTGGCTGATTTGCAAGGGGGTGAGGTGAAAGACTGATGGACATCGGCTGCAGGTGCCAACTCTGAACTTTCATCAGGAGACTGGGTGGGAGACAATGTGAAGGAACCGGAGGCACTGTCAGCAGCAACCCAATCTACTATCGCCTGTACTTGTCCTGGCCTCGACATTCGTACAGCCTCATTAGGCGCGCCAAAATACTGCTGCAGGCTCTGTCGCCTACTCGCACCTGCGGAAGGTGTTTCACTAGTGTGTGTAGCTGGCACAGATCGACCACGTCCTCTCCCTGCAACAGGAGCGCCACCAGCAGCACCACGACCCGGGCCACGTCCCCTTTTTGATGATCTCCTCATATTTTCAAAATTTATGATCTCGCCCTAAATGGGTGTTTTTATATACAGCAGAATACACGTACACGTAAAGCGTTTATGAAAACGCAGAAAATGCTATTGGGAAGAAAAGAAAACACCGCAAAATTTTATTTTTTTGTAATGTTTTTGCAATATCAGACTACACGGATAGTATGTAAAGCGTTTATGAAAACGCAGAAAATGCTATTGGGAAGAAAAGAAAACACCGCAAAATTTTATTTTTCTGCAATGTTTTTGCAATATCAGACTACACGGATAGTATGTAAAGCGTTTATGAAAACGCAGAAAATGCTATGGGAAGAAAAGAAAACAGTGCAAAATTTTATTTTTTTGCAATGTTTTTGCAATATCAGACTACACGGATAGTATGTAAAGCGTTTATGAAAACGCAGAAAATGCTATTGGGAAGAAAAAAAAACACTGCAAAATTTTATTTTTTTGCAATGTTTTTGCAATATCAGACTACACGGGCAGTATCTACAGCGTTTATGAAAACGCAGAAAATGCTATTGGTAAGAAAAAAAAACACTGCAAAATTTTATTTTTTTGCAATGTTTTTGCAATATCAGACTACACGGGCAGTATCTACAGCGTTTATGAAAACGCAGAAAATGCTATTGGGAAGAAAAAAAAACACTGCAAAATTTTATTTTTTTGCAATGTTTTTGCAATATCAGACTACACGGGCAGTATGTCCAGTGTGTATGTAGGAACACGCAGAAAATGCTATTGGGAAAAAAAAATAAAAAGCAAAATTCAATTTTTATGCAATGTTTTTCCAATAGCAGAATACACACAGACTGTGGTGTATGTCTTAGTATATGCAGTGCAGTAATGTTGCACTGAGCTTGAAGGTAAAACGTTTAGATTTTATCTGGCACTGGCCTCATGGCACTGTTACTGTGACTGCACTGCACCCCAGCCAGGGTACAATTGATTTAGGAATCTCTTCAATAATTATGTCTGCCTTAAAGAAACTCCCTCCCTATTCTAGCTATCTAGATCGCTCACTGAGCTAACTAATTAGAATAAAATTCCAGGAATGTGGACTGACTTTAGCACACTAACTCCTAAAATCTTCTATCTATCTGCAGCACAGGAACCTGCCTAACAGTGTGTGTCTAACAGAATGACGCTGTGTGCTGTGTGTGGGCTATATATAGAGGCTGGGTCACATGCTGCACTGGCCAATCACAGCCATGCCATTAGTAGGCATGGCTGTTATGGCTTCTAGGGCACACAAGTAAAACGATCATCCATTGGCTGGCCTAAAGCTGTGAAAAAGGCGCCAATACAGCGCCGAACACCGGACCCGAACCCAAACTTACAGCCAATAGTTCGGGGTTCGGGTCCGGGTCCCGGACACCCAAAAGTCCGGTACGGACCCGAACTTTACAGTTCGGGTTCGCTCAACCCTAGTTATGAATACTTAAAAAAAATGAATATATAAATGAAAATAAATAATCACACTAGTATGAAGTGCTATAACGTGCATCCATATGGTGATTGGTTGTATCAAAATTATTGTTCATAAAATCATATAGTGTTCATAAAAACCTATAGTGGACTCAATCCACTAAAACATATAGATGAATAAAAAGTGCTTCTATGTGCATATGTGTCATCCAATTATTTCAATTCAAAAGTGCTTCTAAAGTCCATGCGATTTGCAAACTGCTGTGTAGATAATCCAAAGCAAGCCACAGTGATTACACTCAGGTGCAATCAGGTTACACTCAGGTGCTCCCCCCTAGGGCACCTTAAACGCTCACCTCTGAACGTGTGACTTTGCACTTAAGCTTAGTCAATACATGCCTGTGAACCACCTCTGGGGCTCTGCAGTTTTAACCAGACTCCTGGACCCGTCAGCACTATACCTCGGTTGAGTAAAAAAGGGGCTGGATGGTGTAATAACATTTTAACAGTTTATTAATCACATAAAACCCCCCTAAGGGGTGCTCACATAGTATAGGCACATCAGTGCGCCACTCTGCATCAGGCAAACAGCAAACAGCATGTAAAGATACCGGGTCAGTATTGGGATGGTATGGGGTTCTTTCCTGACAGGTCACCTGCTGAACGTCCATCCTGTCCCCTCCCCAACACGCATCGATACAGGGAGCTTCCATATCTACCTTAGGGGGAAAATATAATAAATGGACGGCAAGCCTGTCAGTTAATATAGGGCGTCCGCGGCCATTTTGTTGTAGCCCGCGGACACTCTAGTGATAGAACTTATGTGTTTAGTGACAATGTTATATGGAGATTCACTGCTTCGATACATCTATCAATAATAGCAGCTTTCCAAATCCTCCCTATTGACAGCACCCTACAGTGTCCCAAATTTTCCACCTGGATTAAAAACATAAAACTTTAAATGACAATATTAAGGACGAATGCGGAGGAACCTGCATACCATCCCTTATGATGATCATCATTAGATTGATACCTCACCATAATAACCAGTGATGTAACTAACTGAGTTAAAGTAAACGGCGTTACGTAACACCGTTACTTTAGAGGGTAATGAGTAATCTAACTGATTACTCTTCCCCTCATGGTAACGCCATTCCCATTACTTGGGCGGCGTTACCACAATTACATCTACCACCACTAGGGGCGCAACGGATCGTCACCTGCCACGAAGCTTCGGCCTAGCTCCGGATCAGCGGCCATCTTGGTGCACCCGTCGGCCGTTTACAACGTGATTGCTCTGTCAAATGACAAAGCGATCACTTGTAAACAAACCGGCGTCATGATGATGCCGGTTCCTCTCTCCCCTCTGTGTACAGGTCTGTACAGTGGATATTGGAGATTGGATGGCAGCAGCGCTGTCGGCTGGATCTGTAGTGCCCACAGCGCTGCTCTGTGACAATTGCAGTCACAGACATCCATCCATACCCTGCCAATACCCTACCAATACTCTGCAATACCCTGCTAATACTCTGCAATACCTTGACAATACTCTGTAATACCCTGCCAATACTCTGCAATACCCTGCCAATACTCTGCCATACCCAGCCAATAGTCTGCCATACCCAGCCATACCCAGCCATACCCAGCCATACTCTGCCATACCCAGCCATACTCTGCCATACTCTGCCATACTCTGCCATACTTGGTAATACCCAGCCATACTCTGCCATACTCTGCAATACTCGGTAATACCCAGCCATACTCTGCCATACTCTGCAATACTCGGTAATACCCAGCCATACTCTGCAATACTCGGTAATACCCAGCCATACTCGGCGATGTCCAGCCATGCTCAGCCGTACCCAGCCATACTCAGCCAATATTACAGTGGGGGAGATGACGTAGATATTACAGTGGGGGAGATGTATATTACAGTGGGGGAGATTGTGGATATTACAGTGGGGACTATATGGTGGTGGAATTTTCACAGGTTTTTGCAAATTCAATTATTTGCTGATCCGAAAAATTATCCGATCCGTGACTCTGATCCGAGGAACGATCCGATCCGTGAGTTTGGGGGGGGGACAGATGTACAGAGGGGAAACAGATATATGTGTGTGGGGGGATGACAGACGTGTAGTGAGGTACAGAGGGGAACAGATATATGTGTGTGTGTGTGGGGGGGGGGGCAGACGTGTAGTGGGGTAAGAGGGGGAACAGATATATGTGTGGGGGGAACAGACGTGCAGGGGGGTACAGAGGGGAGATAGACGTGCAGGGGGGTACAGAGGGGAAATAGACGTACAGGGGGTTACAGAGGGGAAATAGACGTGCAGGGGGGTACAGAGGGGAAATAGACGTGCAGGGGAAAAGTGCCCCTTGCTTACAGTAATACTAGACTCCCCCCTTAGAATATTTTAAAAAAAAGTCACAGTTACTTTGCTGAGTAACTAATTACTTTTCCAATGTAGTAACGCAATTACTTTTGGGAGAAGTAATTTGTAACTTAACTAATTACTTTTTTAAAGTAAGATGACCAACACTGATAATAACAATATATGGCCTAAATACATATATAATATAATAAATGGAAACAGGAAATATCATAATAATAAAATATAAAATACAAACCGAATACCTTCAATGGCGTCAGAAACCGCTATAAAATTGCATAAAAATTGCATCATGAAATCGGAGGAGGAACCTTCCTATCAATATAGAAATGGTAAATATGCAGAAGGGATATAATGATGTAATGAATCTAGAGAGTGATGTGAATAAAAATATATAAATTATATAAATGACATTTTAAACAATTGAATTACGTTAAAAATATTTGTTTTAAAAATGTTTTAAAATATATGTTTAAAATACGTATGGGTATTTTAATATTAGTATGGTCAGGACTTAAAGATGAATATATATTTTATACTTTTATAATATTTATAATATGGAGACAGGTTTGTTGCTCTGATACTAAATTTATGAGATGGCAAATGATATTGAATTTTATACCTACTGGATTAAAAAACGTAAAAAATTACTCAAAAAACACTTCAAATCGAATTCTTTATTAATCACCCAAAGACTAGTGAGACAGACACAGTTACAGGTCACTGAGTTATTTACATGCTGCAGAGGAGAGAAGAAACACTAGCAGCTGGGCACCCTAGGTGGCAGAGCACGCTAGGCGGCAGTGCGCCCTAGGTGGCTGCCTAGTTTGCCTAGTCACCTGCCTTCAGATGCGGATTGTCACTTGCCACGTCACCTGCCTTCAGATGCGGATTGTCACTTGCCACATCACCTGCCTTTAAATGCGGATTGTCACTTGCCATGTCACATGCCTTCAGATGCGGATTGTCACTTTCCACGTCACCTGCCTTCAGATGCGGATTGTCACTTGCCATGTCGCCTGCCACCAGATGCGGATTGTCACTTGCCACATCACCTGCCACAAGTTGCGGATTGTCACTTGCCTGCCACCAGATGCAGATTGTCACTTCCCATGTCTCCTGCCACCAGATGCTGATTGTAACTTGCCACATCGCCTGCCACCAGATGCAGATTGTCACTTGCCATGTCACCTGCCACAAGTTGCAAATTGTCATTTGCCACGTCACCTGCCACAAGTTGCAGATTGTCACTTGCCACGTCACCTGCCACACATTGCAGATTGTCACTTGCCATGTCACCTGCCACATATTGCGGATTGTCACTTGCCACGTTGCCTGTCACCATATGCAGATTGTCACTTGCCACGTCACCTGTCACACGTTGCGGGTTGTCACTTGCCACATCACCTGCCACACATTGCGGATTATCACTTGCCACGTTGCCTGCCACCAGATGCGGATCGTCACTTGCCATGTTACCTGCCACAAATTGCGTATTGTCACTTGCTGTGTCACTTGTCTGATACGAGGTGTCACTTGCTGTGTCTCAGAGTGAAGGCAGGCAGCAGAGAGATGATGATGTAATCTCTCTGCTGCCCACGGCTGCACAGTGAGGGCGGAACTGCGAAGATGCAGGGTGGGCAGTGAGAGAGGATGTCATCTCTCTGCTCCCCCTCCTGCCGGCCCACTGACTGGCCTGCCCGCCTGCTCACAAATTGCCCCATTGTCCCCCCTGGATCCGTTGATGGGCCTAACTTCCTTTTTTCAAGTATCACAGGTCTTGAAAGGTTTCAATAAATATCGTCCAAGTTTGGATAATCGACGCCCAATATTCATTGTTGTACTGGGTAATTTTACTTAAATTCTTGAAATTGTCTGTTTTTCTGCCTTAAAGTTTTGCTATTTCAATTGGCTTTTACATTAGCATTTTTTTAGAACCTTAAGATTAGGTAAATCTACGGCTCTTATGTAAATAAAACATCCAGCTTTCTGCTATCTCCACATGTCTCCTTTGAAAAGGTCCAAAACGGATACTTTAGGTAATGGCAAACTGATTACTTTATTTGGAGCTTTAAATTTGTCTATTTGCCCCATGCGCAATACATCCCGTTATATATCTGTCAGACCCACATCCCTTGGTTCTTTTTTCATTCATGCTGACATATCAAGATATCAGTTTTCGGACGTTTTTTCATCATGTCTCAAAAAATGTAATCTTTCGGGTCTGCATTTTTTCCCCACTCCTTCAGGATTGGCGTGACCACAACTACCAATAATTTGGCTTTCCTCCTGCTGATATAAAAACAGGTAGGATGTTGGGATAGATACAATATATATATTTTCCCTTATTTGTTGATTTATTGACTCTGTCCTTCTTCATGTTCTTCTAAACAAATTATTTAGATAGCTGGCTACTCTTTTATTTATTGGGCCAAGAAACGAGCTGAGACCAGGACTTATTCTACAAATTTAGGTTTGAACTCTAATGTGTTTCAAGTTCTTTGGTGGGGCATTAGAGGCCTCCGTTGGAGGAATGTTAGAGACCAAATAATCTACTTATTTAGTATTTGACCACCGCGTGACATATTAATCATTCATGCTGGGGCTAATGATTGATCGTCATGCCCACAAGCCCTGCACTTACCCCATCTAGGTTGCGGGCAGCGCTTCCTCCTCGGTGGCTTCACCCTGCATTTCCTCCTCCCTGGATTCATGGCAGCTTCCCCTGCGTCTCCTCCTCCTTGGCAGCCAATACAATCGCTTTTCCTCTTGGCCAATGGGGTCTTAGAACCCATTTCCTGATTGGCTGGGAGGAGAATCAGGAAGGCCATAGCAAACATTAATTCGCTATTGTCACATAACTGGGTGGGCTCAGGGAGCTGTGTTCTGAGCCCTGAGCCCACCCTTTTTGAAGCCAATTAGAGCCTCAAAAACCCCATTGAAATTTATGCGTCCAGTGCCCTGCATATAGATTAGGGTCCTGCGCATGGATTAGGGGGGGCACCCCTGTTCCCCTTATGGATGGGTCGCCACTGCTGCTTGCAGACTCCACCACCATTAGCCAGGGTTGTGGGCATGAGGTCCTTGTCCCCCTGCCCCAAAGCACCCATCCCCCATGTTGAGGGCATATGGCCTGGTATGGTTCAGGAGGGGCACTCGCTCAAACCCCCCCCCCCCTTTCCTGACCTGCCAGGCTGCATGTTCGGGTAAGGGTCTGGTATGGATATTAAGGGGTAACCCACGCTGTTTAAAAAAAAATGTGACTGTTTTTTTTCAGAATTTTCTATTGCCGGCATTGTTTTGTTTACATTTCAGCTGTCAGTGGGAATGACTAGGTTTTTAAGGACGTGGCAGATAGCTTCCCAGCCTGCTGCTTAACAACCAGTTATTCTTCACATACAATTTGAAATAGTCAATCATTTTTCCACCGGATTTGAATTCTAATCGTTCTGAAAATTTGGAATTAGTTAGAGAACGAATAAGCAAAACAAATTTTAACATATTTCAATGAAATTCATTACTACTTAATTTGGAGATTTGAATACATCCAAATCTCTGAATAACCAAATTTGTCTGATTATTTAATCGGGACCAAAACAAATTACACATGTCTAATGCTCATTTAAAATGTTATTTCCTCATTCTGTCCTATCCTATTCTGAGATGAAACCTAGGTTTTTATGGTATTCATATGGTTATCTTCATTACCTTGATAGAATTCGGAAGCGCCTTAATAGGACAGTCCACAAAGCCTTAATTTCTGTCCAGCAAGTTTAGAGTCATGAACCAACCTGAGGGATTCAAACTGAGAAAATTCAGGTACATAGAGACAATGGGGTTGATTTACTAAAAGCAAATCCACGTTGCACCACAAGTGCATTGCAAGCAGTCGCTGTAGATCTGAGGGGAAGCTCTAAGATGAGGGGAAGCTCTGCTGATTTTATCATCCAATCATGTACAAGAAAAAATGCTGTTTTCTATTTTACTTGCATGTCCCCCTCAGATTTACAGAGACTGCACTTCCAAGTGCACTTGCAATGCACTTGTAGCGTAAAGTGGATTTGCCTTTAGTAAATAAACCCTAAATGCTCTTGAGTCCAAAAAATGTTCTTGTACAAAAGCAGTGGCCCCCCTCTCTCCTCTCCACCCCTATATGCAATGGATAGATAGCATTAATCTATCCAGGGCTGCCGCGGCCACCCCCTATTCGTGTGTCTGGCCCCTTTCAGGTGACCGGGCACATGAATTACAGTGGCCAGGGTTTTTTTTTGAAGCTCCTTCAAATAGGCTTCAAAATAGCATGGGTTTGGGTCACAGAGCATGCGTCCTGAGCCCACCCAGGTGTGTTGCAACAGTGAATGAATATTTTTACATAGTTACATACATAGTAGGTGAGGTTGAATAAAGTCCATTAAGTCCAACCTATGTGTGTGATTATATGTCAGTATTACATTGTATATCCCTGAATGTTGCGGTCGTTCAGGTGCTTATCTAATAGTTTCTTGAAACTATAAATGCCCCCCCGCTGAGACCACCTGTGGAAGGGAATTCCACATCCTTTCCGCTCTTACAGTAAAGAACCCTCTACGTAGTTTAAGGTTAAACCACTTTTCTTCAAATTCGAATGACTGGCCACGAGTCTTGTTGAACTCCCTTCTGCAAAAAAGTTTTATCCCTATTGTGGGGTCACCAGTATGGTATTTGTATATTGAAATCATATCCCCTCTCAAGCGTCTCTTCTCCAGAGAGAATAAGTTCAGTGCTCGCAACCTTTCCTCATAACTGATATCCTCCAGACCCTTTATTAGCTTAGTTGCCCTTCTTTGTACTCGCTCCATTTCCAGTACATCCTTCCTGAGGACTGGTGCCCAGAACTGGACAGCATACTCTAGGTGCGACCGGACCAGAGTCTTGTAGAGCGGGAGAATTATTGTTTTATCTCTGGAATTAATCCCCTTTTTAATGCATGCCAATATTCTGTTTGCTTTGTTAGCTATCATCTACTAGGACCCCCTGGTCCCTTTCCATCCTAGATTCCCCCAGAGGTTCTCCCCCTAGTGTATAGATTGCATTCATATTTTTGCATTATTTTACATTTTTCTACATCTACCTCATTTGCCATGTAGTTGTCCACCCCATTAATTTGTTCAGATCAGATCTTTTTGCAAGGTTTCCACATCCTGCGGAGAAGTTATTGCCCTGCTTAGCTTAGTATCATCCGCAAATACAGAGATTGAACTGTTTACCCCATCCTCCAGGTCATTTATGAACAAATTAAACAGGATTGGTCCCAGCACAGAACCCTGGGGGACCCCACTACCCACCCCTGTCCATTCAGAGTACTCCCCATTTATCACCACCCTCTGAACTCGCCCCTGTAGCCAGTTTTCAATCCATGTACTCACCCTATGGTCCATGCCAACGGACCTTATTTTGTACAGTAAACTGTGTCAAATGCTTTTGCAAAATCCAGATACACCACGTCTACGGGCCTTCCTTTATCTAGATGGAAACTCACCTCCTCATATAAGGTTAATAGATTGGTTTGGCAAGAACGATTCTTCATGAATCCATGCTGATTACTGCTAATGATACCGTTCTCATTACTAAAATCGTGTATCTAGTCCCTTATCATCCCCTCCAAGAGTTTACATACTATTGATGTTAGGCTGGTTAACTGGGCTGTAATTCCCAGGGATGTATTTTGGACCCTTTTTAAATATTGGTGCTACATTGGCTTTTCTCCAATTCGCTGGTACCATTCCAGTCAGTAGACTGTCAGTAGACTGTCAGTAAAAAGTAGGAACAATGGTCTGGCAATTACTTCCCTTTCCTTCCCTAAGTACCCTCGCGTGCAAACCATCACATATTTGCTGTTGCAACACTGATCTTCATCCCAACCAATCAGGAAGCAGGTTTGAAACCAGATTCCCGCTTGGCCAAAATGTCAGGCGATCCTATTGGACACCTTGCACTGGGAGGAGCAGAGAGGAGAGGACTCCAGCAGAGGACACTGGAGCCCGCCATGCTGGGAGGGTGCCTCCCCCCCCAAAAAAGGTCATTCTCATACCCCTCTTTAAGGAGACTCAAGAATGTCTTAGAACTTATAACATCTAGGAAGTTCTTCTGCGATAAGATTGTACATTCAGAGTTGCCTTCCTGGAGAGATTAAAGGATATGTAAAGGTTAGTTTAACCACTTGACAACTGGGCACTTAAACCCCCCTCCTGCCCAGACCAATTTTCAGCTTTCAGTGCTCTCACACTTTGAATTACAATTACTCAGTCATGTAATACTGTACCCAAATTAATTTGTTGTCCCTTTTTTCATACAAATAGAGCTTTCTTTTGGTGTTTTTTTATTTTTTGCACTATAAATGAAAAAAGATCAAAAATTTGGAAAAAATTGTAATTTTTCTTTGTTTCTGTGACATTTTTCAAATTATTAATTTTTCTTCATAAATTTTGGCCACAATTTTTATTTATACTGCTACATATCTTTGGTAAAAATAACCCAAATTAGTGGATATTATTTGGTCTTTGTGAAAGTTATAGAGTCTACAAGCTGTGGTGCAAATCATAAAAAAATTGATCACACCTGATGAACTGAAGGCCTATCTCATTTCTTGCGACCCTAACAAGCCGAAAAGTACAAATACCCCCAAATGACCCATTTTTTGAAAGTAGACATTACAAGGTATTTAGTAAGATGCATGGTGAGGTTTTTGCAAAAAAAATTTTTTCCACAAAATTTTCATTGTAATAGGTTATTTCTCTCACATGGCATGTGTATACCACAAATAACACCCCAAAATACATTCTGCTACTCCTCCTGAGTATTATGATACTACATGTGTGTGACTTTTTCACAGCTTAGCCACAACATGCAGGGAACACCATCACGTGTTCTAGTAGCATAAATTACACATCTAACTTGTTGACTTCCTATTACACTTTTGAAGGCCCTGGAGTACCAGGTCAATGACACGTGACACTGATGTGGCACTGATGACAGATGGCACTGATACGTGGCACTGAGGGAATGTGACACTGATGTGGCACTGATGACAGATGGCACTAATTTGTGGCACTGATGACACGTGGCACTGATGACAGATGGCACTGATACGTGGCACTGAGGGAATGTGACACTGATGTGGCACTGATAACAGATGGCACTAATACTTGGCACTGATGACCAGTGTTGGTCATCTTACTTTAAAAAAGTAATTAGTTAAGTTACAAATTACTTCTCCCAAAAAAGTAATTGCATTAGTAACTCAGTTACTACATTGGAAAAGTAAATAGTTACTCAGCAAAGTAACTGTGACTTTTTTTTTAATATTCTTAGGGGCGGGTCTAGTATTACTGTAAGCAAGGGGCGCGTTCCCCCCTGCACGTCTATTTACCCTCTGCACCCCCCTGCACGTCTGTTCCCCCCCAACACATATATCGGTTTCCCCTCTGTACCCCACTACACATCTGCCCCCCCACACACATATATCTGTTCCCCCTCTGTACCCCACTACACGTCTGTCCCCCCCCACACACATATATATGTTCCCCCTCTGTACATCTGTCCCCCCCAAACTCACGGATTGTTGCTTGGATCAGAGTCACGGATCGGATCATTTTTCGGATCAGCAAATAATAATTGAATTTGCAAAAACCTGTGAAAATTCCACCACCATAAAGCCCCCACTGTAATATCCACAATCTCCCCACTGTAATATCCGTGTCATCTCCCCAACTGTAATATTGTCTGAGCATGGCTGGGTATCGCCGAGTATGGCTGGGTATTACCGTGTATTGCTTGCAGAGTATGGCTGGGTATTACAGAGTATTGCAGAGTATAGCTGGGTATTACCGAGTATTGCAGAGTATGGCAGAGTATGGCTGGGTATGGCAGAGTATTGGCAGGGTGTTGCAGAGTATTGGCAGGGTGTTGCAGAGTATTGGCAGGGTGTTGCAGAGTATTGGCAGGGTGTTGCAGAGTATTGGTAGGGTGTTGCAGAGAAATGGCAGGGTGTTGCAGAGTATTGGCATGGTGTTGCAGAGTATTGGCATGGTGTTGCAGAGTATTGCCAGTGTATTGCAGGGTAGTGCAGTGTATTGGCAGGGTGTTGCAGATTATTGGCAGGGTGTTTCAGAGTATTGGCATGGTGTTGCAGAGTATTGGCATGGTGTTGCAGAGTTATGTCAGTGTATTGCAGGGTAGTGCAGAGTATTGGCAGGGTGTTGCAGAGTATTGGCAGGGTATTGCAGAATATTGGCACGGTATCGCAGAGTATTGGCTGGGTATTACCGAGTATTGCAGAGTATGGCTGGGTATTACCGAGTATTGGCAGGGTATTGCAGAGTATTGGCTGGGTATTACCGAGTATTGCAGAGTATTGCAGAGTATGGCTGGGTATTACCGTGTATTGCAGAGTATGGCTGGGTATTATGGGGTATTGCAGAGTATGGCTGGGTATTGCCGAGTATGGCTGGTATGGCAGAGTATTGCAGAGTATTGTCAGGGTGTTGCAGAGTATTGGCAGGGTGTTGCAGAGTATTGGCAGGGTATTGCAGAGTATTGGCAGGGTATTGCAGAGTATTGGAAGGGTATTGCAGAGTATTGGCAGGGTATTGCAGAGTATTGCAGAATATTGGCAGGGTACTGGCTGGGTATTGCAGAGTATTGGCAGGGTGTTGCAGAGTATTGTCAGGGTATTACAGAGTATTGGCAGAGTATTGGCAGGGTATTGGCTGGGTATTGCAGAGTATTGGCAGGGTATTGGCAGGGTGTTGCAGAGTATTGTAAGGGTATTGGCTGGGTATTGCAGAGTATTGGCAGGGTATGTGCTGGCATCCGATCTCTCCCCTCCACTGTACAGATCTGTACACAGAGGGGAGAGAGGAACCGGCGTCATCTTGACGCCGGCTTGTTTACAAGTGATCGCTCCGTCATTTGACGGAGCAATCACATTGTAAACGGCCGACGGGTGCACCAAGATGGCCGCCGCTCCGGAGCTAGGCCGAAGCCGTGGCCTTTCCTAAGACCGAGGCCGCGGACGGCTCCGCGGATCGCGGCGAGTAATTGTGGTAACGCCGCCCCAGTAATGGGACCGGCGTTACCGCGAGGGGAAGAGTAATCAGTTAGATTACTCGTTACCCTCTAAAGTAAAGGCGTTACGTAACGCCGTTTACTTTAATCGCGTTTGTTACATCACTGCTGATGACAGATGGCACTGATACGTGGCACTGATGACACGTGATACTGATAAGAGATGGCATATGACACTGACAGGTGGCACTGATGACAGATGGCACTGATACGTGGCACTGATGACACGTGACACTGACAGGTGGCACTGGGGACAGGTGCCACTGGGGGCAGGTGGCACTGGAGGCAGGTGGCACTGATAGGTGGCACTGGGGACAGATGGCACTGATAGGTGGCACTGGGGACAGATGGCACTGTGTTGTTTTAGTGTAACTTACTTTATTTACTGCCGCTGCAGCACAGAAGCTCTCCCTCCTCACATGCTGTCTCTGTGTGAGGAGGGAGAGCCAGTGATGAGAGATGATTTCATATGTTTACATATGAGATCATCTCTCATTGGACACACCGATTGAGTGCTAAATGGCCGCTGTGATTGGCCATTTAGCATGAGCTGTGATTGGCTGTGTCTAAGGGTCACGGGCAACACAGATTTTCCCGCCGCGTGCCCAGGGTGGCGCGTAGGGGAATGTAAACAGGAGGACGTCCAGGGACGCACTCCCGGCAATTGAGCCCTGCGCTGCAGCCATCTTTCGGCTATAGCGTGGGCGTGAAGTGGTTAAAAAAAATGTCATACTTACTTCCTCTGTGCAGATGATTTTGCACAGAGTGGCCCCAATCCTCCTCTTCTGTTGTCCCTCAGTGGTGCTCCTGGCTCCTCCTCTTCTTCATTGGAGAGCCGCTCTCCCTCTGGGCACTCTTCCGGGTGTGCTCCTGTGTCCTGATGCTGCATCCATTGACACAGACAGCAGGATTTGGCCCCGCCCCCACTTCATTGGATTTGATTGACAGCAGAGGGAGCTAATGGCTGCGCTACTATAAATCTATCCAATCAGGACCTGAAAAACTGGCTCAAGCTGGTGTGCTTGTCCTAGTCGCTGGAAAGACGGGGTTCAGGTGAGTAATAGCGGGGCTCTGGGGGGCTCCTGCATCACAGGAGGTTTTGCACCTTAATGAAATGCGATGCTGTCTGGTTCCTCCCGATATCTGGTCCAGGTTGTAGGCATCTAGAGATATTGCTTGCAATTGCCAGAGTATTGATAAGCCTTGTTTTAAAGCTCGTTTGTGAGTATATTTCTTGTTATATTTTATGAATAAATTCTATCATTGGTAATGCACAAGGTCGGTGCACCCTCCTGTTCTTTTTGTATGTTTCAGTTCTAAGGATACTCATTATTCTGAGGAGGGCAGCAAGACCTGCAACATTCCATTGACTTTGCTAAGGGGGTTGGCTGAGCCACTCACTCAGTTGACTGGGCACCCGATCGCAGGAGATTGCGTTGTGTTGTTTAGCTTCTTTAAAACATATTCCTAGTATCTGATCCCTATGCCTATTCTCTCTTTTCTTATTCTTAAGGCTAGGTTCACATGTTTGCATCTTGTCAATGTACACAAATCTGCATGCTTTTCCATCACGCACAGAAACGCGCTGCCATTTAGAAGACGTACAGTGGTGCCATTAATTGTTAATGGCATCCCCATGCATCTGCTAATGCACTTGTTTGCACGTGCCTCAAGCCACATGGTGTTTCATTTTTAGAAAGAAAGCATTTTTCCACGTTTCTCACACATAGGACAACCTATTGGCTGCCCAACACACAGGAACATTTGCACGCTCAGCCGACCTATAGGTGTGAACCTAGACTAACTTTTTTTCTATTTTCTAACTCATAATTTATCACCCACAAATTCTGTTAAGCCATAACACAGGTCCCTTAGTGCATTCTGTCATGATTCCATTATAACATCGACTGCACTTCAATGGGTCACGTTCAGTGGCAGTACTGCTCACTGAACTGTTGTACATTTTTAGGTGATAACTAATAATTATTATTGTAATTATTATGCCTCGTACACACGCTCAGACTTTCCCGAGAAAATGTCCGCCGGACCTAGTCCGGCGGACAAACCGCCGGACCTTCCAGCGGGGCTTCGCCGGACTTTCCGAGCATGTGACTTGCCCACACACGCCCGGACTTCTCCGGCGGACAATCCGCGGGAAAATGTCCGCCGGACTTTTGAAAATGAACGGACTTGCCACACGGAGCAAAGTCCGTTCATTTAGAACGTAACTGCAGGTAGACGGGACTAGTGAAGGCAGTGAATCCCGCCGTGCTAGCCCCGTCACCTGGCATGGATTTAAAGGGAATCCCTACGCCAAAAAAACGGCGTGGGGGTCCCCCCAAATCCATCTCAGACCCTTATCCGAGCATGCAGCCCGGCCGGCCAGGAAAGGGGTGGGGACGAGCGAGCGCCCCCCCCCTCCTGAGCCGTACCAGGCCGTGTGCCCTCAACATGGGGGGTGCCCTGGGGAAAGGGGGGCCGTGCGCCCCCCCACCCCAAAGCACCTTGTCCCCATGTTGATGAGGACAAGGGCCTCTTCCCGACAACCCTGGCCGTTGGTTGTCAGGGTCTGCGGGCAGGGGGCTTATCGGAATCGGGGAGCCCCCTTTAATAAGGGGGCCCCCAGATACCGGCCCCCCACCCTATGCGAATGTGTATGGGGTACGATGTACCCCTACCCATTCACCTAAGGTGTAAAGTGTAAATAAAAAAAACACAGAATTTTTTTTTAATATTTTATTTCACTGCTCCGGGGGTCTTCTTCCGTCTTGGGGGGTCTTCTCACCGGACTCCTCCGCTATTTTACCTAGCTCTTTTACCGAGCCCCTGGAAGACCCCGGAAGACCCCGGAAGACCCCGAAGACGGATCGAGACCCCCAGACGGTGGCGGCGACGACGAAGAAGGTAGCTGGGCTCCTCTGCTCGGTAAAAGAGCTAGGTAAAATAGCGGAGGAGTCCGGCGAGAAGACCCCCCAAGACGGAAGAAGACCCCCGGAGCAGTGCAATAAAATATTTAAAAAAAATGTGTTTTTTTTTATTTACACTTTACACCTTAGGTGAATGGGTAGGGGTACATCGTACCCCATACTCATTCACATAGGGTGGGGGCCGGGATCTGGGGGCCCCCTTATTAAAGGGGGCTCCCGGATTCCGATAAGCCCCCCGCCCGCAGACCCCGACAACCAACGACCAGGGTTGTCGGGAAGACAAGGTCCTTTGGGGTGGGGGGGCCACACGGCCCCCCTTTCCCCAGACAACCCCCCATGTTGAGGGCGTGCGGCCTGGTATGGCTCAGGAGGGGGGGGGCGCTCGCTCGTCCCCACCCCTTTCCTGGCCAGCCGGGCTGCGTGCTCGGATAAGGGTCTGAGATGGATTTGGGGGGGACCCCCACGCCGTTTTTTCTGCGTGGGGATTCCCTTTAAATCCATGCCAGGTGACGGGGCTAGCGCGGCTGCAGTCACTGCCTTCGCTAGTCCCGTCTACCTGAAGTCACGTTCTAAATGAACGGACTTTCCGATCATCAGAAAGTCTGTTCATTTCCAAAAGTCCGGCGGACTAGCATACTAATTGGACTGGCGAGTTCAGCGGACAATTTTAAAACAAAACTTAGAACCTAGTCTGCCGGACTTTTGGCGCCAAAAAGTCCGCTGGCGCCCACACACGGGCGGATTGTCCGGCGGACATTCCTGCGGGAAAGTCCGCTCGTTTGTACGCGCCATTAGTGTTACTATGAAAACAGGTGTACACCAATTCAATACAAAACTCCTTCAAACCAACCAGACTCTCCCACAGCAACTTGGTTCTCCAGAGAGATAGCATTTATTGGATCCCAAAATGGATGACAAAGTCCACATTTGTCCTTGCAAATAATACAATGATTAAAAGCCCCAAAAGAGTCCCATTCAAAATACTCAGTCCTTTTCTGACATAGCAAGCATAGAGGCATTGTGGTAAAACTCTGGCTCAACCACATGTTTTTATCACCCACCCATCACAATTGTAATACAATGCCTTAAGGCTCATTCACATGCAGGTGAGGGGTGGTAAAAGCAGGCAAGTGAGCCACAGTGTTGCTGCCTTAACTGCCCACCTGAACAGGGAGATGCAACAACACAGGGCTGTATGCATGTCAAAATTTACATTTAAATGCTGTGTCGCCATGAGTGGACTATCCAATAACCACCCTGCAACTGTGTGCAATGAACACAATAGGGGAACAGTAGGTCAGCATTTTCAGGGGTAAAACACATGATGAGGAGGCAACATATCGCCCCCTCACCCCCTGTCAAACACCAGCAATGATAGCCGCACATCTGAATAAAACCTTTTAGCATCCCTTCCTTCATTTAGTTCCAAGCACCCCACAGAGCCCACGTTCCAGCTCCCCTCCTTCATCCCACTGACATAATGTAGATGCCAATCAGTCCTCCTGACTAGAGTTGAGCGGACACCTGGATGTTCGGGTTCGGCGGGTTCGGCGGAACTTCGGAAAAAAGTCCGGGTTCGGGACCGAACTTGACCCGAACTTGACCCGAACTCCGAACCCCATTGAAGTCAATGGGACCCGGACTTTTGAACACTAAAATGGCTGTAAAAAGGTCATGGAAAGGGCTAGAGGGCTGCAAATGGCAACAAAATGTTGTTAAGAGCATGGCAAGTGATCTGCAAACAAATGTGGATAGGGAAATAACTTAAAATAACATAAAAAAATTAAAAATAAAAATAAAATGCTGGAGGCCCCCTTCTCAGCAGAAGAGGTACAGGAAGTCATTAAGAACCTCAGAAACTCAACGGCACGATGCCGCACATATGGTGGGAATACCCCAGAATACGCACTTTCTGGAAAAAATTATTAACTTTCATCAGGAGACTGGGTGGGAGACAATGTGAAGGAACCGGAGGGACTGTCAGCAACCCAATCTACTATCGCCTGTACTTGTCCTGGCCTCAACATTCGTACAGCCTCATTAGGCGCGCCAAAATACCGCTGCAGGCTCTGTCACCTACTCGCACCTGAGGAAGGTGTTTCACTAGTGCGTGTAGCTGGCACAGATCGACCACGTCCTCTACCTGCAACAGGAGCGCCACCAGCAGCACCACGACCCGGGCCACGTCCCCTTTTTGATGATCTCCTCATATTTTCAAAATTTATGATCTCGCCCTAAATGGGTGGTTTTGTCAATAGCAGAATACACGTACAGTGTCTGAAGCGTTTATAAACACGCAGAAAATGCTATTGGGAAGAAAAAAAAAAAAACGCAAAATTAAATTTTTTTGCAATGTTTTTCCAATATCAGAATAAACGGATAGTGTCTAAAGCGTTTATGAAAACGCAGAAAATGCTATTGGGGAAAAAAAAACACTGCAAAATTACATTTTTTTGCAATGTTTTTCCAATATCAGAATACACGGATAGTGTCTAAAGCGTTTATGAAAACGCAGAAAATGCTATTGGGGAAGAAAAAAAACACCACAAAATTAAATTTTTTTGCAATGTTTTTGCAATATCAGAATACACGGATAGTGTCTACAGCGTGTATGTATGAAAACGCAGAAAATGCTATTGGGGAAAAAAAAACACTGCAAAATAATTTTTTTTTGCAATGTTTTTCCAATATCAGAATACACGGACAGTATGTAAAGCGTTTATGAAAACGCAGAAAATGCTATTGGGGGAAAAAAAAACAGGGAAAAAAAAAAACACTGCAAAATAAAAAAATTTTGCAATGTTTTTCCAATATCAGAATACACGGACAGTATGTAAAGCGTTTATGACAACGCAGAAAATGCTATTGGGGAAAAAAAAACACTGAAAAATTACATTTTTTTGCAATGTTTTTCCAATATCAGAATACACGGACAGTATGTAAAGCATTTATGAAAACGCAGAAAATGCTATTGGGGAAAAAAACACTGCAAAATGAAATTTTTTTGCAATGTTTTTCCAATATCAGAATACACGGACAGTATGTAAAGCGTTTATGAAAACGCAGAAAATGCTATTGGGAAAAAAAAAAACACTGCAAAATTAAATTTTTTTGCAATGTTTTTGCAATATCAGAATACACGGATAGTGTCTACAGCGTGTATGTATGAAAACGCAGAAAATGCTATTGGGGAAAAAAAAACACAGCAAAATTAAATTTTTTTGCAATGTTTTTCCAATATCAGAATACACGGACAGTATGTAAAGCGTTTATGAAAACGCAGAAAATGCTATTGGGAAAAAAAAACACTGCAAAATTAAATTTTTTTTGCAATGTTTTTCCAATATCAGAATACACGGACAGTATGTAAAGCGTTTATGAAAACGCAGAAAATGCTATTGTGGAAAAAAAACTCAGCAAAATTAAATTTTTTTGCAATGTTTTTCCAATATCAGAATACACGGACAGTATGTAAAGCGTTTATGAAAACGCAGAAAATGCTATTGGGGTAAAAAAAAACACTGCAAAATTAAATTTTTTTGCAATGTTTTTGCAATATCAGAATACACGGATAGTGTCTACAGCGTGTATGTATGAAAACGCAGAAAATGCTATTGGGGAAAAAAAAAACACTGCAAAATTAATTTTTTTGCAATGTTTTTCCAATATCAGAATACACGGACAGTATGTAAAGCGTTTATGAAAACGCAGAAAATGCTATTGGGGGAAAAAAAAACACTGCAAAATAAAAAATTTTTGCAATGTTTTTCCAATATCAGAATACGCGGACAGTATGTAAAGCGTTTATGAAAACGCAGAAAATGCTATTAGGGGAAAAAAAACACTGAAAAATTTAATTTTTTTGCAATGTTTTTCCAATATCAGAATACACGGACATACTGTCCGTGTATTCTGATATTGGAAAAACATTGCAAAAAAATTAAATTTTTCAGTGTTTTTTTTCCCCTAATAGCATTTTCTGCGTTTTCATAAACGCTTTACATACTGTCCGCGTATTCTGATATTGGAAAAACATTGCAAAAATTTTTTATTTTGCAGTGTTTTTTTTTCCCCCAATAGCATTTTCTGCGTTTTCATAAACGCTTTACATACTGTCCGTGTATTCTGATATTGGAAAAACATTGCAAAAAAATTTAATTTTGCAGTGTTTTTTTTTTCCCTGTTTTTTGTTTTTTGTAAAGCGTTTATGAAAACGCAGAAAATGCTATTGGGGAAAAAAACACTGCAAAATGAAATTTTTTTGCAATGTTTTTCCAATATCAGAATACACGGACAGTATGTAAAGCGTTTATGAAACCGCAGAAAATGCTATTGGAAAAAAAAACACTGCAAAATTATTTTTTTTTTGCAATGTTTTTGCAATATAAGAATACACGGATAGTGTCTACAGCGTGTATGTATGAAAACGCAGAAAATGCTATTGGGGAAAAAAAAACACAGCAAAATTAAATTTTTTTGCAATGTTTTTGCAATATCAGAATACACGGATAGTGTCTACAGCGTGTATGTATGAAAACGCAGAAAATGCTATTGGGGGAAAAAAAACACTGCAAAATTACATTTTTTTGCAATGTTTTTCCAATATCAGAATACACGGATAGTGTCTAAAGCGTTTATGAAAACGCAGAAAATGCTATTGGGGAAGAAAAAAAACACCACAAAATTAAATTTTTTTGCAATGTTTTTGCAATATCAGAATACACGGATAGTGTCTACAGCGTGTATGTATGAAAACGCAGAAAATGCTATTGGGGAAAAAAAAAACACTGCAAAATTAATTTTTTTTGCAATGTTTTTTGCAATATCAGAATACACGGACAGTATGTAAAGCGTTTATGAAAACGCAGAAAATGCTATTGGGGGAAAAAAAAAACAGGGAAAAAAAAAACACTGCAAAATAAAAAATTTTTGCAATGTTTTTCCAATATCAGAATACACGGACAGTATGTAAAGCGTTTATGAAAACGCAGAAAATGCTATTGGGAAAAAAAAACACTGCAAAATTAAATTTTTTTTGCAATGTTTTTCCAATATCAGAATACACGGACAGTATGTAAAGCGTTTATGAAAACGCAGAAAATGCTATTGTGGAAAAAAAAAAAACTCAGCAAAATTAAATTTTTTTGCAATGTTTTTCCAATATCAGAATACACGGACAGTATGTAAAGCGTTTATGAAAACGCAGAAAATGCTATTGGGGTAAAAAAAAACACTGCAAAATTAAATTTTTTTGCAATGTTTTTGCAATATCAGAATACACGGATAGTGTCTACAGCGTGTATGTATGAAAACGCAGAAAATGCTATTGGGGAAAAAAAACACTGCAAAATTAAATTTTTTTGCAATGTTTTTCCAATATCAGAATACACGGACAGTATGTAAAGCGTTTATGAAAACGCAGAAAATGCTATTGGGGGAAAAAAAAACACTGCAAAATAAAAAATTTTTGCAATGTTTTTCCAATATCAGAATACGCGGACAGTATGTAAAGCGTTTATGAAAACGCAGAAAATGCTATTAGGGGAAAAAAAACACTGAAAAATTTAATTTTTTTGCAATGTTTTTCCAATATCAGAATACACGGACATACTGTCCGTGTATTCTGATATTGGAAAAACATTGCAAAAAAATTAAATTTTTCAGTGTTTTTTTTCCCCTAATAGCATTTTCTGCGTTTTCATAAACGCTTTACATACTGTCCGCGTATTCTGATATTGGAAAAACATTGCAAAAATTTTTTATTTTGCAGTGTTTTTTTTTCCCCCAATAGCATTTTCTGCGTTTTCATAAACGCTTTACATACTGTCCGTGTATTCTGATATTGGAAAAACATTGCAAAAAAATTTAATTTTGCAGTGTTTTTTTTTTCCCTGTTTTTTGTTTTTTGTAAAGCGTTTATGAAAACGCAGAAAATGCTATTGGGGAAAAAAACACTGCAAAATGAAATTTTTTTGCAATGTTTTTCCAATATCAGAATACACGGACAGTATGTAAAGCGTTTATGAAACCGCAGAAAATGCTATTGGAAAAAAAAACACTGCAAAATTATTTTTTTTTTGCAATGTTTTTGCAATATCAGAATACACGGATAGTGTCTACAGCGTGTATGTATGAAAACGCAGAAAATGCTATTGGGGAAAAAAAAACACAGCAAAATTAAATTTTTTTGCAATGTTTTTGCAATATCAGAATACACGGATAGTGTCTACAGCGTGTATGTATGAAAACGCAGAAAATGCTATTGGGGGAAAAAAAACACTGCAAAATTACATTTTTTTGCAATGTTTTTCCAATATCAGAATACACGGATAGTGTCTAAAGCGTTTATGAAAACGCAGAAAATGCTATTGGGGAAGAAAAAAAACACCACAAAATTAAATTTTTTTGCAATGTTTTTGCAATATCAGAATACACGGATAGTGTCTACAGCGTGTATGTATGAAAACGCAGAAAATGCTATTGGGGAAAAAAAAACACTGCAAAATTAATTTTTTTTGCAATGTTTTTGCAATATCAGAATACACGGACAGTATGTAAAGCGTTTATGAAAACGCAGAAAATGCTATTGGGGGAAAAAAAAAACAGGGAAAAAAAAAAACACTGCAAAATAAAAAATTTTTGCAATGTTTTTCCAATATCAGAATACACGGACAGTATGTAAAGCGTTTATGACAACGCAGAAAATGCTATTGGGGAAAAAAAAACACTGAAAAATTACATTTTTTTGCAATGTTTTTCCAATATCAGAATACACGGACAGTATGTAAAGCGTTTATGAAAACGCAGAAAATGCTATTGGGGAAAAAAACACTGCAAAATGAATTTTTTTTGCAATGTTTTTCCAATATCAGAATACACGGACAGTATGTAAAGCGTTTATGAAAACGCAGAAAATGCTATTGTGGAAAAAAAACTCAGCAAAATTAAATTTTTTTGCAATGTTTTTCCAATATCAGAATACACGGACAGTATGTAAAGCGTTTATGAAAACGCAGAAAATGCTATTGGGGAAAAAAAAAAAACACTGCAAAATTAAATTTTTTTGCAATGTTTTTGCAATATCAGAATACACGGATAGTGTCTACAGCGTGTATGTATGAAAACGCAGAAAATGCTATTGGGGAAAAAAAACACTGCAAAATTAAATTTTTTTGCAATGTTTTTCCAATATCAGAATACACGGACAGTATGTAAAGCGTTTATGAAAACGCAGAAAATGCTATTGGGGGAAAAAAAAACACTGCAAAATAAAAAATTTTTGCAATGTTTTTCCAATATCAGAATACACGGACATACTGTAAAGCGTTTATGAAACCACAGAAAATGCTATTGGGAAAAAAAAACACTGCAAAATTATTATTTTTTGCAATGTTTTTGCAATATCAGAATACACGGATAGTGTCTACAGCGTGTATGTATGAAAACGCAGAAAATGCTATTGGGGAAAAAAAAACACAGCAAAATTAAATTTTTTTGCAATGTTTTTCCAATATCAGAATACACGGACAGTATGTAAAGCGTTTATGAAAACGCAGAAAATGCTATTGGGGGAAAAAAACACTGCAAAATTAAATTTTTTTGCAATGTTTTTCCAATATCAGAATACACGGACAGTATGTAAAGCGTTTATGAAAACGCAGAAAATGCTATTGTGGAAAAAAAACTCAGCAAAATTAAATTTTTTTGCAATGTTTTTCCAATATCAGAATACACGGACAGTATGTAAAGCGTTTATGAAAACGCAGAAAATGCTATTGGGGAAAAAAAAAAAACACACTGCAAAATTAAATTTTTTTGCAATGTTTTTTTGCAATATCAGAATACACGGATAGTGTCTACAGCATGTATGTATGAAAACGCAGAAAATGCTATTGGGGAAAAAAAACACTGCAAAATTAAATTTTTTTGCAATGTTTTTCCAATATCAGAATACACGGACAGTATGTAAAGCGTTTATGAAAACGCAGAAAATGCTATTGGGGGAAAAAAAACCACTGCAAAATAAAAAATTTTTGCAATGTTTTTCCAATATCAGAATACACGGACAGTATGTAAAGCGTTTATGAAAACGCAGAAAATGCTATTAGGGGAAAAAAAACACTGAAAAATTTAATTTTTTTGCAATGTTTTTCCAATATCAGAATACACGGACAGTATGTAAAGCGTTTATGAAAACGCAGAAAATGCTATTGGGGAAAAAAACACTGCAAAATGAAATTTTTTTGCAATGTTTTTCCAATATCAGAATACACGGACAGTATGTAAAGCGTTTATGAAACCGCAGAAAATGCTATTGGGAAAAAAAAAAAAAAAAAATAAAACACTGCAAAATTATTTTTTTTTGCAATGTTTTTGCAATATCAGAATACACGGATAGTGTCTACAGCGTGTATGTATGAAAACGCAGAAAATGCTATTGGGGAAAAAAAAACACAGCAAAATTAAATTTTTTTGCAATGTTTTTCCAATATCAGAATACACGGACAGTATGTAAAGCGTTTATGAAAACGCAGAAAATGCTATTGGGGGAAAAAAAAAACACTGCAAAATTACATTTTTTTTGCAATGTTTTTCCAATATCAGAATACACGGATAGTGTCTAAAGCGTTTATGAAAACGCAGAAAATGCTATTGGGGAAGAAAAAAAACACCACAAAATTAAATTTTTTTGCAATGTTTTTGCAATATCAGAATACACGGATAGTGTCTACAGCGTGTATGTATGAAAACGCAGAAAATGCTATTGGGGAAAAAAAAACACTGCAAAATTAATTTTTTTTGCAATGTTTTTCCAATATCAGAATACACGGACAGTATGTAAAGCGTTTATGAAAACGCAGAAAATGCTATTGGGGGAAAAAAAAACAGGGAAAAAAAAACACTGCAAAATAAAAATTTTTTGCAATGTTTTTCCAATATCAGAATACACGGACAGTATGTAAAGCGTTTATGACAACGCAGAAAATGCTATTGGGGAAAAAAAAACACTGAAAAATTACATTTTTTTGCAATGTTTTTCCAATATCAGAATACACGGACAGTATGTAAAGCGTTTATGAAAACGCAGAAAATGCTATTGTGGAAAAAAAACTCAGCAAAATTAAATTTTTTTGCAATGTTTTTCCAATATCAGAATACACGGACAGTATGTAAAGCGTTTATGAAAACGCAGAAAATGCTATTGGGGAAAAAAAAAACACTGCAAAATTAAATTTTTTTGCAATGTTTTTGCAATATCAGAATACACGGATAGTGTCTACAGCGTGTATGTATGAAAACGCAGAAAATGCTATTGGGGAAAAAAAACACTGCAAAATTAAATTTTTTTGCAATGTTTTTCCAATATCAGAATACACGGACAGTATGTAAAGCGTTTATGAAAAAGCAGAAAATGCTATTGGGGGAAAAAAAAACACTGCAAAATAAAAAATTTTTGCAATGTTTTTCCAATATCAGAATACACGGACATACTGTAAAGCGTTTATGAAACCGCAGAAAATGCTATTGGGAAAAAAAAACACTGCAAAATTATTATTTTTTGCAATGTTTTTGCAATATCAGAATACACGGATAGTGTCTACAGCGTGTATGTATGAAAACGCAGAAAATGCTATTGGGGAAAAAAAAACAAAGCAAAATTAAATTTTTTTGCAATGTTTTTCCAATATCAGAATACACGGACAGTATGTAAAGCGTTTATGAAAACGCAGAAAATGCTATTGGGGGAAAAAAACACTGCAAAATTAAATTTTTTTGCAATGTTTTTCCAATATCAGAATACACGGACAGTATGTAAAGCGTTTATGAAAACGCAGAAAATGCTATTGTGGAAAAAAAACACAGCAAAATTAAATTTTTTTGCAATGTTTTTCCAATATCAGAATACACGGACAGTATGTAAAGCGTTTATGAAAACGCAGAAAATGCTATTGTGGAAAAAAAAAAAAACACAGCAAAATTAAATTTTTTTGCAATGTTTTTTTTCCAATATCAGAATACACGGACAGTATGTAAAGCGTTTATGAAAACGCAGAAAATGCTATTGGGGAAAAAAAAAAAACACTGCAAAATTAAATTTTTTTGCAATGTTTTTCCAATATCAGAATACACGGACAGTATGTAAAGCATTTATGAAAACGCAGAAAATGCTATTGGGAAAAAAAAAAAACTGCAAAATTAATTTTTTTTTGCAATGTTTTTCCAATATCAGAATACACGGACAGTATGTAAAGCGTTTATGAAAACGCAGAAAATGCTATTGGGGAAAAAAAAACACTGCAAGGAGGGGGCGTGGCGACCGGACTCCAAGATGGCCGCTTAGCCTTGGAGCTCCGCTCGTCCAGCTGAGGCAATCAACGACTACCCACATTTCCCGGTGGTACTCTATCCCCAAAACGGGTCTGCAACCACCGGAGACTCCCGGGAACAGTCCGGGATGGCCAGAAACAGAAAAAATACGCAACAGCCGCGGAAACTGCCAGGTTACTACGCCGCGAACGGCACCTCACAAAATGGCGGCGGCGGCGGCAATTCCTATGACGGAGCGCACTCGCAGGGACAAGGCCAGGCTCCTATGGGGCATTCCTCCACTGCTCCTCACCCTCAGAAGGCCTCCAGCGACTCTTCATCTGGCCCTGCTACCCCCACCACACGGAGCCCTGCTAAATCTAGACCGCGGAGGGACTCACCATATAGGCCGCAACCAGCCACTTCTATGGAGGTAAGCGCTCCTCACACAGCCACCGCTGGTCAGTTCAGTCAGAGAGGAGACCCCATATCTGAATTCCCCACATCTGACAGACCAGTCTCAGACACTGTATTAAAGGACATGTTACTTTCTTTACGGTCATCCCTTCAGGCTGACATGGTCAGAGGAATTAATGAATGCAGGAGGGAAGTTAACTCTTTAGGCCTAAGGGTGGACAGAATAGAACACAAAATGGAGGAATTCACCTCATCATATAATGTTATGGTGGAATCAAATGCAGCACAGGGGGAAGATATTGGATGGCTTAAGGATAAATTATCAGACCTTGAGGACCGCTCCAGGAGAAATAACCTGAAATTAAGGGGTATCCCTGAAGATGTACCCCCAAATCAGTTACTGCCATTTGCCCAAGCCCTTTTTTCCACTTTTTTACCTCAGGCGTCTGCACAAGACCTTATTGTACACAGGATTCATAGAATCCCCAAACCCTCCTTTCTGCCAGCTGAAATCCCTAGGGATGTTTTATTGAGAATACATTTTTTCCACATTAAGGATCAGATTTTACAAGCATCTAGGAAACAAGAAAATATTCCTCCACAATATGCCAATATCAGATTGCTTCCAGACCTGTCCAGGCCTACTTTGCAGAGACATCACAATCTCCTCACCATTACAAAAGCTCTGCGAAACCATAATATAATTCACAAGTGGAAATATCCTGCCACATTATCTATCACTCATAATGGTGCCACCTCCATGATTTCCTCACTAGATGATGGCATAAAACTGTTACGTAAGTGGAATATACTGCCTGAATGCAATGTTCAATATCCTTCAACAGATGGGCCATCTTATGTCCAAAATGACTGGCAAGTTGTCACATACAAAAAATCGCACAAAAAAAACGCAGAGGGAAACTATTCTACGAATCAGCCTACCATATGATTGCCTCTTAGGATGAGTGCCTTATACTCTTTATCCTATTCACCCCTGGTTACCAGTAGCAGATTACTCTGCTCTTGGATCGATTATTTGATCCATTTCTTATGGTATCATCAATTTTTTTGATTTCTATTTATTATTATTTTTGTTTTTTATATTTTTTCCTTGATATGCACAGATCTTCTACAAGCAGCATAGCATCTTCTGTTTACCTCATGACCCTCCAAGATGACTGCCAGCAGCTGGGAACTGGTGAGTACACTTTTGTCAGCCTTCCATACTTCATACACAACGGGCCTATGACAATTTCTTGTTTATCCATTAACGCTCATGGATTGAATCACCCGGGCCAAATGTTTTTCCCTGTGGAAAGAAGCCTATAAACATAGGGCGGACATTTTATGTGTACAGGAAACACACTTTCAACTTGATAACGCTCCACCATGTTCTCACAAGGACTACCCACATCCTCATAAGAAAACTGGAGGAGTCCTTCTGGCCCTGAGAAATTCAATCACCTTTCAACATAGGGACTCGTTTCTTGATGCTGCTGGTAGGTTTATTATTGTCTCTGGTGACATTAACTCACAACCCTTCACTCTGGTTACTCTATATTCTCCGAATACTCATCAAATTCGTTTTTTCAATAAAGTCCTTCGCAAAATTAAGTCTATGCAATATGGTAAAGTATTAATTTGCGGAGACTTTAACATCACCTCAGATCCTCATATGGACACATCTTCAGCTAAACTTAACAAGACACCGGCACTACAGGCCATTCTCCATAAGGAGGAACTTTTTGATGTGTGGAGATGTCTCCATGCTGGTGAAAAAGACTTTACTTTTTTTTCAAATAGGCATCACTCATATTCCCGTATTGACATGTATTTGACTGATAAATGGCTGTTACAGGACATTGTCACGGCTACCATTCACGATATTACGTGGTCTGACCATGCAGCAATTTCTTTAACCATTGTAGAAAAGTGTGTCTCCTCTTCACCTCCCATCTGGCGTTGCAATACTAGATTAATTCAAGAACCTTCCTCTGGCAAACTTTTGGCACAGCACCTCACAAATTTTTTCTTAGATAACTACGGCTCTGTTACTGACCCACACGTCTTGTGGAAATCTCATAAAGCCTACATGAGAGGTATTCTCATACAAATGGGTGCTAGGGCTAAAAAACAACGGTCTCAACAGCTTCAAACTGTCCTCCAGGATCTTAAGGATCTTGAAATACAAAACAAGCAATCACCAACTGCACTCATTTCACACAAATTATCTTCCCTTAGAGAGAAACTGAGAGAAATCTTGTCTCAACAATATGACAGACATATCAGACGTCTGAAATTAAATTTCTATCATAATGCTAATAAGGCAGGCAAGCTTCTAGCTAACAGATTGAAAGCAAAACGCACTAAGACGAGAATAGCACACCTAAAACATCCCTCTTTGAACCACAAAATAATCCATCCTCAAGCAATAGCTGATCAATTTGCCGAATATTACGGTTCACTTTATAACTTACATGGGGATCCTAATACGGATCAACCCACTAGAGAGAATATAAATGACTTTCTACAGCATGTTCATTTGCCTTCTCTCTCCACACTGCAGTTAGATTCTCTCAATGCCCCCTTTACCACTCAGGAAGTTAAAAAAACCATTGCGTCGCTTCCGAATGGTAAGTCCCCTGGCCCTGATGGTTTCTCTAATGAATACCTTAAAGCGTTTAAACAAATTATATCACCTCATCTTACACATTCTTTCAACAAAGCCGCTGAGACTGCCAGTATGCCTCCAGATATGCTAAAAGCTTACATAATCACCTTACTCAAACCTGGTAAGGATCCTGACACACCGGCCAATTTCAGGCCAATATCATTTCTAAATTCTGACACCAAGGTATATGCCAAATTATTAGCCATTCGTTTATCACACATTCTTCCTTTATTGGTTAAAAATGATCAGATGGGATTTGTGAAGGGGAGACAAACCTCCGATGCCACTAGGAGAATTGTTAATATATTGTATCATGTAAATTGCACCGAACGCCTTCTCTGCTGTTATCTATTGACGCAGAAAAGGCGTTCGATAGAGTCCATTGGACGTATATGGAAATGACGCTTGTAAAGTTTGGATTCCAGGGTCGTATACTTCAAGCTATTATGGCATTATATTCTTGCCCCACAGCCCAGGTATATTCGACAAATGCCTTGTCGTCATCTTTCGACATTAGAAATGGAATGAGGCAGGGTTGCTCCCTGTCTCCTTCCATTTTTAACCTTATGATGGAACCTCTTGCAGAAACCATAAGGACACAGCCATTAATCTCTGGTTTCCAGTTTGGTAATACTAAACATTCCATTAACCTTTTTGCTGATGACGTTATCTTATTATTGACTAATCCTCAACTTTCCTTGTCACATGCCCATGCTGTTCTCCAAGCTTTCAGCAGGATTTCATATTATAAGGTGAACTTTTCTAAATCCTTGATCCTTGCTCTCAAAATTCCGCCCAAACTTAAACTTACTCTCCAATCACAATTTCCGTACACGTGGAGTACTGAAGGTATACCGTACCTGGGAATTGTATTGAAAGCTAAGGTTTCCGAACTTGCTAAATCCAATTTGAAACCGCTTATTACCAAACTGGAAACTCAACTTAAAGATTTTTCAATGAAAGAAGTTTCCTGGTTTGGTAGAATTGCAGCATATAAAATGCTGATCTTACCTCAAGTACTATATATATTTCGCTCGCTGCCGCTATATATTCCACAACACTTTCTTACAAAACTATCCACTATGTGCTGGAAGTATGTATGGAATGGTAAAAAAGCTAGATATTCCAGAAACAATCTCACCTCACACAAGAGGTTCGGTGGTGCAGGCTTACCTGACATCCATGACTATTACTGGGCTGCAAGATTAGACCAAATTAAACATTGGTTTCAGACCGATGACCCGCCAGTTTGGGTAAGTATTGAAAACGCGTTAACTCCTCTACCTATGCCCAATACACATACTCTTTTACTGACGGATGGTTGGTCTGAATGGGACTTACGTAAATTATCCCCTACTATCCAAATATCGTTGAAAGCATGGCGACACATATTACCTACTACTAGAGCTGACATTACAGACTTACCTTATGGATATTCCACTTTCCGTCCTAGGAATGAAACTTCCACAATTACCCGTAACTGACTTTGTTAATAAAGGCAGGGCTCAAAAATTGTACTCGCCTGCTCGCATTTGGCGAGTTAAATCATGAGCAGTGCGAGTAGGGCCGCCGCCGTCAGTTAACTGCAGCTGCCTGGGACCATACATCTTTGCCCCGCACAGGCTCGCAGCGCAAGCTTTGAAAAAAAAAATTGTACCAGCCAGCGCCGCCCCTCTCCACCCCCGATACATCCCCACTGCACAGGCTTGTATTGGGAGCCAGCGCCGCCCCTCTCCACCCCCGATACATCCCCACTGCACAGGCTTGTATTGGGAGCCAGCGCCGCCCCTCTCCACCCCCGATACATCCCCACTGCACAGGCTTGTATTGGGAGCCAGCGCCGCCCCTCTCCACCCCCCGATACATCCCCACTGCACAGGCTTGTATTGGGAGCCAGCGCCGCCCCTTCCCACCGTCCACACATTACCGCCCCTCTACACCCCCAACACATCTCTCTCCTGGCTAGCAGAGCTTTGCAAAGAAGTTTGCAAGCTAGCGCCGCCCCTCTCCACCGTCCACACATCACGCCGCCCCTCTCGTCCCGCACAGGCTAGCAGCAGAATTTAAAAATAAATTTACCATTCTGGCGCCGCTTAGGTCCGCCCCTCTCCACCTCACAAACATCCGAGGAATGTACTGATGCCCGACCCCCTGGCTGCAGGACGATGGTATGTGAAAAATGTGACACTCTGTGAATGCTGGATTGGGGGGGGGGGGGTTAATTGGAGGCATAGGTCTGAATCATCCCCTCCCCCCAATCCATTATACCTATGCCTCCAATTCTGCCCCCTCCCCCCATTCTATCATACCTATGCCTCCAATTCTGCCCCCCCTCCCCCATTCTATTATACCTATGCCTCCAATTCTGCCCCCCCTCCCCCCATTCTATCATACCTATGCCTCCAATTCCGCCCCCCTCCCCCCATTATATCATACCTATGCCTCCAATTCCGCCCCCCCTCCCCCCATTCTATCATACCTATGCCTCCAATTCCGGCCCCTCCCCCCAATCTGTCATACAATATGATAGAATGGGGGGGGAGGCGGGAATTGGAGTCATAGGTATGATAGAATGGGGGGGGGCAGGAATTGGAGTCATAGGTATGATAGAATGGGAGGGGGGGGGCGGGAATTTGAGGTACATATGTATGATAGAATGGGGGAGGGCAGGAATTGGAGTCATAGGTATGATAGAATGGGGAGTTTGCTGGGGGGGCATTGGAGGCAGAGACATACTAAGAAGAGAGATTGTAGGTATAGAGGTGTGCTAGGGGAGAATGGATTGAAGACATAGGTGTGATGGAGAGGGGAGGCATTGGAAGAGGTGTTGAAGGTAGAGGTGTACTGTGATGCAGGTAGAGGTGTACTGCGGGAGGCGTTGGAGCTAGAGGTGTACTGCGGGAGGCGTTGGAGCTAGAGGTGTACTGCGGGAGGCGTTGGAGCTAGAGGTGTACTGTGATGGAGCTAGAGGTGTACTGCGGGAGGCGTTGGAGCTAGAGGTGTACTGTGATGGAGGCAGAGGTGTACTGCAGGAAGCGTTGGAGGTAGAGGTGCACTGCGGGAGGCGTTGGAGCTAGAGGTGTACTGCGGGAGGCGTTGGAGCTAGAGGTGTACTGCGGGAGGCGTTGGAGCTAGAGGTGTACTGCGGGAGGCGCTGGAGCTAGAGGTGTACTGCGGAAGGCGTTGGAGCTAGAGGTGTACTGTGATGGAGGTAGAGGTGTACTGCAGGAGGCGTTGGAGGTAGAGGTGTACTGCGGGAGGCGTTGGAGCTAGAGGTGTACTGCGGGAGGCGTTGGAGCTATAGGTGTACTGCGGGAGGCGTTGGAGCTAGAGGTGTACTGCAGGAGGCGTTGGAGGTAGAGGTGTACTGCGGGAGGCGTTGGAGCTAGAGGTGTACTGCGGGAGGCGTTGGAGCTAGAGGTGTACTGCGGGAGGCGTTGGAGCTAGAGGTGTACTGCGGGAGGCGTTGGAGCTAGAGGTGTACTGCGGGAGGCGTTGGAGCTAGAGGTGTACTGTGATGGAGGTAGAGGTGTACTGCAGGAGGCGTTGAAGGTAGAGGTGTACTGCAGGAGGCGTTGGAGCTAGAGGTGTACTGCAGGAGGCGTTGGAGCTAAAGGTGTACTGTGATGGAGGTAGAGGTGTACTGCGGGAGGCGTTGGAGCTAGAGGTGTACTGCGGGAGGCGTTGGAGCTAGAGGTGTACTGCGGGAGGCGTTGGAGCTAGAGGTGTACTGTGATGGAGGTAGAGGTGTACTGCGGGAGGCGTTGGAGCTAGAGGTGTACAAGGGGGTGTTTAGGGGCGGGGCAGGGTAGGGTTTGGGTGGGGCAACAGGTGGCGAGTAACTCTTAAGGCCTGGCTAGTAGCTCAGGACCTGAAATTTTGAGGCCTGAATAAAGGGATTACACTCGTATCTGACTTTTTTGAGGGCACTCGACTTAAATCTGCAGCACAACTGACTTTGCAGTATAATCTCACTACTAACATGTCACTTTGTACTCTCCAGATTATAGAGCTGCTCAAGACCTTACCTCCCCCATTTCTTACCATTCCATGCAAACTTTGGCAGTATTACTCCCCAGGTAAAAAGGACATGAAAGGTATTTCTTATTTTTACAATCTTTTACATGATAAATTACAATTTATCAAGACACCTGCTATGCTCAAATGGGAAGCGGAACTTGGCTCTAATTTCTCGGAAGAACAGTGGCGTCACGCCTTCTCCGAAATTCATTCCGCATCCCATTGTGCTAAACATTGGGAACTTACCATTAAACTATCCAATAGGTGGCATTATACTCCTTGTCGCTTGGCGACTTTTTTTCCAGGTTCCTCACCTAATTGTTGGAGGGAATGTGGCCAGTTGGGTAATCTGTTACATATGCTTTGGCACTGTCCTACGGTTAAAAGCTTATGGAATGGCATTTTTTAACTTATATCTTCTATTACGGGTATGCTTACTACCCCAGATCCTGCCTTAGGAATTCTACACTTAAATATTGATACATTTCCTAAATCATTTCGGCCGGTTATATCCCATATTTTACTTGAAACTAGGTTACTGATTTTATGTAACTGGAAATCCACTAATGCTATAAATGTACCCGACGTCACTTCTGCCGTACGTAGAAACTATACTTTTGAACGTTTAATAGCTATTAATGCCTTTAAGTGTACACAGTTTGATAAGTATTGGTCTATATGGCCTACAGATCCTTCTCAGGGATGTTCTTAGATCCGTTTACTGCTCGCTTTGATTGCTATATGTATGTAACTGAATATGCTTATATTTATGTGTATTGCATTTCTTCTGGATATTACATTTATTGTTCACAGTGCATATCTTATTGTTTATTTCTTTATTGTCTTGTTTTTTCTTTTGTATATTTTCTTGACAATATTCAATAAAAACGAATGATTCAAAAAAAGAATACACGGACATACTGTAAAGCGTTTATGAAAAAGCAGAAAATGCTATTGGGAAAAAAAAACACTGCAAAATTAAAATTTTTTGCAATGTTTTTGCAATATCAGAATACATGGATAGTGTCTACAGCGTGTATGTATGAACACGCAGAAAATGCTATTGGGAAAAAAAAAAAACACAGCAAAATTAAAGTTTTTTGCAATGTTTTTCCAATATCAGAATACACGGACGGTATGTATAGCGTTTATGAAAACGCAGAAAATGCTATTGGGGAAAAAAAACACAGCAAAATTAAATTTATTTGCAATGTTTTTCCAATATCAGAATACACGGACAGTATGTAAAGCGTTTATGAAAACGCAGAAAATGCTATTGGGAAAAAAAAAACACTGCAAAATTAAAAATTTTTGCAATGTTTTTGCAACATCAGAATACACGGATAGTGTCTACAGCGTGTATGTATGAACACGCAGAAAATGCTATTGGGAAAAAAAAACACAGCAAAATTTAAGTTTTTTGCAATGTTTTTGCAATATCAGAATACACGGATAGTGTCTACAGCGTGTATGTATGATGTATGTATGAACACGCAGAAAATGCTATTGGGAAAAAAAAAAAAAAAAGCAAAATTAAATTGTTATGCAATGTTTTTCCAATAGCAGAATACACACAGACTATGGTGTATCTCTTAGTATATGCAGTGTTGGTCCTAATGGTGCACTGAGCTTGCAGGTAAAACTTTTATATTTTGTCTGGCACTGGCCTCATGGCACTGTTAAAAGACTGTGCACTGCACCCCAGCCAGGGTACAATTGATTTAGGAATCTCTTCAATAATTCTCTCTGCCTCATTCTTTTCCTTACTAAAGAAACTCCCTTCTCTACTCTAGCTATGTAGATCGCTCACTGATCTAACTTATTAGAAGCAAAGTTAAGGAATGCTGACTGCCTGACTGACTGAATCACACTAACTCCTAAAATCCTCTCAGCAGCACAGGAACCTGTCTATAGCAGAATGACGCTGTGTGCTGTGTGTCTGGACTATATATAGAGGCTGGGTCACATGCTGCACTGCCCAATCACAGCCATGCCATTAGTAGGCATGGCTGTGATGGCTTCTAAGGGCACACTAGTGAAACGATCGTCGATTGGCTGCCCTGCAGCTGTTAAAAAGGCGCAATACAGCGCCAAACTCCGGACCCGAACCCGAACTTACAGCCAATAGTTCGGGTTCGGGTCAGGGTCCCGAACACCCAAAAGTCCGGTACGGACCCGAACTTTACAGTTCGGGTTCGCTCAACCCTACTCCTGACACCAGTGACACAATGATACTTTTTCCTTCCAGTGACATGGTTAACACAGGGACATTTTTTCCTTCCAGTGATCGCACCTATATTTATGCACCAATTCTAAATAATTCAGTTCTCTGCAGTGTAACACAACTAGTGGTACTATTTCAGGACATGTCACATATATTACACACATTACAAAAGTTTTAAATTTTTGCACTGGGCGCGGGGTGACCTTGTCCAGGCACTGGTCCCCACAATAGAGACATACGTTCTCCAAACGTCTTTTATCTTTCTCCTGAGGGGAAATGGATCTCCTAATAACATCAACCTGCATAGGTCCAGGAGTGTAATGCTGCGTACACACGATCGGAAATCCGGCCAGAAAAAGACAGATGAGAGCTTTTCATCGGAAAATGCGACAGCAAAGAATTGAGAGCATGTTCTCAATTTTTCAGACGGAAAAGGTTTCTATCGGAATTCCGATCGTCTGTAGCAATTCTGACGTGCAAAATTCCTACGCATGCTCGAAAACAATTTGACGCATGCTTGGAAGCATTGAACTCAGCTCGTTGTAGTGTTGTACATCACCACGTTCTTGATGGTCAGAATTTGGTGTGACCGTGTGGAGGCAAGACAATTTGAGCGGAATTCCGTCGGAATTCCGTCGGTAAAACCGGCAGAGCTTTTTCCGATGAGAATTCCGATCGTGTGTACGCGGCATCAGAATCTGGAGAAATTTTTGGATCCTTCTGAACAAATTGACTAGCAGAGAAATGCATGGCACCATTACCTCTAAACATTCCTAGTCTCTCCCTCTTTTCTGTTAGCATTTGTTATCAATTTGGACACATACTGTAAGTGGATGAACGCCTCAAGATTATTAGAAGTCTATACGCTGGTAAGATCATCTTTTACCTGTTCAGAGGACCCTTGGCAGAACTGACTCTTTTGCGCTGCTGGGTTCCAAGTTGCATCATTCTGGGATCCAGCATTGGAATTCAGCTGTGTACTCAGCAATAGAATGTCTACCCTGCCCAAACTATGCAACTTTGCTTCGGCGGTAGATAGTGGATCATAAAAAACCTGATTCATAGCAGTCACTAAAGTCTTAAAATTATTCAGAGTAGTGCTGTCTTGTTCTACATAAGCTAGGGTTTTCTGAGTCAGAAGGTTAATAAATAATAGTACCTTCTTTTCCTCTGAAGTAAATGTAGTGGGTTACATTTTGAAATATGTGCAACAATGGTTAAGAAAACCTCTGTATTGGCAACTGTCTCCATTGAATTTGAGTGGTAGAGGCATATGTGCATTAGCATCATTTTGGAAACATACAAACAGCAATTGTTTATGCGGATTTCTTCCTGTTAACTGTTCACCACACTTTCCAGTTTGGCAAATTTGTCTTGGTAGGTAACATTGAACTCCTGCAGCTCTGCAAGTTGCTGCCTGAAAGGAGCCACAGCATTTGCTATAGCAACCTCCATGTTTGGGTCAGATTATTCTGTCATGGTCAGGTATAAGGCCAGTAGCTATAGCAATAGAGAGGCTCCACCTGAACAGCTGGATAAGTGCAACAGCAGGTTACCCGGGGGGATGTCACAGGCTCACCAGAGGTGCAGAGTTTAAGCATTACCAGTGTTCACCAGAGCTCCTGATGGTGGAAATGGGTTTTGCTGCATGTTAGCACCAGGATCATACCACCAGGAAGTGAACAAGCCGGGGCCCAGTAGCTGATATAGCATGTAGGAATCAAGCAGAAGTGTAGTCAATAAACAAGCCAAAGGTTGGTAACAAGTGGTCACAGGTTGGGATTCAGTAGAAGCATAGTCAAAGAACAAGCCAAAAGTCAAGTGGTAGCAGCAGGGGTGGGTTGACCAGTTGGTCACTCGGGCACCGCCCGAGGGCCTGAGGCCATTAGGGGCCCAGACTCGGCCACATGAGAGGCCACTTGAAGCGGCTGTATTACATGCTGTGATGCCGATAATAATACTGCTAACGGCGCGGCGCCGGCTGCTCCCTGCCGGCCCCTCCTTCCCTCCCATCTGTCCCAGGTGCTTGTACTATATGCGTGGTGACGTCACCTGGGACAGACGAGAAGAGTGGAGGGGCCGGCGGGGAGCAGCGCGCCGTTAGTAGTATTATCACTGGCATTGCAGCATGTAATACAGCCGATTCATCGGCATCGGTGAGTGAAGCCTATATTAAGACACCAGGACCGCCACAAGTGATGGGGGGGGGTACAGATGCATGGGCCCCAGGTCCCCATACCCCACAGTGTCCCCCTGTGTGTGTGCTCTCCCTCCAGTGTCCCCCTTTGTGTGTGTGTGTCCCTTTGTGAGTGTCCCCCTGTGTGTGTCCCCCTTTCTGAGTGTCCCCCTGTGTGTGTCCCCCTTTGTGAGTGTCCCTCTGTGTGTGTGTCCCCCTTTGTGAGTGTCCTCCTGTGTGTGTGCCTTCTCACTCCAGTGTCCCCCTGTGTGTGTGTGCTCTCCCTCCTGTGTCCCCCTGTGTGTGTGCGTTCTCCCTCCAGTGTCCCCCTGTGTGTGTGTGCTCTCCCTCCAGTGTCCCCCTGTGTGTGTGTGTTCTCCCTCCAGTGTCCCCCTTTGTGTGTGTGTGCTCTCCCTCCAGTGTCCCCCTGTGTGTGAGCGTTCTCTCTCCATGACGTCCGTATGAAGAAACACATAAGACGGTCTTTCTTGGTACGCACTACGTCACTTCCGTGTTTGCTGTCTTCCGGTTTTCGCTCTGCACGGCTGTGAAACGCACACCAGCATACCGCATTGCTGTTTTTGCTTTCAGTGTATGGGCTTGTTAGCTCTACACTTACAATATATTTTTTTTGGATTCACACTATGAGGCTCATCCTTTCCCATGCATGTGATATTCGCCGCTGCTGGTATCTTTTAACCCCTGCTGAGGCCCACAAAGCGTCTGGAAGCTGGTAACCACCCGGATAGAGGACACCATTCCAATTCCCATTAGGAGGAACGTGGTCATCTGGGATTTGTAGTACCACGCCTGTTACCCCTGCAGGGGTGAGGCGCTCCGGTGAGTGCAAGCACATAAGGGGAATTGATTGAAGGAGGGGAGCACAGGACAACCATTCTTAGTTTCACCTACTGCTGCATTTTTGCACTGAAATTTGCCATACCACAGACTTTTGTGTCATTTTGGATTGAACTATTCATAGAGATTTTTTCTACTATATATTTATTATTTTTTTATTGAATATAATTTTATCATTGAACACATTTTTAAAATCACCATTTGGACATTGTTTTTGAACTTACACTTTCTGATTTGTTTTGAAGTTTGCGGTTCCTTTCATCAATTGCTATGAACATTCATCCAGTATTTATTATTTATTATTTATTTATTGGAGTTTTACATATATTTTATCTTGTACACCACTGAAGTCACTATTTGCTTATTATTCACTTTTTGATCAACACATTTATTTATCTTTGTGATTGCCACATATTTTCTATTTTCACCTTTGACCTGTGTTTTTAGCATTAGTCACTCGTTTATTTATATCCCATTCAATACTATAGGATGCACATTTGCACTTTATTTTGACCTCCAGTTTGGTGTATATACACATACACTCCTATTTATTTATTATTCATATCCAAATAGAACAGCGCCACCATCCCTTTTTTCAGTATATACATTTTTTGGCTGCACTACGGTGTAGTTTTTCTAGGGAGGCTGCAGTTCATTATCCTGAGCGCGGATATCTGCATTTATCTTTTTCTCCCTCCAGTGTCCCCCCGTGTGTGCTCTCCCTCCAGTGTCCCCCTGTGTGTGTGTGTGCTCTCCCTCCAGTGTCCCGCTGTGTGTGTGTGCTCTCTCTCCAGTGTCCCCCTGTGTGTGTGTGCATTTTTACTCCAGTGACCCCCTGTGTGTGTGTGCGTTCTCCCTCCAGTGTCCCCCTGTGTGTGTGTGTACGTTCTCCCTCCAGTGTCCCCCTGTGTGTGTGTGTACGTTCTCCCTCCAGTATCCCCCTGTGTGTGTGTGCGTTCTCCCTCCAGTGTCCCTGTGTGTGTGTGTGCTCTCCCTCCAGTGTCCATCTGTGTGTGTGTGTGTGCGTTCTCCCTCCAGTGTCCCCCTGTGTGTGTGTGTATGTTCTCCCTCCAGTGTCCCTGTGTGTGTGTGCTCTCCCTCCAGTGTCCACCTCTGTGTGTGTGTGTGTGTGTGTGTGTGTGTATGTTCTACATCCAATGTCCCCCTGTGTGTGTGTGCTTTCCCTCCAGTGTCCACCTCTGTGTGTGTGTGTGCGTTCTCCCTCCAGTGTCCCCCTGTGTGTGTATGTTCTCCCTCCAGTGTCCCTGTGTGTGTGTGCTCTCCCTCCAGTGTCCACCTCTGTGTGTGTGTGTGTGTTCTACATCCAATGTCCCCCTGTGTGTGTGTTCTCCCTCCAGTGTCCCCCTGTGTGTGTGTGCTCTCCCTCCAGTGTCCCCCTTTGTGTGTTCTCCCTCCAGTGTCCCCCTGTGTGTGTGTGCATTCTCACTCCAGTGACCCCCTGTGTGCAGGGCCGGACTGGCCTACCGGGATATTTCCCGGAAGGCCGCCTGCCCTGGGGCCGCTTTGCGGCTGCACTGGTCCCCTCTCTCCTGCTCCTGTGATCACAGAGCTGGCTGGGTCTGTGTGTGTTCGGCAGCCGCGCTGTAACACGATCCCGCCCCCCTAGACCGGTTCATGTGATAGTAGATAGAATCAATGTTCCACCTATCACACGAGCCGGTCTAGGGGGGCGGGACCGTGTTACAGAGCGGCCGCTGAACACAGACCCAGCCAGCTCCGAGATCACAGGAGGAGATGCCTGTGAGTACAGCCCGCCCTGTGTACCTGAATAGGGGGATCAGCAGGGGGGCGGCATATAGAGGAAATGAGGTTTCTATATTCCTCCATGCAGCTGCTGACTGCTTGGAGGAGGGAGAGGAGGAGAATCAAGCATTCAGCGGCAGCATGGAGGAATATAGAAAGCTAATTTCCTCTATATGCTGCCCCCCTGCTGATCCCCCTATCCAACTTCTTTTACTGCCCCCCCCCCTTCTCCTTGTGCTCCCTCCCAGTGCTCTTCTCCCCCACCACACTCTGCAGCCCCCCCCCCCCCACAGTTTTCTCAACCCGTGTTCTTTCTGCCCCCCCTGCTCTCCAGCTCTCCCCATCCTTCTCTAGCCCACACCCAGTGCTCTCCACCCCCCACAGTGCTCTCCAGCCCCCCCAGTGCTCCCCACCCCCACAGTGCTCTCCAGCCCCCTCAGTGCTCCCCACCCCCCACACTGCTCTCCAGCCCCCGTGCTCCCCACCCCCACAGTGCTCTCCAGCCCCCCCTGCCGTACTCCCCACCCCCCACAGTGCTCTCAAGCCCCCCAGTGCTCCCCACCCCCCCAGTGCTCTCCAGCCCCCCGCCATACTCCCCACCCCCCACAGTGCTCTCCAGCCCCCCCACAGTGCTCCCCACCCCCCACAGTGCTCTCCAGCCCCCCCGTTCTCCCCACCCCTGTTCTTTCTGCCCCAGCGCTCTCCAGCTCTCCCCATCAGTCTCCAGCTCCTACCCCAGTGCCCCCCCCACAGTGCTCCCCACCCCCCACAGTGCTCTCCAGCCCCCCCCCCGTGCTCCCCACCCCCCACAGTGCGGTCCAGCCCCCCGTGCTCCCCACCCCTGTTCTTTCTGCCCCCGGCGCTCTCCAGCTCTCCCCATCAGTCTCCAGCCCCCACCTCAGTTCTCTCCACCCCCCAAAGTGCTCTCCAGCCCCCGTGCTCTCCACCCCTGTTCTTTTTGACTCCCGCTCCAGTGCTCTCTCAAGCTCCCCCCAGCACTCTCCACTTCCCCCTGCATTTTTCCCCCACCCATGTGCTCTCCAACCCCACCAGTGCTCTTCAGTCCCCCGTGCTTTCCACCCCTGTACTTTATGCCCCCCCCCTTTGCTATCAAGCTCCCCCCATTGCTCTCCACTCCCCCTGCTCTTTGTACCCCCCAGTGCTCTCCAGACCTGTTTTTCTTCCCGTCCAGTGCTCTTTGCCACCCCACACTCTTACCCCCCCAGTGCTCTCAGCCTCCCGTGCTCTCCACCCCTGTTCTTTTTGCCCCCCCCCAGTGCTCTGCACTCCCCACCCCTTTGATCTCCACTTCCCCCTGCTATTTGCCCCCACCCATGTGCTCTCCAACAACACCAGTACTCTCTGCTCCCCCTTCTCTCCAGCTCCCATCCAGTGCTCTCCACTTCCCCAGGACCAGGGGACAGGCTGACTGAGGACGGCTGAAAGTGCAGGTGGCCAGGGACCACTCCATCTCACAGCAAACAGATCCTCTGGAAGGAGCACTGTCCCCATCCAAAACGAGAACAGCCCCTGCCTGCTGCTGGCCATCATGGATATCCTGCTGGCATGCAAGGTACTGTACCGAGCATCAACAACACACCTTCCCACAGACAGGAACTGCAGACTGGGACATGGCGCACAGGAGGGGCTGCATTCATGGGCACAGCAAGGCTGCATTCATGGGCACAGTGAGTCTGCTTTCACTGCACAGTAAAGCGGCAATTGATGAGGCTGTGAGGCTGCAGTGAGGATGCAATGGTGGGCACAGTGAGGCTGCAATGGTGGGCACAGTGAGGCTGCAATAGTGGACACAGTGAGGCTGCATTTGATGGGCACAGTGAGGCTGCATTTGATGGGCATAGTGAGGCTGCATTTGATGGGCACAGTGAGGCTGCATTTGATGGGCACTGGTGAGGCTGCATTGAGCTCTTGTATCATGTCTGCAGTCTCTGAGGGAGTCTGGAGAGGAGTCAAGAGTGGGAGCGCCGCCAGGATGGGGGTCATGGGAGAAGTCAGATGTGTGTGGACTGTGGGGAGGAGACTATAGGAAAACCAGAGCCACCAAGCTGGAGCCAACTGACTGTGCCCTGCTTGGTGCACCGGAGAGGAGGTCAGTGACAGCACCGCCAGGCCAGTTTAAAGGGAGGGTCACTGATGTAAGGGGGGAGTGAATATGATAATGTAAGGGGGCACTGATATAAAGGATTTCCCCCTTATATCAGTAACCCACCCCCCCCCTTATCTTAGTGTATTCTTTCTGCGGAAGGTGCCCCCCCCACGTTCTGAGTTCCTGGGGTCCCCCTTGATGATTGACCACTTTTAACTGGAATTTTCTTATATATATATATATATATATATATATATATATAAAGCTCTATGTGAGTTCATATCTGTCTTATCTGTATATAATACACTCTTCAAATGTGCTTTAAAATGTATGGTTTTCCCTTTCATGAACAAGAAAATAATGATGTTATGCTGTTGCGCTGGTATAATAATGCTGTGGGGCTGGTAGGAAATTTTTTCCAGGGCTGAATTTTATTCCCAGTCCGGCCCTGCCTGTGTGTGTGCGTTCTCCCGCCAATGTCCCCTGTGTGTGTTTGCATATGATGACCAACATACAAGCATTGCTAACACAGACCAGCGACTTGATCTGATGTGTATGGACACCTGCTCTTAATCGATATTTAAGCCATTTCCCCACATGAGATGTGGGTCTACATGCAAGCAGAAACAAATACAAATGAGCAAAAGGAACACAGTCTGACAGGACATCAATGGTGAGCTGTATCAAATATTTTCAAAATGAAGCAATTGCTCTAATCTGAAGTATCTGTCTGTTTCCCTGTTAATTTGCTCTATTTGCTACATCTGCTGGTTAGAGCGGTGATACCTGAAGTCCTAGTAAGGACTCTACTATGCAAAAGTCAGAATATTGAAAGTTTGCTGTATGGTCATTTGGAATCTGAAATGGAAATCCGTGGAATTAATTGATAATGACTTTCCTTTAATGTCTGTCCCAGTGGAGTAAGCCCATATATTAATTTCATCTTGGAGGAAATTATTTACAGTATCACTTTTTTTGATACGTATATATATTTTTTCACCAAATCCCACATGGTTACTGTGGGTTAGTCACTTCTCTAGAGAAAACGAATATATCTATAGATGGAATGGATGTGGTGCATGTTTGCACGTGTATGTTGATACATAGAGAAAAGACACCGGTGTCAATATTAAGACCTAATCTTAATTTTAATGGGTTTTGAGTTCTTTGAGGGATATTTATCAGTACATTTTTGTATATACATGTGTGTGCAAAGCTTTAATAAAATCTTGTTATAACTGGCCTGTCCTCGCTGATGAACTTCTGTTTGGAAATCTTCCCATAATTTTTTGTTTATGCATTGCTTTTGTTCAAGAGGACTACGAACCCAAACGGGTTTAACTAAATAGATTACCCCCTGGTTGACGGGACCCACAGATTGCTTTACAGGGTGAAAAAGGAGATGATACACATCTCCTAAAAACCCATGTAATCTGTACAAGATAAGAAAAAAGTCATGGTGTTTTTTTCTTCTGTTTTTTTTTATCATGTCTCCCTGTGTGTGTGCGTTCTCCCTCCAGGGTCCCCCTGTGTGTGTGCGTTCTCTCTCCAGTGTCCCCCTGTGAGTGTGTGTATGTTCTCCCTCCAGTGTCCCTGTGTGTGTGTGCTCTCCCTCCAATGTCCCCCTGTGTGTGTGTGTGTGTGTGTGTGTGTGTATGTTCTCCCTCCAGTGTCCCCCTGTGTGTGTGCTCTCCCTCCAGTGTCCACCTGTGTGTTTGCGTTCTCCCGCCAGTGTCCCCCTGTGTGTGTGCGTTCTCTCTCCAGTGTCCCCCTGTGTGTGTGTGTATGTTCTCCCTCCAGTGTCACCCTGTGTGTGTGCTCTCCCTCCAGTGTCCACCTGTGTGTTTGCGTTCTCCCGCCAGTGTCCCCCTGTGTGTGTGCGTTCTCTCTCCAGTGTCCCCCTGTGTGTGTGCATTCTCCCTCCAGTGTCCCCCTATGTGTGTTCTTCCTCCAGTGTCCCCCTGTGTGTGTGTTCTCCCTCCAATGTCCCACTGTGTGTGCATTCTCACTCCAGTGACCCCCTGTGTGTGTGTTCTCCCTCCAGTGTCCCCCTGTGTGTGTGTGCTCACCCTCCAGTGTCCCCCTGTGTGTGCTCTCCCTCCAGTGTCCCCCTGTGTGTGCGTTCTCCCTCCAGTGTCCCCCTGTGTGTGTGTGTGCTCACCCTCCAGTGTCCCCCTGTGTGTGCTCTCCCTCCAGTGTCCCCCTGTGTGTGCGTTCTCCCTCCAGTGTCCCCCTGTGTGTGCGTTCTCCCTCCAGTGTCCCCCTGTGTGTGTGTTCTCCCTCCGGTGTCCCCCTGTGTGTGTCTTCCCATAATTTTTTGTTTATGCATTGCTTTTGTTTAAGAGGACTACAACCCCAGACGGGTGTCTACTTTAACTAAATAAATTACCCCCTGGTTGACGGGACCCACAGATTGCTTTACAGGGTGAAAAAGGAGATGATACACATCTCCTAAAAACCCATGTAATCTGTACAAGATAAGAAAAAAGTCATGGTGTTTGTTGCTTTTGTTTTTTTTATCATGTCTCCCTCTGTGTGTGCTTTATCCCTCCAGTGTCCCCCTGTGTGTGTGCGTTCTCTCTCCAGTGTCCCCCTGTGAGTGTGTGTGTGTGTGTATGTTCTCCCTCCTGTGTCCCCGTGTGTGTGTGCTCTCCCTCCAATGTCCCCCTGTGTGTGTGTGTGTATGTTCTCCCTCCAGTGTCCTCCTGTGTGTGTGCTCTCCCTCCAGTGTCCACCTGTGTGTTTGCGTTCTCCCACCAGTGTCCCCCTGTGTGTGTGCGTTCTCTCTCCAGTGTCCCCCTGTGTGTGTTCTCCCTCCAGTGTCCCCCTGTGTGTGTGCATTCTCCCTCCAGTGCCCCCCTGTGTGTGTGTTCTTCCTCCAGTGTCCCCCTGTGTGTGTGTTCTCCCTCCAATGTCCCACTGTGTGTGTGTGCATTCTCACTCCAGTGACCCCCTGTGTGTGTGTTCTCCCTGCAGTGTCCCCCTGTGTGTGTGTGTGCTCACCCTCCAGTGTCCCCCTGTGTGTGCTCTCCTTCCAATGTCCCCCTGTGTGTGCATTCTCCCTCCAGTGTCCCCCTGTGTGTGCGTTCTCCCTCCAGTGTCCCCCTGTGTGTGCGTTCTCCCTCCAGTGTCCCCCTGTGTGTGTGTTCTCCCTCCGGTGTCCCCCTGTGTGTGTGTGTGCTCTCCCTCCAGTGTCCCCTTGTGTGTGAGTTCTCCCTCCAGTGTCAACCTGTGTGTGTGTGTATTCTCCCTCCAGTGTCCCCCTGTGTGTGTGTGTGAAAGTTCTCCCTCCAGTGTCCCCCTGTGTGTGCGTTCTCCCTCCAGTGCCCCCCTGTGTGTGTGCATTCTCCCTCCAGTGTCCCCCTGTGTGTGTGTGTTCTCCATCCAGTGTCCCCCTGTGTGTGTTCTCCCTCCAGTGTCCCCCTGTGTGTGTGTTCTCCCTCCAGTATCCCCCTGTGTGTTCTCCCTCCAGTGTCCCCCTGTGTGTGTGTTCTCCCTCCAGTGTCCCCCTGTGTGTGTGTGTTCATTCTACCTACAGAGTCCCCCTGTGTGTGTGTGCATTCTCCCTCCAATGTCCCCCTGTTTGTGCTCCCCCACAGTGTCACCCTGTGTGTGCCCCCTGCACAGTATCCCCCATTGTGCTCTGCCTCCCCAATGTCCCCCTGTGTATGTGCTCCCCCCCCCTCCAGTGTCCCCCTGTGTGTGTACTTCCCCACCTCCAGTGTCCCCCTGTGTGCTCTCCCTCCCCCTTGTCTCCCTGTGCAGGTGTGGCTTGAGTGTGGGGACCAAGGAGGCCCCATGATCTTCTATTGCCCGGGCCCCATGAGTTGTCAGTTCGTCCCTGGGTAGCAGAGATAAGGACAGTGTTAGGAGTGACAAGAGCGAGATATTGGCTGGAGACAGCACAATAATCTAGCAAACAGTAAGTGCAAATGCATGGCTTAAATAGAAAGCTCATGGAAGGAGTAAGGAGTTTGAGGTTCAGCAGAAACAAGGCACAAGGCAGAATTGTATAATGAATGAATCAGCATCTCAGATAGTTTAGCAAGAAAATACATCATCAGACATAGCAGAGTTTGTAGGTTCAGACCTGAGGGTAAAACAATGGAATCGCAAGCAGCATGTAAATGTTTTTTAAAAAACAATCACCAGACATGTTAAAATAAATGAGACAATTCAAAATCATTTGGAACAAAAATTGGCCGCGGCCTTTATTATTGATTTTAATATTATCATAAAACGATTAAACAAAATCACCATAAGTACTTAAACCAATTTACACATACAATAACCATTTACTCAGCTCAGCTATTACAGCTCAAGCTGGCTTAAAAACAAACATCAGCATTTATTAACCACTTCAGCCCCAAAAGATTTTAGCCCCTTCCTGACCAGAGCACTTTTTACAATTTGGCACTGCATCGCTTTAACTGACAATTGCGCGGTCATGCGACACTGTACCCAAATTAAATTTGTGTCCTTTTTTTCCCACAAATAGAGCTTTCTTTTGGTGGTATTTGATCACCTCTGCAGTTTTTATTTTTTGCGCTATAAAAAAAAAAGACCGACAATTTTGAAAAGAAATATTTTTTTTACTTTCTGCTATAATAAATATCCCCAAAAAAATATATAAAAAAACAGTTTTCTTCCTCAGTTTAGGTCAATATGTATTGTTCTACATATTTTTGGTAAAAAAAAAAATCGCAATAAGTATATATTGTTGGTTTGTGCAAAAGTTATAGCATCTACAAAATAGGAAATAGATTTATGGCATTTTTATAATTTTTTTTTATTAGTAATCTGTGATTTTTATTGGGACTGTGGACATACAGATCGAACACTTTTGACACTATTTTGGGACCATTGAAATCTATACAGCAAGCAGAGCTAAAAATATCCACTGATTACAGGGGGTCCCCGGGTTACAAACAAGATAGGGACTGTAGGTTTGTTTTTAAGTTGAATCTGTTTGTAAGTCGGAACAGGTAGATTTTTTAAGTGTAGCTCCAGCCAAAAAATCTATTTTTACGTTTTTTTAGATAACACAGAGAAGGGTTATCACCCCTGTAACATTTGTTTTGCTGTCTGTGCCCCTGTTCAGAAAATTTCACCTCACCTTCTGTCCCAATGACAATTGGATTTTGACAATTTTGGGTTGTTAGGGAAACAATGATTGGTGATAAAGCATCAGTGGAGACACCTTTTTTCCCATATTAACTCTTACAGGAGTGAATTTCCCTTCCTAGGGGTGGATTTCCTCTCACTTCCTGTTGTCTCCCTCCGTTTGTAAGTAGGAGTCATTTGTAAGTCGGATGTTTGTAAGTAGGGGACCCCCTGTACTGTATAAATGTTGCTGGCAGGGAAGAGGTTAAACGCTAGGGGGCGATCAAGGGGTTAAGTGTGTTCTCTTAGCGTGTTTTAACTTTGGGGGGTGGGCTACCATTGACATGACAGAGATCGATGTTCCCAATGACAGGGAACAATAGATCTCTGTCATGTTACTAGGCAGAACAGGAAAATGCCCTTTTTACATAGGAATTTTCTCATTCTGTCTCTCCTCGCCGTGATTGTGGGCCGCTGGAAGACATTGTGCCTGCTATCCTGCTTTTGATGACTGATGTGCAGTGCAGGCAGGTCAGTTTGCGCAGGCATGCCATTCTGCTGACATATATCGGCATGAGCCGGTCAGCAATCGGTTAAACTGTCCCCCTTTTCTTTTAAAAAAGGCGACCCACCACATTCACAAAGGCCACCACAAGGAAGGAAAGGTGGGTCACCGGCGACTGGCACTAGACCCATTATATAGGGCTTCTAAGGGATTCCAAAACCTTCTAAAAATTTCAAGGCTCCCCTCTCCATCAGTCACAAGGCTCCCTAAACACAGGAGGAACCTTGAAACAATCACCAGACATGTTAAAATAAATGAGACAACTCAAAATCATTTGGAACAAAAATGTATTATTGGTTTTAATATTATCTTTAAATGATTCAACAAAATCACCATAGATACTTAAACCAATTTACACATACAATAACCATGTATTCAGCTCAGCTATTACAGCCCAAGCTGACTTTAAAACAAACATCAGCAATTACTAAACTGTCCCCTAAAAACACAAGCAAGCCCGCCTCTCTACCTGCAGACCGCAGCCTGTTCAATACATGTCTGGAGATTATTATTTAGAATATCTAAACCAATATCAGACAAGTGAAACCCATCCTTCCTATACAGACCCTGGATACCATCCTCCAATTCCAGATGAGGATAAGAGAAACCAAATCCTGTTGCCATAAACTCTTCCATAATCCTATTGATACGTTTTCTAATCTTTTCAAAGGGATTAAAAACTACTGAATGTAACCACTTAAACCTAGGAATGATTTCAGAGAAAATAATAACCGAATCAGAATTTAATGCTTTAATAGTGCAAATGTAATTTTTTTTTTTTTTTTATTAAAACTTACGTCTCCAGTTACCTATAACATTTCCACAAAAATTAATCATTAATATATCTGGGTGATGGTAACCATATGCGATTTCACCTAATTCGGTTAGTAGTTTCCTCCAAACCATACCATGCCAGCAAACTGTAAAATGTCTAGGACTCAGGTCAAGAGACTCCGTATAAATCCGGGATATTGCTCTTCTGTGTTCCCAAAAGATAAATGAGTGTCCAATTATCCACACAATTCGGTGTTTACCTAAATAAGTCAAAAAACAGAGTTAGGTCTCAAATATAATTTATAGGCATTGGAATTCCATTTTCCCAATAGCCTAATACTACCCAAATCCAAACCTATTTTAGCTGCTTCTGTTGCTGCTCAAGAATGAGTTGATATAGGGACAGCTCTTAAATTGAGGCGACACAAAGATTTACGTAGAACAGCTTGAAATTGAAAAACCGTCAAAGGAAAACCATTTTGATGTGTATATAAAAATTCCCCTATAGGAGATAAGAGTTCAATAAGAGAACTGGACAAATAAAACTATTGTAACATGCTGCTAGCGTGATGCAAAAAACCCTACCTAGATGATCAGTTTTAGATTGGCTAATAAATAATTTTATATTCTTTGAGTTAGCTATAACATCTGTACTTTTAGGACCTCTTTTGCTTTTTATAGAATAAAAAATAAAAAAGAGAATGCAGCTTTAAATAAGCATGCCTCATATGGGAAGAAACAGACTATATCAGTAATATTACATAAATCTAGCAAAATTTGTGGGATGATAGGTCTTCTCTTATCTAAGGAATAATGAGACTTTTTGTAACCTTTCAGTGCTTGACGTATGAAGAAAAAACTAAAACAAGGTGGTAATGCATATAGTTAAAGAAAAAATGACACCCCTGATACAATTTTATTTACATGCGACTAGGCATATTTTTTTGCCATTAAATCATTCAAAATTAATAATACCAGATGCTCAGAAAAATCATTTAAACTTCTGTTATGTGAATTAAGAAACGTTAGCCATAGCCACCAAGCTGTAGTATAGCTAGACCACATAGCGGGCACCAGGGAATTGATAAAACATTTCTGAGACTAAACTATTTTCCAAAGCTGCCGGGGGCATGAAGTTCCTTTCTCGTTCACCTTTGGGAATAACTGGAAAAAATGATTCATTTGAAAACAAGAAAACAAGAAAAGGCATCCGCTATCAAATTATCTTTACCAGGTACGTACTGGGCTTTAACCCACATATTTAAACTCAAGCACCTATAAACAAAATAACGAAGCAAAACTATAACTGGTTTAGATTTTGAGGACAGGCAATTTATGGCATATAAAACACCCTTATTATCAGTACTACACAAGATTATTTTATCACGAAAATAAGCACCCCAAATTGTGTTTGCTACAACTATGGGATAACACATAATAATGCAGAAATCTTATCAATATTTTCACTAGGAAGTTGAAACTCTATATCCAAAGAGTAAATGGTTATAACTAACAAATCTAGGCAGGTTGTGGGAAAAACTGTTTTGTCATGCATAATGGGATGCCAAAATGCGTGCATATATCAAAAAATATATACAATAAGTTCCAACAATCAGCAAAATCTGCTGGACCTAAAAATAAAAAATTGTCTAGATAATGAAATACATTGTCTGAGTGTGCTACTCTCACCACAACCCATTCAACAAAGGATGAGAAGCTTCCAAGATAGCGAACATCATATGTGTCAAAAAAATATTGACCTTAAAATTGAAAACCTAGGGAGTTAAAGCTATCCGGGTGAATGGGTAAGTCTCAATGATGATTTAATATCAGCTTTTACAAGCAAAGCTGCATGACCTAACTTCTGTAACTTAATAATGGCCTCCTCAAATGATGTGTAAGAGACTGAACATAAATTACCCCTAATCTGATCATTAAGAGAATGATCACATGCGTATGACAAGTGATGAATAAGCCTATAACTCCCTGTCTCTTTTTTTGGGAACAATGCCCAATGGAGATAAATAAAAATGAATGAAAGGAGGGACATAAGGACCAGATATCCCACCTTCCTGCAATTTTTTGAAAAGTTTTTCTCTAACAATAACAGATAACTTGTGAACTGATCTTAAATTTTCAACAAATGTACAGCCATCACCAATAAATTCAAGCAATTTAAAACCCTCTTGGAAGCCTTTATAAATGAATTGAGCCAACATTTAGTATGGGTACTGACAAAACCACAGCTCCATGTTTGCCATTATCACTGGAGTGTTGGCCTTTAAGAAAGGAATCCTTATTCAGCTGCTGTGCATTTGTTGACAATTCTTTAAAACATTTACTATAAAGGGTTTGGGACCTGAACAAAAAGAAAACTTGTGTCAGAATCTACATAAATTAGACCATTTGCACTGATTATCATTAAAAGAAAAGCAAATGCCTTTCTTATATGCGCTTGTAGGATTTGAGGGTAACAGTTTTTTTTGACGAGGCGCTGGGGGCTTCTGAGGTATGAATAAATTCAACCAAAGTCCTATATCTTTGTTACCCCATTGTATATTAGAATGTACCGGCATTTTTTGTCTAAATGATTCATCATAGAAATACCAAGACAATCTTCAAAAATTCCTATATGCCTCCAAGATGATAACTATGTGTGGAAAAATTGCTATGGAAATTGTTCACACATACGCCTTGCATATTTAGAAAATGCTTGAAGCCAATTACCGTATATACTCGAGTATAAGCTGACCCGAATATAAGCTGAGGCACCTAATTTTACCACAAAAAAACTGGGAAAACGTATTGATTTGAGTATAAGCCTAGGGTGAGAAATGCGCAGCTACTGTAAGTGGAAAAGACGGTCAACAATGCCCATTTGCAGCCTCAGTGTGTCCATTTGCATGCCTCACTGTGCCCATTTGCAGCCATAGGTCCCCCGAACTTCAAACTCTGTAGTTAAGGGTTCCTAGATGCCCCCTAGCTGGGGTTTCTGGACCCAAAGGGTCCCAAAATGACATTGCTGCAGATGGACACAGTTGACCAAATTTGGGGCCCCAGATCTCGGGACCACTTAGGCTGCATTCACACCTGAGCGTTTTGTAGCTTGAAGCCTGAAGCTACAAAACGCTAGAGGGAAAAAAATACATTATTCTCTATGGAGATGGTTCACATCTCCACTCCAAAACGCCTGAAGCCCTACGCCTGAAGCTCAAAGCTCGAATCGGGCAGATTTGGGCGTTTTTATTCTTTTTACATTGGTGACCTTTTGCTCTGCACAAAATTCGCAGCAAATCGCAGTAAAAAACACAGCGAATCGCGGTAAAAAACGCAGCAAAAAACGCCGCAATTCGCACAATTTACTGCCTGAAAAGCTACGCTCAGGTGTGAACAGTGTTGGTCATCTTACTTTAAAAAAGTAATTTAGTTAAGTTACAAATTACTTCTCCCAAAAAGTAATTGCGTTAGTAACTCAGTTACTACAGTGGAAAAGTAATTAGTTACTCAGCAAAGTAACTGACTTATTTTTTTAAATATTCTATACGTGTAACTAAGGGGCGGGTCTATTATTACTGTAACCAAGGGGCGCATTTATTATTGTTATATATCGTGTAACCAAGGAGCTGCTCTATTATTACTCTAACCAAGGGGCAGTTCTGTTATATCGTGTAAGCAAGTGGCGGGTCTATTATTATTATATCGCGTAAGGGGCGGATGGCTACAGAAGAGGGCGAATGTTAAATTAATGGGCAGAGCTCGATATATAACAATAATAATAAATGCGCCCCTTGGTTACAGTAATACTAGACTCGCCCCTTAGTTACACGATAGACGCCCCTTGCAGAGTAGCACGAGCATCATGAGGGTGCGGCATCGCCTCGTACAATTACATGTTAACTGCGCCTGCGCGGTGTAGAGTTCACTCAGAGCTGTTTAGGTTCGGCAATTTTCGGAAGCTCCGTAGTCCTTCGTACTGCGCAAGCGCTGCGCCTGCGCAGTACAGGGGGTCCTTATCCAGCGGGGGAACTTTTTTGGCAGGACACCGGAATTACACTACTGCCATCTAGTGACGGTAGATGTAATTGGGGTAACTAAGCCAAAGTAATGGGAACTGAGTTACCATGAGGGGAAAAGTAATCAGTTAGATTACTAGTTACCCTCTAAAGTAACTGAGTTACGTAACTCAGTTTATTTTAACTCAGTTACTTACATCACTGGGTGTGAATGCAGCCTTAGTGCTAGGAACCCTAACTGGGTTGGATATGTTGCAGTGCTAGTTCCACTTGGTTTGCACACCAAATTTGGGGTTCCTAGCTCCAATTGGCCCTGAGATACCCCAAAGTCGGTTCGGAAAATGTCATTTTCTGCAGCAGAAAAATGCTTGACTCAAGTATAAGCCGAGGGGGGCATTTTTAGCACAAAAAATTGTGCTGAAAAACTCGGCTTATACTCGAGTATATCAGTATTATAAGTTCTAGCAATTGGATTCCTTTTATTCTCATCACCTTTATCTCTATCTAATCTAGAATAATATTATTTTTATGAAGGAAGTAAGGCTAAAATATCCATGTACTCTCCACGCCAGATCTTTTCTTTTGTTGGAGCAGGCACATGAAAACCCAAGGGTGACAATATGCAAGGCATAGCCGTCTTCCCATAGCTATCAGGTACTTTATTCCACACTGAAATGACCTGGGAAGAAACCATAACCGAGGGAACTTCAGGGCCATCAACAGCTAAATTTGCATCCTTACTACTCCCATCAGTCCCTGAATTACCCGCCTACACAGAAGTTGCAACATTCTTGTTTGACAGCATCTGACTCACAGAGGTGTAGATAAATTGGAGACAATGTAGAAGATAAAGAAGACAATAGGTTAAGTTGAGCAGACTCACCAGTTCCTCCTACTGCAGCACCACTTGCATTCTGCAATGCTGATGCCCTGGGGCCATGGTCTGACGCATCTGAGGCTGCTGTCCTCCCAAAAGGGCTCTGAATCCGTTTTACTCACAATTTAGGTGTTTGCTTGTTCCAAGCAAAACAACGGGTTTCATTTAATCCTCTTCAACACCCAGCATATACTTCACTTTCCTTCACTCACTTTTTAAGTTTATGCTACAAAAAACTAACAAACAAAAGTAATGGAAATAGAAAATTCAGGGAGAGATGAAGACATTAATAAGGTCTAGTTAAGAGTAACGAGGAGTTTATAAAGGTTTAAATTAAATATATCATTGTTAAAACAGTTTCAGGGTTTTTAAAAATGTATTAGACTGCAGCTCACCAATTCTAACATGTGATGGTTGCATTGTTTTTATTTATTTTGCAGGCTTTTTTTCTTTATTTTCACCTGGTGATCCAGCCAGTAAGTTAGTTTTCAACTTATTTTAACATACCAAGCTGTCCAGACAAAGTAGCATTTAGGGTTGAGACAAACTTTTTACCACTTACAGAGGTGCTTACAATGGCCAGCTTTTATTAATTTATATAAAACCTTTATCTCAGAAAGAAAAAACTGCTGCTGTAACTGCTGATTCAGTGTTAGCTGGAGATCAGCTTCAATTTGTTAGTCAAATCCATCTAAATCTGCTAGTCATACATTACCCTCACCTCAAACTGACAATGCTGCAGTCCAAATGTGTCTGCTAGGGATGAGCTTTATGTTCGCATTGAACATGAGTTTGACTCGAACATTGGCTGTTCAATAATTCGTTGAAATACGAACATTATGGGGCGTTCATGCCAAATTTGAGCGGTGCGTCACACCCCATAATGCACTGTGACATCACAATGCATTGCTGTCTGATAATTGGCCAAGCATGCACTATGACCCGCATGCTTTGGCCAATCACAGCGCTGTCAGCAAAGAGAGCCATAATTGGCCAAAGGCAGGATGCCTTTGGCCAATTATGGCTCAGGGGGTTAAGTCCACACCCCACACTATATATGGACCCCTGCGCGTCGGCCCTGTGTAGTGTGTTGCTGGCATTGACCGAGAGAGAGTGTCATTTCATTTAGATTGAGCAGGCAGGCGATTTAGTTATCTGCAGTGTATTTAGTATATATATATATATATATATATATATATATATATATCCAGGCTTGTGTATATAAATACATATCCACTGTATCCAGTTTAGCTAGATCTGACTGCAGGCCGTTCCTGGTGTACGGTTTCTAATATACTTCAGACAGGTGATTCAGTTAGCTGCAGTGTATTTAATATATATATATATATTGTAGCAGAGCGTCCCAGAGAGAGCCAGGAGAAGTCCTATTCGGGGTTTATACATCTCCCAGGCTCCTCTCATATACATTCAGAGGTCTCTGAGACATGATCCAGTTCGGATCTTAGTCCTATTCCCCAGGCTAATTTAAGCTCACCTGAGCAAACAGCCTTTGCTCTCTGCCTGGGACACACAAACATGGATGGTTTGTGAGGAGCCAAAAGGTTGGTAAAACCCTTAAAAACTCTTTACAGAAGCTGACCAGCGGTAGGCTTGCTCAGCTTGATAGTTAGAGACGGTGTATGTTATAGTTAGAGCCGAGACACGGCTAGGACTTTTAGTTTGGTTATTTCTGTTTTGATGTGTTTTCTGGAAGACTGTGCAGCACCTGTGTATGGACTTGTATTTGAATCAAATAAACCCAGCACTGTTTTCACTACCTCAAGTGGATTTGGTATCTGTGCCTTACTAAACAGCCCATCCCAGTGAGCTTTGTACCTGCTACCAGTCCCCCAGGTTACATATGGTGGATTTCAGCGGGCAGCTGTAGTAAGTTACTACTTAAAAGGCCAGTACCTAGAGTGACTAAACATGGAGGAAATCCTAAAACAATTGATGATATCCAACGCTGCGCAACAGCAAACAAACGCTGCACTGCAGAAAACAAACGCTGCACTTCAAGCTGCACAACAGCAAGCAACCGCTGAACAGCAGAAAACAAATGCTGCACTACAGCAAGCAAACGCTGTACAGCAGAAAGCTAATGCTGCACTCCACGCGGCACAACAGCAAGCTAATGCTATCGCACAGGAACAAACGCAGAGGCTGTTTGCACAGCTAGCCACTGATGCAAAAGCAGATAGGAAAACCTTGTCTGAGGTTGTGGAGACAATAGCACAGTGGTCACCTGCTAACGTTGATAATGTTGGAGACAAGCCCTCAGCCATCCATGTGGCTCGCTTTTTGTCCAAGATGACTACAGAGGATGATCCAGAGGCCTTTCTGCTAACGTTTGAACGGACCGCTGAGAGGGAAGGTTGGCCTAAAACCCAGTGGGCAGGACTGGTCGCCCCGTTGCTTACTGGGGAATCGCAGAAGGCCTACTATGATTTGGAGTCAGCAGAAGCAGCAGACTATGAAAAGGTCAAACAGGAAATACTGGCACGACTTGGTGTCACTTTGGCAGTTCGAGCACAGCGGGTCCACAGCTGGTCCTTCCAAGACAAGAAGCCCCCAAGATCGCAGATGTTCGACCTAATTCACCTGGTGAGGAAATGGCTACAGCCGGAGTCCCTGTCTGGGCCACAAATAGTGGAGCGTGTGGTCATGGACCAGTTCCTGAGGTCACTACCAATTCCCCTGCAGGAGTGGGTGAGTCAAGGAGACCCCAATTCGGCGAACCACCTGGTGGAACTTGTTGAAAGATATTTTGCTGCAAAGAACCTGGTCACCACCCCTACAGCCGCACGGACTTTCCACCCAAAGCCACGGTCTCCCCAGACAACCGGTAAGACTGTTCCAGGGGAAGTGGGTGGTAAGCATGGCAAGGAAATAGGGGGGAGGATTTTTGGTGCCAGGACTGAAGTTTGGCATCCCAAACAAGGGAAGCCAGTGCCTGTCAGCAAACCAAACTGGGGAAACGTCAGGTGTTTTCGTTGCCAAGAAATGGGACATGTTGCAGCAAATTGTCCATTGACAGATGAACCAATGCAGTGTGATTTATCTATTAGAAGGCAGTCTATGTTTGCTGCGGTTTCATGCACTGCAACCCCAAATATGAGAAAACCAATGTGCCAAATGACTGTGAATGACAGACCTTACGAAAGGGAAAGACTCTGTAATGGTGAAATGGTCCCCAGTAGCAGAGGAGTCTTTCCAGGTCCTGAAGAAGGCTCTGTGTGCACAGCCAGTACTGTACTCTCCCGATTTCTCCAGAGAGTTTTTGGTTCAGACGGATGCGTCTGATGTTGGTATCGGGGCGGTACTGTCACAGGTATACAATGGGAAGAACACCCTGTCGTATACCTAAGCAGAAAGCTCAATGACCATGAGAAAAAGTATGCAGTCATTGAAAAAGAATGTTTAGCCATAAAATGGGCCCTGGACGCGCTCAGGTACTATTTGTTAGGGCGCCAGTTTGACTTGATAACTGACCATGCTCCCCTGAAATGGATGGCCCAAAAGAAGGAGACTAATAGACGGGTGAACCGGTGGTTTTTGGCTCTACAGGATTACTCCTTCACCGTAAAACACAGGCCAGGTGTGGAGATGGGGAATGTAGATGCCCTGTCCCGTGTTCACTCCTGTTGGGCCACAGGTGTTCCAACCCTGGGGTTGAAACAAGGGGGGAGGATATGTAGCAGAGCGTCCCAGAGAGAGCCAGGAGAAGTCCTATTCGGGGTTTATACATCTCCCAGGCTCCTCTCATATACATTCAGAGGTCTCTGAGACATGATCCAGTTCGGATCTTAGTCCTATTCCCCAGGCTAATTTAAGCTCACCTGAGCAAACAGCCTTTGCTCTCTGCCTGGGACACACAAACATGGATGGTTTGTGAGGAGCCAAAAGGTTGGTAAAACCTTTAAAAACTCTTTACAGAAGCTGACCAGCGGTAGGCTTGCTCAGCTTGATAGTTAGAGACGGTGTATGTTATAGTTAGAGCCGAGACACGGCTAGGACTTTTAGTTTGGTTATTTCTGTTTTGATGTGTTTTCTGGAAGACTGTGCAGCACCTGTGTATGGACTTGTATTTGAATCAAATAAACCCAGCACTGTTTTCACTACCTCAAGTGGATTTGGTATCTGTGCCTTACTAAACAGCCCATCCCAGTGAGCTTTGTACCTGCTACCTGTCCCCCAGGTTACAATATATATATATATATATATATATATATATATATATATATAGTCATTATATATATATATATATATATATATCCACTGCATATAGTTTATCTATATCTCACTGCAGGCCGTTCCTGGTGTACTGTTTCTAATATACTTCTGGCAGGCAGGCGATTCAGTCATCTGCAGTGCATAAAATATATATACAGTCTCCTACATATATATCCACTGCATTCCAGTCTAGCCAAGCCTATATCTGACTGCATGCCATTCCTGCTGTACATTTTTAAATACACTTTCAGGCAGGCGATTCAGTGATCTGCAGTGCATTAAATATATATACAGTCTCCTAAATATATATCCACTGCATTCTATTTTAGCCAAGCCTATATCTGACTGCAGGCCATTCCTGGTGTACGTTTTCAAATATACTTTCAGACAGGCAGACAGGCAGGTGATTCAGTGATCTGCAGTGCATTAAATATATATACAGTCTCCTACATATATATATCCACTGCATTCTAGTCTAGCCATGCCTATATCTGACTGCAGGCCATTCCTGGTGTACTTTTTTTAGTAAACTTCAGGCAGTGTTTTGCTAATAAAATTTTACAGCATTTATGGAAGGCCACCAAGGAGAGGCAGACACTCACAGGCCACTAGAAGAGGGCAAGCAGGCTCTGTGTCTACAGCCAACAGTGCTGGTCATGGACATGGTGCATCCTCAGCATGTGGCCGTGGGGCACGTTTGTCCTTTTTTTCGGCAGCTGGCTGTGTTGATCCACAACATGCAGAAGAGTTGGTAGAGTGGATAACTAAGCCGTCCTCATCCTCCTCATCCTCTGTTACCCAGGCTCAGAGTAGTTTACCTGCCAATGCAGCTGCCAAAGCGGCCTATTCCATCAGCTCAATGTCATCAGTCACTCCTTCCCTAGCCTCGCCATCATGCACGGAGGAGTCCCCCGAACTGTTCAACCACAGTGTTGGGTACATGCTGCAGGAGGATGGGCAGCATTTTGAAGGCTCCGAGGATGGTACCCAGGTTGAGGAAGGCAGGAACTTGAGCCCAGAGAGAGGGGGTGCCCAAGAAAGACTAGAAACTGGCAGTCATGTTCCCCCAGCTGCTGCATACTGCCAGGTTTGCTCCAGTGACCAGGAGGGAGGGGATGATGAGGTCACTGACTCTACGTGAGTGCCTGATAGAAGATAGGAGGAGGAGGAGGCACATCTCCAATGAGGCAGGATGCCCTCCAGGGGCCAGCTTAAGGGCAGCCACCAGACTGCATCACATAGCAGAGCTTCGCATGTGCAGGGCACTGCTGACTCCCCACGTAATTTGAAAAGTTCTTTGGTGTGGGCCTTTTTTGATACGTGTGCAGCAGATCGCACCGTTGCTGTTTGTAATATATGTCTGAAGCGTATCAAGCGTACCCAAAACAGCAGCCACTTGGGCACCACATGCTTGACTAGACATATGTCGACCTCCCATGCAGTCCGTTGGCAACAGTACTTAAAAGGCCCACACCAAAGAACAAGGCAGACCTCTCCTTGCTCCTCATCAGCTGGGATCTCCAACCCCACTATACCGTCAGTCCTCTCAGAAACCTGCACTGAGAGTAATGAAGGTGTAGAATTAGGTGTGCCAAGTACTTGCGGGCAGTCTGCTATCGCTACACCAACATCCGATTGTAGCAGGCAAATTTCCCTACCCCTGTTGCTAAACCGTCAAAAGAAATTTGGTCTCAGCCATCCACATGCTCAGCTGCTTAATGCTAGATTGGCTAAATTGCTAGCACTCCGACTGCCTGTCTTTTCAGCTGGTAGACACTGCCCCCTTTCGTGAATTTGTGGAATGTGCGGTACCTCAGTGGCAGGTTCCCAAACGCATAGACAGGGACGTTACCTTTCTTTCACGGCGCACTGGGTAACTCTGCTGGCAACTGGGAAGGATGCAGGACAGGGTGCAGTATTGTTGGAGCTAGTAGTGGTGATTCTGCCAAACCTCTCTTCTCCACCCCCTCCTCTTCTTCTTCCTCTATGGCCTCTTCCTCTGCAGATTTGTCCTCGGAACCAGCGGTGCTCCGTAGGTGTTCAAGGGGCTACGCAAGCACTCAGGCAAAAAGATGCCATGCTGTGCTTGAGTTTGTCTGCTTAGGGGACAGGACCCACACTGGGGCAGAGATTCTGTCAGCTCTGCAGGGGCAGACTCAGAGGTGGTTGACGCCATTCTAGCTTCAGCCAGGAATGGTGGTTTGTGACAATGACACCAACCTCTTCTCTGCCCTCTTGACACTTGACCCATGTTCCCTGTTTGCTCACATCCTTAATTTGGTGGCGCAGAGGTTCTTGTGCAGGTACTCAGACTTACAGGATCTCCTGAGGCAGGCCAGGAAAGTCTGTGGGCATTTCTGTCGGCCATATATTGCCAGTGCTCGGCTGGCTGACCTTCAAAAGGAATGTAACCTGCTCAAGAACTGCCTCATTTGTGACATGCCCATCTGGTGGAACTCATCATTGGCAATGCTGCAGCGGCTGCACACTCAGCAGAGGGCCATCAATGAGTACCTGTGTGAGTATGGCACCAGGACAGCTTCAGGGCAGCTTGGCTTTTTTCGCCACACCAGTGGCTACTGATCAAGAATGCATGCACTGTCCTGTCACCATTTGAGGAGGCCACGAGGATGGTGAACAGTGAGAGTGCATGCATCAGTGATACTGTGCCTCTTGTCTTCCTGTTGGAGCACACGCTTCGTGGAATAATGGACAGGGCACTTGAGGCAGAACAGAGGGAGGAAGAGGAGGACTTCCTTACCTCTCAAGGCCCTCTTTATCCAGACAGTATTCCTGCGGGCCCGCTGATTACACAGGAAGAGGAGGAGGATGAGGATTGTGTCAGCATGGAGGTGGAGCCTAGCACTCAGCATCAGCAGCAGTCTTCAAGGGATCGTTTTCAGGCCCCAGAAACCCATGGACTTGTACGTGACTGGGAGGAGGTGGCTGTGGATCATGTCATCCTTAGTGACACAGAGGACTCCAGATCGAATGCATCAGAAAATCTTCGCTCCGTGGCCTCCCTGGCTGGCAACCCGTCTTGATCCACGTTACAAGCGTACAGCCTTCGCAGAGGGAGCAGAGGATGAAACATCTTTGGGAGGCCTTGCAGAAAGGTTTGTGCAATGCGTTTCCAGAGCCTGGGAGATTACAATTTCCTGGTCCTCCTAGACAATGTGTTGCTGAGGCTTCGATCAGTCACAGAAGGAGCGGTGGAGAAGGTGGCTATCTGAGCGATGTGTTCAGACAATTCTATAGTCCGCAGCCCCAAGGTCTGATCGCTTCCAGCAACCATCGCCAGCGTCTGATTTACATGGTGCAGGGATACCTAGGGGCAAGATCAAACTTAGAGACCTTTCCAACTGAAAATCCAGAGGATGGATCACTGGCCAGAGCTTGCACAATATGCAATTGAGCTACTGGCCTGTCCTGCATCCAGCGTTATTTCTGAACTCACATTCAGCGCTACTGGAGACTTTGTAACTGATCACAGAGTGAGCCTGTCCACAGACTCAGTTGATTGGCTCACCCTTATAAAAATTAACCAGTCTTGGATCACCAGCTACCAAGCACCTGATGCTGATCTGACCGATACATGTATGTGAGATCCCTTGAAGACTGCCTATGCTGAGTGACTATCCTGTTATGCTGAGTGACTATCCTAATCCTCCTCAATGTTCATGTTGATAGCTTCAAAGAACATTTTTGTTTCTGGGCACCACCACCAGTGCCTAAAGCCCAATTTCTCTGCCCCTGTTTAACAGGGGCGTATAATTATAATTTTTGCTGTAATATTTCGCAGCAGGGCTCGTTCTTTTGCTCAACTAGAGTATCTGTGAGGGGTTGCAGTGTTGTGGCACCAACACTGCCTAAGACCCAATGTTTCTGCCCCTGTTTAACAGGGGCGTGTAATAACAATTTTTGATCTAATATTTCACAGCAGGGCCCATTCCTGCGCCCACCAAGAGCAACTGTGAGGGCTTACAGTGTTGTGGTACCACCAACACCTAAGGCCCAATTTTCTGCAGAGTATATAGGGCAGGCCATATAGTACATACAGGCGGTCCCCTACTTTTAAACATCCGACTTACAAATGACTCCTACTTACAAACGGAGGGAGACAACAGGAAGTGAGAGGAAATCTACCCCTAGGAAGGGAAATTCTCTCCTGTAAGAGTTAATATGGGAAAAAGGTGTCTCCACTGAGGCTTTATCACCAATCATTGTTTCCCTAATAACCCCAACTTTTCAAAATCCAATTGTGATTGGGACAGAAAGTGAGGTGAAATCTTCTGAACAGGAGCACAGATAGCAAAACAAATGTTACAGGGGTGAGAACCCTTCCCTATTTTATCCAAAAAGCTTAAATAATTAATAGATTTTTTGTCTGGATCCATTAAAAAATGTACCTTCTCCAAATTACAAACAGATTCAAATTAAGAACAAACCTACAGTCCCTGTCTTGTTTGGACCGCCTGTATACTTCTGTTCAGAGTATATAGGGCCTCGGAGCCCCACGCCTTTTCTTTTTTTAATTTGGGTGCGGGGTTCCCCTTAATATCCATACAAGACCCAAAGGACCTGGTAATGGGCAGGGGGGGGGGGGGGGTACCCATGCCGTTTTCTCAATAATTTTCATCCATATTGCTGGGACCCGACATTGCATTACAGCCGCAAGCAGTTTTAAATGACTTTTATTCCTTTAGAAATTTCATTTTGTGCAGGGACTGTTCTAAACACGGGAAACACGTGCCACTTTACAGGCATACTATAGTCACCCACCAGGTACGATATTTAACCACTTCACTACCCGCCCATAGTAATATGACACCCGCAGATGGGATCTCCCATCCTGGGCGGGCGTCATATGACGTCCTCCTCTTCCCGGCCTTCTAGAAATATAGTTCTATTTGGAAAATACACATAGCAGAATGTTAAAACACAGGAATGCATATGGAAGTGAATATTTTGTGTCAAGGTATCTATACAGTATACTTACAGATCAAAATAAGGTGTTGCAAGGATATTCCATAATATGTATTAAAAGCAATAGAACAGATTGAGCAAGATGAGTGGTCTCCTAGTCTCCAAGGCTCCCAGAGGTGAAAAATATTAGAGTAACTCTTCAATGTATATGCTGTCAAAAGGCAGCCAAGCTGGGTGGGGCGAAGGGGGCAACCACTGGGTGAGCTGAGAGAAACACTGGGGCGAGGTGGCACTAGGCTCTAGGAAATTGATGGGGTAAAAATCGAGTTTGGATCGAGTAAATTGGAAAGCAACTGAACATCGTCAGAGGGAACCCTGGCGATGTTTAATCAAAATATAACTATGTAATTAGCATATAAATACCTTAGATAGTCATGGAAGTAGTGACTGGTTTGTTGTGAGCTCCAAGATAACGGTGTTTTATGATAATGGTAAAGAGTATATATGTAGTTGTAAATATGGGGGAATATATTGGAAGATAGTACATAGTATATAGTAGAATGGTAACAGTCACCAATAATATGGTATGGGGATATGTGTAACATGTACACTTAAAGAGTTAAGCCCCATACACACGCTCGGATTATCCGAGGACCAGGTCCGTCGGATCATGTCCGTCGTACTTTGTCCGATGTTGGTTTTGCGTACACACGGTCGGACAAAGTTGTCGGAAAATCCGATCATTCTGAACGTGGTGACGTTTGTTGCCTACGACGGGACTACGTAGAGGCTAGTAGCCAATAGCTTTGGTCTTGTAATGTGATCTGAGCATGCATAGCACTTTGTCCGTCGGAATTCGCTACACACGATCGGATTTGGTGTGATCGGACTCTGTTGTCAAAAAATCTATCCAGCAGGAGATAGGACTTTGTCCGTCGGACAATCCGATGGAAACTGTCCGATGGTGCCTACACATGGTCGGAATTTCCGACAACATTGTCCGATAGGACAGAATCCATCGGAAAATCCGACCGTGTGTATGGGGCTTGAGAGATGTTGATATTTACACATAAATATCGGAATAATAGTTAAATTAAATTAAAAAATGTTCAAAATTGCTGCCGTTTTTTAAATGTTTTTTATGAACGTTTTTTATGCATTGATGTAAGTGTAATGATTTTAAACCCTTTTTTTAAATAAACTCTGCAGTATTACACTATATACCCCTTTCCTCCATCTTTGTCCAAACTTTACCTGTATGGTCTATGACCGAGTAAAGTGTGTGTAGGACCTACAATACAGTGGAGAAGGAGGGAGGATACCTTTCCGGAGAAGGATACATCAACACACCAACCTTCCCAGGAGTATACCGACCTATCCGGGTGTTTTTTTGTCTGCTTCATCTGGTGAGTGGGGAACCAGGAGGGGAGCACAAGAAAAACACCTGAATTACATCATATTTTTGTGTTCAACTCAAACCACATGTTTGATGAACTATTCCAAGCACACCAGTGATATATGCTTCCATCACTACTAATTATTTCACACAGAGGATATATTCTGATGAATTTCCTCTGACAATATAGGACACTTATACACAGACTTTATATGTATTATTTATGAAAATATGTTGTAGTTTGGCACACAACACTTTAATTGGCCATTTGGCCATATTGTTATTGTGTATAGCACTTTAATTCATTTATGCGGGATATAAACGTATATAGATGTAGGAGCAGCGCTGATTTCTAAATTTCACTGTCACTACTTTGAGGTATTTACCTCACACCTCAGCAGCAGCCCTAGGAGATATATATTGTACAATATTCCGTTTGCATTTTCCATAGCGCAGGTTCATAATTATCATTTCACATATTTGAATATAAATTTAAATAATATTAGTATCCAACATATGGACAGTATACAAGTAGATGTAAATATACATAGAGAGAAAGGAGGGGAACAGAGAAATATGGTACTAATAAGACTCGGTAAGCAAAGGTGGAATGGATTGAGCATAGTAAAATGTATCTTGATGACTAATCCAAATGTCAGCAGTAATAAAGGGCAAATAAATCAAAAGAGTAGTGATTACCTTATGGGGAGCTTTAAAGACACGTCTGACCGTCCATCTGGCATTCCGCAGAATAATGCTGCGGAATAGCAGGAGGACACCAACTCTAGTGTTTAAATAATTCTTCCTCTCCAATCAGTCAGCGCAAAATGATTGCAGCAGCTGATAGAGAGGCAGAGAGAAAGGGCCGAGAGCGGATACGCCCCCCAGGCAGTGTGCGCACGGCCCCATCCCCAACGTGCATGCCCGAAGACATAAGCATCGGAACGGGGCCCCGCCCACTCCACCTGTCAAATCAGCAAGCTTCCCCAGTGGACAGCGCATGTCCACTGGGGTAACAAGATGGAGGTCAGCCGGAGATGAAATACTGGCTGATATCTCCTATATTGCCGCCACGGGTTGCATAGCCCGAGCGGCTTTGTGTGCTGGGCGATCTCCCAGCGCACCCCAGTGGACAAAGGGGGAAAGAGCGTGCAATGTGTAGCTGTTGCAGATGTGCCTGAAGGGGAGAAGGACTTAGTGAATACACGGAAATGTTAAAGAGCCATGAGAGATTTATCAATAGCAATAACAAAGGAACTATTAAATTCCAAAATGCAAATATACATATTAGAAATAGTGTCACAAATAATTTCGAAACAGAAAAATGGAAAAAAAAGATTTGTATTAAAGAAAATATATAAAGGGAGCCCGGAGATGAGGAGCCACACATTATAAGTAATGTCAAGTAAACATGAACAATTTCAAACGGTAACAGTATACCTCAGATTATAGAGAATTACATATAGATAGGACAAAAAACATACGAGTCCCATTATTTATGGGAGGAACTAATTTCTCAATGCTTTTTGAAGACTTTGCATCCACTTCTTCAGGAAATATGTGGAGATATAGTTTGTATGTACAGCAGATGTGTTGTAGTTTTTATGTACAGCAAAGGATAGTGCTCTTATAATTAGTCAAGAAGTCACCCCATAGCCCAGTGTGAAGTTCTGCTACTAACGCTGCCCAGCTCTGCCCTATTGTTGTGTACAGATGACTCACCCGCAGACCCTGTGTTTACATGTAAATTACCGGCATTCATATGTAAATAGTGGCGGCATTGATATGTAAATAGCGGCAGCCGGCAGCATTGATATGTATATCATGCCCCCCCTGAGGTCATATCCACAGTAATCTCTAGCAACCAATCAACAAGCAGAAATCATGTGCTGTAACTTCTAGCAACAAACCAGTGCGCTGTAATGTGTGCTGTAAACTCTAGCAACAAGTCAGTGAGTGGTAATGATACACTGTAATCTCTGGCAACCAATCGCAATAGCTGCCTGATCTGATTCAGTAAACTGATTTTGAGTCTAGCTGCTATTTATTGTATGTCTCAGAGCAGGTGGAGAGCAAAACTGCATGGGGGGGGGGGGGCAAGAAAAGTTTTGCCCAGGGTCCAATCAATATTAAAGATGGCCCTGCTGGGGGGGGGGGGGGGGTCATTTACTATAGTGCCGGGAAGTACTGGGCACTATGCCATGTAATAGCGCCCATTTTAGGCAATTATGATTTTAACAGGCGAACCTGCGAATGAAAAAGAGCGATATTAGTGGCGAACATAAATTAGTTAGTTTGGAAATCAACGCTAATTAGCGATTCCGTGGATATGCAAATGTCAATTTCTACTAAGTTATTATATAGCACTGCACTGCAACCATGATCCATGTATGTGAAAGAAACATTTTTATGTGAGATGTGCTCTACCTCATGTGCATCTATTGATGTATATTGCAATTAGTATTCCTAGTTTTTTTCCTTCTTTTGCTAACAAATGCAGTTATGAATGATTATTACTGAGTAGGGATGAGCCGAACACCCCCGGGTTCGGTTCGCACCAGAACCTTCGAACCGACCGAAAGTTCGCGCGAATTTTCGAACCCTATACGTTATAATGGACGCGAACGTTCGAAATCAAAAGTGCTAATTACAACGGCCAATATGCATGTTAATGTCATAAAACAGGTTTGGGGACCCGGGTCCTGCCCCAGGGGACATATATCAATGCAAAAAGAACTTTTAAAAACTAACGTTTTTTCGGGAGCAGTCATTTTAATGATGCATAAAGTGAAAAAAAAAAAAGTGAAATTTTCCTTTAAATATGGTACCTGGGGGGTGTCTAAAGTATGCCTGTGAAGTGGCATGTGTTTCCCGTGTTTAGAACTGTCCTTGCACAAAATGACATTTGTAAAGGAAAAAAAGAAGCCATTTAAAACCACTTGCGGCTTTAGGTTTGTTCTTAAGTAGAATCTGAACAGGTACATTATGAAGTGTAGCTCCATCCCAAAAAAATATATTTTTAAGCTTTTTGGAGAACATAGGGAGGGGTTATCACCCCTGTAACATTTGCTGTCTTTGCACATCTGTTCAGAACATGTCACCTCACTTTCCGTCCCAATGACAAATGTTTTTGGAAAAAGTGGGGTTTTAATTGAAACAAGGATTGGTGATAAAGTATCAGTAGAGAGGAGATACCTTTTTCCCAAATTAAATCTAACAGGATAGAATTTCCCTTCCTGGGGTAGATTTCCTCTCACTTCCTGTTTTCTCTTTCCATTTGCAAGTAGGAGTCGTTTGTAAGTTGGATGTTTGAAAGTAGGGGCCTGGCGTATATACTCTGCAGAAATTTGCCCTATTAGATGTTGGTGTAGCCACAAGACTGGTGGGCACAGGAATGGGCCCTGCTGTGAGTTAATAGATCAAGATTTGTAATTGCATGCACCTGTTGAACAGGGCAGAAAAATTGGGGGTGGTGGTGGTGGTGGACGGTGTTGCCACAAGACTGTAAGCTCTCACAGTTACTCTTGGTGGGCGCAGGAATGGGCCCTACTGTGAGTTATTAGATCAAGATTTGTAATTGCAAGCACCTGATGAACAGGGCAGAAAAATTGGGCCTTTGGCGGTGGTGGTGGACGGTGTTGCCACAAGACTGTAAGCTCTCACAGTTACTCTTGGTGGGCGCAAGAATGGGCCCTGCTGTGAGTTATTAGATCAAGATTTGTAATTGCAAGCACCTGATGAACAGGGCAGAAAAATTGGGCCTTTGGCGGTGGTGGTGGACGGTGTTGCCACAAGACTGTAAGTTCTCACAGTTACTCTTGGTGGGCGCAAGAATGGGCCCTGCTGTGAGTTATTAGATCAAGATTTGTAATTGCAAGCACCTGATGAACAGGGCAGAAAAATTGGGCCTTTGGCGGTGGTGGTGGACGGTGTTGCCACAAGACTGTAAGCTCTCACAGTTACTCTTGGTGGGCGCAAGAATGGGCCCTGCTGTGAGTTATTAGATCAAGATTTGTAATTGCAAGCACCTGATGAACAGGGCAGAAAAATTGGGCCTTTGGCGGTGGTGGTGGACGGTGTTGCCACAAGACTGTAAGCTCTCACAGTTACTCTTGGTGGGCGCAAGAATGGGCCCTGCTGTGAGTTATTAGATCAAGATTTGTAATTGCAAGCACCTGATGAACAGGGCAGAAAAATTGGGCCTTTGGCGGTGGTGGTGGACGGTGTTGCCACAAGACTGTAAGCTCTCACAGTTACTCTTGGTGGGCGCAGGAATGGGCCCTGCTGTGTGTTATTAGATCAAGATTTGTAATTGCAAGCACCTGATGAACAGGGCAGAAAAATTGGGCCTTTGGCGGTGGTGGTGGACGGTGTTGCCACAAGACTGTAGGCCCTCATAGTTACTCTTGGTGGGCGCAGGAATGGGCCCTGCTGTGAACTATTAGATCAAGATTTGTAATTACCCGCCCCTGTTGAACAGGGGCTGAAAAATTGTGCCTTAGGCACTGGTGCTGGTGCCACAACACTGCAACCCCTCACAGATACTGTACTTGGAGCACAGCAGTCACACGTGTTGCAAAGCATTTTTTTTTTTTAATTGTAATTACCCGCCCCTGTTAAACAGGGGCTGAAAAATTGTGCCTTAGGCACTGGTGCTGGTGCCACAACACTGCAACCCCTCACAGATACTGTACTTGGAGCACAGCAGTCACACGTGTTGCGAAGCATTTTTTTAAAAAATTGTAATTACCCGCCCCTGTTAAACAGGGGCTGAAAAATTGTGCCTTAGGCACTGGTGCTGGTGCCACAACACTGCAACCCCTCACAGATACTGTACTTGGAGCACAGCAGTCACACGTGTTGCAAAGCATTTTTTTAAAAAAATTGTAAGTACACGCCCCTGTTAAACAGGGGCTGAAAAATTGTGCCTTAGGCACTGGTGCTGGTGCCACAACACTGCAACCCCTCACAGATACTGTACTTGGAGCACAGCAGTCACACGTGTTGCGAAGCATTTTTTTAAAAAATTGTAATTACCCGCCCCTGTTAAACAGGGGCTGAAAAATTGTGCCTTAGGCACTGGTGCTGGTGCCACAAACACTGCAACCCCTCACAGATACTGTACTTGGAGCACAGCAGTCACACGTGTTGCAAAGCATTTTTTTAAAAAATTGTAAGTACACGCCCCTGTTAAACAGGGGCTGAAAAATTGTGCCTTAGGCACTGGTGCTGGTGCCACAACACTGCAACCCCTCACAGATACTGTACTTGGAGCACAGCAGTCACACGTGTTGCGAAGCATTTTTTTATAAAAATTGTATGTACACGCCCCTGTTAAACAGGGGCTGAAAAATTGTGCCTTAGGCACTGGTGTGGTGGCATGGATCATTGAGGAGGAGGAAGAGGATAGTCAGTGAACATAAGAGGACAGTCACTCAGCATCAGCATAGGCAGTCTTGAAGGGATGTGATATTAAAAATTATTCGGTTATATCCGCCTCAGGTGCCTGGTAGCTGGTGGTGATCCAAGACTGATTCATTTTGATGAAGGTCAGTCGATCAACCGAGGCGGTGGACAGGCGCACCCTATGATCGGTGACAAATCCTCCAGCAGCACTGAATGTGCGTTCGGAAAGAACGCTGGAGGCAGGACAGGCCAGTAGCTCAATTGCATACTGTGCAAGCTCTGGCCAGTGATCCATCCTCAGGACCCAGTAAGCCAGAGGATTTTCGGCCTCTGTATACAAAAATGCCAAAACTACCAAACACACATAAGGGGCAGATGATCCAAGACACTGGTAATTTAATAATGCCTGATATACTGTTCCATAGCAATCATTAGCAAATGTAGTGCTGGAGCAAATTAAAGTTTGCCTTAACCAGTTGCCGACCGCCGCACGACATTGTACGTCGACAGAATGGCACGGGCAGGCATATGGGCTTACCTGTATGTCCCTGCCTCCCAGCGGGTGGTCGGCTTTGCAGGAGCGATCCGTGCTGAGGGGGAGGCCACAGATTCATGGCCACCCCCTCGCAATTGCTCCTGACGAATGAGAAGCTTCCTCTGCTTTTGAGCTGTAAACAGAAGCAGAGGAAGTGATGTCATCTCTCCTCGGGCAGCTTTTTCGTTCCGGCGCCTGAGGAGAGAAGTCATCAATGCGAGTTACACCAACACTACACTAACACCAGTACACGTAGACACATAAACCCCCCCGATCACACTCCGATCACCCACATGATCACCCTGATCACCCCATGCACCCCCAGTCACAGTGTCACCGATTGCAGTGTTTATTTTTTTACTGATCACTGCATTTGGTGTCATTTGTGACTGTTATAAGTGTTAGGTCAGTTAGTGGTAGGCCCCTTTAGGTCTAGGGTACCCCCCTAACCCCCCTAAAAAGGTTTAACTCCTTGATCACCCCTAGTTAACCCTTTTATCCCCCCGTCGCCAGTGTCACTAAGCAATCTTTTTTCTGATCGCCGTATTAGTGTCACAGGTGACGATAGTTAGCCAGGTAGGTATTTAGGTTCACCATCAGCTTTTTATAGCATCAGGTACCCACATATACTACCTAATAAAGGTTTTAACCCCCTGATTGCCCCCTAGTTAACCCTTTCACCAGTGATAACCGTATAAGTGTTACAGGTGACGCTGGTTAGTTAGTTTGTTATTTAGATTCACCGTCAGCTTTTTATAGTGTCAGGTACCCCCATATACTACCTAATAAAGGTTTTAACCCCCTGATTGCCCCCTAGTTAACCCTTTGACCAGTGATCACCGTATAAGTGTTACAGGTGACGCTGGTTAGTTAGTTTGTTTTTTATACCCGCCGTTTATTACCCAATAAAGGTTTAACCCTCTGATCACCCGGCGGGTGATATCAGTTAGGTTTTAGTGTCAGATAGGGTCTGCGTTGCCCCAGGCACTGTCAGATTAGTGCCAGTACTGTTAACACCCACGCACGCAGCAAACACCTGCCTTAGTTGTATAGTATCTGAACGGATCACTATCTGATCTGATAAGATCTATACTAGCGTCCCCCGCAGTTTAGGGTTCCCAAAAACGCAGTATTAGTGGCATCAGCCCAGATACCTGCTAGCACCTGCGTTTTGCCCCTCCGCCCAGTGCAGCCCAGCCCACCCAAGTGATGTATCGATTGAGCACTTTCACTTACAAAACACTAAACACATAACTGCAGCGTTCACAGAGTCAGGCCTGATCCCTGCAATCGCAGTTTTTTTGGTAGCGTTTGATACAGTTGCTGACAGCCTAGGAGCTTTTTTACCTGTGATTCTCACTAGTGTACCAGTAAATTTAGAGCCCAAAACGGCAAATCTAAGGTACACTAGTGAAGAGGCCTACATGTTTCTGAGCATGACAGATAGTGAAGAGGAAGTCACTCATCTGTCAGATTCAGGCTCAGAATACAATCCTGTAGACGACAGCGGTTCCATGACAGATAGCTCTGACGACGGAGTTGTGGTCCCTGCCAAGGTCAGGCGTACCAGACCCTGATCTTCTGCTGTTGAGGTGCAAGAACCACAGGGCTTTCGTATGGAGCAGAGAAGTACTAGTGCCACTCATTCTTCTGGTGAGCTGGCAAGCACCAGCAGCCTAGTACACCCTGATCGTAAATCCAGCACTGCAGTATCATGTGGTGACCTGGCAAAGGCGAGGTGGCAAGCAAAAGTAGTGTCCCGCTGCCACCAAGAAGACAAAGACAGGCCCATCCTGCCCATAGTGTCCTTCCTGCAGAATTCCCCAATCCGAATTGGGAGCCCACCACTTCTGTAGCACCCATACTTCCCCCATTCACTGGCCAACCCGGAATTCAGGTGGAAACAATTGATTTTACGTCACTTGATTTTTATTCGCTGTTTTTCACCGAAGATCTCTATAGATCTATTGTGGACCAAAGCAATTTGTATGCTGGTCAATACATCGCCGCTAATCCCCAGTCCTCCCTTGCCAGAGATTGGAAACCAATTACGGTTTCTGAATTTAAGACCTTTCTGGGCCTATCCCTCGACATAGGCATAACTAAAAAGAGTGAGTTGCAGTCATAATGGTCCACTGACCCAACTTACCATATGCCCATGTTCTCTGCTTCCATGGCCAGGGCACGATACGAGCAGATCTTGCGGTTCATACATCAACAACTGTTAGGAAAGGAGCCTGAACTCAGGCATCCAATACTAGTGAACAGATCGATGGGCTGCACTAAAGGAATCAGGCTCCAAAAGGTAGTGATAAAGATATATTTATTAATAATAAAGACATACGTGAACACAGCAACCACAAACAAGAACACAAATAACACAGCAAACCCCCAAGCCCTAATCTAACTAACTAACTATACACTCAAGACAATGGAACATATATATATATATATACATATACACACACACATGTATATACAAGGCAGGGAGGAGAGACAAGGGGGGAAGCAGGAAGCAAGGGAACAACAAGGCAGGAGTCAGGGGACGGGTCTCAGGAACCAGGTAAAGGGGGACAACATCCAAGACAGGGCAGGAAGCGGATAAAGGGTCAGGTAGCAGGTACAGGTTACAGGTCCAGGAACAGGTTACAAAACAGGCAAGACAAGGCTACAGAAACGGAATACTGAAGCACTGAACCTCAGTGAAGGACAGGCTTATATACCCAGCAAATCCACAACAGGTGTAGCTTGATTCCTAGAATGTCCATCTGTAGGGAGACCCCCGCTGGTGGCCACCAGAACTGCACCCTTTGATGTCGAAGGAAGTGGTGACACCACCAGGCGATCCGGGTAATAACACCATTCCTGACAATGTCCATCGGCTGGGAGACCCCTGCTGGTGGCCACCAGAACTGCACCCCTTGATGCCAAAGGAAACAGTGACACCAGCAGGCGATCCAGGTAATAGCACCGTTCCTGACAGTTCCCCCCCCCTAAGGAGTGGCCTCTGGACACTCCATTCAGCCCTAGATCTGGCAGTGCGTGTAAAAGTGGAAGAGTCCCAAAAAGTCTTCTCTGTGACGGCAGACCTCCTTGCGCTCTCTGGCCAGAGTCTCTTAACCTACTAGGAGGCGTGCCACCCGAGTCCGACAATGGGACATGTACCCCACCACCAGGGTCTGGAAGTTTAGATCTGGAAATAAAAACAGACAGGGCAGCAGGCTCCGGGTCATCAGGCTGGGCAGCGGGCACCAGGTCATCAGGCTGGGCAGCGAGCTTCGGGTCATCAGGCTGGGCAGCGGACAGGAACTCATCAGGCTGGGCAGCGGACAGGAACTCATCAGGCTGGGCAGCGGACAGGAACTCATCAGGCTGGGCAGCGGACAGGAACTCATCAGGCTGGGCAGCGGACAGGAACTCATCAGGCTGGGCAGCGGACAGGAACTCATCAGGCTGGGCAGCGGACAGGAACTCATCAGGCTGGGCAGCGGACAGGAACTCAGGCTGGGCAGCAGACAGAACTCATCAGGCTGGGCAGCAGACAGGAACTCATCAGGCTGGGCAGCAGACAGGAACTCATCAGGCTGGGCAGCAGACAGGAACTCATCAGGCTGGGCAGCAGACAGGAACACCTCAGGCTGGGCAGCAGACAGGAACACCTCAGGCTGGGCAGCAGACAGGAACACCTCAGGCTGGGCAGCAGACAGGAACACCTCAGGCTGGGCAGCAGACAGGAACACCTCAGGCTGGGCAGCAGACAGGAACACCTCAGGCTGGGCAGCAGACAGGAACACCTCAGGCTGGGCAGCAGACAGGAACACCTCAGGCTGGGCAGCAGACAGGAACACCTCAGGCTGGGCAGCAGACAGGAACACCTCATCAGGCTGGGCAGCAGACAGGAACACCTCATCAGGCTGGGCAGCAGACAGAAACACCTCATCAGGCTGGGCAGCAGACAGGAACACCTCATCAGGCTGGGCAGCAGACAGGAACACCTCATCAGGCTGGGCAGCAGACAGGAACACCTCATCAGGCTGGGCAGCAGACAGGAACACCTCATCAGGCTGGGCAGCAGACAGGAACACCTCATCAGGCTGGGCAGCAGACAGGAACACCTCATCAGGCTGGGCAGCAGACAGGAACACCTCATCAGGCTGGGCAGCAGACAGTGGCTCATCAGGCTGGGCAGCAGACAGGAACACCTCATCAGGCTGGGCAGCAGACAGGAACACCTCATCAGGCTGGGCAGCAGACAGTGGCTCATCAGGCTGGGCAGCAGACAGTGGCTCATCAGGCTGGGCAGCAGACAGTGGCTCATCAGGCTGGGCAGCAGACAGTGGCTCATCAGGCTGGGCAGCAGACAGTGGCTCATCAGGCTGGGCAGCAGACAGTGGCTCATCAGGCTGGGCAGCAGACAGTGGCTCATCAGGCTGGGCAGCAGACAGTGGCTCATCAGGCTGGGCAGCAGACAGTGGCTCATCAGGCTGGGCAGCAGACAGTGGCTCATCAGGCTGGGCAGCAGACAGTGGCTCATCAGGCTGGGCAGCAGACAGTGGCTCATCAGGCTGGGCAGCAGACAGTGGCTCATCAGGCTGGGCAGCAGACAGTGGCTCATCAGGCTGGGCAGCAGACAGTGGCTCATCAGGCTGGGCAGCAGACAGTGGCTCATCAGGCTGGGCAGCAGACAGTGGCTCATCAGGCTGGGCAGCAGACAGTGGCTCATCAGGCTGGGCAGCAGACAGTGGCTCATCAGGCTGGGCAGCAGACAGTGGCTCATCAGGCTGGGCAGCAGACAGTGGCACATCAAGCTGGGCAGCAGGCACGGGCACATCAAGCTGGGCAGCGGGCACGGGCACATCAAGCTGGGCAGCGGGCACGGGCACATCAAGCTGGGCAGCGGGCACGGGCACATCAAGCTGGGCAGCGGGCACAGGCACATCAAGCTGGGCAGCGGGCACAGGCACATCAAGCTGGGCAGCGGGCACATCAAGCTGGGCAGCGGGCACGGGCACATCAAGCTGGGCAGCGGGCACGGGCGCATCAAGCTGGGCAGCGGGCACGGGCGCATCAAGCTGGGCAGCGGGCACGGGCACATCAAGCTGGGCAGCAGGCACGGGCACATCAGAATGGAAGGCAGGCAGCGGGTCATCAGACTGGAGAACTGGCAGCGGGTCATCAGTCTGGAGAACTGGCAGCGGGTCATCAGACTGGAGAACTGGCAGCGGGTCATCAGACTGGAGAACTGGCAGCGGGTCATCAGACTGGAGAACTGGCAGCGGGTCATCAGACTGGAGAACTGGCAGCGGGTCATCAGACTGGAGAACTGGCAGCGGGTCATCAGACTGGAGAACTGGCAGCGGGTCATCAGACTGGAGAACTGGCAGCGGGTCATCAGACTGGAGAACTGGCAGCGGGTCATCAGACTGGAGAACTGGCACCAGGACATCAGACTGGAAGGCTGGGACGTCAGGCTGGAAGGCTGGAACATCAGGCTGAAAGGCCGGCACCAGGACATCAGACTGGAAGGCTGGGACGTCAGGCTGGAGGGCTAGGACATCAGACTGGAAGGCTGGAACGTCAGGCTGGCACCAGGACATCAGACTGGAAAGCTGAGACATCAAGCTGGAAGGCTGGCACCAGGACATCAGACTGGAAAGCTGAGACATCAGGCTGGAAGGCTGGCACCAGGACATCAGACTGGAAAGCTGAGACATCAGGCTGGAAGGCTGGCACCAGGACATCAGACTGGAAAGCTGAGACATCAGGCTGGAAGGCTGGTACCAGGACATCAGACTGGAAGGCTGGGACATCAGGCTGGAAGGCTAGTACTGGCTCTTCAGGCTGGATTGCTGGCACCTCCAGCTGGAACTCTGGCGCTTCAGGCTGGGACAGATTAGTGGGTGTGCAGGCAGATTGGATTACTGGCAGGATCGTCTTGGTTGGGAAGAACTTTCGTTTTTTCTTTGACTTGGTCGCTGAAGCTTTGTAGGTGGGGGGTGCAGCAGACAGGAAAGGAGGATTGGAATATGGCAGAGAAGAGGTAACAGTAGCTGGGGGAAGTTTTTGTGAATTTGTAGGCAACTGAGAAGAGGCAGGGGGGTTAAATGCAGGATAGGTACAGGGAGCAGAAACTGGATATGAGTATTTGGCTGTGAGCAGTGTATACTGGGTGGAAACTGGGTTTGGTATGGGTGATGGGGAAACATACATTCGGGTAGGCTGGTATCTGATGGCAGAAGTGGTTTGTTTGGCTGGGGCTAATTGCATCATGCCAGACCATGCTGAAAGTATGGGTTGTACAAATTGTGGATTCAAGCTTCCCTGTCTAACAAAAGACTGAGCAGACACAATGCATTCAGAAATCACCTGTGGGGAACAGCCAGAGTAGTGCTCACAAAAGTCGTCGGGATCATCTTCAAAAAGCCATATTAGGGATTCAACCTGATTTATATCAAAAGGGGGAGTGAAATCATCACGGCCCTCAGGAATACAGGGCAGGGCCAGCTCGGTACAAATCTGGATCAGAGGCTGCACGTCTTCAAAAAGAAAATGGCCCTGATCAACAAAAACATGGGCTATACGAATGCACTCCAGTAGTTGCTCCCTAGTATAGTCACCCAAAGTCTGATAACAAAAATCTCTATCTTCCATTGCCAGGAGTGAAAGATACAATATATCTTCCAGATGCATCTTGGCAATAGCAAGTGTCCAGACCCAATTCCCAAGTGCAGCCGATCTGTTTGTATGGCTTCAGTATTCTGTTAGGAAAGGAGCCTGAACTCAGGCATCCAATACTAGTGAACAGATCGATGGGCTGCACTAAAGGAATCAGGCTCCAAAAGGTAGTGATAAAGATATATTTATTAATAATAAAGACACACGTGATCACAGCAACCACAAACAAGAACACAAATAACACAGCAAACCCCCAAGCCCTAATCTAACTAACTAACTATACACTCAAGACAATGGAACATATATATATACATGTATATACAAGGCAGGGAGGAGAGACAAGGGGGGAAGCAGGAAGCAAGGGAACAACAAGGCAGGAGTCAGGGGACGGGTCTCAGGAACCAGGTAAAGGGGGACAACATCCAAGACAGGGCAGGAAGCGGATAAAGGGTCAGGTAGCAGGTACAGGAACAGGTTACAAAACAGGCAAGACAAGGCTACAGAAACGGAATACTGAAGCACTGAACCTCAGTGAAGGACAGGCTTATATACCCAGCAAATCCACAACAGGTGTAGCTTGATTCCTAGAATGTCCATCTGTAGGGAGACCCCCGCTGGTGGCCACCAGAACTGCACCCTTTGATGTCGAAGGAAGTGGTGACACCACCAGGCGATCCGGGTAATAACACCATTCCTGACAATGTCCATCGGCTGGGAGACCCCTGCTGGTGGCCACCAGAACTGCACCCCTTGATGCCAAAGGAAACAGTGACACCAGCAGGCGATCCAGGTAATAGCACCGTTCCTGACAACAACAATGAACTTTGACGTCCTCGTGGAGACCCTGGATACGATCGGCTCTACAAAATTCAGCCCCTCAAAAACCACTTCAACCAACGTTTTGCAGCCTTGTTTACTCCCCATCAAGTTGTCTGCGTTGATGAGTCCCTGATTACGTTTTCTGGCCGATTGTCTTTCAAGCAGTATCTTCCCAGCAAGCGTGCCAGATACGGGGTCCAGATGTATAAGCTCTGTGACAGGGCCATAGGCTATACATGTTTTTTTTATGATTAAGGAGGTAAGAGATAGTCACATAGAGCCGGAGAACTGCCCAGACTACATAGGGAGCGCTGGCAAGATTGCGTGGGACTTGGTGTCACCCTTATTCGGAAAGGGGTACCATTTGTATGTGGACAATTATTACACGAGCGGGACACTTTTTAGTCACTTGTGTGATCATCAGATTGGCGCATGAGGCACTGTGCGACCTAATCGCCGGGGCTTACCCCAGAGGCTTTTAGATTCCCGTCTTAGGCTGGGGGAGAGAGCCTGCTTCAAGTGTAGTAATTTGCTCGCTGTGAAGTGGAGGGATAATAAGAATGTTTTTGTTCTTTTCTCCCTTCATGCAGACACGACGGTCCAAATTCCTATGGCGACTGGTGTTGTGGAGAAACCCCTCTGTGTCCACAAATACAACCTTAACATGGGAGGGGTGGACCTCAACGACCAGTTGTTTGCGCTGTATCTAATTGCCCATAAGGCCAGACGCTGGTACAAGAAAGTGTCTGTATACTTATTTCAATTGGCTTTGCTAAACGCTCATGTACTATACAGAGCTTCAGGATGGGTGGATCCTTCCTTAAATTCCAGGAGGGGGTCGTCAGAGCCCTTCTGTTTCCAGACGGTGCTCCACCTCACTTTCCCAATCAAAATGCAGTAAGCCGGCTGCATGAGAGGCATTGTCCTCCTGAGTACCCCTACCCAACGAGCCCCCCAAAGAAAATTTTGTGTCTGTAGAAAGAACGGATATAGGCGTGACACCCACTATTTTTGTCCCTCCTGTCTTGACAATCCTGGTCTTTGCATTGGTGAATGTTTTGAACGCTACCATACACTAGTGGAGTATTAGCATAGGGTACAGCACTGCACAGACTAGGACACACTTTCACAGGCCATCGCATTTTGAGAGACCCGAACCTGGAACCGAACCGTTACAGTTACAAATAAAAGTGTAAAAAAAAAAAAGGAAAAAAAAAAACACAAAAAAAAATATAAAACAATAATAATTGTTATTTTATTGTTCTCTCTCTCTATTTTCCTTTTTTGTTACTGTATTCTATTCTACAATGTTTTATTTATTTATTTTTATTTTACACCATTCAGCTGCAGTGCGGATTTTGACAGCAACAACGTTTGCTCCCACGATACATAAAGCCGTGACTCCATCGCTGTCGGAGGTGATTTCACCACCACAGTTAAAAAAAAGAGCATATATGACGAAGCATGGGGGCAGCAGGGGTTGAGGAGCGATTTGCTCCTAACTTTTGGGGTGGATGCCCCCATTCTTCGGCATATATATATATATTTTAGGCACAGGTTGCGTTAAAAAATGTTTTATTTTTTACAATTTTTTTCTGTATTTGCTTTGCAGGTATGGTAAGTCTTATGCCTCGTACACACAAGCGGACTTTCCTGCGGGATTGTCCGCCGGACAATCCGCCCGTGTGTGGGCTCCGGCAAACTTTTTCTTCCCAAAAGTTTGGTGGACTTAGTAAGAAGTTTTGACTCAAAATTATTCGCCGGACTCGGCAGGACAATACGGCCTTCTGTTTGCTAGTCCGCGGGACTTTTGAAATGAACTTGCCCCACACATGGAGTAAAGACCGTTCATTTAGAACATGACTTCAGGTAGACGGGACTAGCGAAGGAAGTCAATGCCGCTGCCTCGATCGGCGAGATTGACACCTCGCTAGCCCTGTCATCTGGTATGGATTTAAAGGGGAATTCCTACGCCGAAAAAACAGCGTGGGGGTTCCCCCCAAATCCATATCAGCCCCTTATCCGAGCATGCAGCCCGGCCAGTCAGGAAAGGGGTGGGGGCGAGCGAGCGGCCCCCCTCCTGAGCCGCACCAGGCCGTGTGCCCTCAACATGGGGGTGCCTTGGGGAAAGGGAGGCCCTTCAGCCCCCCCCACCCCAAAGCACCTTGTCCCCATGTTGATGAGGACAAGGGCCTCTTCCCAACAACCCTGGTCGTTGGTTGTCGGGGTCTGCGGGCGGGGGGCTTATCGGAATCCGGGAGCCCCCTTTAATAAGGGGGCCCCCAGATCACGGCCCCCCACCCTATGTGAATGTGTATGGGGTACGATGTACCCCTACCCATTCACCTGGTGAAAAAAGTGTTAATAAAAACATAAAAAAACACTTCTTCCGTCTTGGGGGGTCTTCTCGCCGGACCCCTCCGATATCTTCTACTAGCTCTTTTACTAGCGGAGGAGCCCGGATTTTGCCTTCGTCGCCGCCGCCGTCTGGGGGTCTTGTTCCGACTTCGGGGGTCTTGTCCCGCTCTTCTGTTCTTCTTGCCGGGCCTCCGCTATCTTCTTCGTTTTACTAGCGGTGGCCCGGGCTACTGTCACCGTCGCCTTCTTCTCCTTCTTCTCTTCTTCTTCTCTTCTTCCTTTTGATGTTGACACAACGCTGTCTCTGGCCGTAATGGCAGAGACACGTTGTGCTGTGACTTATATAGGGACAGGGGGCGGGGCCAACGCCTCATGTCTCATGGTGAACCCGCCCCCATGAGCATCCTCCTGGACTGTGACCATGTGACATGAAAATCCCATTGCCTCTTGGGGGACCAAGAAGGGATTTTTTTTCCCTTGCTGTAGCAGATTGGAGCATGCTCTGCTGGGGTTTTTTTTTTGCCTTCCTCTGGATCAACTGTGGGTATAGAATTGGGTATATTGGATTGTACGATATTTTTTATTTTTATTTATTTTTTCATTTTTTTATGGTTGAACTGGATGGACTGGATGGTGTCTTTTTTCGGCCTAGGTAACTATGTAACTATGTCCCCCCCACCATCTTCCATGGTTTTCTCTGGCTCTCCTGTCCCAACAAGGAACCTGAGAATGCAGACAGTTTCTCTGCCAGCTGACCATAGAGCTGATCAGAGACCAGAACGGCTCCAATCATCTCTATGACCTAAGAAACCGGAAGCTATGAGCATTTCATGACTTAGATTTCGCCGGATATAAACAGTGCCATTGGAAAATTGGGAAAGCATTTTATCACACCGATCTTGGTGCGGTCAGATGCTTTGAGGGCAGAGGAGAGATCCAGGGTCTAACAGACCCCAATTGTTTCAAAAAAGAGTACTTGTCACTACCTTTTGCTATCATAGGGGATATTTACATTCCCTGAGATAACAATAAAAATGATAAAAAAAAATAATAATTAAAGGAACAGTTTAAAAATAAAATAAAAAAGCAAAATAAATAAGCAGCTTCCAAAATGGGGTAATTTGGGGGGGGGGGGGGGTTGCTATCTTGCCATTTTATGGCCTTCAAAACTGTGATAGGTAGTGAGGAGTGAAATCAAAAATTTACGCCCTTAGAAATCCTAAAGGCAGTGATTGGTTTTCAGGGTCCCGTACGTGGCTAGGCTCCAAAAAAGTCCCACACATGTGGTATCCCCAGGAGAAGCAGCAAAATGTATTTTAGGGTGTAATTCCACATATGTCAATGGCATGTGTGAGCAATATATAATTTAGTGACAACTTTTTTTTTTTTTTGTAATTATTCAATCCTTAATGAGCCTGGCACACCACTATGGCAACAGCCAATTCAACACAGGTTTTAAAATCTAAATTTAAGATATCAAGAGCAATAACAGATAAATGTACACTGTCTGGTCTATAGAAACCAGGAAAACTACCTTCCAAGTTCAAATGTCGAAACGACACACCATGAACCAAAGGCATGAATTTATCCATAGTCTTATTCATTTTTTTTACAATTTTTTTTTTAAATACTTACGCTCAGAGCATAACAACCAATCAAGTCGAGGGCTTACTTCAGAAAAAAACTAAGACAGTATTAGGTAAAATAGCATGCAAGCATAACAGATCATGCTTAATCTGAGAAATGAACTACAAAGATCATTACCAGATAAATGTATGATAACGACCCGAGGTATGGGCAACCAATCATGTAAATTATACAAAACAGGACGTAAATCACTCCAACGTCTTCCATACCAATGTATATTAAAACCTGTAGAAGGTAATCCTAAATTATTAAAAAACAGGTAAATATCATACTAGAGCACTACACGATTTTAAAGAAAGCTGCAACAAAAACCATCAAATATCCCTATGATGAAAATAAAGTAATAATTAAATAAGTTGCGCTAAACATAAAAAATTAAAGTGACCAAGTGAAAATGAAAAGTTAGTAAAAAAGTAAGCATTTCATAAATTGTCCATAAGTACCAGTGAATGAGTATAACACAAATTTATGATGAATACAGAAAATAAGGAGGGCAAATATATTAGTGAATAAATGAAAAAGTGAAAAAATGTCAATAAAGAAATGAACAACTAAGTCCAATTGAGATGATAAGTTAATAAGTTCCAAAGGCCGTCCACCTTCACCGGGAGGTCAGGACAGGAGAAGAAGAGAGAGGGTCTCAATCTGAAGAGAGGGAACTCTGTAAGTAGGGACCCTTACCAGAACAGGTGGACCCCCTCAGGAGCGAGGTCTTATACGCAGGCAGATTATGCCCTCTGCGGGGACTGATGGATTTCTGGCACCTCCGAGAATCACGTCAGTGGGATACGGTGAAACCCAACAGGCAAACACTCCAATCTAAAAACATACACTAATGCCGCGTACACCCGATCGGAATTTTCATCGGAAAAAGCTCTGATGTTTAAAAATGACCATGTGCTGGGTTCTATACTTCCAGAGAAGTCACGGGTAGTGTTTTTTTCTGGGAGCCACGGGGAGCTTGTGGCTCCCAGTGTATGTGATCCGCCCATCAATAAGTCTATGTTCTTTCAGAACTTAGTGGGATATTACAGATGTAATAACTGTTATATAATGTAATCTGTTATTACATTACAGATGTAATAACTGCGCTGTCTGCTCTGTTAATGCAATTAGGGATAGGAAAATTACCCATTTTACTTCCTTGAGTACCAATCATCTTTTTTCTGTTAGATCTTTTATTACCTGCTCTACCCCCGGTGTCATTTATCTTCTGACCTGCCCATGTGGGCTCCAGTATATGGGTCGTACTGTATGCCCACTGCAGGTCAGACTGAATGAACACATAGGGAATATTAGGAGAGGTTTTAAGGGTCATCCCGTCTCCAGACACTACTTAGAGGTGCATAATTAGAACCCTAAGGGGACCTTGATGGTAGGGGTTGATAAGCTCAGACTACCTTGGAGAGGTGGGCTGAAGAGGCGGGTCGAAGAGGCGTGCCATTTCCATGTTGGAAATGAGCTGGATCTATAAAATTAAATGTCTCAGGCCTTCTGGCCTGAACTTCGATATAGAGATCAATGCTTTTATGGATAATGCCTGAGTAGTATTAATTAATCAATTATTTTTTTGTATTATCAATATGTAATTGTTATGAACGTTGCGTTTTTTATTTTTTTTAAGCATTTTATTGTAGTTAGATACAATACAAGTATATATATTAAAAAAAGAAGTAACGAATTACACCTTTGGGGTCGGTACAGAGGGTAGGTTACAGTCATATACATTTAGTAGATCACTTGGAAGGGTATATTACGGCAACCGAGTAGTATTTAGAAAGAAAAGAGGTTGCATATATTGTCGGGTGGAGCAGACTCCGTTTGCACCAGGTGGGCGTGGGTATCTTTACGATAGACACTGGGAGACGCAGGTCCAGTGCCTGCCCCCAATTGGTCCACGCACCCCCAAAGGGATCTTGCTGTGCGTGGAATGATCGGTTAGTGGCACCCCAGGTAGGACCAAAATGAGAGGCTGGACCTGCCGCCCTCCAGCACGGAATGTTGACCCCCGGAGGGGGTGAACATGCCGAAGTGAGTCAGCTCTCGACCACCTGTTAGAAGGACAAAGGATGAGAGGTAACCTATTAAAACAATGGCTACAACATCTTGCCAACATCTTGCCAAGTACCCCCCTGTACCCTTAAACAACAAAACTGTTTAGATTGAGTCCCTGTGCAGACAGGGACCATCCGAGTCAGGGTTAGAGGATAGAAAGAAAAAAATGAGGGAAAGAGGTGAAGAAAGGAGGGAGGAGGGGGATTGGAGGTCAAAAGCTACCCTAGAAATAGGGATTATCAGTCGCTTTCTTATTGGGGGATCAGTGATATGCCCACGTATTGTGCCCAGGGTTCCCAAGTAAGACGGAATTTTTCTGAGGTGTCCAGTAACGTGTTAGAAATTTCCTGTGACATTATCCAGGACATTTTTTGCTTCCAGGTGTGAGCTAAAGTAATCTTGGCCCCCAGAAGGATGAAGTGAATGAGAGAGCGGGTCAATTTAGGGACCTTCGGGATGACATTATTAGGGAGGGCTATGGTAGGATCTTGTTTTACATTGAAGCCCGTAACCTTGCAGATAGAGTTTAAAAACTCTGTTCCAAAACCCCTAATTTTAGGGCATTCCCAGAGAGTGTGGAGGAGAGAGCCTAAAAGGCCACATCCCCTGAAGCAGAGGGGCGATGACTGCAGATAGAATTTGGTAAGGTGGGTAGGGACCAGGTACCATCTGTAAATGGCTTTTATGTCAGCTTCCATAAGAGAGGTGTTCAGGATACCTTTATATGAACGAGTAAAGTTTGTGTGCCAAGTGTCCAGGTCCCATTCGATCTGAAGGTCGTGCTCCCATCTCAACATATAGTTCCCTTTGCCCTGTGGTTCAGCTAACGCTGAGTAGATCAGGGAGATACCTCCCCTGACGCCCATGGCTGAAGAACACCAATGTTCATATTGAGTGACAGAGAGTGGGCTATCTGAGCTTTTCCAGACCTTACGCAAGAAATGTAATAATTGATAGTAGCGTAAAGTTTCAGAGGGGGGCATGTCCAACTTAGAGATGCAGTACTTGAGTGAGATGGGGCCATCATTGTTAAAATATTGTTAAAATATTGTCCAATTGGCCCTTATCGAGCCACCATTCAAAAACCTTGATGTTTAATCCCGGGGGGAATTGGGGATTGTGTAATATGTGGGCTAGGGGAAGCCAGGGAGAGGCCAGTGAGACGTGTTTATAAAGGGTGTCGCAGAGGGTCATTGAGTGGGACAGGGTTGGCGATAGAATCGCGGGGTGATCCTTGCGAGCTCTCCAGACTAAGTAGTCCAAGGTGTGGTTGGGGGTAGCCTGTCTTTCAATATCCACCCAGTCAGGTTTCGGGCCTTTAGAGTATACTGCGGAGAATTGGCAGAGTTGAGCGGCTTGGTAATATTTCCACATGTTGGGGAGACCCAGCCCTCCTTTTTTCCTTGGCCTATATAATACCTTTTTGGAGAGCCAATGACCCTTACCCCCCCAGATGTACTGTATGATGGTGGATTGGAATCTTACTAGATCACGCTTTTTGATGGGGATAGGCAGGGATCTGAAAAGATACAGTAGTCTGGGCAAGAGGGTCATCTTTACCGAGTTGACTCTACCCAGCCAGGACAATTTGTAGAGAGACCATTGCGTAAGCTCATCTGAGAGTTTTTTTAAACATGGGGGAATAGTGTTGTGAATATGTTGATAAAGGAGGTCTACTTTAGGGGTGAGGAGAATCCCTAAATAGGAAAGGGAGGAGGTACACCAGGAGAAAGGGAAAATAGCTTTGAGCCTGTTAACCATATCTTGGGGAACAGTGACGTTAAGGGCCATTGACTTTGCCATATTGACTTGGAGGCCTGAAACCGATCCAAATGTGTTGAGGAGACGAAGAACTTTAGGAGTCGACGTGAGGGGGGAGGTAATGAAAAGTAGGACATCATCCGCGAAAAGGGCACATTTGTGCGTATGTTGGCCACACGCGACCCCATGGATATCGGGGTCTTGTCTGATAGCCAATGCTAGGGTTTCTATCGCTATGGCGAAGAGAATAGTGGAGAGAGGTCAGCCCTGTCTGGTACCTTTTAAGATTGGAATTTGATTGGAGAGGTGACCCTGCAGCTTAATTTGGACTTTCGGCGAGGAGTATAGGGAAGTTAATGTTCTCAGGAATTCTGGGCCAAAGCCCCAATGGCGTAGGACGGTGAATAGATATGGCCAGGTGATCGTATCGAAGGGATTTTGGAGGTCAATGGAGAGTATATAACCTGATTGAGGGGGTCCGCCATCCCAGGCGGATTGCATGAGGGAAACTAAATCTACCGCTCTCCTGATCTGGTCCGGTCCCTGTCTCCCAACCTGGAATGAAGCCAACCTGATCACTATGGATGTATGAAGCAATAAAGGAGGCCATTCTGTTAGCTAAAATCTTAGTCATGATTTTTAGATCCTTGTTGATTAATGATATTGGCCTGTAATTGCTTACATCACTAGGGTATTTTACTTGTTTAGGGATCACTGAGATAAATGCTAGATTAGCGGCAGGTTCGAGGTAGGAGCCTTCACGTAGGGAGTTAAAGAGGTGGACCAGGCAAGTAGAGAGGATTTCAGAGAAAGTTTTATAGTAGAGGGCGGAAAAACCATCTGGCCCTGGGGCAGAATCTGTTTTAAGGTTTTTGATGACTTCCTGGACCTCCTCTGTGCGGAATGGTGACTCCATCATGGACCTATGGGAATCTGATAGTGTAGGGAGGTCGATGTTTTCTAAGAAGGATTATAAGGGGACAGGATCAGTAGAGGGGGGGGGGGTAGAGTGAAGATCATAATAGAAGGCTTGAAAAGGTTTCGAGAATTTTTTGGCGATTCTGGGTGAGAGACCCCGAGAACATTTTTATCTTGGGCGGGGTGAAGTTTTTAATTTTTGGAGTAAGTTTTGCCGCCAATCGTGGGCCTATTTTATCAGCTTGTAAATAGAACTTTCCACTCAGCCAGTTCAGGTGTTTATCGGCATTAGAAGTCAGGGCAAGATTTAAAGCAATGCAAGAGGATTCTAGCTTAGCGAGGCTAGCAGGTGTGGGTTTGGTCTTATGAGCTTTACTCAGCAGTTTAAAGTCTTTTTCTAATTTCTCCACATCTACCTTCCTTTCCTTTTTAAGTTTGGATGATAGTTGAATTATCTTCCCTCTTATGACCGCTTTATGGGCTCCCCAAATAGAGCTAGGGGACGTATCCCTGGTGTCGTTAAGGTGGAAAAACTCTTGTATTTCCTGTGCTAGCATAGTGCAGTGTACGGGGTTAGCTAGGAGAGATTTACTCAGGCGCCATTGGGGGGGGGGGGGGGGGCGGTGGGCGAGAGTGAGCTATAGATTCTAAGGGTCACTATGGAGTGGTCAGACCACGGGACCTCGTGTATCGAGGAATGTATCGCTGTGTGTATGTCCGAGTTGGGGATAAAGATATGGTCAATCCTGCCAAATGTTTTGTGGAGAGCCGAGTAATGGGTGTACTTTTTGGCTGTGGGGTTTAGCTCCCTCCATGAGTCAATCAGGCCCAAATCGTGGAGGAGTTGGGCTATTCTGAGGCTTTGTTTGGGGGGTCTTGTAAGGCGGGGTCTGTCCTGGGAGGATTTGTCTAGAGCGTGGTCAAACGTGATGTTGGCGTCACCCCCTACTATGACTCTGCCTTCCAGGTGGGAGGAGAGGATTGAGAACATGGAGGCAAAGAAACATGCCTGGCCCTGGTTAGGAGAATAGTAGGAGACAAGAGAGTACATCACCCCCTCAATGAGCCCTTTGATCAGCAGGAACCTGCCCTTCTTGTCTTGGATTGTGTGGATGTGGACGAACAGGATTTGGTTAAATAAGAGAATAGCTACCCCTCTCTGTTTGGTGTTCGCATTCGCGAGGTAGAAGGTGGGAAAGCCACGGTGGAGAAAGGAAGGGGTGTAGCTCGAGGGGAAATGGGTCTCTTGGAGTAGGACAACATCAAGGCTTCTGGCATGGTAGCTCTGAAAGGCCTTCCGGCGTTTAGAGGGAGAGTTGAGTCCCTGTGTGTTATGAGAAGCCAATCTCAAAGTCATTTTACGGGTATCTGTCTCAGCCATGGGCGTCAGTGGGTGGGTGCGAGAATGTTTTGGGGGGCTTACCTTTGATCGAGGGGGTCTGTTGTCCTCAGGCGGGGAGTTAGTCGCCAGCGAAAGCCACGAAGCAAGGTCTGTGGGAATTCTCTGCAAGGGTTTCTGGAGGCAAGGGGAGGGAGAAACAGGAGAGAGAGGTGAAGGGAAGAGTGAAAGAGATGGATAGGAAGAGGAGGAGAGAGCAAAGAAATTAACAGAGAAGCCAATCTCAAAGTCATTTTACGGGTATCTGTCTCAGCCATGGGCGTCAGTGGGTGGGTGCGAGAATGTTTTGGGGGGCTTACCTTTGATCGAGGGGGTCTGTTGTCCTCAGGCGGGGAGTTAGTCGCCAGCGAAAGCCACGAAGCAAGGTCTGTGGGAATTCTCTGCAAGGGTTCCTGGAGGCAAGGGGAGGGAGAAACAGGAGAGAGAGGTGAAGGGAAGAGTGAAAGAGATGGATAGGAAGAGGAGGAGAGAGCAGAGAAATTAACATGATTAATTAAAAGTTCACAGAAATAACAAAAAACAAACATTTGTGAAATTTCAAGTATAATTCAATAAGAATTATAAGCAAGCCTGGTCCAGGTCCAACAGCCCTCGCAGGGGGGGGGGGGGGTCTTGGAGAGGGTGCAACCTCAATGGGGTTGTCTACCTGGTGTCACCGGAGGGAGTGAGTACCCTCCGTGTCAAAACAGAGGGAGTGGCATGAGGCGCCGCTCTGGCCGGTAGGGCCTCCGATGTGGAGCAAATGTTACCGGGCCGGTTGAAGTAACATAATAACCATAGACAAGCAATTGTATAGTCTTGTATGAGTAAAAATAGTCCGTATAAAACTAGTAAAAGTAGGGGTACCTGCAAGGGAAGGGGATGTCAAGGAAGGGGAAAGGGAGGGGGAAGGCTATTAGGCCTAACATTGGGGGTGTACTAGAAATGGCATATCTCAGATGCAACAATGCTAACAGTCAAGTCAAGTGACCACCCTGTCCAGGGTGGGAGTAACAGAGAAGGGAGGGTGTCCCATCTAGCCATTAACTGGGCTAGTGTGGCCCTACCTAAACAAATAGGGACCCTGGCCTGACTGAATAAAGTCAGGGCTGAGCGAGCCTGCCTTTCCCAAAACCGTTAGAGGAGCCGGGTTAGCTCCCAAAAAGTGGTAGAGAGGTTCAGGGGAAGGCAGGATCAAAAAGAGCAAAAAAAACTCCCGGGGGATGGGATTCACGATGCCTCTTCGTTTGTTGCTTGTTCCACAGCAGGGTCAGGGGTCTGCCAGGAGGTGGACGTTTGGAGGAGCCCGATTTGCCTGTCACTTGGTGTGGAGCCAGATCTCTGGAGATAAGTCCAAGTTGGAGCAGAAGACGTTTTCGCCATCATGGAAGGAGGAGAAGCCATAGGATTTGTCCCTGAAATGAAATTGGAGACGAAAGAAAAGACCAGCGGTACTTGATAGAGTTTTGGATGAAGACCTCCAGTAGGGGCTTGAGGGATCTCCGTTTCTGGACCGTGGTAGGTGAAATGTCGGCAAAAATTTGGATCCTGTTGCCTTGGAAGGAAAGATTATCCAGGTTGCGAGTGTTTCTCATGACGTCCTCTTTGACGCTATAGTAATGGGGTTTGACCACAATGTCCCTCGGGAGACCGTCCTGCCGGGGGGGGGGGCTGGAGGGCTCTGTGCGCCCTGTCAAGTTCCAGTCTGTGTTCCTGGATGTCAGGCATGAGTTCTTTAATGAATGATTTGATTGTGCTGGGAACGTCTGTAACAGACTCAGGGATCCTCTTATGCAGAAGTTGTATCTCCTGCTTCTGTTCTCCAAGTCTTAGATTTTGAAGAGAGCTGTCTCTATTTGGTCTTGAAAAGTTTGGATGCATGTGGTGTTCTGGTTAGTGTGGGTCGCATTGTTGTCAACAGCCTGCTCAATAGCATCCATGTGGGCCCCCAGGCTCTGTAGGTCTGCTTTAATAGTGGCAGTGATCTGTGTGGCATTATGAGCCAGGCCTGCGGCCAGCATTTCAGAGAAGTTTTGTAACATGAGTTGCACGTCAGTGGAGTGGGCTGGCTGCAAGGGGGAGGAATGGTGGGGGCCTTCCAGGCCTAGAGGGGATCTCTGTGAGGGAATGTGGGGGAGATCACCAAATGTCCGGTTCAGCAAAGATGCTGTGGAGGCTGGGGAGATCCCCTGGGGGTTGCAGGTACTCACTGGGGTTCCCAACAGGCCATTCTGGTGCTGGTAATGGGCTGGTGGATCCGCTATGGAGTCCGGGTCCTCCATGCTGCCTCGTGCTGCGGCCGCCATATTGGATGAGGCTGGGGCCACGAAGGGCTGGAGCGGTGCGGCGCTCCCGTTTAGAGCGTCTTCCCGGGAGTCCCGCACATGTCCACTCCGTTGCTGTTTATTTTAATGATATTTATTTTGTGATCCGCTGATTACATTATGTTCATGCATTCTTTGAAGACGTGATCTCGATGTGTATGTTTGTTGGCATTTGAATTACAATTATGGATTTTTTTACCTTTTATTCCATTTTTGTAAAAGATTTTTTTGAAGTATATGTAAAAATTGTATTTAATAATGCACTACACATGTGTATGTGATCATATTGCATCATATTATGTGGAGTGGCCATATATAACTGTGGCCATATATATCTATATATGGTCTCTTCCTTTTTATTATTGTTGTCATGTGATAGCTTTGTCATGTGAATGCGTTGCATTAGACTTGTGAGTCACAATATGGCGCCTTGATAACGAGGCTTGGGTGCAGTTGTGTGATATAAAAGTGATGGAACAGTGCATCGCCTGTGCCCAGGAAGATGTAAGGCAGTGGTCATCAACCCTGTCCTCAGGGCCCACTAACAGGCCAGGTTTTATGTATTACCTTGGGGAGATGCAGACTGGAATACTGCAATCACTGAGCAGCAAATTATATCACATGTGATGTATTTCAGCTATCTTGCAAACCTGGCCTGTTAGTGGGCCCTGAGGACAGGGTTGATGACCACTGATGTAAGGTATTACGAAACATGTAGGGAGTTGCTATGCGCTGACGCCATCACGCCACATGTGACCCCGGAACATGGGTGTTTGTCTGCTTTTTTTAGCTTGCTGGCTGTTTTTATTTGTATTTGTATATGTTATACTGTGGTTGTCACCGCTTTTTTATAAGCATTTAAGGCTCCCTTTTTAAACGTTACTTCACGATTGGAGTCCCTCTCTTTTCTACACTTGCGGCTTGGAGTCTAAGTGTATGTTTTCAGATTGGAGTGTTTGCCTGTTGGTTTTCACCGTATTCCGCTGAAGTGATTCCTGCTCACAATTGGAGGATCTCGGAGATGCCGGAAATCCATTAGTCCCTGCAGAGGGCATAATCTGCCTGCGTATAAGACCTCGCTCCTGAGGGGGTCCACCTGTTCTGGTAAGGGTCCCTACTTACAGAGCTCCCTCTCTTCAGATTGAGACCCTTTCTCTTCTTCTCCTGGTCCGACCTCCCAGTGAAGGTGAACGGCCTTTGGAACTTATTAACTTATCATTACAATTGGACTTATGCCATGTACACATGATCGGACTTGGTCCGGCGGACAATCCGCCAGACTTTCCAGTGGAGGTCCGCCGGACTTTCCGAATGAGCGGACTTGCCCACACACGAGCCTACACGAACGGACTTTCCCGTGGACTAAGTCCGATGGACAATCCACCGGACTTTAAAGTCCGTTCATTTTGAACGTGACTCGAGGTACGATGGGACTAGAGAAGGAAGTCAATCTCGCCGCTTTCATCGGCGAGATTGACACCTTGCGAGCCCCGTCGCCTGGTATGGATTTTGAGGGTAACCCTCTACGCAGAAAAAAGGGCGTGGGGGTCCCCCCAAAGTCCATAACAGACCCTTATCCGATCCAGCATGCTCTGGGACTGTGATGTCATAAGGGGCGGGGACATCACCCGGTGACCTTGCCCCTTATGCCTATATAAGTCGATATGCAGCGCGGCCAGCGCATTACAGCGGGAGGGATCGTCGTGTCAACATCGGAGGAAGAGAAGAAGGAAGGAGAAGAAGACAGCGGCGGCGATGGCGAACCAGAAGCTCGGGCCAACGCTAGTAAAAGAGCTGAAACAAGATAGCGGAGGAGCCCGGCAGAACAACCGGAGAGTGGGAGAAGAGGCCGGAAAGCGCAGAGAGACCCCCAAAGTCAGAAGAAGACCCCCGGAGCTGCCTAATAAACTACTTTAAAAACCTGTCTAATGTGTTTTTTTTATTGACTTTTTTTCCCTAGGTGAATGGGTAGGGGTACCATGTACCCCATACTTATTCACCTAGGGTGGGGGGCCGGGATCTGGGGGCCCCCTTATTAAAGGGGGCTCCCGGATTCTGATAAGTCTGCCGGAAAGTCCGATCGTGTGTGCAGCATTAGTTGTTAATTTCTTTATTCACATTTTTTCAGTTTTTCATTCATTCACTAATATTTTTGCCCTCCTTTTTTTGTATATTCATCATTAATTTTTGTTATACCCATTCACTGGTGCTTATGGATAATTTATGAAATGCTCACATTTTTACTAACTTTTCATTTGTACTTGGTCACTTTAACTGTGATTTTTCATGTTTAGCGCAACCTATTTTATTATTAATCCTAAATTATTGCCATAGACTCTCCATTCAGCTCTCTTCTGAGCCCAAAAAATATAAGAGTGTCCAATAATCCAGACATTACAGAAAGCATTTAAAATGAATAACAAAAATTAGGTCTAACATAGGCTCTATAACAATTAGACTGCCAACTTTAATTTTTTTTTCTTTTTAATAATTTGTATTGTTTTGTGGTAAAACAGAAGTAAACAATGTATACATTGTACATTTGGTAAGTACAAATAAAAACATATTTTGTTGACTATAGAGAAAACAAACAGAAATTTCCTTATGTATGACCTGTATTCTTAAAAGACAAGAATTTTTTGCGCTTAATAATAAACTATGAAAACAGCTGCTAACACTAAATTGCTGGGTACAATAAGCATACTATAGGGTACTTAAAGGGTGTAGAGCTCAAAACATAAAATAACAAAAACATAAAGCTCAGAATTTAAAAGTTCATCTTAATATGTAGAAGAGAACTGAAGACAATCAGAGCAAAGTCCACCAGGAGGAAAATAATCAGAATCCACCATAGGAAATGTAGAAAAGATGATAAAGATCCCATCACCTTCACCCAATATAACTGACCCTTACCATCAGTGTATGGGTTACACACATGAATTGTATTCAGGTAATAGCATGAGAACGATCCTTCCTTCCTTCTCACAATACTTCCGGTATCCTGTCTGGCCACTCCCACAGGATACCGGAATATTGTGAGACTGACGCTAGTTCGCCATTTTATGCTGTGAATTTTTTTTCTTATGTAAGAGTCCATTTTTGTTTTGTCAATAAACTGTTTTTTCATTACGTACTTCACCATTAGAGGCTCTTTTTCCACTTTATCCCCACTATTGGTGAGTTTTCTCCTCCGGACGGCGGCCGTCATTTGGTGTTGGAGTCAGTGGAGGAGTTTAGCCGAGGCAGAGTGTACCTGATCCCTTGATGCCTATTGAAAGTGACCTTCAGGTGAGAGGCTAGTGAGCACGGTTAAGTATTAGGTCCCCACTCACACATCATCCCCTCTGCCATAGAAGACCTCTGGTGTTACGGTTACCCCTTCTTACCTTCAGAGATTGATCTGTGGTTTACGGATTCCGTTGATGTTTTTCCCTTTCGGGTTTCTATTGGAACACACCATCTGGACTTTACTGTATTATACAATTACCTCTACAATATAGAACTTTTATCTCTCATACAGAGCTTTGGACTCACTAGGATTACTGTGTTTATACTACGTTTATACACGTTTCTTTATATTTATTAGCACATAGCGCACTATATTTTATTTATCATTAACTTTATATATATACTTGGTTCACCATTTATATGGGATTCACGGATACACTGATTAATTTAATTACCATTTATTATTTATATATTTATTAGCACTTTTTGCACTAATATATTAATATTCATACACATTTTATCAATTTATATATTTTTATATATACACTTATTATTTTGGTGTTTTTTAGCGCAAAATCATTATTGTTTTTATGTTACTTGTGGGATTGTGTTTACCATTATATTTTGCTGCTTCCTTTAAGAATTTGATTCTATATTTTAGCACCTACAGATGGCTTTTAAACTAGCTATTCACTATTGAATTTTATTATTATTACACTGTATATTTATTTGCAGTTTTATGTGCACGATTTCTAGTTTGCAAATAGCGCGAAGGTCACCCATATCACAATATCATCAATACGCTGCATCCTCTTATTTTTGCATATAGAGCTTAGCTTCATTATGGTACCTCTAATAACGGCTTTGTGCGCATTCCACACCATGCTGGGGTCAACCACTGATCCCGTGTTGAGGTTAAAGTATTCACTTAGATGTCCTCTAATTTCTAGGGAGTATTTTGGGTTTTGTAGTACATAATTTTTGGCTCTCCAAAGGAACGTGTTCCTCCGGTGCCCAGTATCGTTAATACAGATTGTGATGGGGGCGTGGTCAGATCACATCATGGTGTGAATTACAGATTTTTTTACAAATTTTTTGCAACAACCACTTGTCAGTGAGGAACATGTCAATTCTCGAATATGACTTATGATGTGGCGAGAAGTAAGTGAAATCCTTTTCAGAACTATGGTGACATCTCCACACATCATAGAGGTCCTGCATTGTGATGAGCTGTTTCAAGGGGGGATCTCTTTGTTTTGCTGCTGATGTGGTATCTATGTGTATGTCCGCAAGATTAAAGTCCCCGCAGATCAGTAGGTGACCTTTGTGAAGCTCTTGAGTTTTGCGTAGTACTTTCTTGAGGAAGCTCATCTGTTGCCTGTTGAGGGCATACACATTTATCATTGTGTTAATAGTGCAGATCAAAATAATGTAGCAGCCATTTGGGTCAATTATGACCTGGAGTAGGTGAAAGTCCACTTCTTTCTTTATGGGGATTAGCACACCCCTCTTTTTGAAGTGGAAGGTAGCATGGTAGATACTTGGTGTTAGATCAGAGAGCTGTTGAGGAGGGTAGTAAGTGTGTCTCTTGGACACAAAGGATGTCACTTTTGAGTTTCTCTGCTGTGTGCCAGAGAGAGTGGCGTTTAGCTGGGTGGTTAAAACCCTTAGCGTTGAGAGATAGGACTGTGATGGGCATGACTGGTTTCCAGGTGTGTAGTAGGATGTGGAGATAAAGGTAAACACTTACGGTTAGGTGCTTAGAGTCCCGATGTGGGTTGGGTGGATGGCGTCAGAGGTTTGGGTCCGGTGGAGTTGAAGATCGTGGTACTTTGCTGTATTGTTAGAACAGATGTGTAAACAATAAGTCAGGTTAGATTGATACAGGTAAAACTTATAAACTCTGAAGTTTGTTGCTGGGACTTTGCATAAAAGGATTGGAACCTAAGTAACAGGAAAGGTTCAGGGTGGCGTATGAAAACAAGAAGCTGATATCAGCTATGCCGCCGTGGGGGGAAACAGTTATTAACTGAAGAGGTCTGTGTAAATAACATGTAACAGTGAGGGAGAAAGGTTGGTTGTGGTGTTAGGCCCGCCGGGCAGATGTAGGTTACACTCATGAACTCTTAGGTCCTTGAGAGTGACGAGATTGTGAGGTTCTGCGTTGCTGTAAAGGTGGGTCTGTTCCTTTGGGGGGTTCCAGGATGATGCCATATTCATGTAGCAGGTGCATGCCTTTTTTGTAATATGCTCACAGTATGCGTGGTACCATTCCTTGTAATGAGGAAGGTTGCTGGATATCTCCATTTATACTGAATTTTGTGGTTGTGTAGGCCGTTTGTGATGGGGTTCAGGTTTCTCCTGAGTTGCAGTGTATATTTTGAAAGAAGAAAAATAAACCGCACTAGACTGTAAATGGGTACCCTAAAAATTTCAAAAGGCTGCTGCTCAAAGTGGGATACACACATGAGAAATAAACATCAAAGAAAAAGAGCTGCGCCAATTACACTAGAAAAAAAATTTAGGAACTAAAGCCGCATCAAATGTAAATGAGGCAATATGCACCTGAATGGAGTAATATACCATACGTGGACCAAAAAATAAAAGCAATTAGGCAATCAATAAGTCCATATAGTAACATAATTTGCTTAATAAGTTTGAATGAATGATCTTTCAGCAGAAAAAAGGTGATAGTTCAAAAATCAGCAAGACAGTCCAAACGTGACTCTGATCATGCACCTCGGTGACTTTTCATATACAATTTGTGAAGAGAAGTGCCCGACCACCTAGATGATACTGTGCTTACCAGATGGTGAAGCAAATTAGGCATGGAGTCCGGGTCCTCCATGCTGCCTCGTGCCTCGCCATATTGGATGAGGCTGGGGCCGCGAAGGGCTGGAGCTGTGCGGCGCTCCCGTTTAGAGCGTCTTCCCGGGAGTCCCGCGCATGTCCACTCCGTTGCTGTTTATTTTAATGATATTTATTTTGTGATCCGCTGATTACATTATGTTCATGCATTCTTTGAAGACGTGATCTCAATGTGTATGTTTGTTGGCATTTGAATTACAATTATGGATTGTTTTACCTTTTATTCCATTTTTGTAAAAGGTTTTTTTGAAGTATATGTAAAAATTGTATTTAATAATGCACTACACATGTGTATGTGATCATATTGCATCATATTATGTGGAGTGGCCATATATAACTGTGGCCATATATATCTATATATGGTCTCTTCCTTTTTATTATTGTTGTCATGTGATAGCTTTGTCATGTGAATGCGTTGCATTAGACTTGTGAGTCACAATATGGCGCCTTGATAATGAGGCTTGGGTGCAGTTGTGTGATATAAAAGTGATGGAACAGCGCATCGCCTGTGCCCAGGAAGATGTAAGGCAGTGGTCATCAACCCTGTCCTCAGGGCCCACTAACAGCTTTTATGTATTACCTTGGGGAGATGCAGACTGGAATACTGCAATCACTGAGCAGCAAATTATATCACATGTGATGTATTTCAGCTATCTTGCAAACCTGGCCTGTTAGTGGGCCCTGAGGACAGGGTTGATGACCACTGATGTAAGGTATTACGAAACATGTAGGGCGTTGCTATGCGCTGACGCCATCACGCCACATGTGACCCCGGAACATGGGTGTTTGTCTGCTTTTTTTAGCTTGCTGGCTGTTTTTATTCTTATTTGTATTAGTTATACTGTGGTTGTCACCGCTTTTTTATAAGCATTTAAGGCTCCCTTTTTAAACGTTACTTCACGATTGGAGTCCCTCTCTTTTCTACACTTGCGGCTTGGAGTCTAAGTGTATGTTTTCAGATTGGAGTGTTTGCCTGTTGGGTTTCACCGTATTCCGCTGAAGTGATTCCTGCTCACAATTGGAGGATCTCGGAGATGCCGGAAATCCATTAGTCCCTGCAGAGGGCATAATCTGCCTGCGTATAAGACCTCGCTCCTGGGGGGGTCCACCTGTTCTGGTAAGGGTCCCTACTTACAGAGCTCCCTCTCTTCAGGGTCCCTACTTACAGAGCTCCCTCTCTTCAATTTTTTTTTTCTTTTTAATAATTTGTATTGTTTTGTGGTAAAATAGAAGTAAACAATGTATACATTGTACATTTGGTAAGTACAAATAAAAACATATTTTGTTGACTATAGAGAAAACAAACAGAAATTTCCTTATGTATGACCTGTATTCTTAAAAGACAAGAATTTGTTGCGCTTAATAATAAACTATGAAAACAGCTGCTAACACTAAATTGCTGGGTACAATAAGCATACTATAGTTAAAGGGTGTAGAGCTCAAAACATAAAATAACAAAAACATAAAGCTCAGAATTTAAAAGTTCATCTTAATATGTAGAAGAGAACTGAAGACAATCAGAGCAAAGTCCACCAGGAGGAAAATAATCAGAATCCACCATAGGAAATGTAGAAAAGATGATAAAGATCCCATCACCTTCACCCAATATAACTGACCCTTACCATCAGTGTATGGGTTACACACATGAATTGTATTCAGGTAATAGCATGAGAACGATCCTTCCTTCCTTCTCACAATACTTCCGGTATCCTGTCCGGCCACTCCCACAGGATACCGGAATATTGTGAGACTGACGCTAGTTCGCCATTTTATGCTGTGAATTTTTTTTCTTATGTAAGAGTCCATTTTTGTTTTGTCAATAAACTGTTTTTTCATTACGTACTTCACCATTAGAGGCTCTTTTTCCACTTTATCCCAACTATTGGCGAGTTTTCTCCTCCGGACGGCGGCCGTCATTTGGTGTTGGAGTCAGTGGAGGAGTTTAGCCGAGGCAGAGTGTACCTGATCCCTTGATGCCTATTGAAAGTGACCTTCAGGTGAGAGGCTAGTGAGCACGGTTAAGTATTAGGTCCCCACTCACACATCATCCCCTCTGCCATAGAAGACCTCTGGTGTTACGGTTACCCCTTCTTACCTTCAGAGATTGATCTGTGGTTTACGGATTCCGTTGATGTTTTTCCCTTTCGGGTTCCTATTGGAACACACCATCTGGACTTTACTGTATTATACAATTACCTCTACAATATAGAACTTTTATCTCTCATACAGAGCTTTGGACTCACTAGGTGTCAGAGCTGTACTTACCGAGGCTGAGATGCCGAGAGCGGTTCACCCTTGCGACCCGGCGCAGGAAGCCCCTGGAGATGGAACAGGGAGCGAACGGCACCAGGAGGCACAGGCCTCCTCCGATATGTAAGCAGGAACTGACGGGGCACCTGGAGGTGATGGAGACCTGGCCCGGGTGGCCGGCAGATGGCAGGGTAGGGAGGCAAGGACCAAACGCCCGGCTGGGGTGCTGACACTGGGGAATCTGGTAGAGGTCAGGTGGACAAGCCAGAGGGTCAACCACAGGAGAAATCAAGGAAGTCCGTAGGCAAGCCAGGGGGTCAAGCACAGGAGATATCAAGGGAGTCCGTAAGGCAAGCCAGGGGGTCAAACACAGGAGATTATCAAGAAGTCCGTAAGGCAAGCCAGGGGGTCAAACACAGGAGATTATCAAGGAAGTCCGTAAGGCAAGCCAGGGGGTCAAACACAGGAGATAATCAAGGAAGTCCGTAAGGCAGGCCAGGGGGTCAAACACAGGAGATAATCAAGGAAGTCCGTAAGGCAGGCCAGGGGGTCAAACACAGGAGATTAGCAGGAGAAGTCAGGCAATCCGGGTTGGCAACAGTAAGTTCAAGTCAGGGATCTACAGTAACACAGGACGCACAGGCACTTAGCTGGAGAGACAGACCAGCAAGGTGCCTGTGCGTCAGGGCGCTTTAAATAGGCGCCCGAGTGACGCTAATTGCGCGTCACCGCCGCCAGGTGGGCGCTAGTGCGCATGCGCCGGCGCCGGACCGCCGAGCCGCGAGTGCGCATGCGCCGGAGCGCCGAGCCCCCGCGCATGCGCACTAGAGAGCGGGCCGTCCGTCCGGCGCCGCTCTCCTGATAGTGCCCCCCCCCCGAGGGGTGGCCTCTGGACACCCAAGCTGGCCATCAGTTCTGGGTGAGCTTGGTGAAAGGCCCGAATTAAGCGTGGGGCGTGCAGATTCCTAGAAGGTTCCCACGAATTGTCCTCAGGGGGGTAACCCTTCCACCTAATTAAGTACTGAAGCTGTCTGCCCATTTTCCTGCAGTTCAAGATTTCCTCCACCTCAAACTCCCTTTCGCCCTCAACTAGGATAGGTGGTGGCGGTGGCACTTCCCTGCCAGGGAAAGGACTGGGAGTAACGGGTTTCAGTAGGGAGACGTGGAAGACCGGATGAATCCTATAGCTCTGGGGAAGCTCGAGTTCAAAGGCCACAGGGTTCACGACCCTTTTTATCTTGAATGGGCCGATGAACTTCGGCCCCAATTTGTGGGAAGGAACAGGTAACTTCAAATTGGAGGAAGACAGCCAAACCTTCTCGCCGACCTCGAAAACCGGATTCACCTTCCTCCCCTTGTTGTAGTATTTACTGTACCCCTCCTGGGCCTTTTGCATTAGTTCCTGAAGTTTTTGAAAGTTGCTTTGAAGAGAATTCACCCGGTCCTGGGCTGCCGGGACTGAGGTTTCCGGGGGTGATGCAGGGAGAAATGAGGGATGGAAGCCGAAGTTTGCCCAGAAAGGTGTCTGTTGGGTGGCGGAGTGGATGGAGTTGTTGTACGCAAACTCAGCGTATGGCAGCAAGGTTGACCAGTCGCTTTGAGAGTCAGAGCAGAAGCATCGGAGGTATTGTTCTAAGGTCTGGTTGGTCCTCTCTGTCTGCCCGTTGCTTTGGGGGTGATACGCGGAAGAGAGGCAGACCTTAATTTCCAAGGATTTGCACAATTCTTTCCAGAATCTTGACGTGAACTGCGTGCCTCTGTCTGAGGTGATGCTTTTAGGTACCCCGTGCAGCCTTACAATTTCCTTAAAAAACACATCAGCCGTGGTGGAAGCAGAAGGAGTACCCACCAACGGTATGAAGTGGGCCATCTTAGAGAGCCGGTCGATGACAACAAAGATGGTGGTGAATTCCTTTGAAGGGGGTAACTCTACAATGAAATCCATGGAGATCTCTGCCCATGGACGTTCAGGGATAGGTAGTGGTCTTAACAGCCCCCAAGACTTGGCCTTTGGGCCCTTACTGCGCTGGCACGTAATACAGGAGGCAACATAATCCTTGCAATCTCGTCTCCAACCTGGCCACCAGAACGAACGGGAGACGAGTTCAGTAGTCTTCGTGGACCCGAAGTGGCCTGCCAGTTTGTGGTCGTGGAAGGTTTTGAGGACCAATGACCTTGTCTCTTGAGGGACAAAAATTTTCTCCTTGGACCAAAGTAGGTCGTTATGTTCAACCAGGGAGAGGTCGGTGGGCACCGGACGGCGCCTGGTAGCTGACTTGATGGCAGTTACGAGATCCACTTCTGTGATTAGGCAAAAGTTCTGGGGGGATAAAATGGTGCTAGGTTCAGTTTCCCGTGGGGTGTCCAGAAACATGCGGGAGAGCGCATCTGCCTTCCCATTCTTGGAACCCGGTCGGTATGCAATAAGGAAGTTAAACCTTGAGAAGAAGAGGGTCCACCTGGCCTGCCTGGGCCGAAGGCGTTTAGCTGTTCTCAAATATTCCAGGTTCCTATGGTCGGTCCAGACCATGACAGGGTGAGATGCCCCTTCTAAGAGGTACCGCCATTCTTCAAGGGCAAATTTAATAGCCAGCAGCTCCCTGTCTCCCACATCATAGTTCCTCTCTGGAGGGCTCAATTTCCGAGAAGCAAAGGCTACTGGGTGAAGGAGGGCCTTGGCGCCCTGCCGCTGAGAGAGGATAGCCCCGAGAGCTGTCTCAGAGGCATCTACCTCCAGCACGAAGGGTAGTCCGGGATCCGGATGCCGGAGGATTGGGGCAGATGAGAACAGGGTCTTTAACTGGGTAAAGGCCGCCTGGGCCTCAGGGGACCAATGGAACTGATTATGTTGGTGGGTTAACTGAGTGATTGGAGCTACAATGGAGGAGAAACCAATGATGAAGCGTCTGTAAAAGTTGGCAAACCCAATGAACCTCTGGACTCCCTTCTTGTCCTTGGGGGCCGGCCAGTCCTGAATGGCTTGAACTTTTTGTGGGTCCATTGCGACTCCGTGGGTGGAAATGATAAATCCCAAGAATTGTACGGTGGTCTTCTCAAACTCACACTTTTCCGCTTTGAGGTAGAGCTTGTGTTGCCTAAGGATGGTAAGGACCAGTCTGACGTGTGTCTGGTGGAGCTCGGGAGTGGCGGAGAAGATGAGAATGTCATCGAGATAGACCACTAAGAAGTCATCTAGGTACCTACGGAATATATCGTTGACCAGATGCTGGAATGTGGCTGGGGCATTGCAAAGTCCAAATGGCATAACTAGGTACTCGTAGTGCCCGAATCTCGATCTGAAAGCGGTCTTCCACTCATCACCCGCTCTGATCCTTATAAGGTTGTAAGCCCCACGGAGGTCAAGTTTGGAGAAGACCCGTGCTGACCGGAAGCGTTGGAACAATTCAGGAATGAGAGGAAGCGGGTACCGATTTTTAATGGTGATCTTGTTAATCTCCCGGTAATCGACACAGGGCCTCAGTGAGCCATCTTTTTTTTCGACAAAGAAAATACCAGCACCAGCCGGTGAAGAGGAGGGACGGATGAATCCCTTGGCTAAGTTTTCGTCGATGTAGGCCTTAAGAGTCTTCAACTCGGTTTCAGATAGGGGAAAGATACGGCCGAAAGGAACCGCGGCCCCGGGTAAGAGGTCTATGGGGCAATCGTAGGGCCGGTGAGGTGGTAGGCAGTCGGCCTGCTGTTTGTCAAAGACGTCCTTGAACTCGAGGTAGACTGGTGGGACGTGTTCTAGGTGCTCGGGCACTGGTACTAGAGCTGAACAAGTAGCAGGGCGGAGAGCAAGGCAGTTCTGGGTGCAGTAGTGAGAGGGGAAGGAGACCTCCTTCGTCCGCCAGTTAATGAGGGGTTCATGCGTTTGTAGCCAGGGGAGCCCCAAGATAATGGGGAACATGGGAGAAGGAATAACATCCAGACAAAGGAGCTCTTGATGACCCGAATCGGTAGTAACCGAGATGAGGCTAGACTCGTGAGTAATTAAGCCGGAACGGGGCAGGGAACCATCGGCTAGGTGAACCTGTAGACATTGCTTCTTGGGGACAAGGGGAAGCTGAAGCCTGGTGGCAAGGGCAGAATCCAAGAAGCAGCTGCAGGCCCCAGAATCAATTATGGCCGGGAGGCGGACCGCCCTTTCCGTCAACTGTAGGGAGATAAAAAGGACAATGTAAGTTTGGGAGAATCCGGAGACTTGGAGGCTGAAATTAGGGATATGTGAGAACTTACTGGGTCTAATGGGGCAGGACCGGAGGAAGTGACCGGAGCTTCCGCAGTAAAGGCACAAGTTGCCTTGTCGCCTACGTAAACGCTCTTCTGGGGTCAGAGGGGCGCGGACAAGACCTAGCTGCATGGGCTCGACTCCGGAGGTGTTCCCAGGTGGAGCGTGGAAAGAGGATTGGGCAGGACCAGGACCTGGTTTGGGTGGCATCCAACTGGGGCGAGAGGTCTGAAAGCGTTCAGCACGACGTTCCCGTAAGCGCCGGTCAATTTTGGTGACGGCTTGTATGAGATCCTCTAAGGCGTCCGGGACGTCAATCCGGGCAAGCTCGTCCTTAAGGGTGTCAGATAGCCCTTGGCGGAATTGGTACTTGAGGGCTGGCTCGTTCCAGCCGGTGTCGGCTGACCATTTTCGGAATTCCGCTGTATAGTCCTCAACCGGCCTCCGGCCTTGAGAAAGGTTATGTAGGGTGGTCTCAGCCGTGGCCCCCTTTTGAGGGTCATCGTAGAGCTGGCCCATGCTTTCAAAGAAGGTGTCCACAGCGTTCAGTATAGGGCTCCTTTGCTCCATTAGGCTATGGGCCCAGGCCTGGGGTTCTTCAGCCAGCAGAGAAATAATGAACCCCACTTTCACCACTTCGGAAGAGAAGGTTCTGGGTTGGAGGGCTAGGTACAGGGAGCAGGCGTTCTTGAATGCTCTGAACTTTTTGCGATCACCAGTGAACCGTTACGGTATAGGGACCCTGGGTTCCGGAGTGGCCATGACTACTGTGGGGTTCGTAGGTGCTGCAGATGGGGGTAGCCCACTGGGTGCGGCAAGGTTACCCGCTGTGGGGAGAGACGGCCCGGTCAGTTGTTGCAAGCGGCTGTCTATTTGGGTGTACCCCACTTGCAGCTTTTGGACAGCCTCAGTAAGTGCTGCCATCTGCTGGCACAGGATCTCAAGGGGAGAACACGCTCTGTCGGCCTCGGACATGGCTGGTCTGTACTGTCAGAGCTGTACTTACCGAGGCAGAGATGCCGAGAGCGGTTCACCCTTGCGACCCGGCGCAGGAAGCCCCTGGAGATGGAACAGGGAGCGAACGGCACCAGGAGGCACAGGCCTCCTCCGATATGTAAGCAGGAACTGACGGGGCACCTGGAGGTGATGGAGACCTGGCCCGGGTGGCCGGCAGATGGCAGGGTAGGGAGGCAAGGACCAAACGCCCGGCTGGGGTGCTGACACTGGGGAATCTGGTAGAGGTCAGGTGGACAAGCCAGAGGGTCAACCACAGGAGAAATCAAGGAAGTCCGTAGGCAAGCCAGGGGGTCAAGCACAGGAGATATCAAGGGAGTCCGTAAGGCAAGCCAGGGGGTCAAACACAGGAGATTATCAAGGAAGTCCGTAAGGCAAGCCAGGGGGTCAAACACAGGAGATTATCAAGGAAGTCCGTAAGGCAAGCCAGGGGGTCAAACACAGGAGATTATCAAGGAAGTCCGTAAGGCAAGCCAGGGGGTCAAACACAGGAGATAATCAAGGAAGTCCGTAAGGCAGGCCAGGGGGTCAAACACAGGAGATAATCAAGGAAGTCCGTAAGGCAGGCCAGGGGGTCAAACACAGGAGATTAGCAGGAGAAGTCAGGCAATCCGGGTTGGCAACAGTAAGTTCAAGTCAGGGATCTACAGTAACACAGGACGCACAGGCACTTAGCTGGAGAGACAGACCAGCAAGGTGCCTGTGCGTCAGGGCGCTTTAAATAGGCGCCCGAGTGACGCTAATTGCGCGTCACCGCCGCCAGGTGGGCGCTAGTGCGCATGCGCCGGCGCCGGAGCGCCGAGCCGCGAGTGCGCATGCGCCGGAGCGCCGAGCCCCCGCGCATGCGCACTAGAGAGCGGGCCGTCCGTCCGGCGCCGCTCTCCTGATACTAGGATTACTGTGTTTATACTACGTTTATACACGTTATTTATATTTATTAGCACATAGCGCACTATATTTTATTTATCATTAACTTTATATATATACTTGGTTCACCATTTATATGGGATTCACGGATACACTGATTAATTTAATTACCATTTATTATTTATATATTTATTAGCACTTTTTGCACTAATATATTAATATTCATACACATTTTATCAATTTATATATTTTTATATATACACTTATTATTTTGGTGTTTTTAGCGCAAAATCATTATTGTTTTTATGTTACTTGTGGGATTGTGTTTACCATTAGATTTTGCTGCTTCCTTTAAGAATTTGATTCTATATTTTAGCACCTACAGATGGCTTTTAAACTAGCTATTCACTATTGAATTTTATTATTATTACACTGTATATTTATTTGCAGTTTTATGTGCACGATTTCTAGTTTGCAAATAGCGCGAAGGTCACCCATATCACAATATCATCAATACGCTGCATCCTCTTATTTTTGCATATAGAGCTTAGCTTCATTATGGTACCTCTAATAACGGCTTTGTGCGCATTCCACACCATGCTGGGGTCAACCACTGATCCCGTGTTGAGGTTAAAGTATTCACTTAGATGTCCTCTAATTTCTAGGGAGTATTTTGGGTTTTGTAGTACATAATTGTTGGCTCTCCAAAGGAACGTGTTCCTCCGGTGCCCAGTGTCGTTAATACAGATTGTGATGGGGGCGTGGTCAGACCACATCATGGTGTGAATTACAGATTTTTTTACAAATTTTTTGCAACAACCACTTGTCAGTGAGGAACATGTCAATTCTCGAATATGACTTATGATGTGGCGAGAAGTAAGTGAAATCCTTTTCAGAACTATGGTGACATCTCCACACATCATAGAGGTCCTGCATTGTGATGAGCTGTTTCAAGGGGGAATCTCTTTGTTTTGCTGCTGATGTGGTATCCATGTGTATGTCCGCAAGATTAAAGTCCCCGCAGATCAGTAGGTGACCTTTGTGAAGCTCTTGAGTTTTGCGTAGTACTTTCTTGAGGAAGCTCATCTGTTGCCTGTTGGGGGCATACACATTTATCATTGTGTTAATAGTGCAGATCAAAATAATGTAGCAGCCATTTGGGTCAATTATGACCTGGAGTAGGTGAAAGTCCACTTCTTTCTTTATGGGGATTAGCACACCCCTCTTTTTGAAGTGGAAGGTAGCATGGTAGATACTTGGTGTTAGATCAGAGAGCTGTTGAGGAGGGTAGTAAGTGTGTCTCTTGGACACAAAGGATGTCACTTTTGAGTTTCTCTGCTGTGTGCCAGAGAGAGTGGCGTTCAGCTGGGTGGTTAAAACCCTTAGCGTTGAGAGATAGGACTGTGATGGGCATGACTGGTTTCCAGGTGTGTAGTAGGATGTGGAGATAAAGGTAAACACTTACGGTTAGGTGCTTAGAGTCCCGGTGTGGGTTGGGTGGATGGCGTCAGAGGTTTGGGTCCGGTGGAGTTGAAGATCGTGGTACTTTGCTGTATTGTTAGAACAGATGTGTAAACAATAAGTCAGGTTAGATTGATACAGGTAAAACTTATAAACTCTGATGTTTGTTGCTGGGACTTTGCATAAAAGGATTGGAACCTAAGTAACAGGAAAGGTTCAGGGTGGCGTATGAAAACAAGAAGCTGATATCAGCTATGCCGCCGTGGGGGGAAACAGTTAATAACTGAAGAGGTCTGTGTAAATAGCATGTAACAGTGAGGGAGAAAGGTTGGTTGTGGTGTTAGGCCCGCCGGGCAGATGTAGGTTACACTCATGAACTCTTAGGTCCTTGGGAGTGACGAGATTGTGAGGTTCTGCGTTGCTGTAAAGGTGGGTCTGTTCCTTTGGGGGGTTCCAGGATGATGCCCCATTCATGTAGCAGGTGCATGCCTTTTTTGTAATATGCTGACAGTATGTGTGGTACCATTCCTTGTAATGAGGAAGGTTGCTGGATATCTCCATTTATACTGAATTTTGTGGTTGTGTAGGCCGTTTGTGATGGGGTTCAGGTTTCTCCTGAGTTGCAGTGTATATTTTGAAAGAAGAAAAATAAACCGCACTAGACTGTAAATGGGTACCCTAAAAATTTCAAAAGGCTGCTGCTCAAAGTGGGATACACACATGAGAAATAAACATCAAAGAAAAAGAGCTGCGCCAATTACACTAGAAAAAAAATTTAGGAACTAAAGCCGCATCAAATGTAAATGAGGCAATATGCACCTGAATGGAGTAATATACCATACGTGGACCAAAAAATAAAAGCAATTAGGCAATCAATAAGTCCATATAGTAAAATAATTTGCTTAATAAGTTTGAATGAATGATCTTTCAGCAGAAAAAAGGTGATAGTTCAAAAATCAGCAAGACAGTCCAAACGTGACTCTGATCATGCACCTCGGTGACTTTTCATATACAATTTGTGAAGAGAAGTGCCCGACCACCTAGATGATACTGTGCTTACCAGATGGTGAAGCAAATTAGGCATAAACCTTAGCCAATCAGCCCACTGACAAGTATACCGTGGGCCTCTCATTCCCCTGGATCGATAGCATACACCAGATACGATTATGGGATACTCCGTCTCCGCACACTTATCAAGCTAAGTTGTTTTTTTATTAGTAAGTCTTCTTTCTTTTTAGTGTGTTGTTCAGCTTCAGCCCCGAAAGATTTGGCTGCTGAATGACCAGGCCTTTTTTTGCGAATTCGGCACTGCGTCGCTTTAACTGACAAGTGAGCGGTCGTGCTGCGACGCTGCACCCAAACAAAATTTAAGTCCTCTTTTTTCCCACAAATAGAGCTTTCTTTTGGTGGTATTTGATCACCTCTGTGGTTTTAATTTTTTGCACTCTCAAGTGAGCTCCTGGCTTCAACACAGGTCACCCAGAGAAGGACACAATCTCCCGCCCAAAGGTGGCAGCAGGACCCTGTTTTGAAGCCAGGAGCTGACCAGGGCCATTTTTTCGCATTGGGCACGCTGGGCAGTTGCCCGGGGGCCCCACTTGCCTGGAGGGCCCCACCTGCCCAGTGACCCAGGGCCGTCTTACCCAGGGGCCCCAAGTGCTCATGGGGCCCCATCAGGGCTGGCTCCAATCGTGGGGGATGCTGTACTCGCTCTCGGCTCGACTGCGCATGTGCTGTTCCCGGCTGGACCGAAAGCCTCCGATTATTTATCTGAGTCAGTGAAGCTATTTGTACCCTCCTCCTTTCTCTCAGCGCGCCTTATTCAAGTTCCTCACAGGAGAAGCTGAGAGGGGGAGGAGTGGAGCCAGCCTGCAGTGGAGGACGGAGTTCAGCCTAGCCTAAGGTAAACTAGCTGAACAACATGCAGTCCTGTCGGTGGCTTATCTTAGTGGGCAGGAGGAGGGGGAGAGAGGGGAGAGAGGGAAGAGGATGGCCTCTTGTAGCAGGCTTCTGTCTCATGCTGTTACGCTAGATCTCTTTTGTGTGTGGCTGTGAAATGCTCTGCTTCTAAAGGGAGCACGTTTTCTGAGATCTCCCCCCAATTTCTATTACACCTCCCTCCCTGTCCCTATCCATTACCTGCTCACCAGGCACAGCCTCCTCTCCTGCAGGACCACCTCGTGTGTCAAGCTGTGGTACTACAAATCCCAGCATGCCATGGTTTTGTAGATGAAAAGTGCTGGTGTTGTATAGTGTGTGTTTTATAAAACGTATGATTATTATATATTTGATTATTGTGCTTGATGGTCTTAAGGTGTTTATTATTCATATATTTTTTTAGTAAGTAGTGAGAAAATTTAGTGTGGAAGCGCACTGGAGTATTTTTATTTGTTTACAATGGAAAGAGCGTAGTGGAGTAATGGGGGAGGTGGATGAACAGAGAGATGGAAAGAGTAAGGAGTAAGTTAGGCCCCTTTTCACACATACACGTTCAGTGTCTGTGAGTCTGTCAGTTTTTCAGACGAACCTGATCGGACGCTCTATTCACCTCTATGGAGCGATGGATGTCAGCGGTGACCTGTCCGCTGGCATCCAGTCCGCTAATCCAGACGGATGGAAACACTATTGTCCATTCCTCTGGCAGATGGGATGAAACGGACAGGCAGATCTGTTTTCATCCGATCCCCCATAGAGGAGAGTGGAGCACTGACAGGTTGGAAGTGATGGAGGGTGAAGAGGTTGGAGGAACATGCAACAGAGGGAGGGATGGAGACAGAAGGTCTTTAGAATTGGAGACACACATCTGATCCTGGTTGCTACCTGGGATTGGGTTGCGTTTGGTGAGCAGTAGTGCAGGCTTGTGGGGGCCCCAGTGCATTACTTTGCCCAGGGGCCCACAATGTTATTATGATGGCACTGGAGCAGACCTGAGGAGAGAGCAAAAAATGTAAACCGCAGAGGTGATCAAATACCACCAAAAGAAAGCTCTATTTGTGGGAAAAAAAAGGACTTAAATTTTGTTTGGGTGCAGCGTAGCAGCACGACCGCTCACTTGTCAGTTAAAGCGACACAGTGCCGAATTCGCAAAAAATGGCTTGGTCATTCAGCAGCCAAATCTTCCGGGGCTGAAGCTGAACAACACACTAAAAAGAAAGAAGACTCACTAACAAAAAACAACTTAGCTTGAGAAGTGTGCGGAGACAGAGTATCCCATAATCGTATCTGGTGTATGCTATCGATCCAGGGGAGTAAGAGGCCCGCGTTATACTTGTCAGTCGGCTGATTGGCTAAGGTTTATGCCTAATTTGCTTCACCATCTGGTAAGCACAGTATCATCTAGGTGGTCGGACACTTCTCTTCACAAATTGTATATGAAAAGTCACAGAGGTGCATGATCAGAGTCACGTTTGGACTGTTTTGCTGATTTTTGAACTATCACCTTTTTTCTGCTGAAAGATCATTCATTCGAACTTATTAAGCAAATGATGTTACTATATGGACTTAATTGATTGCCTAATTGCTTTTATTTTTTGGTCCATATATTTTGAAAGATCTGGAAAAATCTGGACTCCCTCAAATGGTCGGGGTAGGGGTGCTTTGGACCTAGCTTCTGACATCATTCTCTATTTTACATGGAAGAAATGAACTTGCATGAGCACATCTCTTGGGACAGATGCCGCTAGATGGGATGGCTTTGCGATTCTGTGAATCCTGTCAATGATGATTTTATATCAAAAAGCACATGGGCAAGAAATGGACTTTGTAGGCACCAATTATAAAAATAACATAATTATTTATTAGACATATAATACAAAAGAACGTTTTTTTCAGGGACCCCCTGCAATTTGACATTGTTGCGTCTCAAGCAGTCTTCTAAGTCGGCCAGCTTGGCCCGCACCCAATCTTACCAACTCATACCTGTCAATTAGGTAATTCACAGTAGTTGTGCATTCAGTCATACCTGCTTCAATGTTAGTGACCCTGTTTTCCATATGATGCATGTCAGTGGAGATTTTATGGAAGAGGGAGGAAAGATCTGGCATCAGTGATGTCTGCAGTGACATGAGCATGTCCTTAAGAGTAGTGTCCATGACTGGCTGCCCTGTAGTGGAGAAGGATGCCATGGAACTGCGCAGGGCCTGGTTGGATCTTAGTGGATTAAAGGCCTGGGCCTCGAGTAGTGGTAATGGCGGCCGTGGGTGCGGGTCATCCATCTGCATCTGGGCTTTGGCAGGGCTGCTCAGGAGGGGATCTGTCCCTGGATCAAGTGTGGGGGAAGGAGGATGAGCTGAGAGGCCCATTTCTTCCTGGGTATCGTCTGGAAGGTCCATGTAGGCCTTGTGCGTTGTGGATAGGTCGCCGCCATCTTGTGGAGTACTGACCTTGTCCTCAGGAGAAAACATGAAGGATGTCAGTTTCCTGGGTTTAAACTCTCCCATCCTCTTGCGGGACATTGCTGCCGACTCCAGGGAATGTTGTGGAGTGTGGATGGTGGAATTGTGTGGCGACGGACGGGCCTGTGTCGTTCCGGTGTTCTCCCTCACAGCCACGCCCTCCAACCTCCAATCTTTTAAAAAAATAGATTCAACTTCCGGTTCCGGCGCCGTATGTGAGAGGAGAGGATCCCGGCGGCTCCGCTCAGCCCGCATCTAAATCCGCATACAAAGCCTCGGCGCAGTCCCTGATCGAGCTGACAGGCTGCCCATTAGATACAGCTCTCCGCAGCGGATGGAGAGATATCTCTCTCAGCCGCGATCGCGCTCCGGATCCAGGTCGAGGGACGGCTCTCCCTCTCCCTCAGAGGTGCCTGGGATACCTAAAATGGCCGCTGCACAACTAGCGCCCGCTCCCAGTCAGCATACACAGCTGCCTAATACATTCAGCACCACCAGGGAGAAAGAGGGAATGGACACCTCTAACATGGCAGGCAAACAAGTGATCCATGATTCCCCTGACACGCTAGCTCAGGCTGTGGCTGCTCTGCTATTACCCACACTTACTGCTGCAGTTGACAAAGCTGTAGCAGAGGGCATACAGCAGCTGAGGAAGGAGCTAGGAGACAATACAAAAAATCTAAACACAGCAGAACAGCGCTTATCATCTATAGAAGATGATCAATATAGTATGAACGCAGACTTAGAAAAATTCATCCAAGACCAGCAGCGCCTGCACGATCGCATGGAAGACCTCGAGAATCGTTTCAGGAGGAACAACCTGCAAATTATCGGCCTTCCAGAATCGCATAAGCAAGACACGCTGCTAGATCTGTGTACCACTATCATACCGGAAGCCCTTGGATTTAAATCGCTGCTGCACGGTGGAAAGGGCTCACCGAATTGGAACTCCTTCACACGACAACAAACGTCCGCGGCAGATAATTGCCAAATACCTCAATTACATCGACCGCACGGATATTCTCCAGAGCTTCAGAAAGTCACGGTCTGTCATAGTGGATGGCCACCAGCTGCTACTATTTGCAGACTACTCAGCGGAGGTATCCCGCAAAAGAAAAGAGTACCAACCGATCTGTGCAGAATTATACCAACGTCGCATCCGATTCACCCTGGCTTACCCAGCAACCCTGTGAGTCCAGGCTCCGGACGGGGAACAACTCATCTTCCAATCGCCGGACAAAGCCAGCGCTTTTCTCCACACTCTTGTGTCCAAACCTTCCGCGTCCGACTCCTACGCTGATAAAGTGAAACAAGGACCAAGGGAACAACGGAGCCCCAGGAAAGACCCACCTAAGCGTCTGAAACCTGCTTCTATGCCAGCTCACTCTGACTACCGCTGACTCTTACGGCTATCCCCTGCTAAGGTTATAGCGAGGTTTGGGTAGGAATTTCTTTATGTACGGTAGTCTCCACATCTTCTCATAGCCTGGTAGGCTACAGGGCAGACTCCGTAACCTACCCTCAATCTGATTCGGCTGACACGGTTAAGGTATTACTGTTGTTATTTGATTCAGGATATGCTGTTACACATTATTTGTTTTGCTTCTGGTTAATGAACCGCATAGAATTTTTAGATCAGAGAATCCCTATGCAACTTCTTCACGTAAGGCCACTCACATCCGCCCTCAGAGACCTTGAGAGAGATGGACTGCTCACTTACGACTTACCATCACTCTGAGAGGGGCTGCGCTAGATCCCCTCCCCCCCTCCCCTTACGCATTACTGCAAACTGCGGGCCGTCGAAACGCCAGGTGCAAAAGTTGCATACGGAAAAAAGAGAAGTCGCTGATAATTGCTTTATAGCTAACCCCTACTGTCTTTATTATCTTCCTCTATCTAACCCTTTCCCCTCCCCCTAAGAAAGGAAGGTTCACATGAACGCAAAGCCGAAGATGCAACCCTTAACTATATCATCCTGGAATGTAAAAGGGCTACACTCTCCGGGAAAACGCATGCGATTCTTCGTCAACTAAAAAGGTTAAAAGTAGACATAGCCTTAATCCAGGAATCACACCTGGAGGAACATGACTTCTCTCGTATGCAGAAGCTGTGGGTAGGGACCGTGCTAGGCTCGACGTCTAAAGGCCGAAAAGCAGGCACTCTCATTCTTTTACATAAAAACTTGACATATGACCTACTTGCTATCGATAAAGATACGGAAGGCAGATTTATATCTATCCACCTCAAACTCGCTTTTGGCGAACTCAGACTGACCAATATATATGCCCCAAATTCCCCAGACAAGACGTATTTCAGTGATCTGTCCTTAAAGTTGGTGAAGGACCTCCACACTCCTCACCTCATAGGTGGCGACTTCAACTCGACCGTCAATGACGGCGAAGATAGATCGAACTTGTCTTATTGACAAAAAATACCCTCACCGACCCAACACACTCACCTCTATCATATGGTACAGGCCCTCGGGTTACTAGATACTTGGAGACTATCCCACCCCTTAGGGAAGGAATACACTTTCTTTTCTCCAGTCCACAAATCCTTTGCGAGACTTGATTATTTCTTTTGCTCTCACTGTCTGATACATACAGTCAAGGACACCAGTATACACGATCTAGTCATTTCGGACCATTCACCCATCACTATCTCTCTGGATAACCTGAGACCCAGCCCGGAACATAGGCATTGGAGACTCCCCGCGTATCTCATACACGACGACAACTTTCACCAGATGCTCAATGCCACGTGGCTGGATTATGCACACAATAACAACATGCACATAGAGAATCCTAATTTGTTTTGGGAAGCAGGCAAAGAGTTTTTGCGGGGAAAGATAATATCTTATACTTCAGCACACAGAAATAATGCACTAAAAAAATACTTGGAAGCTAGTTTACTGGTACAAAGGACCCAATCACGACTACAGGCGCAGAACACTGACGACAATCATAGAGCGTGGCAACATGCTAGGAATCTCTTTGATACCTGGGCTAACAACCTAGAACGGATGAAAATGTCCAACACACAACTACAATACCATAAACAAGGAAACAAAGCTGGAAAGTTACTAGCCAGACTTACTAAAGGTATTCACACACCTACTCACATAGCAGCCCTTTGCAATCCTGATGGCACTCTGTCCACGTCCACCAAAGATATCAACAAAACATTGGAAAGATTTTATGCAAATCTCTATGCCAAGGAACCTATGAACCCTGCCACGGCATCGAAATGGCTTGATACTACTCCCCTTCCCCAGATCGACCCTATCGACCTGGAAAAGATAAACGCTCCAATCACCGAAGTAGAAATCACACAAACCATCAGTGGCCTCACAAACGGCAAATCCCCAGGCCCAGACGGTTACACGCCAGAATTGTATAAGATTTTAAACACTAACCTTACCCCCACGTTACTCACGGTTTACAACACCATTTGGACAGGGGGCCCATACCTCCCGACTGGGCACCAAGCTCACATTAAACTTATAGCTAAGAAAGGTAAAGATCCACAGGATCCTGGATCCTACCGCTCCATATCCTTGTTGAATCTAGACTCCAAAATCTTATCCAAAATTCTAGCCACTCGGTTAGCAAACATCATGCCGTCACTTATACATCATGCACAATTGGGCTTTACCAAAGGCAGATCCGCAGCATCTAACATTAGGAAAGTACTAACCGCCCTTGAATTTGCCAAACACTATCCTACGGAGGACTCGAATCACAGGACCCTTTCTGCAATTTATTCACAGCATTTACTCTACCCCATCAGCCACAGTAATAGCCGCGGGAGTGCAATCCAACTCTATACGTCTATATAAGGGAACGAGACAGGGATGCCCTCTTTCCCCCCTGCTTTTCAACCTAGCCATCGAACCCCTGTCACAACACCTTTCCAACACATCCTCCATTCACAGAATTCCACTAGGCCCAGAAAATCTGCGTGTTGCCCTATTCGCTGATGACATTATAATCTTCACCTCCTCACCACTCTCAGATATACCTGCCATCCAAGAAATATTTGAGTCATACCGTCAATGCTCGGGCCTGAAAATAAACTTCACTAAAAGTGAAATTCTCCCTCTAGGGCTCAAATCTCCAAACTCTTGGCAATTATCGTCCCCCTTCCGCATAAACAATAAACACATTACCTATCTGGGTATACAGATCGGCAAAGAACCTTCCTCTCTCTACTCTTTAAATTACACTCCGCTGTTCGCTAGAATGTTGGAAGAGTTGGAGGCTTGGGCGAAACTACCGCTGTCGCTCTTTGGGAGATGTGCTCTATTCAAAATGGTTAGCTTTGCACGACTATTGTACCCTCTCCAAACTTTACCGTTGCTATTGAAACATAACGATGTACAAACTCTAAACAGGGCCATTACAAATTTCCTCTGGAATGGAGGTAAACCTAGGATAGCCCTAACCAAACTATACCTCCCAAAGAGGGACGGCGGTGCTAACCTCCCCAACATTAGAGCATATAACATTGCATGTCTGCTAAGAAATGGGATAGACTGGATTCTCAAAACATCACAATACTCCAACTATGTTCTAGAGTCAGCGGTGGCATATCCATATGACTTGGCCGCTCTCCTCCACAGTAATCTACGAAAGACTCCAAACTATATTAAACAGAATCTCCTCCTCAGAGACATGATTGTGGCCTGGAGAGAAGCGAGGAAAAAACTAGGATTATCTCCATTAGTCTCAAAATTCCTACCAATACAGAATAACCCTATGTTCCCATTGAATTTACTATACGAACCATTCTCTAAATGGAGGGACAAAGGCCTATCCATGGCTCACTCTCTATACCAGGGAGCAGATCACAGCATCCTCAAACCATTTGCAACTATAGCCGAAGAATTTAATCTGCCTCCTCATCACTTCATCCAGGTCCCTTCTGCCCATGGTGCCTTCTCCACAAACCTTTTCTTCTACATCGACTATGGTCCTGCCCACGAATAGATACTTACTGGTCCTCCATGCTTCATTTCATCCGAGATGTAACCAACTTCACACCTGAAAAGGAACCTATGCTTCTGCTATTTGGTTTTCCTCCTCAAAGGAACTCAGCTGCTTCTTCCGACAAAGCAATCCCACAAGAGCATCTCCATTGGATACTTCTCACTTTACATGTAGCCAAGAGAGCTATCTTTAATCACTGGATCTCCAACTCACCTCCAGGACTCACAGAAATCATCAATAGACTCAAATCAGTACTTTACCTGGAGCGACTTGACTCCACAACCCAGGACCGACAAGCCACAAAACTTCCACACGTGAACCGGTCTTCCTTCATCGCACATTGCCTAACAGCCCAGGAACAATGTCAGCTACCCAACAACTCAGGCCTCTTTCCAGCCTGAGGAACATCACATAGTCATACTTTCCAAGCTCTTATGCAAACCCACGTCCCAGATACTATGACTATTTGACTATCATATTTGAAACCCTTCCTTAAATCATCATATGAACCTAGTACAGATATGTAGACCCAAAAACTTTGTATATTCTCTGAATTGTTACTTGTGTACATGATACTTAACCTTCCTTTCTCCACGTGCTACCTTGAAAGAGTTAGAGGACCAACGTCAAATTCCTTGCCGAACCCACACCAAGACGCTTGCCCTCTATCTTCTTCACCACCTTACCTCCTCCCCCTTTCCCTCTTTTCTTTACATTCACCCTATCCTGGACATAAATGTCTTACCATTGTTAGTAAAATGTCTTCTATATGATTGTTCTTTACTGGTGCAAATGCTATTCTGTCAAATGTACCCACGTTTATCTTTAATAAAATATATTTGAAAAAAAACAAAAAAAAACAGATTCATTAAGACCAAATCATAGCTGCTTCAGTGGCTGCACCTATACAAAATTAGTGAGATGAAATTTGCACATGTTCTAAACGTAATGCTTTAAGGCATCTATGCAGAACAGCCTTGAATTGATAAATAGTCACCAGTGCACCTGTGATATGAATCGGAAAATGTTTATGAGACACAGGTCTTACTTCAAAAAATTGGCATATCAATGAGAAAACACAATAGCGAGCACCCGGATTAGCTCACAAAGTAATCCATGGACCATGACCCCGAGGATCAGTCATACTTTCACGTAACAAAACCTGAATAGAATCCATTCTAATAAAGATATCCCTAAACAATAGACCAGTGTCATCAGCAATTTTATGTGGCAGTAATTCAGAAATCCGAAAGGCCCCATAAACATAAACAAAAGGCTAAAGTAAACAATAAGGATTCATAAGAGGAATAACATACATACTTAGAAACGTCACAAAGACAACCCAAAAGATCAACAGAGATTGGCAATCTCGTATCCGCAACCAAGTATTTCCTTCTGTAATACTTTAAAGCATGTTTAACAGAGAAAAAGGACATACAGGATCTGCCACCCTGCATATGTATAAGAATGTGAATAACCATGAGACATTAAAAAATTAAGAAAGGAGAAAACCAATCCTTCAGAAAAGGGGGTTTGACGTTGCCCAGAAGAAAACAAGAAGGAAAACCATAAGGACCACGCAGCTTTATACGCTGCCCACGTGGAAGGTGCCAAAGAAGCCTTAATAGCAACAAAGACAGGATTCACCGAAGGTCCCATAAGTGTCAAGGGCATAACTGACTAATTGGATCCACATCGGGTACCAACCGCTTGAATTCTTGAATCTGAGAGCAGGACAAAGCATCAGCAGTTAAGTTATCCTTACCAGGAATGTATTTGGCTTTAAGCCATATGTTAAGGTCTAAACATTTAAACACCAATAATCTAAGTATAGCAAGAACAGGAAGAGATTTAGATGATAAACAATTAAGAGCAAAAACAAGAACCTTATTGTCAGAATAAAGTAAAATTTGACGATTCCTAAAATTAAAACCCCACAATTCCAAAACAACTAAAACAGGAAAAATCTCCAATAAAACAATATTGGACGTTAAACCTAAATCTTTCCAGGCCACAAATCAGCAGACCAATGCCCATTCCAATAAGCACCATAGCCACAAGATCCAGCGGCATCAGTATACAGATGAAGCACAGAAGCCGCACAAAAACATCTGCCATAAATAACAACCGTTAAAGAGAAGGTAAAGCCTATTTAAAAAAAAAAAAACGGAACCTGCAAGGCAAAGGCATAATGAGCTAGTATGAATAGCAGACTAGCTCATTATGAATAACTTACCTGAGAACGAAGCCCCCGAAGCGACCCTCGTCCACGACCTCCACCGCCGCCATCAAACCCGGAGTGACTTATATCGCCGTGATCTCGGCACGCTTAGTGTGCATTTTCTTTTCTAAATATCTCCTAAACCATGTAGGTTTAGGAGATATTTATTGGACCTACAGGTAAGCCTTAATCTAGGCTTACCTGTAGGTCAAAGTGGTTTGTAAGGGTTTACAACCACTTTAAATGTTGATAAAAAACAACACCATACCTTAAGATTATCCCTAACCCCACATGTAATCCGCATGAAATGAGAAGGAGAGAAAGCAATACAATCTTTTCGAAAAAACGCGCCCCATTGGTAAAACAAACAAATGCAAACACCAACAATCCAAGCAAAGATTGCAAGATTTCCATCAAAACTGTGTCAATTTGTATACCCAAAAATTCCAGGCAAGACGTAGGGTAGACAGACTTCTCTTGAGATAATGGAATACCAAATTCCCTATACACAATCTTAATTCGGTAAATAAATACAAACAGTTGGTCGAACTAGCCTTACCAATAAAAAAAAAATCATCCAAATAGTGCAATAAGTTGTGTACAATATGGACGTGACCTGACACACACATTGAAAGGCATGGCGGCCTCCTTCCCTAATTAAATAGGTAGAAAGAGGTGAGTTACTGGGACTTTAATTGAGGGTACGCCATGTAGAGAAGAAATAATAACAATATGAAGTAAAATAAAATTTACAGTACATAGTTTATTACAATATAAAATACATGTCAAGTGTTTGATATCAAGTACCTAGGTAGTCACCAGACTCTCAATGCATATGCTGCTACAATACATACAGTACAGATAAAAATAGATATGGTAGGTATACATATTACAGTAAATCATTATAATGAAAGAGGATGGCACTCTACGCGTTTCCTGGTATTTCAACCATTCATCAGGAGTGTTATGGAATAGTAAACTGGGAAAAAGAGAACAAAAGTTTATCATTAAAATAAAGGGAAGGGGGGCTGGAAATTTATATCTCGCTATAGTAGAAATAGATTGGAATACTTACTAATAATCCCTAGGCCCCGTCCGGTATCAGCCAAGACAAGCGGGGGCAGAGGGCACTAAACTAATCCCCCCCTCTCTGATATATTTCTTTATTTTTCTAGAAATATCATGCACTTTTGGGTTACACATAGTCCATTGAGTCTTGACCATGACCACTATGCTGAGCTCCAAGCGCTGCTCCCCACCCTTGGAGGGTTCCCCCGCTTCAATCCTGGGGGAGACATCATGCCCTCTGCCCCCGCTTGTCTTGGCTGATACCGGACGGGCCTAGGGATTATTAGTAAGTATTCCAATATATTTCTACTATAGCGAGACATAAATTTCCAGCCCCCCTTCCCTTTATTTTAATGATAAACTTTTGTTCTCTTTTTCCCAGTTTACTATTCCATAACACTCCTGATGAATGGTTGAAATACCAGGAAACGCGTAGAGTGCCATTAGATGCCAATAGCTACCCTCTTTCATTATAACAATTTACTGTAATATGTATACCTACCATATCTATTTTTATCTGTACTGTATGTATTGTAGCAGCATATGCATTGAGAGTCTTGCGACGGTCATCGAGCTCGGCAGAAGGCTCTGGGTTATCAGGCTGGGCAGCAGTCTCCGGGTCATTAGGCTGGGCAGCAGGCTCCGGGTCATCAGGCTGGGCATCAGGCTCCAGGTCATCGGCTCGGCAGCAGACAGTGGCACATCAGGCTGGGCAGCAGACAGTGGCACATCAGGCTGGGCAGCAGACAGTGGCACATCAGGCTGGGCAGCAGACAGTGACACATCAGGCTGGGAAGAAGACAGTGGAACATCAGGCTGGGCAGCAGACAGTGGCACATCAGGCTGGGCAGCAGACAGTGGCACCTCAGGCTGGGCAGACAACAGTGGCTCATCAGGCTGGGCAGAAGACAGTGGCTCATCAGGCTGGGCAGCAGACAGAGGCACATCAGGCTGGGCAGCAGACAGAGGCACATCAGGCTGGGCAGCAGACAGAGGCACATCAGGCTGGGCAGCAGACAGAGGCACATCAGGCTGGGCAGCAGACAGAGGCACATCAGGCTGGGCAGCAGACAGAGGCACATCAGGCTGGGCAGCAGACAGGGGCACATCAGGCTGGGCAGCAGACAGGGGCACGACAGGCTGAGCAGCAGACAGGGGCACGACAGGCTGAGCAGCAGATTGAGGCTCGTCAGGCTGGGCAGCAGACAGAGGCACGTCAGGCTGGGCGGCAGACAAAGGCATGTCAGGCTGGGCAGCAGACAGGAACACATCAGGCTGAGCAGCAGACAGAGGCACATCAGGCTGGGCAGCAGACAGAGGCTCATCAAGCTGGGCAGCAGACAGTTGCTCATCAGGCTGGGCAGCAGGCATGGGCTCATCAGGCTGCACAGCAGACAGATGCTCATCAGGCTGGGCAGCAGACAGAGGCTCGTCAGGCTGGGCAGCAGGCCAGAACACATCAGGCTGTGCAGCAGACAGGAACACATCAGTCTGGGCCGCAGACAGGGGCTCATCAGGCTGGGCAGCAGACAGGGGCTCATCAGGCTGGGCAGCAGACAGGGGCTCATCAGGCTGGGCAGCAGGCAGGAACACATCTGGCTGGGCAGCAGGCAGGAGCACATCATGCTGGGCAGCAGACAGAGGCTCATCAGGCTGGGCAGCAGACAGAGGCTCATAAGGCTGGGCAGCAGACAGAGGCTCATCAGGCTGGGCAGCAGACAGAGGTTCATCAGGCTGGGCGGCAGACAGAGGTTCATCAGGCTGGGCAGCAGACAGAGGCTCATCAGCTGGGAAGCAGACAGAGGCTCATCAGCTGGTCAGCAGACAGAGGCTCATCAGGCTGGGCATCAGACAGAGGCACATCGGGCTGGGCAGCAGGCAGGAACACATCAGGCTGGGCAGCAGGCATTAACACATCAGGCTGGGCAGCAAGCAGGAACACATCAGGCTGGGCAGCAGGCAGCAACACATCAGGCTGGGCAGCAGGCAGCAACACATCAGGCTGGGCAGCAGGCAGAGGCTCATCAGGCTGTTCAGCAGGCAGAGACTCATCAGGCTGGGCAGCAGGCAGAGGCTCATAATGCTGGGCAGCAGGCAGATGCTCATCAGGCTGGGCAGCAGGCAGAGGCTCATCAGGCTGGGCAGCAGGCAGATGCTCATCAGGCTAGGCAGCAGGCAGAGACTCATCAGGCTGGGCAGCAGACAGAGGCACGTCAGGCTGGGCAGCAGACAGAGGCACGTCAGGCTGGGCAGCAGACAGAGGCTCATCAGGCTGGGCAGCAAACAGAGGCTCATCAGGCTTGGCAGCGGACAGAGGTTCATCAGGCTGGGCAGCGGACAGAGGCTCATCAGGCTGGGCAGCAGACAGGAACACATCAGGCTGGGCAGCAGGCATTAACACATCAGGCTGGGCAGCAGGCAGGAACCCATCAGGCTGGGCAGCAGGCAGGAACACATCAGGCTGGGCAGCAGGCAGCAACACATCAGGCTGGGCAGCAGGCAGAGGCTCATCAGGCTGGGCAGCAGGCAGAGGCTCATCAGGCTGGGCAGCAGGCAGAGGCTCATTATGCTGGGCAGCAGGCAGAGGCTCATCAGGCTGGGCAGCAGGCAGAGGCTCATCAGGCTGGGCAGCAGGCAGAGGCTCATCAGGCTTGGCAGCAGGCAGAGACTCATCAGGATGGGCAGCAGACAGAGGCACGTCAGGCTGGGCAGCAGACAGAGGCATGTCAGGCTGGGCAGCAGACAGAGGCTCATCAGGCTGGGCAGCAAACAGAGGCTCATCAGGCTTGGCAGCGGACAGAGGTTCATCAGTCTGGGCAGCAGACAGAGGCTCATCAGGCTGGGCAGCAGGCAGGAACCCATCAGGCTGGGCAGCAGGCAGGAACACATCAGGCTGGGAAGCAGACAGCAACACATCAGGCTGGGCAGCAGGCAGAGGCTCATCGGGCTGGGCAGCAGGCAGAGGCTCATCAGGCTGGGCAGCAGGCAGAGGCTCATTATGCTGGGCAGCAGGCAGAGGCTCATCAGGCTGGGCAGCAGGCAGAGGCTCATCAGGCTGGGCAGCAGGCAGAATCTCATCAGGCTGGGCAGCAGGAAGAGGCTCATCAGGCTGGGCAGCATGCAGAGGCTCATCAGGCTGGACAGCTAACACTGGCACAACAGGCTGAACAGCAGGCACATCAGACTGGTCGGCTGGTATTGAAACATCGGACTGGAAGGCAGGCACCGAGACATCAGACTGGACTGCGGGCACTGGTACATCAGGCTGGAGTTGATTAGCTGGTGCGGAGGCAGGTTGGGTTACTGGCAGGATCAAATGGGTAGGAAAGAACTTCCGTCTCTTTTTAGGTTTAGCTACTGAAGTCCTATAGGCTACTGCAGGACTGTAGGTAGGGAATGAAGCAGACTGGAGAGGAGGGTTGGAATATGGCAGGGAAGTGGTAACAGTAGCTGGGGGAAGTTCTTGAGGGATTGCAGGCAGCCGAGAAGAGGCAGGTGGGTTAAAGGCAGGACAGTTGCAGGGAGTAGAAACTGGGTATTGATATTTGGTGGGAATCAGGGTGTACTGAGCTGCAACTGAGGTTGCCATAGGTGAAGGGAAAAAATATAGTTAGGCTGGCAGGTGTCTGATGGCAGAGGTGGTTAGTTGTGGGTTGGCTGGGGCTGATTGCAGCATATCAGACCATGCTAAGATTAATGGTTGCACAAACTGTAGTTTACATTCTGCCTGTCTGACCAGGGACCGAACAGACTCAACGCACTCTGTTATCACTTGTTGTGAACAGGCTGAGTAGTGTTCACTAAAGTATGTGGGATCATCTTCCAAAAGCCATAACAGGGATACAACCTGATTAACATTAAAAGGTGGAGAAAAGTCATCACGGCCTTTGGGAATACTAGGCAGGGCCAGCTCTGTACATATTTGAATTAAAGGTTGCACATCCCCAAACAGCAAACAACCCTGATCCACCAAAGAGTGAGCTAAACGCATGATTTCAAACAACTGGTCCCTAGTCCATTCCTTAAGTGTCTGGCGGAGATATTCACAACTCTCTGACGCCAGCAGAGCATAGTAACTAATAACATCCAAATTAATTTTCACAGAAGTAAACAGAACCGGAATGATTCCTCTGTGCAGCCACCTCTGGTCAGGAATGGCCTTGGTATACTGTCAAGTATCAGGTGTGACCAGAGCTGTGTGGACAGCAACAGAGGAACAGACTCAGGTAAGGTGAAAATATATGATTTATTAAGAAAAGTGAATAAATACAACCACCTCCAATATACTACAATGTGCAACCAACCAACCACCAATAGGAACCCACAAATAATAACAGACAAATATATACAAGTAAAGGGGAATACCAGAATCATAAACAGGGCCAGGCCAGGGTCGTCAACAGGAGGTCAGCAGCTGGGGAAAAGGAAGACAAACTGGACAGGGTGAGGATGGATGGATCACACGAGGGATGGGTACAGGTATAAGGCTCAGGGTCCAGGGTTCAGGAAACAGACAGGAACAGGATCAGGTACGAGTGCAGATGCAGATCTTCACAGGGTCAGGGCGCAAGGAAAGATACCAAGGTAAGGCATCAGTGTGTCTGCCGGGTACTTATACATACCTCCTGCAATCACTCCGCCTGACGCCTGATTGCAAGAGATGATGTCGGCCCCACACTGCCAGGAACCACCCGCTGGTGGACGCCACTACTGCGGCCCAAGGATCACATAATACCATCAAAAGGGGAAGGCTTCCCTGGCAGTTCCAGACTGCCAGGAGACACCTGCTGGTGGACCACAGTACTGCATGCCAAATGTCAGACAGTATCATCAGCGTGTGGAACCTTTCCTACACCCACAGTTAGAATCACTCCCTAGGACACACTTAACCCCTTGATTGCCCCCTAGTGTTTAATCCTTCCCTGCCAGTGTCATTTACACAGTAATCAGTGCACTTTTATAGCACTAATCGGTGTATAAATGACAATGGTCCCAAAATAGTGTCAAAAGTGTCTGATGTGTCTGCCATAATGTCGCAGTCATGATAAAAATCGCTGATCGCCTCCATTACTAATAAAAAATAATTAATAATAAAAATACCATAAAACTATCCCCTATTTTGTAGACGCTATAACTTTTGCGCAAACCAATCAATATACGCTTATTGTGATTTTTTTTACCAAAAATATGTAGAATAATACATATTGGCCTGAACTGAGGAAAAAAAAAATTGTTTATATATTTTTTGCGGATATTTATTATAGTAAAAAGTAAAAAATATTTTTTTTTTTTCAAAATTGACGCTCTTTTTTGTTTATAGTGCAAAAAATTAAAACCGCAGAGGTGATCAAATACCACCAAAAGAAAGCTCCATTTGTGGGAAAAAAAGAACATCAATTTTGTTTGGGTGCAATGTTGCAGGACCGCGCAATTGTCAGTTAAAGTGTCGCAGTGCTGAATTGCAAAAAGTGCTCTGGTCAGGAAGGGGGTAAAATCTTCCGAGGTTGAAGCGGTTAACCACTTCAGCCCTGGAAGAGTTGGCTGCTGAATGACTGGGCCATTTATTGCGATTAGGCACTGAGTCGATTTACCTGACAATTGCGCGGTCGTACAACACTGCATCCAAACAAAATTGACGTCCTTTTTTCACACAAATAGATTTTTTTTTTTGGTGGTATTTGATCGCCTCTGCAGTTTTTATTTTTTTGCTATAATCAAAAAAAGGGCGACAATTTTGAAAAAAATACGAAATTTTTTGTACTTTTTGCTATAATAAATATACCCATTTTTTTTTTTTAAATGGTAATTTTTTCTTAGTTTAGGCCAATATGTATTCTTCTACATATTTTTGGTAAAAAAAAAATCACAATAAGCGTATATTGATTGGTTTGCGCAAAAGTTATAGCGTCTACAAAATAGGGGATAGATTTATAGCATTTTTATTATTATTTTTTTAACTAGTTTTTAAAGGAGGTGATCTGTGATTTTTATCGGGACTGCAACATTATGGCGGACACATCGGACACTTTTGACACATTTTTTTGGGACCATTGGCTATAAAAATGCACTGATTACTGTAAAAATGTCACTGACAGGGAAGGAGTTAACACTAGGGGCGATTAAGGGGTTAACTGTGTTCCCTGTGTGTGTTTCTAACAGTAGAGGGAGGGGACAGACCTAGAGGAAATGACAGATCATGGTTCCTAGCTATTAGGAACTCACAATTTGTCACTCCATACAGAACAGAACAGGGATTTGAGTGTTTACACACACACACGTCCCTGTTCTGCTTCTTGTGCCACGATCGCTCGTGACCAGCAATCATCGTGACCGTCGGCCATGAGCGTCGGCACCCCTGCAGTGCAGCGGCGCCCGCGCGCCTGCTATACCGGACCCGCGAGCCGACGTATAGCTACGACGGCTCGCAGGATCGTGCCGACCTGCTGCAGTATAATGACGGCGGCTGGTCGGTAAACGGTTAAAGAAAATACAATGGGAAAAGATAGATGGTGTATCAATCGAAAAGTGTTTGGTTCCTTTTTCGGAACAATACCTAGTGGCGAAACACGAAAATTGAAAAAAGTCAATGCATTGGCATTTATCCTTAAATCTTTTTAATAGAGGTTTCAAGTTCAAGTTAATATAGTCTTTTACATCCCAAGTGATCTCTATCCCCAGATATTTCACTGTATCCTTAATTTGAATTTTAGAGGCTTGATTTAATAGAGGGTTTTTAACTAATCTAGGGGTAATAATATGGATTTATCCCAGTTAATCTGGAAACCCAAAAATAGCCCAAATATGGAGACAAGGCCCATAAGTTCCGTTAATTAATTTGAGGCGTCCCCCAGGAAAATAAGAGCATCATCTGCATAAAGGGCTACTTTATCCTCTCTTTCTGGCCGACGGAATCCTATTATTTCTGTTGATTGTCTAATGGCAAGGGCAAAAGGCTCCACTGCTATAACGAACAATATTGGGGACAGGGGGCAGCCCTGCCTTGTCCCTCTTGATAAGGTAAACAGACTGTATAGTGTATTATTCATTCATACCCTTGCTTTAGGGTCCCTACATAATATTTTGACCCATTTTAGAAATCCTGGGCCTATACCAAATGCTTCCCATACAGCCCATAGGTATTCCCACTCCACCATATCAAAAGCTTTGTGGGCGTCTAAACACAATATTGCTCTAGATCCCATATTTTTCATAGGTAATTGCAAGTTCTTCTTTTTTGGTCTGCTCCAGTCCACCTGTTGATTGCAGTTGATCTTGGAGTCTTGGAGTATTATCCAGCTTGCATTCAGGAGTTTTTTGGGGTCCATGACTGCAGTTCCACTCGAGGTCCCTATACGGTTATCCTGCTATATGTTTTCTGTGATCCCCTGTGACGGGGATCATAGCTTTCCGGTAAGCAGTGACTTCACTCATGTGGTGGTGGTTTAGAAGTTCACATAAATTTGGATCACTCAAGCTCAGACCAAGGACATGTATTTATCTTTCAATTGGGACACTCTTTCAATGCACAGTGTTTTTTATTGATGTCATTTGATATTGGACTTTATTATAGCACATGTTTACACAAATTTATATGATATTGTCATTTGATAGTGGATATTGGATGTCATTTGATATTGGACCTTATTATAGCACATGTTCACAAAAAACTTATATAATGGATCACTTTTATGTTTAATGTGTATTTTTATGTATATCATCCTTTCTTATAATTTTTATGGTGATTGTAATATTTCAGCACTGCACACCCTCCAAGGTGATTTTATGTATTTATTTGTACTACTAAGTATCACTTAACCAGCTAACCCATATTGGGCTACAGGTGGGAGGGTGAACTCATTTGTACTTCACATTATACTGGTCAATCGCAGCTTTTTGTTTTTCCCATTTGTTTTCACTGCTATTATGTTACACAGTTTAGTTGCTGCTGCCCACTGGTCCTAACAGGATCCTATTCCCCTTTTTTTTTGGAACCTTAGCACAGTTTCTTTCCCAATTCTTTTTCAAGTTCAAAAATAACCTGCAAATGTTTGTTGATAGCCTCTCTTTGGAATAAAACCCGTTTGATCTTCATGTATCAAACTGTTAATGTAATTTGATAGCCTATTTGCAAGAACCCTAGCCAGAATATTGACATCTGAGGTGAGGAGAGATATAGTAAGATAAGACTCAGGTAACATTGGGTCCTTTCCCTGTTTAGGAATCACTATTATCGTTTCCTGCATTGGTTCTGCAAGTTTTTGTCTTTTAAACGCGTCTTTTCGTACCTCTAAAAGTCCTGGTAGCTGAATCTTATCAAATTTTTTATATATCTCTGTCAGTAGTCCATCCATCCCTGGTGCTTTATTATTATGGGTTTGTGTAACTGCCAGTCTTAACTCTTCCAGGGATATAGGACTATCGAGAGATTCTCTATCCTCCGTTTTATGTTTTGGGAGAGCCAATTTATCCAAAAATTGTTTGGCTTGGTTCATTGACTTTGACACCTTTGACTCATAAAGTGAGGTGTAGAAGTCAACAAATATCTTATGGATGCTACCCGTATCATGCATCACCACTCCTTCTGGGTCCTTGACTGCTGCAATAGTTATCGGGCCCTCTTGTGACCGGGCTATCACTGCCAACATACGACCCACCTGTTCCCCCTTCTCATAATATTTTTGCGTTTGAAAAAATCTGCTATTTTCTGCTTTAGCTAAGGTGAATGTTTTATAAATTTCCTGGGCCTCCTGCCATGCTGACTGGCAGGGATGGGATCTGATGGTATCTGTAATGTAATCCTGCTCTGTTTGAGTTACCTTTTGCATTATTTCCTCCTCTCGCCTCCTAGATGAGCTCTTAATTTTATGAATTTCTTTAATTATTCTTCCCCGCATAAATGCCTTCATAGTATCCCAAACAACTAATAAAGATGTCAAGTTTTTATTTTTATTTATTTAATTCAATCAGCTGTAAATCTAACTTGTGTTCGTCCGTTATTAATAATAGCCATTGTGTATTAATTTTCCAAGGAAGAGAGAGTGTCTGTCCCTCAAACTGTATATTCATTATAAGTGGGGAATGATCTGAAATCTCCCTAGGACCATATTGAATTGACTCTACCCAAGGGAGAAAGTTATCATTTCCCAGAGCCAGATCTATTCTTGACAAAGAGCCATATGTGCTCGAGCAACATGAGTATTCTATTCTTTATTGGTATCTAATTCTCCAGAAATCTATTAACCTCATCTCTTGCAGTTGTCCAGCAAACCTTGTTCTCTTCATTTTTTGTTTACCTTTTTTGGTGCTATACCCATCTTCCTCCTCATTCATTATGTTATTGAAATCTCCCATTACTAGGGTTGGTAAGTTCGGCCATTGTGCCATTTTCCCAAAAACATATTTCAACACTTCATCATTATAAGGAGGGGGGATATAGGTATTCACCATCAAAAAGTTTCTGTCATTTAGTAAGCACCGTAGCAAAATATAACAACCTTCTGGGTCTAAAAAATCTCTTTGCATGAGAACTGTACCGAGCGAGAGATCACGATACCAACACCTCGTGAATAAGTAGCATATACAGCATGGAATTGATACGGAAATCTTGAAATTTCGAAAAGCACTGTATCCTCTTGCTCAAGGTGGGTCTCCTGCAAAAATATTATTTCGGGTTTGTAGAACTCAATTGACTCAAAAACCTTCCTGTCTCTTCCTCCTGTCTCCCAGCCCCCTCACATTCCATGAAAACACTGTTATTTTCCTATTCATTATTTCAGTTTACCCAAAGGTATTGAACTAGAACTCCAGCAGACCAAACAGGATATCCATAGGCCTCAAAAATGTATCTCTCAAATAAGACCATAAGATCTGAAAGCCCCCTAGGACCGTATTGAATTGACTCTACCCAAGGGAGAAAGTTATCATTTCCCAGAGCCAGATCTATTCTTGACAAAGAGCCATATGTGCTTGAGCAACATGAGTATTCTCTTTTTTATGGGTATCTAATTCTCCAGAAATCTATTAACCTCATCTCTTGCAGTTGTCCAGCAAACCTTGTTCTCTTCATTTTTTGTTTACCTTTTTTGGTGCTATACCTATCTTCCTCCTCATTCATTATGTTATTAAAATCTCCCATTACTAGGGTTGGTAAGTTCGGCCATTGTGCCATTTTTCCAAAAACATATTTCAACACTTCATCATTATAAGGAGGGAGAATATAGGTATTTACCATCAAAAAGTTTTTGTCATTTAGTAAGCACAGTAGCAAAATATAACAACCTTCTGGGTCTAAAAAACTCTCTTTGCATGAGAACCGTACCAAGCGAGAGATCAGGATACTAACACCTTGTGAATAAGTAGTATGTACAGCATGGCATTGATACGGAAATCTTGACATTTCAAAAAGCATTGTAACCTCTTGCTCAAGGTGGGTCTCCTGCAAAAATATTATTTTTGGTTTGTAGAACTCAATTGACTAAAAAACTGCCTGTCTCTTCCTCCTGTCTCCCAACCCCCTCACATTCCATGACAACACTGTTATTTTCCTATTCATTATTTCAGTTCACCCAAAGGTATTGAACTAGAACTCAGACCAAACAGCAGACCAAACAGGATATTCATAGGCCTGAAAAATGTATCTCTCAAATAAGACCATGACAAAGAGGGTCCCGACAGAATACTAGGAGCTAAAAAAAGAGGAAAGAGATAGAGAGAGAGAGATCACGGTGCCAAAAAAAATAAAAAATTATATAAACACAAAAACAAGAAAGATAAAAAAAAGGGAACCCCCCAAAACCAATCCTCCCCCTCTTACGCACCCAAACATGCCTGGGAATACCCACCACCCATCCTGGTTGGTAGTAACCCCAACCCCTTACTACAGTCCACCCGGGACTCATACAAGGGGACTGTCTAGTGGCCCTAAAACAGTTACAAGTGTTATAAATTTAGGATAAATAGTCTGCGCTTAGGATAAAGGTAAAGGTATGCAGCCTCCCCTGAATGGACTCCCTAGGGAGCCAATAATTAAATAAAAGTGGTAAAGGGATGATGGCGCTCCCTAATGCAAAAATGTGTATGTGACCACACTACCTAACACACTTAATATGCTATAAATGATATTGGGAATAGATAAGTATGTGAAAGAAATGTGAATATAAAAACCAATAATAAAGTGATTAAGAGATTAGCACTCCATACCAATCATAGCCATCCAGCCTGGGGACACTCAAAATTAGGTGTGGTACCAGAGGAGAAGCTAATGGGGCTGATCACTTAAATTGATGCAAAAAACAGAGGCAAATCTATAATGTGATAAATTGGAATAAGATGTGTCCACCGACTGCCATCTCACACCACCCTAAATAAAATCAATACATGTGTCACACATATAGTGAAAGGTAAATGTATCTAACTGTAAGTGATTCCGGCAATAAGCATAAGATATAATATTTGAAGTGAAAAAGTACATAACATGGGCCACATAGAAAAAGTGTGTGAACCCCGTGAAAAAGTATATATGTATATATATACACGTAGAAAGTCCTCCCCAGGTTGGGTGCTCCAAAGGGTATACAAAAATGAAAAAAAAAGGAAAAGAAGGTATACAAATGTTCAATAATCAGTGACTGTAGTGACTTCGCTGTTGTAGGTAAGGTGACTTCGTGCTGCCCATATGGTCCCACACTCACCGGAAAATACCACCCCTGCAGGGGTAAAAGGTATAGATGGAAATCCGTCAGTGGTCCCTCTGCCAGCAATGGATCGATATCCAGCTCCTACGTATCCACAGGAATAGTCACAGGATCTAGGTACTGTTATCCAGCATCAGCACTCCATTAAATTCAGAAAAAATGTCCCTCCACGGCAAAAGATAAAAAGAAAAATAGGGGACTCATAGCGCAAAATGTAAAAGCAATTACACTTTATTAAAGTAAAACCAAAAAATAAAAGCAAAAATTAGGGTTAAAAAGTATATAACAAAGTCCCGGCGGGCTTGCGTAGGGCTTTAAAGCCTAATTGCCCTCTATTACAAATAATGCACAGTGGCCGCTCCGCAGCTTGCGTCCCAGCAGCGTTCCAAGCCTCCTGTGCTAACCGGAAGTGAGGTAAGTACGCCTTACGCACGTTTCGTCATGTGACTTTCTCAAAAGCGATACCATCTCACTCCACTTCCTGCTATTTGAGACGAACGGAGATACTTGGCACACCCCATATTCAAAATACTTGGGCTAAGCGCCCTATCAGGACCCTCCCGCATAGTGGACATCCCTCCCCAAATAAACTCCTAGGGGAGTGGTTTGCAAGTAAGGGTGAAGTGCGCAGCTAAATTAGATTAGCTAATAAAGCCCCAATCAGTAAAGTTAGGCTATAGCCTCATATCTCCGCAGGTTTTACACAAACACTAGAAATCCCAACTTGGCACAAAATGTTACACAGAAGATTTTTTACATAGCATGCCAGGCAGCCAGCTGCCTGAACTAAACGACAGCACTCCATTGCTATATAAATAAAATGTAATATTACACAGTGGGAAAAAAACTACACCACTCTGTTGCGCTCCCTCATTGGGGCAAACCCAGCTACTATCTAGTAAAACTAGTTGCGGTGGCCTCCACTTACACCAAAATGGACGGGGGCCCTTGGGGCAGCCCGTGAGTTAACAGTCCCACTATGCATAATAGAGAGAACTCTTTAAGGAGGACGGGAAGTATTAGATATAATTGTAAGGGTAAGGGAAAAAAACTGTATAAGATGGGATTAATTATGTATAAAAAAGGGAAGGTTATCTCATGTCAGGGAAGTTAATTTTAACTGCACAATAGATCCATAATATCCTAGCTAGTAAGTATAATCCACCAAAAAGATGGAATATATATTGTTAGTATACCGATAGCATGTCAGGCTTTGGTAGGAAGTCAAGGTATATATGTATAAAGTATATGAGCATATATACTATCAATACGGTTTAAACAAGGCAATGTCCTTACAAGGTACTGTGGTGGGTTAGGCAGCTGGCTCGCGAGTTTACATGTTACAAGTAGCCCTAAACATAGGTCAAACCCAGCTATTACCCTGTAACCTTAAGGACCTTTATTCAAGCAATAGAACGATAAACCAGAAAATCTGAGGATCTGTGAGTGATGGCATATATCCCCCCATGCTTTAGATAAAATGGAGGGAGGTGAGTGAAAGAAGGGGGAAAGAAATTATTTCCAAATGTTGAGAATATACCACAGGTACATGTGGAAACTAATTGTTAATGAAACGGACACCTACATTAAATGGTAAAATAGGTAAGTGTATCTACCGGTAAATCTCCAGTGGGGATAACGGAGCCTAAGTTGAAATACCATACCCTGTAACATCTAGACCCCAGAAGTGTAGGAATGGGACAAGGGACCCTATGGTACCTACACAGATGGCCCCATAGGTAAAGGATGGGGAGGTAAATATATATCATAAGGGTACATATCCTCAAGGGAAGTGGGCAGAGTTCCACTGAGTTAGGCACCCCACAATAGAGTTGAAAAATAAGAAATAAGATGTCAGAAGGGGGGCCTGAGAGAAACATCAGGGGTTAGCTAGAAAGCAGTTAAGGTCGATATCTAGGTTGAGGCCCCTAGGGGCAAGCGACCCCAACCTATATATCCAGCTAGTCTCGTTCCTCGAGATAAGGGTGCACTTGTTACCCCCTCTCCAGTGGTCGTCTATATGATCAATGCCATAGAATATAATGCCCGAAGGGTCTCTCCGGTGCACTTCATCGAAGTGCCTTGAGAGATTGTGTTTTGGATACCCTTTCCGGATGTTGTTAATGTGTTCTCTAATCCTTACAAATAGGGGACGGGTGGTCCTCCCTATATACTGCAAGTGACAAGGGCACTCTATGACATATGTCACATGCGTACTATGACAGGTTATCAACTGCTTAATTGGATACTCTTTGTGGTCTACTGTGGACTTGAATGCCTCTCGTTTCCTTGGCTGTCTTCTGGTGACTCTACATGGTAGGCATCGTTGGCATCTGTAGAATCCCTTCATTTGTTCAAATATTTTTGTTCGTTTTGGAGGGTCGATGACATTATGTACAATATGCGTTCGAAGGTTGGGTGCTCTCCTGTAGATGAATCGCGGTTTGTTCGGGAGAATTTTGGATAGGGTACGGTCCTCTTTGAGGATAGGCCAATACTTGGTGATGATCTTTTCAACCTGCCTGTACTGGTTGTTGAAGCCTGTTATAAAGGTAGTTTTCATTCCATCATCCTTTATCTTTTGTTTATTTGCAAGTAGGGATCTCCTATCTATACCCCCAATCTCTGCTTTCAATTTCATCAGTTTGTCTCGTTGGTATCCTTTCTCTTCAAACCGCTGGATTAAGATTTCTGATTGCACCTCATAGTCTTCAAGTTTCTGACAGTTTCTCTGAATCCTCAAAAGCTGGCCCTTGGGGATATTATTCTTCCATTTGGGGTGGTGGCAGCTTGAGATTGGGATATACCCATTCCTGTCTGTACTTTTGAAGAAAGTACGTGTGCATAAACCATCGCCCTCTTTGAAGATCTCCAGATCTAGGTATTCTACTCTTTGGTGGTCCCACTTCCCTGTGAAGGTGATGCCATACATGTTGATGTTTAGGTCAGCAAGGAATTTGGTAAGGGTGTCAGGGGTTCCTGTGGGAGGAAGAGCATGTCTACTCTAAGAACATCCCTGAAATCAGGCTGTACCGGAGGTACATAGACGACCTGATTATTTTATGGGACGGAACCCCTGACACCCTTACCAAATTCCTTGCTGACCTAAACATCAACATGTATGGCATCACCTTCACAGGGAAGTGGGACCACCAAAGAGTAGAATACCTAGATCTGGAGATCTTCAAAGAGGGCGATGGTTTATGCACACGTACTTTCTTCAAAAGTACAGACAGGAATGGGTATATCCCAATCTCAAGCTGCCACCACCCCAAATGGAAGAATAATATCCCCAAGGGCCAGCTTTTGAGGATTCGGAGAAACTGTCAGAAACTTGAAGACTATGAGGTGCAATCAGAAATCTTAATCCAGCGGTTTGAAGAGAAAGGATACCAACGAGACAAACTGATGAAATTGAAAGCAGAGATTGGGGGTATAGATAGGAGATCCCTACTTGCAAATAAACAAAAGATAAAGGATGATGGAATGAAAACTACCTTTATAACAGGCTTCAACAACCAGTACAGGCAGGTTGAAAAGATCATCACCAAGTATTGGCCTATCCTCAAAGAGGACCGTACCCTATCCAAAATTCTCCCGAACAAACCGCGATTCATCTACAGGAGAGCACCCAACCTTCGAACGCATATTGTACATAATGTCATCGACCCTCCAAAACGAACAAAAATATTTGAACAAATGAAGGGATTCTACAGATGCCAACGATGCCTACCATGTAGAGTCACCAGAAGACAGCCAAGGAAACGATAGGCATTCAAGTCCACAGTAGACCACAAAGAGTATCCAATTAAGCAGTTGATAACCTGTCATAGTACGCATGTGACATATGTCATAGAGTGCCCTTGTCACTTGCAGTATATAGGGAGGACCACCCGTCCCCTATTTGTAAGGATTAGAGAACACATTAACAACATCCGGAAAGGGTATCCAAAACACAATCTCTCAAGGCACTTCGATGAAGTGCACCGGAGAGACCCTTCGGGCATTATATTCTATGGCATTGATCATATAGACGACCACTGGAGAGGGGGTAACAAGTGCACCCTTATCTCGAGGAACGAGACTAGCTGGATATATAGGTTGGGGTCGCTTGCCCCTAGGGGCCTCAACCTAGATATCGACCTTAACTGCTTTCTAGCTAACCCCTGATGTTTCTCTCAGGCCCCCCTTCTGACATCTTATTTCTTATTTTTCAACTCTATTGTGGGGTGCCTAACTCAGTGGAACTCTGCCCACTTCCCTTGAGGATATGTACCCTTATGATATATATTTACCTCCCCATCCTTTACCTATGGGGCCATCTGTGTAGGTACCATAGGGTCCCTTGTCCCATTCCTACACTTCTGGGGTCTAGATGTTACAGGGTATGGTATTTCAACTTAGGCTCCGTTATCCCCACTGGAGATTTACCGGTAGATACACTTACCTATTTTACCATTTAATGTAGGTGTCCGTTTCATTAACAATTAGTTTCCACATGTACCTGTGGTATATTCTCAACATTTGGAAATAATTTCTTTCCCCCTTCTTTCACTCACCTCCCTCCATTTTATCTAAAGCATGGGGGGATATATGCCATCACTCACAGATCCTCAGATTTTCTGGTTTATCGTTCTATTGCTTGAATAAAGGTCCTTAAGGTTACAGGGTAATAGCTGGGTTTGACCTATGTTTAGGGCTACTTGTAACATGTAAACTCGCGAGCCAGCTGCCTAACCCACCACAGTACCTTGTAAGGACATTGCCTTGTTTAAACCGTATTGATGGTATATATGCTCATATACTTTATACATATATACCTTGACTTCCTACCAAAGCCTGACATGCTATCGGTATACTAACAATATATATTCCATCTTTTTGGTGGATTATACTTACTAGCTAGGATATTATGGATCTATTGTGCAGTTAAAATTAACTTCCCTGACATGAGATAACCTTCCCTTTTTTATACATAATTAATCCCATCTTATACAGTTTTTTTCCCTTACCCTTACAATTATATCTAATACTTCCCGTCCTCCTTAAAGAGTTCTCTCTATTATGCATAGTGGGACTGTTAACTCACGGGCTGCCCCAAGGGCCCCCGTCCATTTTGGTGTAAGTGGAGGCCACCGCAACTAGTTTTACTAAATAGTAGCTGGGTTTGCCCCAATGAGGGAGCGCAACAGAGTGGTGTAGTTTTTTTCCCACTGTGTAATATTACATTTTATTTATATAGCAATGGAGTGCTGTCGTTTAGTTCAGGCAGCTGGCTGCCTGGCATGCTATGTAAAAAATCTTCTGTGTAACATTTTGTGCCAAGTTGGGATTTCTAGTGTTTGTGTAAAACCTGCGGAGATATGAGGCTATAGCCTAACTTTACTGATTGGGGCTTTATTAGCTAATCTAATTTAGCTGCGCACTTCACCCTTACTTGCAAACCACTCCCCTAGGAGTTTATTTGGGGAGGGATGTCCACTATGCGGGAGGGTCCTGATTTTGAATATGGGGCGTGCCAAGTATCTCCGTTCGTCTCAAATAGCAGGAAGTGGAGTGAGATGGTATCGCTTTTGAGAAAGTCACATGACAAAACGTGCGTAAGGCGTACTTACCTCACTTCCGGTTAGCACAGGAGGCTTGGAACGCTGCTGGGACACAAGCTGCGGAGCGGCCACTGTGCATTATTTGTAATAGAGGGCAATTAGGCTTTAAAGCCCTACGCAAGCCCGCCGGGACTTTGTTATATACTTTTTAACCCTAATTTTTGCTTTTATTTTTTGGTTTTACTTTAATAAAGTGTAATTGCTTTTACATTTTGCGCTATGAGTCCCCTATTTTTCTTTTTATCTTTTGCCATGGAGGGACATTTTTTCTGAATTTAATGGAGTGCTGATGCTGGATAACAGTACCTAGATCCTGTGACTATTCCTGTGGATACGTAGGAGCTGGATATCGATCCATTGCTGGCAGAGGGACCACTGACGGATTTCCATCTATACCTTTTACCCCTGCAGGGGTGGTATTTTCCGGTGAGTGTGGGACCATATGGGCAGCACGAAGTCACCTTACCTACAACAGCGAAGTCACTACAGTCACTGATTATTGAACATTTGTATACCTTCTTTTCCTTTTTTTTTCATTTTTGTATACCCTTTGGAGCACCCAACCCGGGGAGGACTTTCTACGTGTATATATATACATATATACTTTTTCACGGGGTTCACACACTTTTTCTATGTGGCCCATGTTATGTACTTTTTCACTTCAAATATTATATCTTATGCTTATTGCCGGAATCACTTACAGTTAGATACATTTACCTTTCACTATATGTGTGACACATGTATTGATTTTATTTAGGGTGGTGTGAGATGGCAGTCGGTGGACACATCTTATTCCAATTTATCACATTATAGATTTGCCTCTGTTTTTTGCATCAATTTAAGTGATCAGCCCCATTAGCTTCTCCTCTGGTACCACACCTAATTTTGAGTGTCCCCAGGCTGGATGGCTATGATTGGTATGGAGTGCTAATCTCTTAATCACTTTATTATTGGTTTTTATATTCACATTTCTTTCACATACTTATCCATTCCCAATATCATTTATAGCATATTAAGTGTGTTAGGTAGTGTGGTCACATACACATTTTTGCATTAGGGAGCGCCATCATCCCTTTACCACTTTTATTTAGTTACAAGTGTTATGCTTGTGCCTAAACAAAAAAAATGCGAAAAAGGAAAAAATTGTTCACCGTTCCAATATTCAGGTATATGTTTCCAAAGGTGAAAAGGAGAGAGAGAGAGAGAGAGAGAGAGAGAGAGAGAGAGAGAGAGAGAAGAAAAAAAATATTTGAGAAAGTTCAACAAGTTGATTAACATTCAGGAAGTCTTTTTGTTCTCCTTTGTATGTTTTTTTATCCAACCAAGCATTAACCGCTTCAGGATCTTCAAAGAAAAAAACATTTTCTCCATCCATAATTCTCAACCTAGCTGGAAATAACATTGAATATGTCATCTGTTTTAATCGCAAACTGCGCTTTATATCTTTAAATTTTGCTTATTTCTTCTGTACTTCTATCGAAAAACCTGGGAAGAAGGAGACTTTATATCCATTATATTCAATATTTTCTATTTGACGTGCTTTGGAAATAATTAAATCTCTGTCTCTGTAATTTAAAATCTTAATAATCACTGTCCTGGGTTTGCTTGAGGAGGGAATTGGGCGGCTGGGAATGCGATGGGCCCTTTCAATTGTATAAAGTTTTGAAAACCCCTCCATACCCAATGTATCCATTATCCATTTTTCTAAAAAAATGGTCGTTGATTGACCTTTTTCATGTTCGGGAAAGCCCAAGATACGGACGTTGTTACGTCTTTGCCTATTTTCCAAATTTTCCAATCTTTGGCCTTGATCCTTTACTTGAACTTTGGTTTGTTGGAGTTCCCTTTTTAAAGAAGGATCCTATTTTCCAGGTCCGTTGTACATTCAGAAATGTTTTGATTTTCTTGTCTTATAACCGTAATATCCTTTTTTAAATCTAACATTTGATTTGTTAGAGATAGTAAACAGTTATTGCATGCCTGTATAGCAGAAAAAACATCACTCAATGTTTGTTCCTTTATTTAAATTTTACCCACATTGTTACCATATTGTTTTAAGATTCCAGCAGCTTTATTCCCTCCTATACCCTGTTGGTCACATTCCTCAGTTCTTTCTTGTTGCTCTTGGATCTGATCCTCATTGAGAATAGTGTCTGGTGTCATATCCGATATACATCTTCCCTCCATACCCCAGGATACCTGGGGGAACCCTCGGGGGCTGCGTTTTATTAAGGTCCTCCTGTATATTATACTTTGAGATCAGGTCTTTTTCATCCCTGGGTCCCAACCTGGACATACTGCGGGTTTCAGGCATCAACTTTGTCATATCCTCCCCGACACCTTTTTTAAGGATATCCAGTGTTTGTGATTTATTTATACTCCCAACGCTTTCCTGGAATTTCTTTTCCCCCACATGCGTTTTCTTTTCATCTTTTACTTGACATCTTTCGAATTAATACTTTCACCTTCTCCTCTTGGTTTTAATCAAATTCTAAGCGCAACTCTATCTTTCCCTTTCCCTTTACCTCCGCTCTCTCCCCCCACTCCTCTCTGCTCCACCCTTCCCCAACTTCACCTACCCCTCAGTATCTCCAGTCTTGCCTGTTGGTTCTACCCTAAGAGATCAGGCCTGTTTTTAAACAAATAACACCCGTTCAGTGATACTTCCAATATAATATTTAAAATTCCATATTCAGTGCTGTATACAGTATTAATATATATTTTTTTCTATTTTTAGTAATCACTACTCAGCACTGTACAATGTTCGTAAGCAATAACTGTTCAGTATTCAATTTTCGGCTGTCAGTACACATTTTTCAGTGTTCAGGATGCTACACAGTATTTATAACCGTACGTTATTCAATGGAGTATTCCAACATCTACATACAACTTAATATTCCTTAACCGTGTCCTATTCAGTTTCCAATGTTCAGTACTAGGGTTGTCCAGATACCATTTTTTTAAGACCGAGTACAAGTACCTATACTTTTTTTCAAGTTATTCGCCGATACCGATTACTGATACTTTTTTTAATGTCATGTGTCAGTTTGACTGATGGGGACTGATAGGTGGCACTTATGGGCACTGATGGCACTGATAGGCAGCACTTATGGAATCTGATAGGTGGCTGGCACTGATAGGTGGCACTGATAGACGGCAAGTATGGGCACTAATAGGTGGCACCGACAAGTGTCTGGCACTGATAGATGGCAATTATGGGCACTGACAGGTGTCTGGCACTGAAATGCAGCAATAAATGACATGAGGAAAGGATTCATTTTTGAAATGCTGTGCTGTGATGCCCATCTTGGTACACCCTGCCACAGTAAGCAGCAGCAGACATCTTGTTATACCCAGCTGGGTGTAACAAGATGTCCGCTGCTGATTTACTACAGCCGAGTGCAGGGTGTACCAAGATGGGCGTCGGGATGTTCAGCCGCCGACGGCTCTCTCTGATGTCTCTCTCTCTAATGTCTATCTCTCTCTGATGTCCCTCTCTCTCTGATGTCTCTTTCTCTCTGATGTCTCTTTCTTTCTGATGTCTCTTTCTCTCTATTCGCTCTCTTGTATGTATTTCTCTCTCTCTGTTGTCTCTCTCTCTGATGTCTCTCTCTCTCTCTGATGTCTCTCTCTCTCTCTGATGTCTCTTTCTCTCTGTCTGTCTCCAGCCGCCCTCTCCGCCCACCAGCTCACTCCAGCTGCCCTCTCCGTCCACCAGCGGACTCCGCCCGCCCTCTCTGTCTGCCCGCCCTCTCCTTCCGCCCTCCGTCCACCAGCTGACTGCCCGCTGACCAGGTATTGGATCTGGCATCGGGAGCATTTGTGCGAGTACAAGTACTCGCGCAAATGCTCGGTATCGGTCCCGATACCGATACTAGTATCGGTATCGGGACAACCTTATTTAGTACACAACACAGTAATCTGAAAGAGTCTCAATTTAATATTCGATACTTAGCATTAATATATACTGTCCATCCAGTCTTCTATATTCAGAGCTCCGTACCACACTCATTTATAATATAGTTTTGTTGTTCAGTTGTCAAGCACAATGTATAATATCAGTGCCAGTTCTGTATTCACTATTCAAAAACCATATTAACCTCACTTATGGGTTTATTTCAATATTGAAACAAGTTTAGACAAACAGCAACCCACAGCCTATTAACCCACTATTCATGAAACAGCTAGATTGTAGCTATCTCATTTAGTATGTTATATCCCCTGTGGGTAGATACAGATATATGACTTCCCAACTTCTTAGCCCCTGCCCGGGTGCCAGAGTCCTCCACATAGCCTAGCAAACTGACAAGCAAATATATTGAAAGCGAACATCCAAAAACAGATTGCAATAATATAGCATGAATCCTTAAATGCAGCTATATAGTGTAATACCACGGTTCTTAACTTCTATGTTCTTGAATAGTGCTGGATTGTTATGTAGACAGAGTTGTTACTATGTCATATAAAATGCAGTCCAATATAATATGATACTTTTGCAGTATATTTCTTACATTCCTTAGTAGTTACCTGGATAGCAGTAAGTAATAATATAGTAATAGTGTGCTCAGGATACACTGATAACATTTGTATAGTAGTATACTCAGTCTGTAGTGTACTGTGAACTGTGCATGTCTCTGACTTTCACTCCCTGGATTCGATCTTCCAGATGCTGCTTTGTTTGTTTAACACAAGCAGACTCACATGCTGGCACACTGTCAGCAGAACCGACTAATCAGGCAGGCAGACGAGAGGCTCCTCTCCTCACTAACTTTCAGAAATCAACTTCAGTCAACTTCAACATCAGCTTAAATTTCCAGGGTACAGCATAGGATTATGAAAGAGTCTCTGATGCTGTGGAGATATGGAAGACACGGGGAGGCAAGTAAGTAAAGAGCAAAAATATATATAAAAAAAGCACACTGCACAGGACACAAAGCTCAGAGCTTACAGTCAATATCAAAAGTCCATTCCGCTCTGCTCTGCTCTAAGTTCACCAAACAGCAAACAATTTAGGGTGTTCGCGGGAAATTCGAAAAGCCACGGAACACCCTGTAAAAGTCTATGGGAGAAATCTAAAGTGCTAATTTTAAAAGCCTATATGCAAGTTATTGTCATAAAAAGTGTTTGGGGACCTGGGTCCTGCCCCAGGGGACATGTATCAATGCAAAAAACGTTTTAAAAACTGAAGTTTTTTCAGGAGCAGTGATTTTAATAATGCTTAAAGTGAAACAATAAAAGTGTAACATTCCTTTAAATTTCGTACCTGGGGGGTGTGTATAGTATGTCTGTAAAGGGGCGCATGTTTCCCGCGCTGAGAACTGTCCCTGCACAAAGTGTAATTTTTGCAGGAAAAAAAGCATTTAAAACCACTCGCGGCTATAATGAATTGTCGGCTTCCTGAGAACAGTCACTGAAAGTCATTGATAAAAAAAAAAAAATATGCGTGGGGTTCCCCCCAAATTCAATTACCAGGCCCTTCAGGTTTGGTATGATATTAAGGGGAACCCCAGGTCAAATAAAAAAAAAAAATGACATGGGGTTCCCCCTAAATATCCATACCAGACCCTTATCTGAGCACGCAACCTGGCAGGCCGCAGGAAAAGCGGGGGGACGAGAGAGCGCCCCTCCCGAACAGTACCAGGTCACATGCCCTCAACATTGGGAGGATGATTTGGGGGTCTGTGACCCCTCAAAGCACCATGTCCCCATGTTGATGAGGAGAAGGGCCTCGTCCTCACAACCCAGGCCGGTGGTTATGGGGGTCTGCGGGCGGGGGGCTTATCAGAATCTGGAAGCCGTCTTTAACAAGGAGACCCAAAGATCCCGCCCCCCCTGTTTGAAATGGTAAGGGGGTACAAAAGTACCCCTACCATTTCAAAAAGAAAGTGTAAAAAACAGTTAAAAAACACACAGACACTGTTGGGAAAAGTCCTTTATTAAAAATAAAAAAAATTAAAAAAAGATTCCAGCGGTGGTAATACACTCTTGCTATCCAGCGATGGGTGGTCTCTTCTCCGGGGTCCTGCGATGGCTGATCTCTTCCTACGACGTCCAGTGCAGTGCATCTTGTCTCCATGGAGACACTGCGGGAATCCCGTCTTAGCTGAGGAGTACCGGGCCACCCATCACCTGACCCCGCCCCCCTCTGACGCAACGCAAGGGGGAAGCTGGGCTTCCCCAGTGACGTACGGGTGACCCCGCCCCCCTCTGATGTAACGGAAACCTGCGTTACATCAGAGGGGGGCGGGGTCATCCGTACATTACTGGGGAAGCCCAGCTTTTCCCTTGCGTCAGAGGGGGTCACCCTTACATCACTGGGGAAGCCTGGGTTTCCCCTGGGTTTCTCCACGGAGACACAGCTGAGGAGGACCGGCCACCCGTCACCTGACCCCGCCGCCCCTAGGGGTTATGGCGATACACGTGTGGGCTCGTAGTCCGGGAATTACCGTTACCACCGTAACAGAGAAAATACATGTGACTTTATTGGAATAGAGGGTGAAGTTTTGGAACTGCGCCATTGGCGCCATCTTTACTGAGGCAAAGACTTTCACTGTGATGCGTAAGCGTGGGAGGAGCCCTGCAGAAAAGCCCACAAAATTGCACAGCCAGAGGAACCAGTGGGAGGAGTCTATGCCTGTTCCATCTTCCTGCACGAGTGACCACGTGAGTGTCTTGTAGGAAGAGATTGAAGCTGGTCACGTTTCACTGTGCTGGAGAAAAAGTTTCTGGAGAGAAAATGTTCCGGATTCCAGGTGTGCAATCTGTTCCAGGACCCAGGATGCCATCGGTGAGGGGTCCCACAAGTATGCAGATACCCGGCACTGTGCTGACCGACATGGGAATCCGCCTGTTGCTGCAGGGGCGGTTTGTCCTCTACACCGCTGGGGACGTTGAGGCTATGCTATGTGGAGGGTGTGACGGCCTAATTGCAAGTCCTCGGCCATTTGCCCGATGTCGGAGATGTGGGGACTATATTTTCAAGGTGGAGCAGCCTACTGAGTTGCCTCGGGCTTATCATATGGACTGGACCACCAAAGTGGCCACCGAGGAGTCCATAGTTTATGCTCCGGCAGAAAGGCCTAATCCACAGTTGCTGGTGCCTAAAACAAGGACATTGTTTCTTCTCGGACCAGAAAATCTACTCCCGAGGTGATGGACATGGCCTCGTCTACCACTGTTGCTACTACCATTCCTACTTTGGAGGAAGTAGAGTGTGTGAGCCCTCCCGATAACCGAAGGAAAGGTCCACAACCCCATACAGTTGCAGCTCATTGCAGTAAAGCAATCACCCCGGAGAAGCCAACGCAATCTACCGGTGAGAAACCTGAGGAAGCTGTGGGTAAAGGGACTGTAAAAAGTTTTGTGTTAGCTGAAGGAGTACGGGACTCTAAATTAGATTCCTTCTGTTCCTCTTCTGAGGCTGAGTATATAGAGGAACTGTTTGACGGAATGTCTAAGGAATTGCTGTGGGCATGTGGGGATGATGTGGCTACTGCTACATGTACTGACATTTCGGGCTGGCTAGCCCTTACTGGAGAGGACACAACGTCATGAGCGGAGACCCCCTCTGCTAGTAATACATTGTTGCCCAAACCTGCAAACTTGCCCACGCTCACGAGGGACGCTGCAGCTTTGGTACTCAAATCCCCAAATTCATGCATACCCCCTAGGGATGGAGCCGCCCGCAATTTACCGAGACTAGCCCGGTCTCAGAGACTTTTGCAAAAGCGGTTGGCAACAGAGTATGGACTTAAGTTCCCTTATGTGCCCAAGGAAATAATGGACATTGTTGAGGAGAATCGGGAGAAGCGGTATGCAGAAGACGTCTGGGACTACCTTAAAGTTCCAAAGCCACTTCGTAAGAAGGCATTTAGCCGAAAAATGTATGAACGTTTTCAGAGATGTCTACAGCACTGGAGCTATGGTCGGCACATTTAAGCCGACAAAGTGGTCATTTGCAGGCCAGATAAAGACAGTGCTGTGTACTTCACTACTACCGTGGATAGACATGGAAAAGACTTGATCCTGCCAGATCCACGATTCTACTGGTGAACTGTTTCTTTGAACCAAGCCTTTAAATTGCAAGAAGAGTTTCTTTTGGTCTTCCTCTTTTTGCAACTTTTTCTTTTGAAAGTACAAGAACTGTGGGTAGACAGACAGGTTAGTTGCTGGAAACTACGTGTCAAGACTACACCGCTGGGTCACAGTACTTACTTTCAGGGAAGGACTTTTAGTTACAGCGGCTCTGACCACTAGGTGGCATGGGTCGGCGCAAAACAAAGTGGTTTTATTGTTTTAGAAAACACTTAGCTGTTTTAGGAAAGAAAAAGTTTTAAATTTAGAAGAGGGAATTCTATTGAGTCTGGGATAGAATTCCGCCTTCTAAAAAAAGTAGTGTAATATATGTTTGTATCGCTGTTGTGTGTTTTTTTTCAGGATGCACCGAGATCATCTGTCAAGCTGCCGGAAAATGGGTGGTGTAGATAGATAGAACTGGGTGGTATGTGTATAGTCTGTTTATGTGAACTGCTTTAACTGTTTTACTGTGAAGATATTCAACATATTGTTATTCCCTCTCCTTTCCTTATCCCAACAGCTCAAAAAGCTCAGGTACTTAAACATTTTTTGTAGTGTTAAGAGTTTTTTTAGCTAGACGATGAGGACATTGTCTAAACAACCTGAGAGAGTGTGTAGCACCGGTACTTTTTTAAAGTACGCAGTCTGGTTGGACGCATTAGGAACCAATCTCCTCTCGGAGCCAATCAGTGGGCGCATTGTCCCACTGTGTATTCCGGGGGGTACTTAGGGTGCTGAGGTCACATGGTTCTGGGTTACGTTCCGGTACGGGGTCCGTCATGGCCTGGGTTCCGTTCCGGCCCAGGAGTGTCTGCTGACTCCATGGTCCTGGTCCTCCTGACCAGCCGCAGGGGCCCTCGTAGCCTGGGGTGCGGATCCATCCATTTCCGAGCCTCGGAACTGGCTAGTTCGAGGCGCAGTAACTGAAGGAGGATTCTAAGGTGTTCTGTGACATCTCAGGATTGGAGAGGCCCAGCAACTCTACATGCAACCAGGTGAGGACTCTTCGGAGGAGGGCCACGCACGAGGCTGGCTGCTCGGTAAGAGCCTGGAAGCTGAGCTGTATGGACACTAATTAAATCCGCATTTCTTACGGTATCACCGGACCGGCTGTGAGATACTGGCTTCACTACAATACCCTATACCCTTACCCTCTATTCCCAACTGAGAGACTGTGTTCCTGTTTAATGTTCCAAGCAAATAAAAATCCTAAAAATGATTGTCAGTCTCCGCAGTTACTGGGTATCAACCCTGGGAACCCCTAGACAAGAACGACGAGCTACAAGGCGGAGGAGGTAATTGGTAAGCCCAGAAAAATCCAGCCGCCCCTAGGGGTTATGGCGCTACATTTGAAGTCACTCAGAGGTTACCTATCCTGTTGGTCAGTGGGAGACTCTCTATTGCTATAGCTACCGGTCTCCCAGCCTGACCTCTGACTGTGACAATAAGTTATATCCTTTCATATTTATTTTCTGCTGTGGTATATCACCCAGTTGATATTTTGCTGTATGTTTTCCTAAAAGCTTTGTTACTTAATGTTTACATTCTACCCAGTGAGACAATATTTTCACAAATAAAAGGTAAATGCTTTATCTCAGCGTTCCATGAAAAAAAATATTGATAAACTTTCTCAGCCTTGTTTTTTTCAAGATAACTTTAAAAGTATGACAATATGACTTTAGCTTTTCTTAGCCACGGTTTATATGACCTGGATAATAGTATTTCATGCTTCAATGGAAAGAATGTTTTGACCCAGCTTTCAATATGTCATATTGCATCTTTTACCACAATAACATGCTATGTAAACTTTCCTTTTCAAATTCCAACATAGAAATGATCTTTAATTAATTGTTAGGCTAATATCGTAAAAAAAACTATTTGGATAATTGTTCAAAATTAAATGGTCTAGTATTAGTAATATTGGTGAAAAGATAATTACTTGATAGCCTAATTTATTCAAATTGCAAATATTATTTATGGTCTAGAGCCCTATGGCCGATATGAGTAACGATGACATACAGGTATAACACAAAACTTACCAACATGAAATAGACCTGAAGGCGTGCCTTGGTCTATCGTTTGGTACACCAAAATAAGGGGGCATACCCTAGATAAGGAATGATGAAAATGAGAGTAGCTATAAAATGATGTGAAATGAGTATTCTGTTTGGAGTAAGAACACTTGAGAAATGCCCTAAAAAGGGGAAGGGAGGGTGGGTATCTCGCACAGGAAACCGACAAAGACCGGCAGCCTTTGGGCTGGTTAAATACCCTCCGGGCTCCTCCCATAACTTCAGGCCACCATACTGGCCTTCCAATTTATGGTCTAGAGCCCTATGGCCGATATGAGTAACGATGACATACAGGTATAACACAAAACTTACCAACATAAAATAGACCTGAAAGCGTGCCTTGGTCTATCGTATGGTACACCAAAATAAGGGGGCAAAAACTTTCAGGTAGGGAATAATTTTTATTAATGGGATAAGTCACTGAGTGAGTTTGGCAAATGCCTGGGTCCTTTCCACTTGTGGGTCAGGTATGTAGCGGGAGAAGCAAGCCGACTTTCATCGACCTAGCTTTTTGATGACGTGGTCCGGGGCACCCTGTCTTGAGGCTGTCGTGGCTGCCCCAATCCGGAATGAATGTCCAGAGTACTGGCTGGGGTCCAAGTGTAGGTTGCTGAGAAGAATCCGTGCATGTTCCACAAACTGAGATGAGTTGAGAGGCCTCACTGGAAAAGGTAAAAGTGGGCTGGTATCTGGGCGGTCGGACAGCAGCACCATCAACCGTCTCAAAACGGCGACTGGGCACCAGTTGTTGTGGGTTTTGTAAAGGTGAATATCCGTTCCGGTACCTTGCTGCTGAGTTTTAGATACCGTCAGGTGAAGGACGTAGTGATCCTGGTGGCAGAAGAGGTTACTTTTGAGCAAGACTGGACCAGCCGGGTGGTTGTAAGTAAACTCGCTGGGCCGTAGGAACCCATAAAACGACATGTGTATGGCTGCCTGTAGGACCGTACTGAGGAGAAGACCGAACGGGGACCTGTCCAAGATGTCAGACATGTCCCTAAAGATCTCTCCGGTTATCGGTAGCCGCTTGGGGCTGACTACAGGCTGGTGTTTTTGAATTCCACGCAGTAGAGCCCATACTGCGTGGCATGAGAACACGGAAGGCCTCGTGGGGTCCTGTAGGGACAGGTAGTGCTGTACCCCGGCCACGTACTGGCGTATCGTGCTGTGTGACAGCACCAGGTGTGAGGGGCAGTAAGCGATAAAGGCCAGAACCTGTTTGATGCTGGAAGGTTCACAGGGGTGCTGGGGCAGAAACTTATTGAATGCCCTCCAGACCGTCTGATAGGCCCTGCGGGTGTTGCGAGCAAGTGAAGAATTTATGAGGTTGGTAGCCGATCGTAAATGCAGAGCTAGTCCAGGGTCATTTGTGATCAGTCAGGGATAGTGGCTGACAGGGGGCTGGGTCCAGGCATCTGTTCAAAGAAAGAGATACAGTTAAAACGAGAGAGCGCATCCGCTGCTGAGTTGCGCTTTCCCGGAATAAACAAACAGTAAACGTTAAATTGATGTTGCAGGGACAATTGGACCAGCCTGCGAAGGAAGGACATGACGGGTCTGGATTTGGACCTGCCTTTACTGATGATCTCGGCTGTGGCCAGGTTGTCAGTTGTGAACGCTACCGTCTGTCCGGACCAGCGGTGACCCCACAGGTGGGCGGCTGCTACGATGGGGTATAGCTCAAAGAGGGCCGACGTAGTGGTGAAGCCCGGTGTGGCTAGTGCCTGTGGAGGCCAGGGGGCTGCGAACCACAAATGGCCAAAAATGGCGGCACACCCTGTGGAGGCCGCCGCGTCTGTCACCACCTGTGGTGACAGTGAGGACACTACGGGGATGAACAGGGACACACCATTCCAATTATTAAGGAAATCTTCCCACATGACCAGATCTGCCATACCAAGTCTGATAACCTGATCTGGATCCTGGATGTAGGACAGGTATACCAGCAGCCGGGACACGAAGGAACGGCCCTGGGGGATGATCCTCATAGCAAAATTCAACACCCTGAGCAGGGACTGAGGTTGTTTCGGAGTACATCCCCCGTCACAGGTGAACTCTTGCAGAACCGTTCTGATACGGTCCAACTTGTCTAAGGGAAGGCTGGCTTGCATGGCTTGGGTGTCTAGGTCAATGCCCAAGAACGTGATCTTGCGTGCTGGGCCGTCGACCTTATGTTCTGCAATGGGGACGTTTAAGTTGTTGAAAACGACCCTCAGCTTGTCAAGGTCCCCCGGGGTAGCCCCGGGTGGCTCAATCAGCAGGAAGTCATCCAAATAATGAATGACCTCATGGCACTGTGCCTCATGGAGGAGGATCTACGTGAGGGTCTCCGCAAACTTATTGAAGAGCCAAGGGCTACTTTTAGACCTGAAGGTCAACTTGGTAGCAAAATAATATTCCTCCCTCCACTTGATGCCATGCCAGCACCACAGGGAGGGATGTATAGGCAGCAGCTTGAAGGCGTCGGATATGTCCGCCTTAGAGAGCCAAGTACCTACCCCTGCCTTGAGTATGGCTTGGATGGCCATATCCACTGAAGCGTACTTCAGGGAGAACTCCTCGGAGGGGATGAGAGAGTTGAGACTGGGAACGGCGGAAGAATGAGGCGCTGACAAATCATAAACCAGACGTTATTTTTTTGAAAACTTCCCCTGTACAAGCCCGATAGGGCTAACCCTCCAGATGCTAAAGGGGGACTGGCTGAATGGGCCTATCATGAAGTCCCGGTCCAGCTCAGTCTGGAGAAGTAGATCAATGACTCGTTCATCCGTCGCTGCTGACTGCAGGTTCCTGCACTCATGGGTGGTGTGGGGCAGCGTGATGAGCCCGGTATGAAACCCGTCAGTGAAGCCTCGGATGAGGTAGATGGCGAGTGATGGAGTGGGGTGTGAGGTCAGGTAGACGTTGAGTCAAAGGACATTGACCAGGCTTAGTCACGGCTTCTTCTGCTTGACCTCACACAGGATCCTGGGGTGCGCCCTCTGGCAAAGGGTGCAGATGTGTAGCAGGCGGCACTGACTAAAATTGCAGAAGCCGTAGTTGAAGTTATTGCAAATAGCCGCTCCCCCGACCATCCGCACTGGACGTCCCAACTTGTCCGTCTTCGGCCCTTGTGCCGGGGCTTGCTGAGCCTGACCCATGCTAGTAGAAGCCGTGCTGGCTGCCGGGTGGAAGGAGGCTATGTTGGCACACCAGACAGCGGTGTGGGTCGCTGACTGGCAGATAGCACACAGAGGAGACCGTATGCCCGCAAAGTGGCAGCAAAATAGCTGTGTCCACGACACTCCAGTCAGTCGGCTTTGGCCGAGAAAGACCAATGGTAATCGTAGAAGGCTGAGCCACCGTATTTGTAGCCCAGGTCTACGATTAAGTGGAGGTAGAGGTCCAGTTCCTCCCGTCTGCCAGGGGAGGCTGAGCACACCACGTCCCTGAACATGCCGAAAGCGAGAGTAAACTCTGGCACGGAGAGCTTCCTGTTCAGTCTCGGATCTTTCGCCTTCAGGACCACCGAGACGTCCCCCCAGGTGTAGGCCTTGTTCTCGGCCTTATCGTGGACCGAGATCATAAGTGAGGCCAGGTTGATGTCTTTACCCTCTAATATGTCCTTCCTCACGTTGGGTGGCACCAGGTGGGAGGGGTGTATAGTCGAATTGGCAAGAACGATACCTGCGGCCGGCATGTTGGTGGCTTGAACCACAGCAGGGTCAGGGGTCGTGACGGCCGGGCTGGTCTCCAAGCGTGTCACCCTGTTCTGAACCTCAACGACCGAAGAGGACAGGGATGACACGAGGGTATGCAGCTGCACAACGGCGGCTGAAATTGACTCCAGGGACGCCTGCTGGCTGCTGGACCCTGCTGCGGCAGGTGAGGGGAAGAGGAGCCTGAACAGCTCCGCCTTCCTGGCCGTGGTAGGGAAGGGTATCCCTCTACGCCTCAGCTCGGCGATCAGTCTGGGAATCGTCCATGCCCTAAGGGACTGGGCACTGCCAGTCTCGGAGACTGGCGCCAGATACAGTGGGGCGGTGAGGTCATCGCTGCCGACTGAGGACATGACGGCTGCCAGAAGCCTGTTGCCTAGTCGTCTGGTCACGTGTCTGCAGGCTAGGCCTATAAAGGGGTGACACGAAATTAGTTTGTACCTTTATCCTACCATATACGTACCTAAGCTGAGAATCCATGTACCCCCCCTCTTCGTTTTTTTTTTTTACCTGCTGGAGCACTGATCAAGTTGGTGCAGGTGGACCTACTGACCTGAGAGAAATGTAAAAGAAAGCACTCATTTAAGAGTCTGTACCGTTGCCATCCAGTGCGACGGTTCCCCAAATATTGATAACAACTGGCGTCAGTGACTTAGGAGTTGGCTGGCATGCTATGGAATGAAATGACAGACAACAACACAAATGAAATGAAATGACATGTTGCCTTTGATGAAATGAGCCTCCCGTGACAGAGGCCAGGCTCGGTCGTACCGCATGCGAGTGACTGCGAACCGGACTCTGAAGCACGTACTGAAATGAGACAACGGTGAAATGAGGCCCAATGCCTGGGGCACGCCGGGCCAAATTATGACATCGTAGGTGCCATGGAATTTGAATCCCAGCGCAGCTACGTGAGGTGAAATGATTGCACTCCCATGACAGAGCCTAGATCGCCATGCCACTTGTCTAGCGACTGAGCACGATCGGACTCTGGAGCATGTACTGAAATGAGGCCGGACCTGGGCAAGCCGAGACGAATTAGTGCGGGGAAACGACTAAATTCGCGTCGGACCTTGGTAAGGTGACACAGAAATGATATACCATGACAAGGACAAGAATCAAGAACGATCGAAACCTGCGATGTGATTCTGTCCCTGGCGCATGTATCGAAATGAGGCCGAGCAGCTGGGCGCTCGGATCGAATCAGTCGGTGCATCTGAGGATGCGACCGGATCCGAACCGGACGTAATAAGTGACAGAAATTATGCCATGACAAAGACTAGAATCAAACGACTGGGATCGGAACCAACTTAAAGAATCTGTCTCTGGCGCATGTACTGAAATGAGGCCGAGCAGCTGGGCGCACCGGATCGAATCGGTCGGAGCATCTGCGGATGCGACCGATACGAATCGGAACGTAATAAATGACAGAAATGAACCATGACAAAGACTGGAATCAAACGACCGAGGCAACTTCTAAGTGAATCCATCTCTGGAGCATGTACTGAAATGAGGCCGAGCAGCTGGGCGAATTGGAGCGAATCGTTGCACTTTGGATGCGACTGGATTCGAACCGAAATGTAATAAGTGACCGAAACCATGACAAAGACTAGACTCGGGCCCGCATTTGTACGAACAGTGAGCCAGTCTCTGGAGCATGTATAGAAATGAGGCAGTAGTCTGGGGCAACCCGGATCAAATCAGTGCATCGGAGATGCGACGATATTCGAATCGGATCGCGGCTGGTGACAGAAATGAATGAAATGTGGTGAAATTATGAAATGATTGGCATGCTAGGAATAATGCAAAATGATTGGCATGCTAGAAATGATTCGAAATGATTGGCATGACCGAAATTACTCGAAATGTTGGCATGATAGAAATGACATGAAATGATTGCCATGCTAGAAATGATATGAAATGATTGCCATGCTAGAAATTATGAAATGAATGCCGTGATAGAAATGATTGAAATGACTCGACACGGTCAAAGTGATTCGTAATAAATGACATGCCAACAGCGATACGAAATGATTTGCTAACAGAAATGATTTGAAATGGTGCGACATGACAGAATATGATACGAACTGACTTGACATGGTAAAAATTACTCAAAAGGACTGACATGCAAACAGCGATTCGAACGATTGCAGACACAGACATGATTCGAAACAATGCGACATGACAGAAATGGTTCGAAGTGGCTGGACCAGAGAAATGCTCCGGTGTGTGCGAACGGCACCGAGATGGCTCGCCAATGTTTGAACGATTCAAAGATTGTGTGACCTGTCCGTGCGAAGTTGCAAAACGAGTGCCAGATGTGGCATCGGTCGGAGTGTCGTGGGCGAGCGACTACGAGTCGTGCGTGACACCTAGTGATATCCTTTTGTATATGACCGAAAACGTGCGGGTGAAATGTTTGGTAATTCGAGACAAGCTGTGAGTGGTTCGTGAGCTACACATTACCACAGTTTAGTGACATGAAAAACAGTGCATGGAATGAAAAAACATGGGAGCCGAAGCCCTATCTGCGACAGCCGAACCAGACACGTTGTACGGAACCTGCGACTCGGTAACACGAGTGCGACACGAAGGGAACAACACGACTCACGAACACGAAACACGGGACTGCAACAAACACACAGAGATGGACAAACGAAACGGAACTCACGAACCGGCACAAACAGCGCTTGTCTCGAACTAGTCGGCCCTTGATGTCTGACGTATCAGATATCTCGCACAGGAAACCGACAAAGACCAGCAGCCTTTGGGCTGGTTAAATACCCCCGGGCTCCTCCCATAACTTCAGGCCACCATACTGGCCTTCCAATAATTCTTAATTTTAAATATAAGAGTTATTTTGAAATTTTGCTGTATAATATCAGAAATAATGAGCCTTTTTCAAAAGGCTATTACATTTTCTTAGACATAGGTATGATAAAATCGGTAACATAACGAATTCAGTACTTTTTAATTATACCTGTGACTGGACAAATCTGTCTCCATATATTAACGAGATGCAAATAATTTGTAACTCACAGAATTTCCATTTCATCTGAATTTCTAGATGATTCGCTCAAGCATTTCTCTGCCAAACAAATGTAAATGAATAGGGAGCAATTGTTTTACCTTTGATCACAGCTCAAAAATCATTTATAGGCTATCCAAAACTGACCACACGACTGCTACATGGTATCACCCCTCAGTCAATTTATTTATTGGGAAACTAAGCCCTATGACCCTGCTTTGCACTAGACCAATAGAACTGATCAGTCCTAGACAATGGTTGAAAGTGTATTCATACTAGGATGAATAACACTGTTACAAAATCCAATAAGACACGGGCACCATAGATTAAATTTTTTACTCTGATATGTCCTAGCATGCCTTTCTTGGGCATACATATTTAGCAAATATTCTCATGAGTGATGCCTTTACAAAATTTCAATATGTCATACTTTATCTTTTTTATTTTTTAAATATTACAAAGTGTAGAACAAGTTACTGTAACTATAGTAGTTTTCTTTTTACTTTAGAGATATTAATGGACCCATGTGATTATTGATTATGAATGCATAGCAATAACTATTCTTTGTGATGTTTATTGAAGAAGTAGTCACCACAATATGCTTAAAGTGAACATCTGGGAAAATACAGAATTCCTTTAAAGAGTAACTCCACTTTTGTTGAGAAAAAAAAATTCCATTTGGGTTATGTACATTGCATAGATTTTACCAAACTGTGTTGCAGATTTCTACCTGTTTTTGCTTTGAAGAAAAAGCTGTTTATTCTTCAATGTCTTTTGGATGCTGATTCTGAATGGGAGTGACTTTTTCATAATTGATCAGCTGATTCACTTGCAGTGCTCTAATGAGAAAAGTTGCAGTCCTTGCATACCTTTTTAAATGATTAAAACGTTAATAAACCCGGGCCCTGTATTCGCTGTATCTGGTCTCCTACAGTATACAGAACATGTAAATGCATTTTTTTAGTAAATATAAACTGCTAAATACCCTTTCTTATCAGCAGTAGAGATGGGCACCAGAACTCTTAAATATCAGAAAAGTTCAGACCCGAACGGTGAACCCCATTGAAGTCTATGGGACCTGAACTTTAAAAATCAGAAGTCCCCATTTTGAAGGCTTACAGTGGTGCTCATAAGTTTACATACCCTGGCAGAATTTATGATTTCTTGGCCATTTTTCAGACAATATGAATAATAACACAAAAACATTTATTTCACCCATGGTTAGTGTTTGGCTGAAGCCATGTATTATCAATTAACTGTGTTTACTCTTTTTAAATCATGACAGCAGAAACTACCCAAATTAACCTGATCAAAAGTTAACATATAATGGTGATTTTGGCCTGATAACATGCACACAAGTTAACACAAAGGGGTTTGAATGGCTATTAAAGGTAACCATCCTCACCTGTGATCTGTTTGGTTGTAATTAGTGTGTGTGTATAAAAGGTCATTGCGTTTCTGGACGCCTGACAGACCCTTGCATCTTTCATCCAGTGCTGCACTGACGTTTCTGGATTCAGAGTCATGGGGAAAGCAAAATAATTGTCAAAGGATCTGCGGGAAAAGGTAGTTGAACTGTATAAAACAGGAAAAGAATATAAAAAGATATCCAAGGAATTGAGAATGCCAATCAGCAGTGTTCAAACTCTAATCGAGAAGTGGAAAATGAGGGGTTCTATTGAAACCAAACCACAGTCAGGTAGACCAACTAAAGTTTCAGCCACAACTGCCAGGGAAATTGTTCGGAATGCAAAGAAAAACCCACAAATAACTTCAGGTGAAATACAGGACTCTCTGAAAACATGTGGTGTGGATGTTTCAAGATGCACAATAATGAGACACTTGAAGAAAGATGGGCTGCATGGTTGAGTCGCCAGATTAAAGCAATTGCTATGCAATTGCCACAAAGTATCCCACTTACAATACACCAAACAGCACAGAGACAAGCCTCAAACCTTCTGCCACAAAGTCATTTGGAGTGAAGAAAATTTAGCTTTTTGGCTGCAACCATAAACGCTACATTTGGAGAGGAGTCAACAAGGCCTATGATGAAAGGTACACCATTCCTACTGTGAAACACGGAGGTGGATTTCTGATGTTTTAAGGATGTGTGAGCTACAAAGGCACAGGAAATTTGGTAAAAATTGATGGCAAGATGAATGCAGTAGGTTATCAGAAAATACTGGAGGAGGAGAGGCGCATGCGCGAGGCTCGCTGAGCAGACATGGCTGCTTAGAGCTCCGCTTCTCCCGGGACATTACGGCCTCATATTACCGATTCACAAACGAATATCGCAATTTCATGGTAATACCTTGATTCCTTATACTACTGGGCACGAATTGATATGATGTATTCTGTGAGAAAAAGTAAACTTAAGCCTACAAAGAGCCAAGAAGGGCAAATGAAAGCCACAGCTAATTTACCTCACACACAGAAACTGACAAGAAATTATACTCCTTCATCACAGAATTTAAAACCTGGTTTTGAGTTTGATATGACTCCCATCACTCTTCAAAATATTCCTAATGACTCTGACCTTGTTAGTCAATTTGAACGAATTCTCCAAAAAGCCCTTCAAATCGCCTCAGAAACTATAGTTGAGAAATTAAACTGGGAAATCTGGGAAGTGGGACACTGCACAACTATATTGGAACACAGAATGGATGAAATAAATGACATTGCTAATACTCATGATGAGGAGATAGAAACCCTCAGAGAGGAAAATTCATCCCTTGCCACCCGCATTGAAGATTTTGAAAACAGGGCCAGGAGATCTAACCTGAGAATTCGTGGAATACCTGAAAAAATAATAGATCTCCACTCCACAATTACAGCTCTCTTCCAGGAACTTGCCCCATATATCCCTATTGAAAGACTGGAGATGGACAGAATTCACAGAACCCTGGCTCCCAAAAAAGATGATGGCCCCCCAGAGATATTGTTCTGAAATTACATTATTTTGGTACCAAACTACAAATAATGGAAGCTGCTCGAAGTAAAGACATTTTATCTTTCCAAGGACACCGCTATCAAATATTTCAGGACCTCTCGCAACAAACCCTCATTAAAAGAAGAGAGATGAAACCTAGGGTTGAGCGAACCCGAACTGTAAAGTTTGGGTTCGTACCGGACTTTTGGGTTTTTGGGTCCCGGACCCGAAACTGAACAATTTACCGTATGTTCGGGTTCGAGTTCGGTGTTCGGCAATGTAATGGCGCTTTTTAAAAAGCAACATTCGTTTAACTCTTGTGCCCTTAGAAGCCATCACAGCCATGCCTACTAATGGCATGGCTGTGATTGGCCAGTGCAGCATGTGACCCAGCCTCTATATAAGCTAGAGGCACATAGCACAGCACGTAACTCTGCTTTAGATAGTGTAGGGAAAGGTTGCTGCCGCTGCTTTGAGGGAGAGAATTAGATAGGAGTCCTGATTCAGAAATCTAATTACTCAGCGATCTCCCTTGATTTTCTTGTGTGGATGCAGTGCACAATCTTTTAACACTGCCCTGAGCCCTGTGCCAGAGAAAAGATAACTTTTATCTGTCTGTTAGTTAGCTTGGCGTCGGCGGGCATTTTATGCAAGCTCAGTGCACCAGCAATGCATATGTTACTGTGAGATACACCCTTTAGATACTGTTGGTCTATTCTGCTATTCAAAAAAATAATAATTTTGAATAGAATTTAATGTATATCTGTACGTGTGAAATACCCCCTTTAGATACTGTTGCTCTATTCTGCTATTCTAAAAACACCCATTTATGGCAAAAATAAATATTTTACAGTGTTTCCTGCATATCTGCATGTGTGAGATACAAACTTTAGATACTGTTCTTCTATTCTACTATTCAAAAAAATAATAATTTAGGGCAAAAACTAAAATTTTATGCATATCTGTACGTGTGAGATACACCCTTTAGATACAGTTGCTCTATTCTGCTATTCTAAAAACACCCATTTAGGGCAGATAAAAATATTTTACAGTGTTTTCTGCATATCTGTAGGTAAGAAATACACACTTTAGATACTGTTCTTCTTCTATTCTGCTATTGAAAAAAAAAATTAGAGCAAAAAAATATATATTTTGAATAGCATTTTCTGCATATCTGTACGTGTGAGATACACCCTCTAGATACAGTTGCTCTATTCTGCTATTCTAAAAACACCCATTTAGGGCAGATAAAAATATTTTACAGTGTTTTCTGCATATCTGTAGGTAAGAAATACACACTTTAGATACTGTTCTTCTTCTATTCTGCTATTGAAAAAAAAAATTTAGAGCAAAAAAATATATATTTTGAATAGCATTTTCTGCATATCTGTACGTGTGAGATACACCCTTTAGATACTGTTGCTCTATTCTAAAAACACCCATTTAGGGCAAAAATAAATACTTTACAGTGTTTCCTGCATATCTGTACGTGTAAGATACACACTTTAGATACTGTTCTTCTATTCTACTATTCAAAAAAAGAATAATTTAGGGCAAAAAAGTTATTTTTGATGCGTTTTCTGCATATCTGTACGTGTGAGATACACCCTTTAGATATAGTTGCTCTATTTTGCTTTTCTAAAAACACCCATTTAGGGCAGATAAAAATATTTTACAGTGTTTCTTGCATAACTGTACATAAGAGATACACACTTTAGATACTGTTCTTCTATTCTGCTATTCTAAAAACACCCATTTAGGGCAAAAATAAATACTTTACAGTGTTTCCTGCATATCTGTACGTGTAAGATACACACTTTAGATACTGTTCTTCTATTCTGCTATTCAAAAAAAGAATAATTTAGGGCAAAAAAAAATGTTTTGGTGCGTTTTCTGCATATCTGTACGTGTGGGATACACCCTTTAGATACAGTTGCTCTATTCTGCTATTCTAAAAACACCCATTTAAGGCAGATAAAAATATTTTACAGTGTTTCCTGCATATCTGTACATGTGAGATACACACTTTAGATACTGTTCTTCTATTCTGCTATTCTAAAAAATAATAATTTAGGGCAAAAAAAAAAATGTTTGCTGCATTTTCTGCATATCTGTACGTGTGAGATACACCCTTAAGATACAGTTTCTCTATTCTGCTTTTCTAAAAACACCCATTTAGGGCAGATACAAATATTTCACAGTATTTCCTGCATATCTGTACGTGTGAGATACACACTTTAGATACTGTTGCTCTATTTTGCTATTCGAAAAAAACACATTTAGGTGAAAAATCTTAAATCGTGGTTTAGTCTGTATCTCTACGTGTGAGATATACCCTTTGGATACTGTTGTTCTATTCTGCTATTCAAAAAAAACCCATTTAGGGCAAAATCCTAAATTTAAGAAATATGAGAACGTCAAAGAAGGGACGTGGCCCAGTCGTGGTGCTGCTGGTGGAGCTCCAGTTGCAGGGAGAGGACGTGGTTGATCTGTTCCCGCTACATGCACAAGTGAAACACCTTCCTCAGGTGTGAGTAGGCGACAGAGCCTGCAGCGGTATTTGGTCGGGCCTAATGCGGCTCTACGAATGTTGAGGCTAGGACAAGTACAGACGATAGTAGATTGGGTTGCTGACAGTGCCTCCAGTTCCTTCACATTGATAAGATGATAAGATGATAAGATGATAAGAAAAATCAAAGCCGGAGGAATAATATCCGGTTCAGGGGTATCCCCGAAAATATCGAGGATACAGAGTGGAGACCAATGATACAGTCCATCTGTAACAATATTTTGGATAAACCCCTACTTGATGAACTCATAATAGATAGAGTACATCGAGTTACTCCGTATAGAAACTACCAGGGGTTGGGTCCATGAGATGTTCTTTACCGTATTCTTTTTTTCAATATAAAGGATGAGATAATGCGTCGAGTGTGGCAGCTAGGTCAGATTGAACACATTGGAGTAAGGATAATGATCCTCTCAGATATATCAAGGAATACACGCCGTATGAGAGGATGTATGCGTCCACTCCTAGACCAGATTAAAGTATCTGGGGCAACATACTCTTGGGGACATCCATTTCATTTAAGGGTCAAGAAAGAGAATCACTCTTTCTTACTCCACACCCAGGACCAACTTCAAGACCTGTTTACATTTCTGGGGTGTGAGCCAATACAAGTTCCTAATAGATTAGACTTTACTTGAGTTTGAGTCTGCTTGTGTTTTTTTTTTCTTTTTTTTCTCTTCTTTCTCTACACGAGTACTAAGTATATTATTGTATATCTTAGTGTAATATGATGGACACGGTGTTTCAATAAATATACTTTTTAATTTGGCTAGGCTCTTAGTCTTTATCAAGAGGTCTGGAAGTGATTGTTTATCATTAATGCCCCCAGAGGAGGACTCTTTATAGTATCGTTTTTATTTTTTTTAGGCACACCCCCAAATAGGCATCTTCCAGTCCCATTGGGCTAGGTTGGGCGAATCGATTTTTTTTCCCCCTTTTTTCTTTTCGCCTTCTCTTTTCCCCACCCGTAATTTTTTATTCATTTATTTATTTTTGGGGAGTCATGGTACCTGATTATTCCAGGGCACAATTAACCTCCGGTGAGGTTAACTTCCCTTAACGTGAGAGGTCTTAATGTCCCGGAAAAAAGGTCAAGGTTATTGAGAGATTTGACAAAAATGCGGAGTCACATTGTTTTCCTTCAAGCGGAAGTAAACCCTTTGATCTAAATAGTTAAAAAAAAAATGGCATGCCGGAAATGCTACCTGTCACATTGACTATGCTTTCAACCAATCTGTCAAACCATCCAATGGCTGGTGTCATAACTGATCACATGTGCAAAATCATGGCATTTGAAGATTGAACAGAGGACAAGATGGCAGCCTCCTTGGCTGAAAACGATAGGAGGGTTTACTTCCACTTTTAGGAAACCCACTTTCAGACTAGGACAATTCCAAAATTGACTAATAGAGCATATCAAGTGGTATATCACAGTTCATCATCGATCTCTAAAGCTAAGGGAGTGAGTATTCTCCTCGCAAGGTCTGTTCCATGGTCACCAGGCACATATATCGCTGATGAGCAAGGTAGATTCTTGATTGTTAAAGGTGCAATTGGAGCTATACGGGTAACTTTTGTTAATGTGTATTTTCCAAACTCAAATCAGTTCCTTTTCTTAAGGTCATTGACCCCCCTGATTCTGGAGCATAGTGATGGTGTATTGATTGTAGGAGGAGATTTTAATTTTGCATATGACCAACTCCTAGATGTTTCAAAGGAGGTTTCACACTTATCATTCTCTTATATAAAGCAACTGAAGGCAGAATTAAACCTTCTGCAATTGGTAGATGTATGGTGCCCACAACATCCCAATGCAAAAGATTATACTTTTTTTTTACCCAGTTCATTCAACATACTCAAGAATTTATTATTTTTTTATTACTCAGAAAGATTTGGACAGAGTTCGAGTCACCACGATTAAACCAATTACGCTTGCCGATCATGGACCAGTCCAAATGGACATAGACTTAAACATAGTAGCTACAAGGACCTGGTCTTGGAGGACAACGACTCATTGTTAAAGGACCCTATCACTAGGAGTGAACAACATGCTTCACCAATCGTTTTGTCTGTGCTTCCTTGGGTTGCCCATAAATATTATCGGGGATTGAAGAGGCAGCCTACGAATGGAGCTACAATTGGAGTCCTTATCCAAACATTTTCCACAAAGGGCCTTTTTCCCAATCCATCACCTTTAATACCAGTGATTCATAACCCAGACTTTACGCCTGGGCTTGACAATAAACAGCTCCGGGGCTTGGTAGGACTTGGCATAGCTAGACGTATGCACTTTGCTACCCCTCAGGGTTGGATGTCTATCCATCCTTTCACAGCCCCCTCTGAGCTCCTGGTCAGCCTTTTAACTGGCACATTATTTAAGGTCTATACCAAATGTGGAACTTCATGTTAGGTCACTGACACCCTTTGAGCATCTATGTATGGCGGGGGAATATGTACCACATTCGTTGTCACTCTTGTATAAACTGATCATTGAGCCTCCAGAAGGCCACGTCCCCTCATATATACACCGCTGGGAGGAGGACCTTCACATTTCTTTTGCAAGCATGCAAATTAAAAGGATTATTTTATTGGCCCATAAACCTTCTATAGCAAGCCGCTTTCAAGAACATGGCTATAAGTTGTTGGTCAGGTGGTACAGGGTTCCAGCCCTACTTAATAAACTTTATCCGCAAACCTCTAACCTATGTTGGCATTGCAAGCAAGAGCCAGGGACATTATTACATTTTTTTGGGTATGTCCTTTTGAAAGGAAGTGGGGAACTGGGTTAAACAATTGACATCAGTTGACCTTGGTTTGGACCCCCTGAAATATCTTTTGCACCTAAACGGGATACCTCTCCATAAATATAAAAAGTCATTGGTAGCACACATGTTGAATGCTGTTCGGGCATGTATCCCAGACCTATGGAAATCTAATATCATACCACCTGTGAAACATTGGTTTTCCAGAATAGATGAAATTAGGATAATGGAAAATATGACAGCCTAATTCCATGGTAGAGAGGAAGAATGTAGGGAAACCTGGCGGCCCTAGGTGACCTTTACTTGTACACCTCAGTATGTTGATCGTAACCAACCCCAATGATTAAGCCACTTCGGTGAAACAAGTCTGGGTATGGTTACATGGCAACTGTGAGGAGCATTTAAACATTCAACGTTCCAGTTACTGGGTGTGCTGTGCCGGGTGAAGTGAAAGAGAAAGGAGACAGCGTGGAGGGTGAGACATATTGGTATTAACGCCGGGTCCGCCAGAGACCATAATATATCGGGTCACCACTGCTGGGTCCTTGTTTCCTGTTGAAAAGTTATGCTGAAGTGCCTTATTTTTATATGAAGGATGTGAGTACAATGGTTGAGGAATTTTGTGTGCTGTTGTAATAAATGGTTTACTCTACTTCACTATTGGAAGCATCTCTTTTTTCCTTATATGTGGAGTGCAATTATCTAACATTCTGTCTGGATCCATCTGTGACCCATGTGGAGCTATTAAGCGAGTTGGCCGAGCATGAGAGTGCAAGGCATATACTGCTGGTGAGTGCGATTCCTTAGGGTGCGGTAGCACTGAACACAGGTGGTGTGGTGGAAGATATTCTTTTCAAGTCACTTCAAGAATTTTGTTTAAAGACACTTCAAAACTTTATTTGCTTCAGGATTTTTCATTCACTTTTCTGTCACTTTTTGAAACATTATCACTACAAGTAACAGTTTATGGACTTTTGTTTGGATTTGTTTCCCTTTTTTGGACACCTGCAAAAACATATAATCACACTTCACTTTAATTTTTCACTTTATGTATATAGGTGATTAATTGTGTTGTTGTTTTTTTAGCACTGTTTATACAGATTTTTCAGTATTGTTTACTCAGGTTAAATATTTAGTTTATTCACAGACACTGTGATTATTAGCGCTACTGTTTTTATTCATTTAAAATTTGTTATTTTTTTATATTGTTCATATGCTTTGTTATAATGTAAAAATATTGAATAAAGAATTATATATAAAAAAAACAAGAAAACATAACCATATTTGTTACTTGTTAAGATTTAACTACGACTCACATAAGTTAGGCAGATCCTCTGTTTTTGTAACAACTGAATTGCTTTATTACAGTTTTTGTATTAAAAAACTCAATAAAAATCTATTGAAATTAAGAGTCTTCTGAAAGAGGAACTTCACCCGGGATTGTTAAAAAGAAAAAAAAAGTCAGCAGCTACAAATACTGTAGCTGTTGACTTTTAACAAACTTTTAACAAACAAGTACTTACTAGTCCATGGAGTCATGTGCTGTGTTCTCTACAAGCATTTTTCAGATCCCTGGTGCAACCATCTTGGACTGGAAGCTGATTCTTGATGTTATATACCACAAATTCCTGTTAAAAAGTTACCCAATCTGCAAAAAGAAAAAAAGAAAATATGCAAATTGGTTAGAGGCTGCGGAAGGAAGGGAATAAGCGGCACCTCAATTTTTGGGTGAAGGTATGCGTAATGCCACGTACACATGATTGGACTTATTCCGCCGGACAATCCGCCGGACTTTCCAGCGGAGGTCCGCCGGACTTTCTGAACGTGTGTACTTGCCCACACATGCCCGGACTTTTTTGGCGGAAGTCCGCGGGACTTTTTAAATGAACAGACTTGCCCCACACACGGAGTACAGTCCGTTCATTTAGAACGTGACTCCAGGTAGACGGGACTAGCGAAGGAAGTGAATGCCGCTGCCTCGATCGGCGATATTGACACCTCGCTAGCCCCGTCACCTGGTATGGATTTAAAGGGGAATCCCTATGCCGAACAAATGGCTTGGGGGTCCCCCCGAATCCATATCAGACCCTTATCCAAGCACGCAGCCTGGCCGGTCAGGAAAGGGGGGAGGGACGAGCGAGCACCCCCCTCTCCTGAGCCGTGCCAGGCCACGTGCCCTCAACATGGGGGGTGCCCTGGGGAAAGGGGGTCCCTGCGGCTCCCCCACCCCAAAGCACCTTGTCCCCATGTTGATGAGGACAAGGGCCACTTCCCGACAACCCTGGCCATTGGTTTCGGGGTCTGCGTGCGGGGGGCTTATCATAATCCGGGAACCCCCTTTAATAAGGGGGCCCCCAGATACCAGCCCCCCACCCTATGTGAATAAGTATGGGGTACGATGTACCCCTACCCATTCACCTAAGGGAAAAAAGTGTAAATAAAAAACAACACACAAGTTTTTAAAATACTTTATTACACAGCTCCGGGGGTCTTCTTCCGTCTTGGGGGGGTCTTCTCGCCGGACTCCTCCTCTATCTTCTGCTAGCTCTTTTACTAGCAGAGGAGCCCGGCTTTCTCCTTCGTCGCCGCTGCCGTCTGGGGGTCTTGTTCCAACTTCGCGGGTCCTGTCCCGCTCTTCTGTTCTTCTTGCCAGGCCTCCGCTTTCTTCTTCCAGCTCTTTTACTAGCGGTGGCCCGGGCTTCTGTCGCCGTCGCCTTCTGCTTCTTCTTCTTCTTCTTTCTTCATCCGATGTTGACTCAACGCTGTCTCCTCTTCTAATGGCTCAGACATGTTGTGCTGCCAGTTGTATAGGGACAAGGGGCGGGTCACCGGCTCATGTGGCGACAGAAGCCTGGGCCACTGCTAGTAAAAGAGCTGGAAGAAGAAAGAAAGAGGAGAAAGCCGGGCTCCTCCGCTAGTAAAAGAGCTAGCCGAAGATAGCGGAGGAGTCCAGCAAGAAGACCCCCCAAGACGGGAGAAGACCCCTGGAGCTGTGCAATAAAGTATTTTAAAAACTTGTGTGTTGTTTTTTATTTAAACTTTTTTCCCTTAGGTGAATGGGTAGGGGCACATCGTACCCCATACTCATTCACCTAGGGTGGGGGCCGGTATCTGGGGGCCCCCTTATTAAAGGGGGCCCCCCCCCCGCCCGCAGACCCTGACAACCAACGGCCAGGGTTATCGGGAAGAGGCTCTTGTCCTCATCAACATGGGGACAAGGTGCTTTGGGGTGGGGGGCCGCATGGCCCCCCTTTCCCCAAGGGACCCCCCATGTTGAGGGCACGCGGCCTGGTACGGCTCAGGAGGGGGGGTGCTCGCTCGTCCCCACCCCTTTACTGACCGGCCGGGCTGCGTGCTCGGATAAGGGTTTGATATGGATATGGGGGGAACCCTCACGCCATTTTTTCGGCGTAGGGATTCCCCTTCAGATCCATACCAGGTGACGGGGCTAGCGAGGTGTCAATCTCGCTGAGCGGGGCGGTGGCATTCACTTCCTTCGCTAGTCCCGTCTACCTGGAGTCACGTTCAAAATGAACGGACTTTACGACGTGTGTCGGCAAGTCCATTCATTTCAAATGTCCCACGGACTAGCACACAGACGGCCGGATTGTCTGCCGGTCTGCCGAGTACAGCGGACAATTTTAAGTCAAAACTTCTTACTAAGTCCCCTGGACTTTTGGGCGGACAATCCCACCGGAAAGTCCGATCGTGTGTATGCAGCATTAGGGTTCTTGTCAGGACTGGGATCAGCACCCATGATCTCTGCAGCATCCTTGCTAAGCCACCTGAGATGCTGGCTGCACAGCATCCTGTCTAAACACTTGGATAATCTTGACTTGTACCTTGTTTCGGGTGAACCTTGAACTCCTTGCTACTCCCATGAATTTCCTATTCAGGCCACGCCATTTCACTTCCTGTTTGCCAGATTATTGTGTTGTCTCCAGCCAATATCTTGCTTTCTTGTATACCTACATCTGTCTTTATCTCCACTACCACTTGTTACCGACCTTTGGCTTGTTCCTCGACTATGCTGATGCTTATTCCCTACTTGCAACCACTTGTTACTGACCTTTGGCTTGTTTACTGACTATGCTTCTGCTTGGTCCCTAACTGCTACATCTGCTACAGAACCACAGCTGTGTACTTGACGCGTTTCGCAAGCTCTGCTCGCTTCCTCAGGAGTTGATGTATATGCAGGATATATTATGGTCAATTGGTCCATAGGACTGATCTCCAAGGGTGACAGCGGGGAGTGCTCCAACCAGGAGCTGAAGAGGCATAGCCCGCAGCAACCAAACAGGGGGCTGGCGGAGGGCAGACATGGCGAAAAAGAGGGGTGAAGATGTTGTGTGTCCTGAAGTGCCCCATGGCCACTTTATAATTCACTTTCACTTTATAATAGTGATATCACATCATTTGTACTCTCAGGTTATTATCAAGTACATCATTAATTGATTTAGATACATATATATACATTTTGATTCCAACTTTTATGACATATGTGGCCATGGGGCAATTCAGGACACATAACATCTTCACCCCTCTTTCTGCCATGTCTGCCCTCCACCAGCCCCCTGTTTTGTTGCTGCGGGCTACGACACTTCAGCTCCTGGTTGGAGCACTCCCCGTTGTTAACCTTGGAAATCAGTCCTATGGACCAATTGACCATAATACACCCTGCATATACATCAACTTCTGAGGAAGCAAGCAGAGCTTGCAAGCAGTACACAAGTTGTATATGTGTACTATGTACTTTTAGTACTGTAACAAATATGTTAATAGTCAAGCTATGCTTCATGATGTTTTTCATGATTATGATTTTATGATTATGTTTTTGGAACCATAAAAAAAAATCTTTATCAATTTATTATACTTATTTGTCATGACCCATATGACCAACTCATTTAAAGTCCCATTTGTATTATGTATTACAGGGATGGAGTTGTGTCCTATTAAGAGGCAGTATTCAGACCGCTCTCTTTTTCTCATAATCTTAATGGTAGGTTTATTTTAACAGTTATAACAACAAAAATATCCAGAAAATGCATTTAAAAAAAGTAATAATTGATTTTCATTTTAATGTGTGAAAGAAGTATTTGATCCCCAATCAATCAGGAAGATTTTTGGCTCCCAGGTGTCTTCTATACAGGTGACAAGATGAGATTAGGAGCATTCTCTTGAAGGTTGTTACCTGTATAAAAGACACCTGTCCACAGAAGCAATTAATTAATCAGATTCCAATCTCTCCACCATGGCCAAGACCAAAAAGCTGCTCGAGCATGTCGGGGACAAGATTGTAGAACTAAACAAGGCTGGAATGGGCTACAGGACCATCGCAAAGCAGCTTGATGAGAGGCTGACAACAGTTGGTGTGATTATTCGCAAATGGAAAAAGCACAAAATAACTGTCAATCTTCCTCAGTCTAGGGCTCCATGCTAGATCTTACCTTGTGGAGTTTCAATGGTCATGAGAACGGTGAGGAATCAGCCCAGAGCTATATGGGAGAATCTTGTCAATGATCTCAAGGCAGCTGGGACCATAGTCACGAAGAAAACAATTGGCAACACACTACGCCATGAAGGACTGGAATCCTGCAGCGGTCCCCCTGCTCAAGGAAGCACCTGTACAGGCCCATCGGAAGTTTGCTAATGAACATCTGAAAGATTCAAAGGAAAACTGGGTGAAAGTTTTGTGGTCAGATGAGACCAAAATCGAGCTCTTTGGAATCAACTTAACTCCCCATGTTTGGAGGAGGAGGAATGCTGCCCATGACCCCAAGAATACCATCTCCACCGTCAAACATGAGGGTGGAAACATTATGCTTTGGGGGTGTTTTTCTGCTGAAGGGACAGGACAACTTCACTGCATCAAAGGGACGATGGACAGGGCCATGTACCATGAAATCTTGGGTGAGAACCTCCTTCCCTCAGCCAGGGCATTGAAAATGATTTGTAGATGGGTATTCCAGCAGGGCAATGACCCAAAACACACAGCCCAGGCAACAAAGGAGTGGCTCAAGAAGAAGCACGTTAAGGTCCTGGAGTGACCTAGTCGGTCTCCAGACCTTAATCCCATAGAAAAATTGTGGAGGGAGCTGAAGGTTCAAGTTATCAATCATCAGCCTCAAAACCTTAATGACTTGGAGAGGATCTGCAAAGAGGAGAGGGATAAAATCCCTCCTGAGATGTGTGCAAACCTGGTGGCCAGCTACAAGAAACGTCTGACCTCTGTGATTGCCAACAAGGGTTTTGCCACCAAGTACTAAGTCATGTTTTGCGAAGGGGTCAAATACTTATTTCACTCATTAAATGCAAATTAATTTATAGTTTCCAATACACTTCAGGCGGTATACACAGTATAAAATACAGTGCAGCCGGTGTACAGTTTCTAATACAGTGTAGGCGGTGTACACAGTATATAATACAGTGTGTACAGTTTCTAAGTGTACACAGTATATAATACAGTGCAGCCAGTGTACAGTTTTCAATACAGTGCAGTTGGTGTACAGTATATAATACAGTGTAGTGCGGTGCCACAAGTACTTGCAGCCAATCTGCTAGCAGTACACCACCAGTTGATTTCAGCAGGCAAATTTCACTACCCCAGTTACTGAATTGTAAAAAAAAAAATCTGTCCCAGCCATACACATGCTCAGGTTTTAAATGCTAGCCTGGCCAAATTGCTGCCTTTTCAGCTGGTAGACTCTGCCCCCTTCCGTGAATTTGTGGAATGTGCTGTATCAACAGACTTGGAGACCTTTTCACCACAGCATTCACTGGGTCACTGGGTCTTGAGGATGGACTACTGGCCAGAACTTGTTCAATATGCAATCAAGCGTACTTTCTGAAAGCACATTCAGTGCTGCTAGAGGGTTTGTAATGGATTAAATAGTGCGCCTGTCTACAGACTCCATTGATAGGCTCACATTTATAAAAATGAATCAGTCCTGGATCAGCAGCTATCAAGCCCCTGGTGCTGATGTTACTGATTAAATTTGCTATGGATCTGGGATCCCTTGAAGATTGCTATGCTGCCTATCCTATTCCTCCTGAATCTTGATGATGCTAGCTTCCAACAATATTTTTGGTTCAGGGCAACACCAACACACAAGGCCCAATTTGTTCTGCCCCTGTTTAACAGGGGCATGTAATTACAATTTTTGAAATAATATTTAACAGCAAGGCCCATTTCTGCACCCAAGAAGAGTAATTGTGAGGAGTTACAGTGTTGTGGCACCACCTACACCCAAGGCCCAATTTTTCTGCCCCTGTTTAACGGGGGCATGTAATTATAATTTTTGAAATAATATTTAACAGCAGGGCCCGTTCCTGCGCCCAACAAGAGTGTCAGGATGTACATGCCAGCAGACAGGTTCATCCCCCTGGAAGCAATCTGAGGCGCAAAAGAACACTTATTCCCTTTGCTCTTAGGAATCAGGCTTTGGCGCATAGAAATGGGCATGCACGAACTGGCTCACAAACAAAAGCGTTGTTGCGCATCCCCGTGCGCGTTGACGCTTGCGCTCACCCGTGATTGATGCTGGCGCCAAATAAAGACTATTTAAACTCAGCCAGTGCCTAACTCCAATGCTGCTTTGTCTTCAGATTCTGTGCATCCTGTTACCTGTGAACCTGTATACTGATTCCTGTTAACTATCCAGCTTGTCTTGACCATCCCTTGAACTACATCTGCACTGACTTTAGCTTATCATGTGACCTGTGACCAATCTTCTGTCTGTTCCTCTGATCCGGTTCCAGACCTGGCTTGCCTCCTGACTATGTTCCTGCCTGTACCCTGCATTTGATTCTCCTAGCCGTGTATGACCCAGCCTGACTGACCTTGCTACTCTGTTTATGTCACCGGCACCATCTGCCTGCCTGCCTGCCGGTCTTCCTGCTGAAGCCTTTTGGTGACTTCACTGGCCCTACAAGGACAGCCGCCCTGCTGCCTGCAAGACTTTGTGGCACCCATGCGACTCTGCACTCCTGCACCTTCTGTCCACACTATTAGAGGCCCCGAGTCAGAAGTGTAAGGGAGGCCTTCCTCGTCCAATCAGGCTCTTCTACCAGGTATGTGATAAAGAGTAACTTGAGGGGTTACAGTGTTCTGGCACCACCAACACCTAAGGCCCAACTTTTCTCCAGATTATATAGTGCAGTCCGTATAGTATATATACTGCAGTTCAGAGTATATAGTGCAGTCCATATAGTATATATACTGCAGTTCAGAGTATATAGTGCAGTCTGTATAGTTTATTTACTGCAGTTCAGAGTATATAGTGTAGGGTATATAGTGCAGTGTACAGCATGCCCCCGCCCCCAAAATCCATACCAGACCCTTATCCAAGCAAGCAGCCTGGCAGGCCAGGGGTATATAGTGCAGTGTACAGCATGCCCCCGCCCCCAAAATCCATACCAGACCCTTATCCAAGCAAGCAGCCTGGCAGGCCAAGATAGGGGGGACCAGAGAGCGCCCCCCCTCCTGAACCATACCAGGACGCTTGCCCTCAACATGGGGAGGTTGCTTTGGGGACCTCCCCCAAAGCACCTTGTCCCCATCAACATGGGGACAAGGGCCTCATCCCCACAATTCTGGCCATTGGCTGTGGGGGTCTGTGGGCGGGGGACTTATCAGATTCTGGAAGCCCCTTTTAACAAGGGGGCCCCCGGATTCTGCCCCCTTACAGTGGTGTGAAAAAGTGTTTGCCCCCTTCCTCATTTCCTGTTCCTTTGCATGTTTGTCACACTTAAGTGTTTCGGAACATCAAACCAATTTAAACAATAGTCAAGGACAACACAAGTAAACACAAAATGCAATTTGTAAATGAAGGTGTTTATTATTAAAGGTGAAAAAAAATCCAAACCATCATGGCCCTGTGTGAAAAAGTGATTGCCCCCCTTGTTAAAACATACTATAACTGTGGTTGTCCACACCTGAGTTCAATTTCTCTAGCCACACCCAGGCCTGATTATTGCCACACCTGTTCACAATCAAGGCATCACTTAAATAGGAGCTGCTTGACACAGTAAGGTCCACCAGAAGATCCTTAAAAGCTACACATCATGCCGAGACCCAAAGAAATTCAGGAACAATTGAGAAAGAAAGAAATTGAGATCTATCAGTCTGGAAAGGGTTATAAAGCCATTTCCAAAGCTTTGGGAATCCAGCGAACCACAGTGAGAGCCATTATCCACAAATGGCGAAGACATGGAACAGTGGTGAACCTTCCCAGGAGTGGCCGGCCGCCCAAAATTACCCCAAGAGCGCAGCGACGACTCATCCAAGAGGTCACAAAAGACCCCACAACAACGTCCAAGGAACTGCAGGCCTCACTTGCCTCAGTTAAGGTCAGCGTTCATGCCTCCACCATCAGGAAAAGACTGGGCAAAAATGGCCTGCATGGCAGAGTTCCAAGGAGAAAACCACTGCTGAGCAAAAAGAACATCAAAGCTCGTCTCAATTTCTCCACAACACATCTTGATGATCCCCAAGACTTTTGGGACAACATTCTGTGGACCGATGAGACAAAAGTGGAACTCTTTGGAAGGTGTGTGTCCAAGTATATCTGGCGAAGAAGGAACACTGCATTTCAGAAAAAGAACATTATACCAACAGTAAAATATGGTGGTGGTAGTGTGATGGTCTGGGGCTGTTTTGCTGCTTCAGGACCTGGAAGACTTGCCGTGATAAAAGGAACTATGAATTCTGCTGTCTACCAAGAGATCCTGAAGGAGAATGTCCGACCATCTGTTCGTGTACTCAAGCTGAAACGAACTTGGGTTCTGCAGCAGGACAATGATCCTAAACACACCAACAAGTCCACCACCAAATGGCTGAAGAAAAACAAAATGAAGACTTTGGAGTGGCCTAGCCAAAGTCCTGACCTGAATCCTATTGAGATGTTGTGGTATGACCTTAAAAAGGCCGTTCATGCTCGAAAAACCCTCTAATGTAACTGAATTAGGACAATTCTGCAAAGATGAGTGGGCCAAAATTCCTCCAGGACGCTGTAAAAGCCTCATTGCACGTTATCGCAAACGCTTGGTTGCAGTTGTTGCTGCTAAGGGTGGCCCAACCAGTTATTAGGTTTAGGGGGCAATCACTTTTTCACACAGGGCCATGATGGTTTGGATTTTTTTTCACCTTTAATAATAAACACCTTCATTTACAAATTGCATTTTGTGTTTACTTGTGTTGTCCTTGACTATTGTTTAAATTGGTTTGATGTTCCGAAACACTTAAGTGTGACAAACATGCAAAGGAACAGGAAATGAGGAAGGGGGCAAACACTTTTTCACACCACTGTATGTGAATGGGTGCTCACTAGAACATGACAGAGATCACTGTTCCCAATCACTGATTGGGGATCCGCCTTGTTTACACTTTCTGTCTCTGTACTAGGCAATCACGGGTCGCCGGCGGACATCGAGTCCGCCCAACCCGCGGGCCTGCTCCAGCAGCGTGCATCGGGAGCAAGAGTGCACCACCACCGGTGCACGCGCGCAACTGTGCCTGCGCAGGTGCGGCGATTCGTGCAGCGCTGCTAGCCTGCCGCAGTATATCTGATGGTCGGCAAGTGGTTAAGAATACAACACTGACGCTTTTGTAAAGTTCTCCCATTAATACAGAAGGAAGCATATCTGTTCCTAAAAGTTTCCAAGATCTCTATAGTTGGGATTGAGGCGGGGTTCACACATGTGCGGTTTGAATTGAAGCTCTGGTTTCATTGCGAAGAAAAAAATAAGTTGTTCAGCAGTTCCTCTGCATTTTAGCTGCAGATCAGCTGTAAGTAACCTATGAGTGTCTAATTAGAGCTGCAAATTTTGAGCAGGCCAATCGCTTGTTATCTATTTGTGAGGCTGCTAATAAAAAGATTGATTTTTCTGGACACTTCCTGGTTGTCCAGGAGTCTGTATTGTGTGGGTTTTGTTTGTTTGCAAAATGTGTGCTGCTCTGCCCATGATAATGCCAACAGTTATTGCTGCAACAGCAGCAATCTTAAGCCCCATACACACGAATTGGTTGCTTCAGCGTGACCAGTTCTCGCACATGCCTTTGCTTCGTGAGATCCGGGAGAATAATCCTGATGATTTCAGGAACTTTCTCAGGATGACGGACCCCGATTTTCACCGTCTTTTGGCTTTGCTGACCCCCTTTATCAGCCGGCAGGATACCTGCATGAGACAAGCCATTACTCCGGAGCAGAGGCTTGTTGCCACGTTGAGGTACTTGGCGACAGGAGAAGTCTTCAGGATTTGAAGTTCTCTTCAGGTATCTCTCCCCAGGCCCTGGGAATCATTATTCCAGAGACCTGTTCTGCCATCATTCAGGTCCTGCAGGAGGACTATATTAAGGTAACATTTCTACTTTACTATTCCCTTCTATGTATGCTCTGTTTGCTAATGACTTGTATTTTTGACCTCCTTCCCTAATTACCATGATTGCAATATGTTCTAATATGCTGTGCCCCTTTTCTCCTTCATGCATTTTTCCCTTCACTTACCTCACCAGCATGCTCTTCTGCCCCAATAGACACCTATGGCCTAGTCACTTAAGCAATGTCTTTTGTCTGCTGCATAGTATTGTTTGCCCCAAAACACCCCCTAAAATATGCACAAATGTTTGCTGTGTGGTTTACTTCATGTAGAGCCCCCTTTTTTTGTTCTTTTGGTGGGGGGGGGGCAAACTCATTAGGAACCCCCCTCCCCCAACTGCTCTGTCAGATGGTACCAATCCTTTATCTGCTGGCTTTCCCAAGGTCCATACACACTATATACCTACCTCTTTATAGTGCGCATCTTTAGGGATGAATTCAGCAAAGCATGTAGTGCAAGGGACTGCCTCCATACATTCCATTTCCTATTTTTTTGTCTTCTTTCCCTCCTATTAGCTTGCTTGGTAATTTAATAATGTCACACTGTGCCTGCCTTTTTTGGGGGGGGGGGGGGGTTGAAATGTTATTTGATCTTTCCTGTGGCCTGCCAATAGTGTTAAGTACAGAGGGTCTGGCCAAACTAGCCCACATTATTGAGCCATTTGCCAATCAATGAAGTGCAGAGGGTTAGCTGTCCACCACCCCCCCCCCAAAACCCCTAGTTATTGCCAATGGCCCATCAGAAGTGGGGGGATTGATGGGGGGGTGAGTAATCTGTGAAGGGGAGCCTCTACTTTTCTGTGCAAATACTTTCCAGCCTCCAATTTTAGACAATGCTCTTGTTCCAAGATGTTGATTGTCTAATCTGCTTGCAATGTTTAGGTGCAAAGTGACTAATTTTTTTTTCTTGTTTCACTCCACAGTTCCCTTCCACGCCACAGGAATGGCAGACTGTGGCCTCCCACTTTGCCAGCCGTTGGGACTTTCCTAACTGCGGAGGGGCAATTGATGGGAAACACGTCCGCATCGTCCCACCGCCCAACTCGGGGTCCTACTATTATAATTATAAAGGGTTTAATAGTGTAGTGATGTTGGCGGTGGTGTCGGCAACATACGAGTTTATGTATGTGGACGTGGGGATGAACGGCCGGATATCGGATGGTGGGGCCATTACGCACACGGAGTTCTACTGGCGTCTCCAAAGTGGCAGTCTGTGCTTGCCACCTCCAGAGGAGAATGCCGAAGGACTCCCCTTCGTCTTTGTCGCAGATGAAGCGTTTGCGTTGACTCCCCATGTGATGAGGCCGTTCCCGATGAGGACCCTCACCCCGGACCAGAGGGTCTTCAACTACAGGCTGTCCAGAGCCAGAAGAGTTGTGGAGAACGCTTTTGGCATCCTGGCCAGCCGCTTCCGCCTGTTCCTGACGGCATTTAACTTGGCGGAATACAAACTGAACCACATAGTTCTTGCCTGTTGCATATTGCACAACTTCCTCAAAAGACATAACAGGAACTATGTGGTGCCCGTTGGCCCAGATGTGGAGGGCCCTCCAAATGCCGAACTCACAGCCCTTCGAGTGGCACGTCCAGGCTTGCCCCCTCTAAATGCCCGTGTGGTCCGGGACCAATATATGCAGTACTTTGTGGGTAGGGGGGCCATTGCTCTGCCTGACGATGTGTGAGAGGCATTTTTTAATAAATCTGATATTTTAACCAACCTATGATTTCATGTCATTTCAGTCTTCTTTTTAGCTTATTTTACTTTGACATTTTTTCCCTTTGCCTTCGACAGTGGGAATGCACTTTCTGGGCAAAAGGAGGTAACAGTCTCTTCTTCCCAAAAAGATTATTCTCATGTTGTGTGTTTGCTACCTAATCTTTGGTCTAGAGAAGGTTTGTACTGCATAACTGACACCCAAAATACTCCTTTTCATCACCAGGTCTGACATGTGTGTATTCTCCAAAATGCTGTGCTCCGTGTTTTCGTACAAAGCACTGTGGGTGTCATTTACATAAGTCAAATCCGCTATGCTCTACAAGTGCATTGAAAAAGTTCCCGGGAAAGAAAATTGGAGTGCAAAGTGGATTTGCCTTTAGTAAATAACACCCATTGCCCCCCATATCCTTTTCATTTTACATACATAATGCATTGTGTTTTTTAAATAAGGAAGCCACACATTTAGAAAAATAAAAGTTTACTAGGAAAACATTCCCAAGTGCGTTTACAATCTTCACGCCAAAACTGACAACATCTTGGTTATTTACAACATTGTTTACAAACATTCCGCAATTGGTAAAACCAGGCATGGAGCAAAACAGAACCTAGGAACTTGGAAAGTTCAACTTTGTAAAGTGAAGACAAGATCAGACATGACTATATGTTCAAAGTGTGTTTGATCTTGCCTTCATCACATGGGGGGGTCACCCCCGAAAAGTGGAAATTTGGAACATGCACACAATTTGGGTCTGAAAATGGTCATTAGATGGGAAAACACATGCCTAGAAGCTTCAAAAGTGCCATTTTCCATCATGGGGATGAATGGACGTTTTTTGGGGGTGCAACCCCTTCACCACAACCACTTTCGTAGTTCGTAAAGTGTTTGCACCCCCAAAAAAACGTTGCCATTCATCCACCATGGTGGGAGCTAGCACATGTGGACACAATGTGTGCATGTTCCAAATTTCAGACAGTTTTTAAGTTGCAAATGTGTTCAGAAGCAGGCACAAATGTGTGTTAATTACTTGGTGCGTTTTCATATTTTTCCTAAAACATCAATGATGTTCTTCAATTTTTGTTGAACATCATTGATGTTTTGCTTTATGTAATCTAGATCTCGATTGCAGACCATTATCTCTCCGATGAGTACGTGGGCACTCTCTGTGGTAAAGTGCGATTTTTCTTCCACAACATCCACGTCACCTAAAAACCACAAACAAACAAAAATGGGGTGTTGGAAATGAGGCAGCCATACATGGATTAGCTTACCAGTAGCTGTGTTCTCCCACACTCACCTGTTGTGGTGACAATTTCTCCAAGTTCGATGATCTCTCCTTCCTCCTCCTCCTCCTCTGCTTCTGCTCTTTCCCCTTTTTTGGGAGGTGTTGGTTTGGGGGTTTCCTCAGACGGCCCAAGTTTTCGCTCCCCTATGAGAATGTCCAAAAGGAAGATTTAGCAACACAAACTATTGAGGGCAGAAATAGGAAATGACAAACATTGCTTGAAAGTGACGGACACTATTTTAGTTTGGCCAGTTACAAATGTCAACTACATGAATGTAGTCACTTTGTAAAGGTGCTAAACTGACTAGCTTTTTGGTAGAAGTTTGTGTGATGGAGACCCCCCTCTAGTATCCACTGGAGCACATGTGTGGAAAAGGCTAATAAAAAGGGGGTTTGGGTGTCCCAGCACTAGTGCTCTCGAGTCCAGATGGGTAAACAGCTACTGGGTGACCTCTCCTTTACATTGAATAAATTGGCTTTACATTCTGGATGACATTTCTAGGGAGAACAAACTTCCTTTCCCCCAAAAAAACACCAAACATCGTATTATAAGTGGCCGCACGATCGAGGTTGCGTACGATCGAATGGACACACACACGACCATGACAGTGGCAGAAAGATCGAGGCTGAGTACGATCGAATGCACAGACGAACATGAAAGTGGCCATTTTGGAATGTACAACTTTGTAAAAATCAAACCACATGGAGCAGTATGCAAGCAAGAAATCAAACACAAAACACAACTACTTACTTTTTTGAAGAACTCGCTTGATCTTTCTGTACTGATCGGCCTCCCTCAGTTTCAGGTCTGACCAGCGTTTCCTCAGTTGCTCCTTGGATCGTTGTACCCCAAAATGATTGTACAGCCTTCTCACAACTTTAGACATGATCTTGGCCTTGCGGACATTGGGGTTGAGGTAAGGCCCATACTTCCCATCATAGTCGCTCCTCTTTAATATGTCCACCATCTCCAACATTTCTCCAAATGACATATTGGAGGCCTTGAATTTCAGGCTCCGGGATCGGGACGTTTTTGCCTCCGGACTTTCCTCGTCCACCTCCTCGTTGGGGGGATATTTGGGGCGCACCTGCTGTGTCCCCGCCATGTGCTCTCCCCACTGCGCCGTAAAGAGAAGGGGTGGGGAATAGACGAGAAAGATCGTCAGGGGCGGGCGGAGTTTGACGCATGCGCACTGTATATAAAACGTCACACGCCTGTGTCGTAGCCACGATCTGGGAGACGAGGGGAGAGAAAGCTCACGCACGAGACGATCGCTACAAACGAAGGTACAATTTGACGTTGGTACATAACTAGCCTAGACTGATTAGAACTTGAGGCTTCTTTATGGAGAAGATTAGGAGAGTTTAGGCTGACATTATTTATATTGTTTTGTGTGGCGTTGTGTCTTGCAGAGGTGATGGATGCCTTCTACAACGTGAGCTTTCTCCCACACTTCATTGATAAATACCGGCAATTCCCCCTCTTATGGCAGGCAAAACACAGGGATTATAGCAACAGACCAAAGAGGTACGCAGCCCTGCTGAAACTGGTGGCATTTGTAAAGCCTACCCTGCCCATGGCAACCGTCGCAAACTTAAAAGTGAAGATCACCAACATGAAGACTACCTATTTCCGGGAGCGCAATAAGGTCCTGAAGTCACAAGCATCTGGAGCTGCAGCAGCTGATGTCCATGTCCCCACGCTCTGGTACTATGACAGGCTCCACTTTCTCAAAGACCAGGCTACTGTCAGGAAGTCACTCTCGACTCTTCCTTGCACGCGTCCTTCCACGCACGCCACCCTTGATGAGGATTCCGAGGACCAACCTGGGCCTTCCAGTCAGGAATATGTGCAGGTGCCCAGCTTGTTCCAGGTATAGTAGTTTTGGAACCAGTTTGTTGAATAATGAATGATGTTCAGTTAATTCAGGATCCCCAATTGCTTATTTCCTAACGTGATTGACATATCAACAGACAGTGGTGTGGGAGACATTTTTGGGAAGAATCTAAACTGCAGGGCTGAGAATTGTATGGTTTTGTATTTGAAAACATTTTGCAACAGTCACTAGATGAGAATTGTGTGTGTTTGATGAACAAATAACTGAAACTATGTCCCTTTTTCATACACAGGAAGACCTCAGCCAGGAGGTGGCTGTGGAAGGTGGCAGTCAGGAGGAGGCAGGGGGTAGTGGCAGCCAAGAGGGGGGTAGGCGTAGGAGCCTGACTGTCTCCCAAGTCTCTCCCCTCCGCCTTCCCTACAGAAGGGCGAAAAACATGGGGGAGGTGGGAGAGTCAGCGCTCCAGCTGATAAAAGATGCCTCAGCCTCCCTCTATGCCACACCCACCTACGAGGAGGCCTTTGCCTCCTTGGTTACAAGTAAATTTACGGGTATGGAGGCGGGGCAACGCAGCATGTGTGAGGAGGTCATCCTCAAAATACTAAATGAGGGGATGGCTGGGGAGATGACTCCCCTCACACATGTTTGCGAGAGTGACCTTGCTCCGCCTCCTCCTCCTCCTTCTGCCACCCCACCAGCACCAGCACCAGCACCAGCACCACGGCGTGGAAGGAAGCGTACAAGGAAGACAAGAGAGTGACAACCTGGACTCAGTCTGGTCTGAGAGAAGATGGAGCCTCTCGTAGTACCAGAGCCTGGGGACCTAGATGGCATCTGCTGCAGTTCCGGATGTTTTGGACTTCAGGACCAGATTGCGCTCCCTTATTATTTAGATAGGTAGTCTTCATGCCCCCAATTGTTTAAGTCTGTAAAATGATGGTTGCCATGGGTGTCCAAGGCTTTGCAAATTCCCCAAGTTTCACCATGGCTGCGTTCCTCTTTGGTCTGTTGCTGAGACCTAAATAAAGGTTTTTTTGATTTGAAATAATCATTGACTATTGTGTTTTACTTTTCTACAATGACAGTTTTTCTTTGAGTAGGCAGGTACATTTCACTAATCCTAGAATTAACAAGGGGCACCAACAACCAACAAACTCCTAGTAAATGTAAGCAAGAAATACAAATGTTAATAATGTGGTTTTGCTAAGTTGAGACATACAAACCCCCTCCAAAAAAAAAAAAAAATCTCCTTCAAATATGTATTCCCCCAAAAAAAAAAGAAATCTGGGTGAAAAAAAAAGTTTTACCTGTACTGGAAGTAGAGGAGAGGAGGAGGAGATAAGACTTTGTCCGACGGACAGACCGACGAACACTGTCCGATGGTGCATACACACGGTCTGATTTTTCAACAACCTTGTCCGATCGGACCAAATTGATGAAAAAGTCCGACCGTGTGTATGGGGCTTTACTGGAAGTAGAGGAGAGGAGGAGGAGGAGAAGAAGATACTGGGTTCATCCCATAATTGCAAATCGGGAGGAGAGAGGCCAGTTCATGATCCTGTATGAAGACCTCCTTGGGCACGATGATACATTTTTTTATTACACGCACATGTCAATAACTAGGTGAGTAATTTATCTGCCAAACAATAAAAAAAATGTATGAATATTTCCATAGTAGGGGATTATCCTACATCATTATCTGAGCATCCAGCCTAAAAGGCCATGAAAAGGGGGGAGCAAGCACCCCCCTCCTGAACCAAACCATATGCCCTTAACATGTGTAGTGTGTTTTGTGCCCCACCCAAAACACCTTGTTCCTAAGTTGATGGGGACAAGGGGCTTTGTGGGGGGTATCCCACGCCGATTTGTTGTCTGTTGTCCAGTTTGGGACTAGACAATTGTTATTGTTAAATTAAGCTGCCAGTGGCTAAATCTATCTCCAAATGATGACAAAACTGCAAATGACGATGGATCATCATTTTGATGCCACTTCTTTAACAAACATTTTTATTTTGATTAAAGTGGTTGTATAGTCTAAATTTTTACTTTTACCTACAGGTAAGCCTATAATAAGGCTAACCTGTAGGTAAAAAAAATATCTCCTAAACCTGTATGGTTTAGGAGATATTCCCCTCGCAATGAGCCGCTGACTGCAGTGGCGTATGCGCACACATGTATGTGCGGGAGTGACAACATCGCGGCTCCCGCCACTCACAGCACTGGAATCCCGATACCCGGAAGACACGCCGAGGGAACATGTCAGCTCCCTCGGCGTGGATTGGGTGAGATGTCGGGGCCTCATTCTAAGGTAAGTATTTTCATAATGAGCTAGTATGCGGTGCATACTAGCTCATTATGCCTTTTCCCTTACAGGTACGTAAAAAAAAAATATGTCAGCGGGTCTACAACCGCTTTAAGGATGCAGGCCTTCTTAGAAATAATAATGGTCTTAACCACTTACCTTACTATTTTTAAGACTATGCAAAAATGTGTTTCAGACATGTATCTAGTAACTCATTTTTGAATCCGTTTTGATGAATTGCTTGGATTAATCTCCCCTCGCTTGGAGCGTCAGAACTAGGGAAGAGCCGAACACCCCCGGGTTCGGTTCGCACCAGAACCCGCGAACGGACCTAAAGTTTGTGCGAACATTAGAACCCTATTAATGACAATGGACGCGAACGTTCGAAATCAAAAGTGCTAATTTTAAAGGCTAATATGCATGTTATTGTCAAAAAAAAAGTCATTAATAAAAAAAAAAAAAAAAAAAAAAACGCGGGGTCCCCCTCAAAATCCATACCAGACCCTTATCCAAGCACGCAACCTGGCAGGCCACAGGAAAAGAGGGGGGACGAGAGCGGCCCCCCCTCCCTCCTGAACTGTACCAGGCCACATGCCCTCAACATTGGGAGGGTGCTTTGGGGGTCTGTGACCCCTCAAAGCACCTTGTCCCCATGTTGATGAGGACAAGGGCCTCTTCCCCACAACCCTGGCCATTGGTTGTGGGGGTCTGTGGGCGGGGGGTTATTGGAATCTGGAAGCCCCCTTTAACAAGGGGACCCCCAGATCCTGCCCCCCCCCTGTGTGAATACCATTTCACCAAAAAAGTGACAAAAATTGTAAAAATGACAGGAGACGGTCTTTGACAATTCCTTTATTAAAATCTTCTTTCATCTTCTTCCATCTTTTTCTTCCTCCGATCCGCTTCTTCCTGCTCTGGTCTTCTCGTCCGGCATCTTCTTCCATGGCGTCGGCATTGCTTCTTTGGCCGCTCCGCGCAATGGGAGACTCCCGCTGTGTGAGTCTTCGCTGTGTCTGACAGGTCTTTTATGGGGAAAGCCATAGGGAAGTCCCCATGACGTCCCCGTGCGTCATAGGGGGCGGGGTCACCAGATGGCTCCGCCCTCCGTTATAAAAGACCTGTCAGACGAAGCAAAGCCTCACACAGCGGGAGCCTCCCATTGCGCGGAGCGGCCCAAGAAGAGACGCCAACGCCATGGAAGAAGATGCCAAACGAGAAGACAGAGCAAGAAGAAGCGGATCGGAGGAAGAAGATGGAAGAAGAAGATGGAAGAAGATGCCGGAAGGAGAAGATGAAGAAACCGAAGGATGAAGTAAGGAAGAAGGAAGAAGACCAGAAGAAAGAAGATAAAAGAAGATTTTAATAAAGGAATTGTCAAAGACCGTCTCCTGTCATTTTTACCATTTTTGTCACTTTTGGTGAAATGGTAGGGGTACTTTTGTACCCCCTTACCATTTCACACAGGGGGGGGGATCTGGGGGTCCCCTTGTTAAAGGGGGCTTCCAGATTCCAATAAGTCCCCCACCCGCCGACCCCCACAACCAATGGCCAGGGTTGTGGGGAAGAGGCCCTTGTCCTCATCAACATGGGGACAAGGTGCTTTGAGGGGTCACAGACCCCCAAAGCACCCTCCCAATGTTGAGGGCATGTGGCCTGGTACGGTTCAGGAGGGAGGGGGGCCGCTCTCATCCCCCCTCTTTTCCTGTGGCCTGCCAGGTTGCGTGCTCGGATAAGGGTCTAGTATGGATTTTGAGGGGGACCCCACGCCATTTTTTGTTTGGCCGGGGTTCCCCTTAAAATCCATCCCAGACCTCAAGGGTCTGGTATGGATTTTGAGGGGGACCCCACGCCATTTTTTTTTGGCTGGGGTTCCCCTTAATATCCATAGCAGACCTGAAGGGCCTGGTAATTGAATTTGGGGGGACCCCCACCTTTTTTTTGTTGTTTGTTTTTTATCAATGCCTTTTTTGTTATCAATGACTTTCAATGAATGACTGTTCTCTGTGTTACGGGAACCGGCAATATATTAGCTGCAGATGGCTGCCTTAGATGACACAACAGGCCAGAAGGGTAAAGGTGGTTTAATGTGATACTGCAATGCTGTACTAACAGCACGCACACACTAATCCCCAGAATCACAGCAGATAATGTCAGCAGTCAGCAGCACTCAGCAGAATAATCACAGCACAGATAATGTCAGACTCAGCAGCACTGCAGAGTGGATCACAGCAGATAATGTCACTGACACGCTGGAACACACTACACGAGGCCGCCGGTGCGGCAGCCTTATATAGTGTGGGGCGTGTACTAAACCCCCTGAGCTATAATTGGCCACAGGCATCCTGCCTGTGGCCAATTATTGCTCTCCACGCCGCTGGCTCTATGATCGGCCAAGCATGCGGGGTCACAGTGCATGCTTGGCCAATCATCAGCCAGCAATGCACTGCGACTGGTGCAGTGCATTGTGGGCCGTTCGCATCACACGAATTTGATGTGAACAGCCCAAATAGTTCTGGGCTCGACGAGCGGTCGAACGTCCGATGTTCGATTCAAACATGGGTTTGAATCGAACACCGGGCCCATCCCTAGTCAGAACACATGCTACAGAACAAGTATCCAGCCTGCTGAAATATTACTGATCACATTAAGGTACTTTTCACCACTGATGTCCTTTGTCATATGAATTTTGGAGCATGCAATCTAATTGTTTTTGAACTATTTAAACATGTGTAATTCTAGATGTATAACCTCACAAAAGTTGGCGTAATAATGATCTATTCAAGTATCTAAAAATGTAAAAAAAATAAAACATTTGCTCATGTAGCCAACATAAATAACCATTGAACAATACCAAAAAATACACGTTTCTCAAGTAGGCCTCTTTAACCTAGTTAACAAAAAAGGTGTCCTCTTGGTCCTCAACCTTGGACAGACCTCATAAATCACAGATTGTGATATGTTTTTTTGAAAGGGGCCTCATTGGAATAGTGACTGTCAGAAGCTGGGTCATCACTGGCAGTGCTGGGAGCAGGCCTAGCCTCGCCATGTTGACTTACCACATACATACCAGGATTTTTTTGGGGGGCCTGATTGAAGGAATTGGGGATGGGATAGGGAATGTTACTGTGTGGCACTTCATATCTGGTGGTTGTCTTTTCAAAGCTAGAAGGATAGGATGGGGGATTATAGGGGTAAGGTTGGTGTTCAGGCTAGTGGACGTATCTGGGGTAGTTAAGGGGAGGTCTTGGTGGTGGCACATATGGCACTTTAAATGAAGCTTCCTCACGTGGCTGTGAGAAGGAGTGCAGCACTTGTTCGCTAGTGCTTCGCATTTCAAAGTAGCACTCAGGTTTTACATTTTTTTATTAGTGGGACAAAACTGAGCATTGAAGTAGAATAGTAAAGTATCAAACCAGACATAACTTAAGCAATGCAGGTTTATTAACAGCTGATAACATATAGGTTTATGTTCAAAGTAATACAATATACAGGTCTAATTTATACAGTTTCTTATAATGCAAGCATATTAGATATAGGTATTCTTATTCCCTAACCAAATTGAAACAATTGGTAATTGTTCTCACCTTAAACCAGAATGGGTCTTTTCTGCCAATTCTTGGGAACCCGCCACCTGATAGGGACCAGCCGATTGGCCAGTGGTCCGGTCCTCTCAGAGTTCTGGGTTCCAGCTCGACCAAGTTCGTGAGGGAAATTCACCTGAGACCACACTCTGGAACAAGTTAAGAAGTCTTCTCTGACTCGTACGAGGAGACAAGTTTCGGACAGATATTTGCCCATTGGTTCTGACCTCTATGACCCTTGCAATAGGGCTGCATACACAGAGTTCAGCCTTATGAGCTCCTTTCTGACTTGTCTGACAAACAATTGTAGAGCTTGAATTTATATACCCTTTTACAAGCCTATCTCAGCCATCTTTCCTACATGTGATTGGTCACTAAGATCTACGTCAATGTAACCAACCATAAATCTGACACCTGTTCTATAACCAGACAAACTTATTACTCCCAGAATTCCTATATGTTCATTAAAAAGATTTATAACTGCTCTTGTTCAATTAAAAACACCTGTGTAGAGACAGTCTGGCACCCAGCTGTGTTATCAAACTCTCCTTATCTTTATAAGATTTAACTAAGTTCAAGAATTACAGATGTACGACCGTGAGAGAATGAACTTTCAATAACCCCACCAGACGTGTTATATGTGTTATTGTATAATCCTATGTGCAAAAGTACTGTATCACTTACAATATGTATACACATATATATATATACATATATATACATACATACACACATACGCAAAGCCAATTACCTATTCAATATTGTCTAATTATTAACATACATAGATATATATAAATATATACTTCCCTACAATATGTATTTTAACAGTTTTAATAAGGGCTCAAGCAGACCTTTGTTTGACCCTGTCAAACTTAATTGAATGTGCTTTACATAACTTTCCCGTATTCCACCTAATTATTTTAACCACCTGTTTTTCTTATCTTTGACGGTGCTTATCTTATCAGCTATATTTCACTTTTGTCAAAGTTCTCTCTTCTTCTAATTAGTAACTCTGTGATTTATATGCATTTCAAGACTCTAAATAATTCTATATAACTTGAATGTGTTCTAATAAACTTTCACCCAGTAAACCATCTTATAAAAAATATCAGAAAGAAGCAGAGAGGTCATCTAAAGTTTAACATTTAAAAAAGAAGACGTTCTCTATATTTTAGAATAACATAGTGTAGATTAATGAAAATGTAATAACTATTGCTTTACTATCGAATAATTATATTGATAAGACCACTACTATATAATAATAACAATAACAATAATAATAATGATATTATCAATAAAATATATGCAAATCAATATGAATAATATGAAATACATTGGCTAATATGAGATTCTACAACATTTTCCCCCTGTTGAGGCATAAGCCTCACAGCAATTACAGTACAGATCACCCACCATGCCATCAGAGACCCCATGCACCCCAACACTTATCACATAAATAGTCCAAAAAAAACAAAATAAATTAAATTGCCAAAAAATAAAAATAAATCAGTCCAATCAAAAACACACTGCATCTTCTTCTGTAGCTGCAAAGTCCTTCTCCATATGTGGCACGGAAGACATAGTTGTCAGTCTCAGTGGCATTGAGAACATCCTTGCCACAAACTTCTTGCAACAGGCAACAGTTACTCAGCAACATCACATCAAGGATAACAGGGAAGAGGAACAATCCATTTAGCTAGTGAATGAAAGTCAAGTATGTGATCCAGGGACCATTCAGCAGACTCAGTCCCATAAGGCTCTGCCTTTTCCTGCATGGGTCTTTTCAGCTTAGCCAAGTGCTTGGTGTGTTTGGAGAGATATCCTTCTTCATCATTTGCTGGTCCAGTATCATAGCACAAGCTGCTTTGGATGCTGTGAGACACAAGTTCAGTGCATACCTGTTCTACAAAGGTACAAGTCTCAGATGTTTCAGTACCTCCTTTATTGCATGAAATACTTCCTTTGTGGCAATTAACATTTGTAACAAGTTGCATCATGTCTTCTGCGATCATCCGATATTTGTCTGGATATAAAATACACTTCAAAATTATAGTTTTAAAAAATAGTCAGTGTCAGGATACAATAGGTCTTCGTCTAGCATTCCAAGGCAACCTTCAAAGCACTACTATTTTATTTAAAAACATAATTTAGTGCGTTCCTTTTACTTCTACAACATCCACTAAAGAAATATACATGTATCTATATAGTTTTATTATAATACAATACTCTTAGAATATTCCTCAACATTATTAGTACATGTTTTCAGTATGAAGTATTTTATATAGAGTATTCTTTTACATTTCCCAACCTATACTATTTCCCATACAATAATTGTAAAATTCTTATCATCTCTTAACTTTGACTCCACCTATCAGTCACTATTACCCTGGTTATGTCATACTGTCAATATAGTCAGTCCAGATATTTTAATAGTTTTAATTCTGCAGTCTTCCTAAAAAGTTTGAAACATCATATTAAATAAATCTGTACACACATATACATCTTGCTTTTTAGATAAGTATCCCCCAACATTTAAATGAAAGTTCTTGAAAATATCAAGATATAAATACCATAACGTATCTTATAAAGCATCAATACCATACATTCTTAGCGAATAGTCAAACTCATTACATTAAACCTCCCCACTAATTTTTTTAAATGATAAAACTATTTGTTTATAATGATTGAACATTTTCTCAAAGTGGAACTCTTCTCACAAAAATATGATAAAAATCATGTTCATTTAACAAGAAAAATACATTCCCCATTAATTATTATGCTACCAGTTTACTGAAGCCCAGAACCTTTGAGCAGCAGTAGAATTTCAGGCAGACTGGCCTCTAGATTTGTATCAGTGTAAAAAATAGAACACAACTGAGCATGTGCTGAGCAGGGTGGAACAGTGGATTTTAAACAGTATAGGAATTTATTTTTTACTGTGTTTCATAGCTGCAGAAGTGTAGAACTGCATTTTATGAAACTACATTGTGATAATGTTCATAATTAAAAAGAAATCAAATAAAACTACACGGTCACTTGCACAGTCTGTTAAATCCAAAGAGGTTAAGAAAACGTGCATTACTATGTCCCTACTTTATCTGAAAGAAGAAAATAAAACCTGAAAACATTTATCAGTGTTATTATCAATGATGAAACAATGCCTAGATCAACATCCTACAAACTTAAGATATCTAAATATTTGAGTATACCATCACTAGCAACACATACCACTGTTTATGAGCGAAAGAAAGCTTCACATTTTTGTAAGACACAGTTTCTGTTGTCAGTAGAGTTGAGTGGACACCTGTATATTCGGGTTCGGCGGGTTCGGCCGAACTTCGGAAAAAAGTCCGGGTTCGGGACCGAACTTGACCCCGGACTCCGAACCCCATTGAAGTCACCCGAAGGACCCGAACTTTTGAAGACTAAAATGGCTGTAAAAAAGTAATGGAAAGGGCTAGAGGGCTGCAAATGGCAACAAAATGTTGTTAAGAGCATGGCAAGTGCTCTGCAAACAAATGTTGATCGATTGTATGTCACACTCTTGCATAAAGCACTGAAAGATTTTATTTTTTGTCAATAGCAGAATACACGTACAGTGTCTAAAGCGTGTATGAACACACAGAAAATGCTATTGGGAAAAAAATGTCACTGCGATTTTTTTTTTGGGACAATATACAATAGAAGAAATATTGATCGATTGTATGTCACACTCTTGCACAAAGCACTGAAAGATTTTATTTTTTGTCAATAGCAGAATACACGTACAGTGTCTAAAGCGTGTATGAACACGCAGAAAATGCTATTGGGAAAAAAAATGTCACTGCGATTTTTTTTGGGGGACAATATACAATAGAAGAAATATCGATCGATTGTATGTCACACTCTTGCACAAAGCACTGAAAGATTTTATTTTTTGTCAATAGCAGAATACACGTACAGTGTCTAAAGCGTGTATGAACACGCAGAAAATGCTATTGGGAAAAAAAATGTCACTGCGATTTTTTTTGGGGGACAATATACAATAGAAGAAATATCGATCGATTGTATGTCACACTCTTGCACAAAGCACTGAAAGATTTTATTTTTTGTCAATAGCAGAATACACATACAGTGTCTAAAGCGTGTATGAACACGCAGAAAATGCTATTGGGAAAAACAAAACACAGCAAAATTAAATTTTTTTGCAATGTTTTTCCAATAGCAGAATACACACAGAGTATGGTGTATCTCTTACTAAAATATGCAGTGCAGTGATGCTGCACTGAGCTTGCAGGTAAAACTTATATTTTGTCTGGCACTGGCCTCATGGCACTGTTAAAAGACTGTGCACTGCACCCCAGCCAGGGTACAATTGATTTAGGACTCTCTTGAATAATTCTCTCTGCCTCTTTCTTTTCCTTACTAAACACACTCTCTACTCTAGCTATCTAGATTGCTCACTGATATAACTAATTTGAATAAAATTTAAGGAATGTGGACTGACTGACTGACTGACTTTATCACTCTAACTACTAAAATCCTCTCTTAGCAGCACAGGAACCTGTCTATAGCAGAATGGCACTGTGTGCTGTGTGTCTGTACTATATATAGAGGCTGGGTCACATGCTGCACTGCCCAACCACAGCCATGCCATTAGTAGGCATGGCTGTGATGGCTTCTAAGGGCACACTAGTGAAACTAGCGTCGATTGGCTGCCCTGCAGCTTGTAAAAGGTGCCAATACATCGCCGAACACCGGACCCGAACCCGAACATACAGCCAATAGTTCGGGTTCGGGTCCGGGACCCGGACACCCAAAAATCTGGTACGGACCCGAACTTTACAGTTCGGGTTGTCTCAACCCTAGTTGTCAGTAAAACTTTCTAAATGTAAGATAAATGTATCATATGTGCTTTACAGGGGCCATAAGTAACTAGAATATCATTACAGTTTATTTAACCACTTCAGCCCCGGACCAATTTGCAGCCAAAGGACAAGGTCGTGCGACGTGGCTCCCAAACAAAATTGGCGTCCTTTTTTTCCCACAAATAGAGCTTTCTTTTGGTGGTATTTGATTGCTCCTGCGGTATTTTTTACTTTTTGCTATAATAAATATCCCCAAAAAATATATAAAAAAACATTTTTTTTCCTTAGTTTAGGCCTATACGTATTCTTCTACATATTTTTGTTAAAAAAAATCGCAATTAGCGATTATTGATTGGTTTGCGCAAAAGTTATAGCGTTTACAAAATAGGGGGTAATTTTATAGCATTTTTATTAATATTTTTTTTTTTTACTAGTAATGGCGGCGATCAGCAATTTTTATTGTGACTGCTACATTATGGCGGACATTTTTGACACATTTTTGGGACCATTGTCATTTATACAGAAATCAGTGCTATTTAAATGCACTGATTTCTATGTAAATGACAGTGGCAGTGAAGGAGTTAACCACTAGGGGCGGGAGGAGTTAGTGTGACGTGTGTGTGTTTTTTTTTACAGTAGGGGGCGTGGCTGACGTCTGACGTCACTGATCGGCGTTCCCGATGACAAGGAACAGCCGATCAGTGACAGGCAGTGTAGGAAGCGCGGGGAGAGGTTTGTTTACACAGACCTCTCCCCGTTCTTCATCTGTGACCCGATCGCGGGACACCAGCGGCGATCGGGTCAGCTGGTCCCACGGCCGCGGTCACGGAGCTCCCGGCCGGGTTGCGAGCACGCCGCCACTGGCACGTGCACGACCCCATGGCTAGACAATTAAAGGGGACGTATATATACATGCTTTTGCCTAGCCATGCCATTCTGCCGACGTATATGTGCAGGAGTCGGTCGGGAAACGGTTAATTATATTTGACACATTAGCACATTGTGCTCATGTCTCCATAAAACATTTTTCCCCACATCGATAAATGTAACCCTTATATTTGGTGACCAAAAATAAGCCACATATCTGGGATAAGGCTAACCCAATGTTTAATGATGTAACTAAACTATAGATTGATCCCACACTACATATATATATATACACATACTCCTTGTACAATAAAGTATTATACTTAATTGATTGGTTGCAGATTCACATTCCATGCTATTACTGTGTATGATCCCCAAAAATTCTAATTTTAATATAATGTTATTCAGGAGAGCCCCTCCTAAAATATATCTCATGTATATTGCGCCCATAGCTTTCGGGTCTTTCAACATTTTATTAGTTAACTAGAGTTTCCTTAACCGCTTCCCGACCGCCTCACGCAGATATACTGCGGCAGAATGGCACGGACAGGCAAAATCACGTACCTGTACGTGATCCTTTAAATGCCTGCCCATGGGTCACGTGCGTGCCGCCAGCGGCGCGCTCGCGACCCGGTCGGGAGCTCTGTGACCCCGGCCGCGGGACCAGCGGACCCGATCGCCGCTGGTGTCCCGTGATCGGGTCACGGAGCTGAAGAACGGGGAGAGGTATGTGTAAACAAACCTCTCCCTGCGCTTCCTACTCTGCCTGTCATTGATTGGCTGTACCCGGTCATCGGGAAAGCCGATCAATGACGTCAGATGTCAGCCCCGCCCCCTAATGTAAAAAACACAACACACGTCACAGCCCATAGCCCCTCCCCTCCCCCTAGTGGTTAACCCCTTCACTACAACTGTCATTTATACAGGAATCAATGCATTTAAATAGCATTGATTGCTGTATAAATGACAATGGTCCCAAAAATGTGTCAAAAATGTCCGATGTGTCCGCCATAATGTCGCAGTCACAATAAAAATCGCTGATCGCCGCCATTACTAGTAAAAAAAAATATTAATAAAAATGCTATAAAACTATCCCCTATTTTGTAAACACTATAACTTTTGCGCAAACCAATCAATAATCTCTAATTGCGATTTTTTTTACCAAAAATATGTAGAAGAATATGTATCGGCCGAAACTGAGGAAAAAAAATTTTTTTTTATATATTTTTTGGGGATATTCCTACACACGGTCGGACATTTTCCATCGGATTGTCTGACGGACAAAGTTGCATCTCCTGCTCTAAAAATTTTCCGACAACAAAGTCCGATCACACCAATTCCGATCGTGTGTAGCGAATTCCGACGGACAAAGTGCCACGCGTGCTCAGATCACATTACAAGACCAAAGCTATTGGCTACTAGCCTCTACGTAGTCCTGTCGTAGGCAACAAACGTCACCACGTTTAGAATGATCGGATTTTCCGACAACTTTGTCCGACCGTGTGTATGCAACACCAGTGTCGGACTAAATCCGTCTGACAAAATCCGATGGATTTTGTGGTCGGATTTTCCGACGTGTGTATGGGGCATTATTCTAATCTCATTTGGGAGATGATCAGTCTTCCTCACACATACAATATTCCCTAACAGTCTACAAAGATTACAAATATTAACTTACATTTGTGAACATTCATTAACAAAATGTCATTATCTTCTGTTGTCTATATAATAATACACCGTCATTCCACCTAGCAAATTATGCATACATATGAACACAAATTTCTAACTATATATAAATATACAAATATTTACAGAATAATTACAACTGACAGGTTAGTTAGTAATTACTTATGGAAAGCAGTGCTCAGAGTAAAGCCAATAGGCACCGTACGTGCATACGTCTCCTTACCAAAACGCTTATTTTAAGACACGAAAAACTGCCAAGCCCTGCTTGCCACGGCAATCAGGAATGTCTCAACCTGATCTTAACTCAGTTAGTACACAAACCTTTATAACAGATACATATAAACCTATATACACCTATAGTACAAAGATGATACGTAACTTTTAACTTTGTTAACAAATGGAGCTCCAAAACCTTTACCTTATTTACCTGTCAGGACTTACCTTTCCTGACATTTCTAAACTCATGAGTATTATTTTACACCACAACTTTATATTCAATGTTATACAGAACAAAGGTACCATTTTCTAACAGTAGCTACATATTAGTACTCATCCTAAAAAAATATTTAACTTAGGCTTTCCAGGGATATAATAACCCCAAAGCCTCTGTCAGATTGATTACCAATCCAGGAAACCAGCATGCATGTAAACGTAGGTTCTCCAGGGGTCTTTAAGTCCCCAAAACCTCATCCAGACAAAATTTTGTAGTCAAGGTAAACTACATGCATGTAAACGTAGGTTCTCCAGGGGCCTTAAATCCCCAAAACCTCATCCAGACTCAATTTCGCAGTCTAGGATACCAACATGCATGTAAACGTAGGTTCTCCAGGGGTCTCAAATCTCCAAAACCTCTTTCTGACTAATTTGCAGGCAAGGTAAACAACATGCATGTAAACGTAGGTTCTCCAGGGGCCTTAAATCCCCAAAACCTCTTCCTGACTAATTTGCAGTCAAGGTAAACAACATGCATGTATACGTAGGTTCTCCAGGGGCCTTAAATCCCCAAAACCTCTTCCTGACCAATTTGCAGTCAAGGTAAACAACATGCATGTAAACGTAGGTTCTCCAGGGGCCTTAAATCCCCAAAACCTCTTCCTGACTAATGTGCAGTCAAGGTAAACAACATGCATGTAAACGTAGGTTCTCCAGGGGCCCCTATCCCCAAAACCTCATACTGACTAATTTTTGCAGTCCAGGGAACCAACATGCATGTAAAACCTAGGTTTACATAGAGAGTAACCAACCCTCTACAGGGGTACCCCTTCGCAAAAGAAAGAATTGACAGAGAAAAAAATAAAATAAATAAATAAATAACATTTCTACCCAGAGTATCTCATCTTGCACAATGCACTTTAAGGCACCCACAGTTGAGAAAACCCAACCTGCCATCACAACGATCTGCCTGGTGGACAGCAATACTCCACGGGCCACGAAATGAAGTAGAATAGTAAAGTATCAAACCAGACAGAACTTAAGAAATGCAGGTTTATTAACAGCTGATAACATACAGGTTTATGTTCAAAGTAATACAAGATACAGGTCTAATTTATACAGTTTCTTATAATGCAGGTATATTAGATATATGTATTCTTATTCCCTAACCAAATTGAAACAATTGTGAATTGTTCTCACCTTGAACCAGAATGGGTCTTTTCTGCCAATTCTTGGGAACCCGTCACCTGATAGGGACCAGCCGATCGGCCAGTGGTCTGGTCCCCTCAGAGTTCTGGGTTCCAGCTCGACCAAGTGTGTGAGGGAAATTTACCTGAGACCACACTCTGGAACAAGTAAAGAAGTCTTCTCTGACTCGTACGAGGAGACAAGTTTCGGACAGATATTTGCCCATTGGTTCTGACCTCTATGACCCTTGCAATAGGGCTGCATACACAGAGTTCAGCCTTATGAGCTCCTATCTGACTTGTCTGACAAACAATTGTAGAGCTTGCATTTATATACCCTTTTACAAACCTATCTCAGCCATCTTTCCTACATGTGAGTGGTCACTAAGATCTACGTCAATGTAACCAACAATTAATCTGACACCTGTTCTAATACCAGACAAACTTATTACTCCCAGAATTCCTATATGTTCATTAAAAAGATTTATAACTGCTCTTGTCCAATTAAAAACACCTGTGTAGAGACAGTCTGGCACCCAGCTGTGTTATCAAACTCTCCTTATCTTTATAAGATTTAACTAAGTTCAAGAATTACAGATGTACGACCGTGAGAGAATGAACTTTCAATAACCCCACCAGACGTGTTATATGTTTTATTGTATAATCCTATGTGTAAAAGTACTGTATCACTTACAATATGTTTTCACATATATATATATATATATATATATATATATATATATATATATATATATATATATATATATATATATATATATATATATATATATATATATATACATACATACACACATACGCAAAGCCAATTACCTATTCAATATTGTCTAATTATTAACATACATAGATATACATAAATATGTACTTTCCTACAATATGTATTTTAACAGTTTTAATAAGGGCTCAAGCAGACCTTTGTTTGACCCTGTCAAACTTAATTTAATGTTCTTTACATAACTTTCCCGTATTCCACATAATTATTTTAACCACCTGTTTTTCTTATCTTTGACGGTGCTTATCTTATCAGCCATATTTGACTTCTGTCAAAGTTCTCTCTTCTTCTAATTAGTAACTCTGTGATTTATATGCATTTCAAGACTCTAAACAATTCTATATAACTTGAATGTGTTCTAATGAACTTTCAACCAGTAAACCATCTTATAAAAAATACCAGAAAGAAGCAGAGAGGTCATCTAAATTTCAACATTTAAAAAAGAAGACGTTCTCTATATTTTAGAATAACATAGTGTACATTAATGAAAATTAATTAATTAATAATATTGATAATACCACTACTATATAATAATAATAATAATAATTAAATTATCAATAAAATATATGCAAATCAATATGAATAATATGAAATACATTGGCTAATATGAGATTCTACAACAGCATCCCGTATAAAAATGCATCCATCTTTTCAGACATGGTTTTCAACATTTCAAGTAGGCGCTCACTTATGTCAGGTTGCGATAGAGGTGCTCACCTCCGTGGCACTTTGGCTGGCAGAACAATATCTGCAGGAGCAGAGGAAGGCCCAGGGAAAGCCTCTGCCACTGCAGATTGCTCATCTGGGTTTGTTTCCCACAGATTCGAGGAGCTTTGGATTTGTGAGAAATCCTCTGTGCCTTCTTGAAAAGCAATCTGGGCTTGGGCCTCCGGGTGTGCCTCCGGTAGGTCATCCATAACATCTTGATCCTCCCAACTAACTTCTGTCCTGTTTAAAAAAAGAGTGTAACTTAACTAGGCATAATCAAAGTTTACAGGTTGGCAGATACATAGATGATGTAGATGAAAACTTACTCCCTCCTCTCCACAATGGGTTGCAGAAATTCTAAGTCCCCAGCAAACATATAGGGTACCTTAGGCACTGCCCCTGATCCACTCCTTGCTTCTTTGAGGTGGCGTATATAATTTTGGTAAGCATCACGCATGCTGCACCATCTTGTCTGTAAGTAGTGTACTGAAAAACAGAAAAATTTAAATTAATTTTATTTATGTTGGCTTTTAGGTACCTAGCAACAGGAAATTATTTTGGAAGTTTGCACTGTGAATTTAAGGTTGGCAAATCAACTATTAGTGTCATCATTAATGAAACCTGCCTAGTCATATGGGAAGAACTGAAGGATTTGGTATGAAGAAGCCAAACAAACACGAATGGTTGAAGGTAGTGGAGCTATTCTGGGAGCGTTGCAACTTCCCCAACTGTCTGGGAGCCATTGATGGGAAGCACATCCGCATCCTCAAGCCTCCAGCAAGTAGGAACCAATATTTTAATTATAATATTTTTTTTTTTGTTGGTATTAATGGCAGTGGCAGAGTCCAATTATAAATTTATTTATATTGATGTGGTTTCTTATGGCAGCAGCTCGGATTCTAGTGTATTTTCACATTCCTCATTTGGCCGCATGCTGCATGAGAATACACTAGACTTGCCCAATCATTCTCCCCTGCCCGGAACAACAGAGCCTTCCCTCCCACATGTATTTGTAGGAGAAGAAGCGTTTGCACTTGCAGAGCACATGCTCAGGCCTAGTCGCTCTCTGACAACAGAAAAAAGAGTGTTCAATTATAGGCTCACTAGGGCAGGACGAGTAGTTGAATGTGCATTTGGTATACTATGCAATAAGCGGAGATTCATGCATACTTCAATAAATCTCAGTATTGACCATGCTATCAGTGCTGTTAAAGCAGCCTATGCACTGCACAACTATGTGCGTTAACATAAAGGATATATATTTGAGGATTTCCTGAGCCATAACATGGATGCGGCACAGTGGAATGTTACTAGGGGCACCACTAGTGGTACACATATTCGTGGTGAATTCCAAAACTTCTTTATGTCGCCAGCTGGGGAGGTGCCTTGGCAGATGAATTCTATCTAATCATAAAAAGTGTGTATTGGTTTGCATTATATTATCAGGGCCTTTACAAAGTGAAAAGTGTGCTGTAACAAATAATGTTTTTTTTTGGTCATTTTGGTTTATTTAAATAAAAAAAATGTTGTTCACATTTGTGTTGTATATTATTTTGCTAACCTAAGCAAATCTTAGCTTATTAATTCATTTAGGGACTCCTCCATCACTGTCTGACGTCGTAATGTTCCCAATGTTGAGGGCATGTGGCCTGGTATGGATTTGTGTGCGAACGAACGCTGTTGTTTTTTCTAATATTTTAAATAATAAAAAAATAAAAAACATAAAGAAACAATAGGACAGCATCTACAGGTGGTGAAAGGGAATAAAAACCGTACATTTGTCAGCCTGAACTTGGGATGAGCACATGCTTCCCTCTGGCAAGATGATTCTAGCAATTTCCAGCCATGCACGTTTTTTCAGAACGTTGTCCTTATATTTAGGATGCCGGGTGTCATTAATCATCAGTTTGCCCCTCACAAGTCTGATCAGCTCCTCAGAATCCAAGGATTCCTTGAACCTTGATGCCACTTTTCCCCCTTTTTTTTGCTATGCTTGCTCCGGGCAGCAGCACAAAACAGACAGGGGAGGAACTGGAAGAGGAGGAGGTGTAGGAGGAGGGGATATTATTTCTGTTCGCACCGCAACACAGCTGTGAATCAGATGCGTGCCTATAGAAGATAATGGCCTTGTAATTCGCACCGCAATGACCAGAAAACGCACATTTGTGAACCAGCCTCATTCAAATGAACTTAGTTTAAAATGTCCTGCAAATTGGATGCGTTGTAAGCCACATCTAATTTGCATATGTGTGAACGGGGCCTGAATAAGGCCTCTGAGAGGGTTAAAACGTAACTCCACTTTTTAAAGAAAAAAGTTATTGGACTTTTTCCAGAAACAGATAGTTGTCTCCAAATCCCTGGTATTGTATAAAGGAAAACATTAGGGAGTCAATGCTTCCTCTAAAGGGATGGGATTTTTAATAGAGACATCAACATCTGTTATCAAGGTACACACACACTTAATGAGATTTGATTTAAGAAAAGTATTACATTTATTATCGCATTATAGCATAAAAATCACATAGTCATCATAATATATAGACCAGGAGTGATACTTGATACAAGAAACAAAATTAAGATGCTTGGATATGCAGAAGGGCCCACATATTTTGCAGATTCCTGCTTCTTCAAAGGCACCGCATGCATCTATAGTTTCATTTAAGTTACATAAAACTTATCATCAGTACCATAATTTAAGAATCATGAATGATAGTCGCATAATTGCTTGGTGTGTGTGCTTACCCAAATTGAGGCTTCAAATGCTTTCCCGGACAGTCACAGCATAACATCATGCACAGGACCCGGCCAGAGGAGGCCAGCCAACTACAGCAGCTACCCGGTGGAAGTCAGATCCACCAGGGTTGGATAGTGGGAGTATCGGATCACGTTATTGCCAAGGAATCAGATAATACTAATAACCTAGACCAGAGATTACCTATAGAAGATCACACTCAATGAGAGATAGTCTTGTACATAGTCACTTTCCACCTGCCGCCCCCTCATTTGGAGTGACTGGTGGAAAGGGGACATTTAAATGTGGCCACTGTAATCAATGCCCATGGATTAAGGAAGGTATAGGTTGCCCTCTACCAAGAGGAGGCTATCTTAAATCTCAAGTATATGCAGATTGCTGTACTATTGGTATCGTCTATCTAGCAACGTGCCTATGCGGCGCATTTTACATTGGGAAGACCAAACACCCATTTGCCAAACGTATGCAAGACCAACTTTACTACTTAGATGCAGGATTACTATATAACCCAATATGCAAACATGTGGGATTAAATCATAGTTTTGATATATATCTCATTTTTTGCATTGGAGGTGATCTCTGAACCAGAGAGGGAAGGAGACTTTGACAAAAAGATTCTCCAGCAAGAAGCTAGATGGATATTTAATCAAAGAGCCACCTATCCACCAGGGTTAAATACAGCCTTATCGTTCAATTTTTTTTTATAATTTATAGATTTATTTACCCGCCATAGGAGAAAATAAAATAATTTTGTACAATTATATACTCCCTGATCTAAACTGTCTAAATGACTTCATTCAATAAGGAACTAATCAGTTTATCACACATTACTGATGGCTGATTAGTATTTGTACTTTAGTCATGAATTATTTAAACGTATGTTTTTTTATCTTTGATACATGGTATACTCTCATCTGTAATGTAATTGTTTCAGATTTTTCATCTTAGAATTATTTCATATTCATGAATCATCTTATTATTTTATTCATTTCAAAGTAATAAACATTTTTTTTTTCTTATTTTATTTATTATTATTTTTTACTATTTGTATTGAATACTGCTTTCCTGGTTTACAGTTTGTATTGTATATACTAAGAAGAACGTACTTGCTGATGTTCTCCTTTTTATCAATAAATGTTTTTGGTACATATATAGGATCAAATTTAGGTACAGTATATGCCAAGTAACTGCTTATCTGTGTTTGGAACTTTGGATGCTTTGACTGTAGAGTTTGGCATTCCATGCCCGGGGTCCGGCTAACTAGCCTTTTGTGGCTTATGGTATTTTAGTGGCTGTATTTGGAAGCCCCTGGTGGAGAGGAGGGATATTTTCTTTCCCTCCTCATTCTCTCCGCACGCTTATTGCGTACGATCATGGGCGCCTGCGCATTGATGATCGTATTTTCAGTCCTATTGCGCACGCGTACACTCAGGGGCCCCCGCACTGGAAGTACTGTCAACGGTCATCTTTGACCCTGTGCTTCCGGCGGGATTGCATGCATATAAGATGACAGTGATGGCATTATTGCCGACACATGCCTTCAGTTTCTCTCTAGCGCAGTGCATGGTGCATCAGGGCACCTATCGGGACCTGTAACATACAAAGGATATTGACGCCACTGGATGGGTAATTAGCTTATTTCCTTCCTTTATACATCTGCAGCATTTTGATTAATATGGGTATTGATTGTCCTTATTGTGCAATATCTTGGTTGCTTCACATCTCTATTGGTGGCTGTGATTGTAGCTATGTATTACTATTTATTTTTCTATCTCTCTCAATACTCAATGTGCATGTCATTTTCATCCAATTGTAATTTTTATCTTAATGGCATTTACAGTATATGTACCATTTATTTACCCATCTTTACTAATCTTATGAAGGGCTTACTATCTGTTGATTTTAGTTGATTTCTTCTATATATACTAGACAGGATACATTCTATTCTGTCCTTTATCACCTTGTTTCCCCATGTTTGTGCTTTTTCTCCTACCCACATTCACATTATGCTGCGCTAGCATGCAGGGTTTGCTTACTAGGTCTTTTTTAACCAGTGTTACGTATTAGGGTTATATATAATTATTGTTTAAAGGATTAACCAATATGCTCCATCTCATAAATATTTGAGCCGGAAGCATAGACTTTATGATAGGTTGTTCCCTTATTCGTTACACTGGTTACCTACTAGTTAACTCTAAATTGCCCTTTGGCAATATTGTTCTCGCATAAATAAAAATAAATGTAAATGTTATATTTGAATCCTTAGATTATCGGTATTATCTGATACCCTGACGATAACACGATCCGATACTCCCACTATCCAACCCTGGTGGATCTGACTTCCACCGGGTAGCTGCTGCAGTTGGCTGGCCTCCTCTGGCCGTGTCCTGTGCATGATGTTATGCTGTGACTGTCCGGGAAAGCATTTGAAGCCTCAATTTGGGTAAGCACACACACTTAAGCAATTATGTCACTATCATTTATGATTCTTAAATTATGGTACTACTGATATGTTTTATGTAACTTAGATGAAACTATAGATGCATGCAGTGCTTTGGAAGAAGCAGGAATCTGCAAAACATGTCGGCCCTTCTGCATATCCAAAGCATCTTAATTTTGTTTTTTTGTATCAAGTATCACTCCTGGTCTATATATTATGATGACTATGTGATTTTTATGCTATAATGTGATAATAAATGTAATACTTTTCTTAAATCAAATCTCATTACGTGTGTCTACCTTGATAACAGATGTTGATGTCTCCATCAAAAATCCCATCCCTTTAGAGGAAGCATTGTCTCCCTCATTAATTCCACTTTTGTTGAGAAAAAAATATTCCCCTCTGGGTGATTTATGTACATTGCAAGGATTATAACAACCTTTGTTGCAGATTCCTACCTTTTGTTATTCTAAAGTAATCCCTGTATGTTCCTCTGAGCCTCAGTGATGAGTGGGTCTAATGAGAGTGGTTTCATAATTATCTATCAGGTGTGCAGCTGCAGGGCACTAATGAGGAAAGCTGCTGGGCCTGCTTCCCTTTAGACGTGTTCCTACTGGGAGCGTCTCACCAAAAATGACATTTTTGTTGCAGGGGATGCCTATAATCTGACTTGTATCATAGGCAGACTTCTGGGAAAATTGGTGAGCCAATCACACAAGCAGGAAATTATGTTTCTGGGAGTGGTCAGTACACACTCTGTGTACAGAACAACTCCAGGTAGCCATATTGTAATACGTTCTCAGAAAATTACAGTGGCTGCTTAAGTATGAAAAGGAAAGATAATTTTTAATAATATTCAATTACAATATGACTTGTGTCGCAATTGTATACGCTATATTATTTTTCTTTATTTGCTATTTTTTTCCCCAACAAAAGTGGAGTTACCCTTTAAGCAATATGGATTTGGTTATGTATAATCTTTGTGCACAAATATGATGAACACACTAAAAATGTTATCATGAATGTAATTTCAACATGGTGAATTATTGATTGCTTTTGATGGACGTTCATTAATGAAAATCCACGTGGTGATAATTCATTATTTAATTAATATGAGCTCATTTAATATGGGTAATAAAGGGTGCACTCAAGAATATACATGGAGGTTTTCGCTAAATCTAGGCCCTACCAGAAAATGGGAAGTAGACCTCAACACCTCCTTCACGGATTCACAGTGGACTGATGCCTTTAAATGGATATATAGAGCTTCAAAATGCATTAATCACTGGGAATTGTCCCAAAAGATCGCCCTTAGATGGTATCTCACTCCCTATAGGATATCAAAATTTGCACCTGAATCCTCCCCATTGTGCTGGAGAAACTGAGGTCAAACTGGCAATCTCCTCCATATGTTTTGGTCGTGCAAACATATCTCTAGCTACTGGAACTCCATTTTCCGTTCAATCTCCAGCATCACGGGGATGATAACGTGACCCAACCCCAGCCTAGCAATTCTTAATATAGGCATTGACCTATTCCCCCCAGAATTTAGAGTAGTAGTCACTCACATCCTACTGGTTGCCAGATCCCTAATAACCAGACATTGGAAACAGGACATGGCACCCAATGTAGCAAAAGTATTTGTCACAACACAAACCCATTATGTTTACGAATCCCTACTTGCTGCTAGGAACCTTACCAAAAAACTGTTTGATAATAAATGGCACATATGGACTACCTGGTATAATACACGAGTATAAAACACAATTATGATACACTTCCTTTATGCGGACCGGGTCACCATCACCTTACCTCCACTTTCTCCCCCCTCCCCCTCTCCCTTTCCCCCCTCTCTCTTCTGCTTACCTCTTCTATCATCCCTCTACGTGTATACACTTAAGTATCCCATGGGAGCACTATGCCCCAATGAGACATAAGTCTACGCTCCCTATGCCTGTAAACTCAGAGCTGACTGATACTATTAAAGTCATATTTCTCTGGATGAGAGAGTACAATTAGGTTATATACCTCCAACAACACAGCCCAACAGTATCAGAATCTCCCTAGGGAGGTGAAGAGGAGGGCTTGGAGAGCTCTAGTAAAGTTGTACCTCGTCCCAGATTAAATGGTAGGTAGATGAGCAGGGATAGAGACAGGGGACTATAGCGGTAATGAACAAAAGAAGTAGCACTTGCAACTTTTTGAAAGAAATTTTAACAAAATAATTTATTAACAATCAATTTGACAAACATATAGATGGAGGCAGACAACGAGTTCAATATACATACAATATACAAAAGGAAGGTACATTGTATCCGTCTGATATGGTTTGATGTCCATGAACTAAAGAAGAAGATTACTGTCTCCATGGATAACTTGCATCGTCTTTTTGTTGTTGATATTTTGTTTATGTAATGTATGAATGTAATGAAATTTGCTGTTAGAACTGATTGTAAAAATAGAGTAGGTAATAATTTTGATGCTGCATGATGAATATCTAAGAGTTTTTCTTTGACTAAGTTAAATAAGAGAAAAATACTAGTGTAGCGCCAACACTTTTCTAAAGTGTGCGCTATAGTGTAAATTTAGTTTTTCCAGAACTGTAACTGTAAGAGTTCTGGGGGTTAATTGTTTGGGTCATTTACTTTGGCATCAGCTTGACTGGGCTGTACTGGAGTTCTGCCTGGTCATAGGTGAGATAAAGCACCTGTGACAGGCTGAGAACGCAGTCTGGTTGGACGTGTTAAGTACCAATCTTTCTCAGAGCCAATCAGTGAGCGCGTCTGGCCCGGCTGTGTATTCTGGGAAGGGGTATTTAAGATGCTGAAGTCATGTGTTCAGGGGTCGGCTTGCTCTTTGATTCATGGTTCCGGTCCGGACCAACCCCGTGAGAGGTCCTGGACCCAGGAGTGTCTGCTGCCCCCATAAGCCTGGTCACCCTGACCAGCCCCAGAGGCCCTCATGGTCTGGGGTGGGATCCGTCCGTTCATGAGCCTCGGAACTGGCTAGTTCGAGGTCCAGTAACTGAAGGAGGATTCTGAGGTGTCCCGGTGTTCTCTCAGGATTGGAGAGACACAGCAACTCGTACAAGCGACCAGGGGAGGACTCTTTGGAGGAGGGCCAAGAAGCTGGCTGCTAGGTAAGAGCCTGGGAGCTGATATTGTATGGATACCATATAGTGAATAGATAGTGAATCCGCATTTCTTACGGTATCGCCAAAACGGCTAGAAGATTAAGGTACTGTAGGAAAAATTCCTAACTCTTCTTTCAGTTACAGCCTATTCCGTGGCAGAGACTTTGCAAATCTTTGAATCACTTGTTGGCTGCTAATTCTACAGACAGGGGTTTATCCAACAGTGAAGCACCCAGTTGCGAGTGGCAACTCTCTGGGCTACCTAAAGAGACATTCATTTCATGTCAACAGTGAAGTGCTGAGCTTTATCACCCGTGCCCTCTATTCCCAACTAAGAGACTGTGTTATATTTGAACGTTACTTTATGCAAACAAAAATCCTCAACAGGACATCTGAGTGTCAGCCTCTGAAATTACTGGGTACTAACCCTGGGAACCCCTAGACAATGAACGATGAGCTACAAGGAGGAGGTAATTGGTAATCCCAGAAAATACATAGCCGGCGCTACACTAGTGTTTTATCAACAGTAATATTGTTTTTACATCTGGGATGGTTTACTTATTTCAAATTCTTCGGAAAGGTGTAAGAATACCCAAACATTTACACAAAAAATATGGTTGTACATCTTTCTGCATTGTATCTTTCTGTGTGTATTTAAGCTTGATTTATAGTAGCATGTACTTTGGTATATTCTGCCATAATCATTGTAGTGGAACTGTAAGGCAGAACCAATGGTGGAGTGAAAAACAGAATCCACAGGATGTGCACAGTACAGGGAGAGAACGGGTTGTAATAAAAAGTTGTAACTTGAGTTTTACATACAACTGGTGTATATTCATGATTTTGCAATGGATGCAATTTTTTAAAGTAAGTCCTTGAGAATAAGGTGCTCTAAATTTTGATATATACATTGTTATATCTGACACTAAGCGATCCTTTGGCCATTACATTTGATACACCTAATTTATTTTTTCTTTAACATTTTCTTGGTAAATGATTCTGAAATTAACTACTTCCCACCCGGCCACTGTATATAGACGGCCGGGTGGGAGCCGCCTACTTCTGATCGGACGTTCCCGAACGTCCATCAGAAGTAGGGGGATCGTGCGCGCGTGCCCACGCATCTGCGCGATCCCGATGCGCGCGTGTCACCCGGAAACGGCGCATCTCAGATCGGCAGGAGGGCTCTGTGATTGGCCCTCCTGATCACATGACGGCCGTGTCCAATCACAGCCGTCTTGTGATGTAAGCAAACAGCGGGTTGCTAGGCAACCGGCTCTCCTCTCCTCACACGGAAGTCGTCGGTGAGGAGAGGAGAGCTGATCGCTGCAGCCGGCTGGTGATCAGTGAGTATTAGCTGTTTTTTTACTCACTGATCACCAGTCTAGTGTCCACAACAGTGCACCAACACAGTAAAACATACATGTCCCCACACATACATGTCTCCAAAACACACATGTCCCCAAATAAAAACACATGTCACCAAATAATAAAAACACATGTCCCCCACATATGTCCCAGTAAAATCACATGTGCCAATGATTATCTGCACACATATGTCCGTGATCACCTGCACACATCTGTACATGATCATTTGCGTACATATGTCCGTGATCACACGAACCAATTATTAAACACTTAACGGATTTTTTTTTACTAAAAACATGTAGCAGAATACATTTTGGCTTAAATTTATGACAAAATTTGATTTTATTGGATTTCGTTTAAAAAAGAAAGGAGAAAATATTGTTTTTTTTCAAAATTTCCGCTATTTTTTCGCTTATATCGCAAAAAATAAAAAACGGAGTCGCAAATTAATACCACCAAACTAAAGCTCTATTTGTGCGAACAAAATGATAAAAATTTCATTTGGGTACAGCATTGCATGACTGTGCAATTGTCATTGAAAGAGCGAGAGCGCTGAAAGCTGAAAATTGGTCTGGGAAGGAAGGGGGCGAAAGTGCCCAGTATTGTACTGGTTAAATAGGTTCCCAAGTTTGGTTTTCCTCAATCCTTTCCGATTGCATGGGTGTGGGACTGGCATGTAGAGTATGATGATACAGTATGTATGGGTAATATGTACGCATATACTGGGGTCAGTGTAGACAAGAGCCAGTTAGCCTGCCAGAATGTCTTTAGAGTGTGGGAAGAGACCAGTTAAACAAAGAGGAAACACACACATTAAGTAGTTTAAAGTTGGGCCTATAATTGGACATAGTTTAGTTTAGATACACAGTAGTGGGTGGTGTTCCTGTACCAAGATTTTCACCCTTAACGAACAGAAAAATCTGAGTTTTTACTTTTATTGTTAGGCCAGGTCACTAGGGATTGTAGATTTAACTGTTCAGAAATCTATGATGAGCTTTATAGGTATTGTTGTTAGTTATGGAATGTTGGACTGACAGTCTTGGTAACACACCTGCTTTGACGTCAACCACAAGCATATTGAAGAAAGGAAACAAAGGCTTTTGACAGCAGCAACAGTCTATAAAGACTTTGCAGCAGCTGAACTGTCAGTGCAAGTTCCACCTGCTCTGATGGTCAAATTCCTGAATTATTTTATCTGTTTTGATGGTCAAGTACCTGAAAATTCTGTATAAATAAGCAAAATTCATACACCATAGTGGTTATGTGCCTGCACGTCTATGACTTGTGACCTTAAAACAGCCCGGAGGATGAAATGGACTTTGTATTATACAGTTCTCTCAGTTCTACAGCATCGCAATTGCTGTGTTGCAGCTGTGATCTGATCACTGGATGTCTAAAGCCCCATACACACGGTCAGACTTTTTCATGGATTCTGTCCGATCGGACAATGTTGTTGAAAAATCAGACCGTGTGTATGCACCATCGGACAGTGTACGTCGGATTGTCCGCCGGACAAAGTCTTATCTCCTGCTGGAAAGATTTGCCGACAACACGGTCCGATCACACCAAATCTGATCGTGTGTACGGTTGTCTGACGGACAAAGTGCTACGCATGCTCAGAATAAATTCTGTGACGGAAGCGCTCGGTCAGGTAAAACTACCTTTCCTAATCGACACAGCACATTCGTCACGCTGCAATGTTAAAATGTCTTTAATGCAGCGCATTCTCTTTTTCTTTACAATGCAACAAGAATGACATGTTTTAGCTGCTCCTATTCACCCGCACTTTTCACAAACTTAGTTCTTTATTACTTTTCAGCATTTATACACTACATGTTTATTTTTACTCAGATCGTAAAAGAATCTTTGTTATATTTTTAGCATGATTTGTCTTTTTTTTTTTGGGAATACATATTTGAAGGAGTTTTTTTTTTTTTTTTTTTGAGGGGGGTTGTGTGTCTCAACTTAGCAAAACCACATTATTAACATTTGTATTTCTTGCTTAAATTTACTAGGAGTTTGTTGGTTGTTGGTGCCCCTTGTTAATTCTACTTTAGGATTAGTGAAATGTACCTGCCTACTCAAAGAAAAACTGTCATTGTAGAAAAGTAAAACACAATAGTCAATGATTATTTCCAATCCAAAAAACATTTATTTAGGTCTCAGCAACAAACCAAAGAGGAACGCAGCCATGGTGAAACTTGGGGAATTTGCAAAGCCTTGGACACCCACGGCAACCATCATTTTTCATGCTTAGAAAATTGGGGGCCTGAGGAGTACCTATCTAAATAATAAGGGAGCGCAATCTGGTCCTGAAGTCCAAAACATCCGGAACTGCAGCAGATGCCATCTAGGTCTCCAGGCTCTGGTCCTACGAGAGGCTCCATCTTCTCTCAGACCAGACTGAATCAAGGTCATCACTCTCTTGTCTTCCTTGTACTCTTCCTTCCACGCCGTGGTGCTGGTGCTGGTGGGGTGGCAGAAGGAGGAGGAGGAGGCGGAGCAAGGTCACTCTCGCAAACATGTGTGAGTGGGGTCATCTCCCCAGCCATCCCCTCATTTAGTATTTTGAGGATGACATCCTCACACATGCTGCGTTGCCCCGCCTCCATACCCGTCATTTTACTGCCAACCAAGGAGGCAAAGGCCTCCTCGTAGGTGGGTGTGGCATACAGGGAGGCTGAAGCGTCTCTGATCAGCTGGAGCGCTGACTCTCCCACCTCCCCCATGCTTTTCGCCCTTCTGTAGGGAAGGCGGAGGGGAGGGACTTGGGAGACAGTCAGGCTCCTACGCCTACCCCCCTGTTGGCTGCCACTAACCCCTGCCTCCTCCTGACTGCCACCTTCCACAGCCACCTCCTGGCTGAGGTCTTCCTGTGTCTGAAAAAGGGACATAGTTTCAGTTATTTGTTCATCAAACACACACAATTCTCATCTAGTGACTGTTGCAAAATGTTTACAAATAGAAAACCATACAATTCTCAGCCCTGCAGTTTAGATTCTTCCCAAAAATGTCTCCAACACTACTGTCTGTTGATATGTCAATCACGTTAGGAACTAAGCAATTGGGGATCCTGAATTAACTGAACATCATTCATTATTCCCCAAAATGGTTACAAAACTACTATACCTGGAACAAGCTGGGCACCTGCACATATTCCATACTGGAAGGCCCAGGTTGGTCCTCGGAAGCCTCATCATCGCGTGGAAGGACGCGTGCAAGGAAGAGTCGAGAGTGACTTCCTGACAGTAGCCTGGTCTTTGAGAAAGTGGAGCCTCTCATAGTACCAGAGCGTGGGGACATAGACATCAGCTGCTGCAGCTCCAGATGCTAGGGACTTCCGGACCTTATTGCGCTCCCGGAAATAGGTACTCTTCATGTTGTTAATCTTCACTTTTAAGTTTGCCACGGTTGCCATGGGCAGGGTTGGCTTTACAAATGCCACAAGTTTCAGCATGGCTGCGTACCTCTTTGGTCTGTTGCTGTAGTCACGGTGCTTTGGTAGCCATAAAAGGGGAAATTCCCTGTATTTATCAATGAAGAGGGGGAGAAAACTCACGTCGTAGAAGGCCTCCATCACCTCTGCAAGACACAACACCACACAAAACAATATAAATAATGTCAGCCTAAACTCTCCTAATCTTCTCCATAAAGAAGCCTCAAGTTCTAATCAGTCTAGGCTAGTTATGTACCAACGTCAAATTGTACCTTCGTTTCTAGCGATCGTCTCGTGCGTGAGCTTTCTCTCCCCTCGTCTCCCAGATCGTGGCTACGACACAGGCGTGTGACGTTTTATATACAGTGCGCATGCGTCAAACTCCGCCCGCCCCTGACGATCTTTCTCGTCTATTCCCCACCCCTTCTCTTTACGGCGCAGTGGGGAGAGCACATGGCGGGGACACAGCAGGTGTGCCCCAAATATCCCACCAACGAGGAGGAGGACGAGGAAAGTCCGGAGGCACAAACGTCCCAATCCCGGAGCCTGAAATTCAAGGCCTCCAATATGTCATTTGGAGAAATGTTGGAGATGGTGGACATATTAAAGAGGAGCGACTATGATGGGAAGTATGGGCCTTACCTCAACCCCAATGTCCGCAAGGCCAAGATCATGTCTAAAGTTGTGAGGAGGCTGTACAATCATTTTAGGGTACAACGATCCAAGGAGCAACTCAGGAAACGCTGGTCAGACCTGAAACTGAGGGAGGCCGATCAGTACAGAAAGATCAAGCGAGTTCTTCAAAAAAGTAAGTAGTTGTGTTTTGTGTTTGCTTTCTTGCTTGCATACTGCTCCATGTGGTTTGATTTTTACAAAGTTGTACATTCCAAAATGGCCACTTTCAGGTTCGTCTGTGCATTCGATCGTACTCAGCCTCGATCTTTCTGCCACTGTCATGATCGTGTGTGTCCATTCGATCGTACACAACCTCGATCGTTCGGCCACTTATAATACGATGTTTGGTGTTTTTTTAGGGGAAAGGAAGTTTGTTCTCACTAGAAATGTCATCAAGAATGTAAAGCCAATTTATTCAATGTAAAGGAGAGGTCACCCAGTAGCTGTTTACCCATCTGGACTCTAGAGCACTAGTGCTGGGACACCCAAACCCCCTTTTTATTAGGCTTTTCCACACATGTGCTCCAGTGGATACTAGAGGGGGGTCTCCATCACACAAACTTCTACCAAAAAGCTAGTAAGTTTAGCACCTTTACAAAGTGACTACATTCATGTAGTTGCCATTTGTAACTGGCCAAACAAAAATTGTGTCCGTCACTTTCAAGCAATGTTTGTCATTTCCTATTTCTGCCCTCAATAGATTGTGTTGCTAAATCTTCCTTTTGTACATTCTCATAGGGGAGCGAAAACTTGGGCCGTCTGAGGAAACCCCAAAACCAACACCTCCCAAAAAAGGTGAAAGAGCAGAAGCAGAGGAGGAGGAGGAGGAAGGAGAGATCATCGAACTTGGAGAAATTGTCACCACAACAGGTGAGTGTGGGAGAACACAGCTACTGGTAAGCTAATCAATGTATGGCTGCCTCATTTCCAACACCCGATTTTTGTTTGTTTGTGGTTTTTAGGTGACGTGGATGTTGTGGAAGAAAAATCGCACTTTACCACAGAGAGTACCCACGTACTCATCGGGGAGATAATGGTCTGCAATAGAGATCTAGATTACATAAAGCAAAACATCAATGATGTTCAACAAAAATTGAAGAACATCATTGATGTTTTAGGAAAAATATGAAAACGCACCAAGTAATTAACACACATTTGTGCCAGCTTCTGAACACATTTGCAACTTAGGAACTGTGTGAAATTTGGAACATGCACACATTGTGTCCACATGTGCTAGCTCCCATCATGGTGGATGAATGCCAACGTTTTTTTGGGGGTGCAACCACTTTACGAACTACGAAAGTGGTTGTGGTGAAGGGGTTGCACCCCCAAAAAACGTCCATTCATCCCCATGATGGAAAATGGCACTTTTGAAGCTTCTAGGCATGTGTTTTACCATCTAATGACCATTTTCAGACACAAATTGTGTGCATGTTCTAAATTTCCACTTTCCAGGGGTGACCCCCCCATGTGATGAAGGCAAGATCAAACCCACTTTGAACATATAGTCATGTCTGATCTTGTCTTCACTTTACAAAGTTGAACTTTCCTAGTTCCTAGGTTCTGTTTGCTCCATGCCTGGTTTTACCAATTGCGGAATGTTTGTAAACAATGTTGTAAATAACCAAGATGTTGTCAGTTTGGGCGTGAAGATTGTAAACGCACTTGTGAATGTTTTCCAAGTAAACTTTTTTATTTTTCTAAATGTGTGGCTTCCTTATTTAAAAAACACAATGCATTATGTATGTCAAATGTAAAGGATATGGGGGGCAATGGGTGTTATTTACTAAAGGCAAGTCCACTTTGCACTGCAAGTTTCTTGTCCAGGGCACTTTTTCACTGCACTTGTAGAGCATAGTGGATTTGACTAAGGTAAATGACACCCACAGTGCTTTGTACGAAAACACGGAGCACAGCATTTTTGAGAATACACACATGTCTGACCTGGTGATGAAAAGGAGTATTTTGGGTGTCAGTTATGCACTACAAACCTTCTCTAGAACAAAGGTTAGGTATCAAACACACAACATGAGAATAATCTTTTTGGGAAGAAGAGACTGTTACCTCCTTTTGCTCAGAAAGTGCATTCCCACTGTCGAAGGCAAAGGGAAAAAATTTCAAGGTAAAATAAGCTAAAAAGAATAGTGAAATGACAAGAAATCATAGGTTGGTTGAAAAATCAGATTTATTAAAGAATGCCTCTCACACATCGTCAGGCAGAGCAATGGCCCCCCTACCCACAAAGTACTCCATATATTGCTCGCGGACCGCGCGGGCATTTAGAGGGGGCAAGGCTGGATGTGCCACTTGAAGGGCTGTGAGGTCCGCATTTGGAGGGCCCTCCACATCTGGGCCAACGGGCACCACATAGTTCCTGTTATGTCTTTTGAGGAAGTTGTGCAATATGCAACAGGCAAGAACTATGTGGTTCAGTTTGTATTCCGCCAAGTTAATTGCCGTCAAGAACAGGCGGAAGCGGCTGGCCAGGATGCCAAAAGTGTTCTCCACAACTCTTCTGGCTCTGGACAGCCTGTAGTTGAAGACCCTCTGGTCTGGGGTGAGGGTCCTCATCGGGAACGGCCTCATCAGATGGGGAGTCAACGCAAACGCTTCATCTGCGACAAAGACGAAGGGGAGTCCTTCTGCATTCTCCTCTGGAGGTGGCAAGCACAGACTGCCACTTTGGAGACGCCAGTAGAACTCCGTGTGCGCAATGGCACCACCATCCGAGATCCGGCCGTTCATCCCCACGTCCACATACATAAATTCATATGTTGCCGACACCACCGCCAACATCACTACACTATTAAACCCTTTATAATTATAATAGTGGGACCCCGAGTTGGGCGGTGGGACGATGCGGACGTGTTTCCCATCAATTGCCCCTCCGCAGTTAGGAAAGTCCCAACGGCTGGCAAAGTGGGAGGCCACAGTCTGCCATTCCTGTGGCGTGGAAGGGAACTGTGGAGTGAAACAAGAAAAAAAAATTAGTCACTTTGCACATAAACATTGCAAGCAGATTAGACAATCAACATCTTGGAACAAGAGCATTGTATAAAATTGGAGGCTGGAAAGTATTTGCAGAGAAAAGTAGAAGGTCCCCTTCACAGATTACTCACCCCCCATCAATCCCCACACTTCTGATGGGCCATTGGCAATAACTAGGGTTTTGGGGTGGGGGGGGGGGGGTTGTTGGACAGGTAACCCTCTGCACTTCATTGATTGGCAAATGGCTCAATAATGTGTGCTAGTTTGGCCAGACCCTCTGTACTTAACACTATTGGCAGCCCCCAGGAAAGCTAAACTAACATTTCAACCCCCCCCCCCACCAAAAACAATAAAAAAAGGGGCTCTACATGAAGTAAACCACACAGCAAACATTTGTGCATATTTTAGGGGGTGTTTGTGGGCCAAAAATACTATGCAGCAGACAAAATACATTGCTTAAGTGACTAGGCCATAGGTGTCTATTGGGCCAGAAGAGCATGCTGGGGAGGTAAGTGAAGGGAAAAATGCATGAAGGAGAAAAGGGGCACAGCATATTAGAACATATTGCAAGGAGGTCAAAAATAGAAGACATTAGCAAACAGAGCATACATAGAATGGAATAGTAAAGTATAAATGTTACCTTAATATAGTCCTCCTGCAGGACCTCGATGATGGCAGAACAGGTCTCTGGAATAATGAGTCCCAGGGCCTGGGGAGAGATACCTGAAGAGAACTTCAAATCCTGAAGACTTCTCCCTGTCGCCAAGTACCTCAACGTGGCAACAAGCCTCTGCTCCGGAGTAATGGCTTGTCTCATGCAGGTATCCTGCCGGCTGATAAAGGGGGTCAGCAAAGCCAAAAGACGGTGAAAATCGGGGTCCGTCATCCGGAGAAAGTTCCTGAAATCATCAGGATTATTCTCCCGGATCTCACGAAGCAAAGGCATGTGCGAGAATTGGTCACGCTGAAGCAACCAATTCTTGGTCCACATACTCTTCGTCACTCTGTTCATGGACGGGTCTTGGGTCAAAGCTAAAAGCCCGACACCAATTCCGCGTACAGCACGAACTCGGCGACGAGTACGCGCGGGAAACATCGCTCACAAGGTCACAAAAGGTCGGCTGGTCAGAACAGACAAACAGAAATCACCGATAAACAGCAAGGCCTGAAAGAACGAAATGAATACCAGAAACGAGCAGACAATAAGCAGTGCAAATCAAAGCGTCCTATATCAAGATATAGGCCGCAATGACCAACAAATGCAAACTGACTACACGCACTAATAAACAGATACGCACGACAAGCACAAACTGAAGAGCAGTAACGATCTGAGTCAGAAAACTGAGAAGCGCGAATCTTAAGTCACCAAACTTCGACTAACTCGAGATAAACACGGGATCAGCAGAAGGAGCCCAACGGGTGCCTGACGTGGTGCTGAACTTCCCTTTTCTAATCTCGTGGACGACGACTTACGTCACGACGTTCTTGCAGACCGGATATTCCGACAACGTAGTCCAACCGTGTGTACGCAACACCAACATCGGACAAAGTACGACGGACAGGATCCGACCGACCTGGTCCGCGGATTGTCCGACCGTGTGTATGGGGCTTTAGACTGATGTCCATCACCAGATATGGAGGACTTTGACAAGCTTCTATGCTTCTAAAACTCTTGGAAAGGAAAGTTCGATGTTCATATCTGCTCCTGTGCTTTCGATATTCATGGAAGGAAAAGTTTGGTGTTCTTTTGTTAGTCTAACACATAGTTTTCTCTGGATATTTTTATATTTTTCAGCCCTAACACAGCCAAATCAGATTTTCTGTACAGGTAAATTAGACAGGGAAAGTAGGGATCTACACTTTAGATAAACTTTAGATCCCCCATTCCCATTTAAGGTAAACTGAGAGGGGGAGAATAAATTAATTTGTTTAGTTTACAATTTTCAGGTGCTTTCCTTCCAATTTTGATATGTTGCCTTTATGTACAGTTGGAGGCATTATATGATATTTGTGAGCCAGGGGGTGGAGTAATGGGGAAATTGTATATTGTATATTTCCTTATTATTGTTGGCTCATATTGTGGCTTACTGATGAATTCTAAGCCTCAAAATCTTGGTTAAGGGGCCATACAAGCCATACGAGGACAGAGTCTGCTTACCCATACCCAAGGAATGTGTGATTGTACACTGACCAAGTCCTTGAGAGTTCATATTGTTGCTTACAAAGGGAGTTGGCTTGGGGGTGGTCTATTCCTTACACACAAGTCTAAATACTACAGTTATCACTTGGCACTATTAGTCTCACTCAGAACTACCAGGAGGCATGTGTCTGAACCTGGTCAATGGCCACACTGCACACGCAGATGGGACTCTGTGGCGAAACAGAATCTTTAGTTACGGATTATTGTTATATTTTCTTTATCTGTATCTGTCATTAGCTTTAATAAATGTTATACTTATAAGTATTTGTGTGGTCTCTCTTTGCACATATCGAATACAGTCCAAAAAAACGTAAACTATCATGGGACCGTGATACAACACAGGTGGAAATACGTGCTCTGCGGCGACAATTGCTGGACGTACATTCTTAAGATGATGCTAACACACATATGCCTCTACCACTCAAGTTCAATGGGGACCACTGGCATTAGAGGTTTCCTTAATCAGTGGCACATATTTCAAAATGCAACCCACTGCATTTACTTCAGTTTACTTCAGAGAAAATAAAGGTATTGTTTGTTATTAAAATAAAGGAGAAAGGGTTTGGGACTTAATGTGAGGCCAAATAAATGTACCGCTATCACTGTTACTTGGAAATATATAGCAGCAAGATTTGGGACTTTATATGAAACATGCAGCCAGGAAGGCAATTCAGCAAAATAGTGTCTTGTAGGTATACCATAGATTATGAACATACTGTATATCTTAACATAATAACATAATAACCAACATAGTAAAATAGGAAAACTTTATTCCATGACATAATACATAGTAATATGATAGCTTAATGGCATAATAACATGGTTCACAATAACATAATAGAAACAATAGACTCATTTCTGCATATCTCCACAGTGAAAAACCTGATTTAAATTGGTATGATCCAATGAAACATAATATTGGTAACAGTTGTAAGATGTAAAAAGGGGGGGGAGCATCTAATAGCTCGATGGATTTCGTGGCTAAAATGCAACTCTTCAGGAAAAGGATATGATAGGATGTCTATAAAGAATGTATAAATACATATTAAATTGGGTAATTATATAAAGGAAAAAAATACAGTAAGTAAGTTCTCCACTCATACTTACAAACCAGCTATGAGTCTGGGCATGGGTCGGTCGGTCGGATCAGCCCCCAAATCATCACTGACTGTGGAAACATCACACTGGACCTCATGCAACTTGGATTCTGTGACTCTCCACTCTTCCTCCAGACTCTAGGACCTTGATTTCCAAATTAAATTCAAAAACGTCCACAGTCCGTGATGATTTAGAAGCCATGTCATCTGCTGGTGTTGGTCCACTGTTTTATCAAGTCGAAAATCAGCGTAGCCCTTTACCAGGACATTCTAGAGAACTTCATGCTTCCCTCTGCTGACCAGCTTTATGGAGATGCTGATTTCATTTTCCAGCAGGACTTGGCACCTGCCCACACTGTCAATACCTGGTTTAATGATCATGGTATCACTGTGCTTGATTGGTCAGCTAACTTGCCTGACCTAATCCCCATAAAGAATCTGTGGGGTATTGTCAAGAGGAAGATGAGAGAAACCAGACCCAACAATGCAGACGAGCTGAAGTCCGCTATCAAAGTAACCTGGGCTTCCATAACACCTCAGCTGTGCCACAGGCTGATTGCCTCCATGCCACCCCCTATTAATTATTGCAGTAATTCATTCAAAAGGAGCCCCGACCAGGTATTGAGTGCATATTAAACTGTACATGGACATACTTTTTAGCGAGCCATCATTTTTGTATTAAAAATCCTTTTTTTATTGGTCTTATGTAATAATTACATTTTCTCAGATAATGAATTTGGGGTTTTCACTAGCTGTAAGCCATAATCATCAAAATTAAAAGAAAGAAATCGTGGAAAGACAGAGCCCCCCCGCCCCAAAGCACCCCCCAATGTTGAGGGCATGTGGCCTGGTATGGTTCAGGAGGGGGGGCGTGCTTGTCCCCTCCCCTTTACCGATCTGTCAGGCTGCTTGCTTGGATAAGGGTCTGGTATAGATTTTGTGGGGAACCGGTAATTGCAACCGTGAATCAATTTAAATGAAGTATGGGTTGTCTTTTTTTTTTTTGCCCATTCATAGGTGGATGCAGCATCGGTTCGATGCTTCATCTGTCCCCCGACACCTCTGCACTGAAAACTGAGCGATCAAACACCGCTGATGGCTCAGTTCTCACAGATCCCAGAGCAGAGAGTTGCTGACTGTCAATCAGCAGCTCTCCTCTCTGCTCCTCCACGCTCACTGGAGCGCTGAGCTGCAGGGAGCGGCCATCTCAGTGGCTCGTTGAGAGTCTGAAATGGGTATCAGTCCAGGCACCTAGCAGATCCAGACTTTATTGTCGTAATGACGCGGTGCCTGGACTGATTCCTGTGAAAACGGGTCACAGGAGTGCAAAACGAACTGCACTTCTGTGACCCATAGGAGCAGCCCAGCAAAACTAGATCAGACTGGACTTCTCTTTTAAGCATAATTAAAATCACTGATCCTTTAAAAACTATTGTTTTAAAAAAAATGCATGGATACATATCCCCCATGGCAGTACCTGGACCTCCATTACCATTACCCTTAATTGGTCAATTACTTGCATATAAGCCTTCAAAATGGGCACTTTTGATCTTTCCTGTTCGGTTCCCATAGACTTCAATGGGGTTTGCCGCTCGGGTCAGAACTTTTCCCCTGTTCGGGAGTTCTGCTGTGAACCGAACAGGGGGGTGTTCGGCCTTATCTCTAGTTGGCATGTACTAGTGTAAGAAGCTCAAATGCCTTACATGCCAGCATGTTACTCACAGCCACAAGTCTTTCAGTGAATCCAAAGGGCAAACTTACTCCATTAAGGAATTTCTTAACTGTTCCTCCACCTATGAGATATTTGTGATTTTTGACCTGTCCATGCGAGCTATGATACATAGGGAGAACTACTAGAACTTTCAGTACCACAGTTGGAGAACATTGTAAGAGTATTAACGTTTGTTTCTGTAATTTTTACTCCTTTATCATATTTCATATAAAGTAGATTGGATTCTACATTTCCGAGCTGCTGGCTCTTGTAATTACCAGCATTGACCAACTCCCCCCTAAATATAGTTTGGCCAGACACTTTTGTACACACCACAACAAAGATTCCCAGAGCTTACAAGCCTTTGTCATTCAATCCATTCCTTCCTCTCTACCAGAAGGAGAACGGTCTAAGAAATTATGTGCACAGTAAACCTTTTAGATTTTCCAATTAGACAGCTTTTCTCTGGGGGGTTTAGATGAAGAGCTGGATGTACTTATCATCCTCGCGCCTCCTCCCTCACCTGGTTTCCACTTACTCAACATCTTTGGTTCAGTCTTGAGTCCCCCATTTAACATCTCCAAGCTTCTTTCTCCATCACATGTTTTGGGCCCCTGTATGTAGCTGTTAAGGAAATGTCCATCACATCCTGGGCTCCCTAGTCCCATATATTTTGGTCCTATACAAACTATGATTCTTCGTTGACATCATATGCATGCACACGGGGTGTGCCGGGTGTGCCTGGGCAAATCCTAATCCCCCCTGTACCAGCCAGGGCTTTTTTCTAGGCAAAATGCTGGGTTTGCTAATGGACACTCACTGTCAGTGAAAGTTAATATTTTATTATACCCTTTCATATGACAACACTGAAGAAATTATACTTTGCTACAATGTAAAGTAGTGAGTGTACAGCTTGTATAACAGTGTAAATTTGCTGTCCCCTCAAAATAACTCAACACACAGCCATTAATGTCTAAACCACTGGCAACAAAAGTGAGTACACACTAATTTCCCCTCCCTGATGTCATGTGACTTGTTAGTGTTACAAGGTCTCAGGTGTGAACGGGGAGCAGGTGTGTTAAATTTGGTGTTATCGCTCTCACTCTCTCGTACTGGTCACTGGAAGTTCAACATGTCACCTCATGGCAAAGAACTCTCCAAGGATCTGAAAAAAAGAATTGTTGCTCTACATTAGGATGGCCTAGGTTATAAGCAGATTGCCAAGATCCTGAAACTGAGCTGCAGCACGGTGGCCAAGACCATACAGTGGTTTAATAGGACAGGTTCCACTCAGAACAGGCCTCACCATGGTCGACCAAAGAAGTTGAGTGCACGTGCTCAGCTTCATATCCAGAGGTTGTCTTTGGTAAATAGACATTTGAGTGCTGCCAGCATTGCTGCAGAGGTTGAAGGGGTTGGGGGTTGGCCTGTCAGTGCTCAGACCATACGCCACACACTGCATCAAATTGGTCTGCATGGCTGTTGTCCCAGAAGGAAGCCTCTTCTAAAGATTATGCACAAGAAAGCCTGCAAACAGTTTGCTGAAGACAAGCAGACTAAGGACATGGATTACTGGAACCATGTCCTGTGGTCTGATGAGACCAAGATAAACTTATTTGGTTCAGATGGTTTTAAGCGTGTTTGGCGGCAACCAGCTGAGGAGTACAAAGACAAGTGTGTTTTGTCTACAGTCAAGCATGCTGGTGGGAGTGTCATGGTCTGGGGCTGCATGAGTGCTGTCGGCACTGGGGAGCTACAGTTCATTGAGAGAATCATGAATGCCAACATGTACTGTGACATACGGAAGCAGAACATGATCCCCTCCCTTCGGAGCCTGGGCTGCAGGGCAGTATTCCAACAAGATAACAACCCCAAACACACCTCCAAGATGACCACTGCCTTGCTAAAGAAGCTTTAACCTTGTTTTTCCAGAAGCAAAAAAATTGCAAAAATTTGCTTTTCCACGTTTCAGATGCAAAACGTGTCTAAACGAAGCACCCGCATTTAGCCACATTTGTGCTTATAAGCGTTTTTAAAGCAACCCAATTTTTTGGACCAGAAAACTCAGAAATATGATGGTAAACCGTAAAAAATACAAAAAAAATTGGTTTAAAATGTCGTAATTACTTTAGATAGTTAATAGAGCATATATACTCACTGATGCAATGCCATAAAAAAACTATATTTTTAGGTGGCTTAGACAATAAAGGATGGCTCCACTTCTTTGCACTAACCCTTCATCCAATTTCTAATCTGATCAGTGACTCCACCTAGTCTGAGCAAAGCATAGAAATGTCTTTTTTTTCACAAAGAAAAACCTGCATACCAATGTCTTGTTAGCTCCAACCCCCCACCATGTTTGTGAAATATCCAACGCACATTCGCTGTGCCATCAACGGATGGGTCCAATATCGACAAGGTCTCACGCAATTTGCAACAACGTTGCTGCCTCTTTAAGAGCAACATCAGGAGCATTTCCTGACATATATTCAGTATGGGATCCATTTCCCCAAAAAAACACAGAAAGAGAGGCAAATGCAAGTGTACAACTGCTCTCTCTGCTGCTGCTGCTCACTCTGATCAAAATGGCAGAAATAGTTAATAATACATGCTTTCTGAGCTTGGGGGGGTCTATATGATGTTATCTTTACAAACGCTTATAGACGCAAACGCTGTAAAACGTGGCTAAACGTGGCAAAACGTGCGCTTTTAAACGCAGGTTTCTGCTTTTTAAAACATGCGTTCAGCAGAGTTTGCATCTGCGTCTAGTGTGCATGGGGCCTAAAAGAAGTGATGATTTACCATCTTGGTAGGGTGACCACTTCAGGCACTACAGTGTGACACACAAACAGTTTACACTTAGCTACATTATAGCCAGGTTGTCTTTAATAAATAGTGCATCATATGGAAGTACTGTAGATATCATACAAGGTCCATAACGTTATTTTTACTGGCACCTTCACACATGAGGCCAAGTGAAAATAAAAAATGCTATATAGATTGAATACATATCAGCCAGATGCAAGAGAGCCTACTATACATTTTGCAGTACATGTAGTAGTCTCCTAGCTAGATCCCTAAGAGAACAATGTCCCAATCAATGCATGTTCACATACCAGATTCCTGTCAAACGAAACAATACCCAAAAAAGCCATTGAACACTATTCTAAATCCTATTATGAACAACTTTGTAATTTACAGTCTTCACATTCCTTCTTTAATTCTCAGCCCAATGGTCCCAAAATTCAAGACTATCTTACATCTATTAAAATTCATAAATTATTACCAGAAGCTGACAACAGATAACTCAAGCTCAAATAGGAGAGCAACCAGGGGTTAAAACGATCTGTGGGGCAGCCAGCTAGGAGACAGCCTAAATCCTCCAAAAGCAGCACAAATCAAACACTATAAATAATTCCTGCAGTGCTCACACACAAATCCTTCCTGCAAAAATAAACATAAAGTAATAAATAACATGTATAACAATAATCTTGTTTTATTGTTATACATGTTATTTACTGTATTCCTTTATGTTCATTTTTGCACAAAGGATTTGTGTGTGAGCGCTGCAGGAATTATTTATAGTATAACCAAAAGCTGTTAATGTATGGGAAGCTCCAATCTCTGAAAAATAATATATCCATATAGTCTCCGGACTTAAAAGAGGCAAATCCATAAGTGTTAACAGTTGTGTTCTTCTCTATTACAAAACATCCCACCAGATTTTAGCTCACCATTTAAGCAATGCTTTTAACACTTTTACTGATCCTTACCTGCAGCAAAGATCTTTAACTCACAGTTCTCTTACCTCAACCATAACACCGATACCCAAACCCCAGAAGGATTCAACTGATTTCACCAGCTGTAGACTGGTTTCTCTGTTCAACATGGACTTGAAAATATTTTCAAAAAATCCTAGCAAACAGAATGAGCAAATACCTGTTGTGCCTCATCCACACAGACCAAACAGTATTTAACACATCTAGGGAATCCAGGGACAATACCAGTGGTGGCTGGTGCTTTTTTTTTTCCTGGAGGGCAGCAAACAGCAACCCCCCGGTCAGCCGGTGGCCCCCCCCCGCTGGCAGTCGATTGGTCATACAGCCCTGCACTTACCCCATCTAGGTCATGAGTGGGCAGCACTTCTAAGGGCAACAAGCGGCATCTTCCATCGCGCCTTCTCTTCCTCTGCATCATGGCAGCATCCGTTACCTCCTCCTCCTAGGCGTCCAATAGGATCACCTGTCCTTTCAGCCAATCGGGTGATGGGTTTCAGGACAAGCTTCCCGATTGGCCGGGAGGAAAAACAGTGTGACAATAGCGAATATTCATTCACTATTGTCACATAACTGGATGGGCTCAGGACACAGTGCTCTGTGCCCTGAGCCCACCCTTTTTTGAAGCCTTTTAAAGCCTCTGGCTCTAATCACTGGCTTAAAAAAAAACAAAAAAACATTGGAATCCATGCGTCCGGCACCCTGCATGTAGATTAGGGGCTACACGCATGGATGGGGGGGCGGCGCCCATGCACCCCGAATAGACGAGCCGCCACTGGACAATACCCTGCACACTAACAATGCCATACACTGGGCCCACCACTCCAATACTACCCATAAAATAGCAACATACACAGAAGACTTATCATTTTGGATCATCCGCCCACACATATCATTTTGGGACCTGTTGAAAGAGTTCTCTTTCCCACCTTAAAATAAACTATTATAAACAGTAAGCCATGTCACGGATTGACTCTATTCCCTAGGTAATCTTTCCCTTTCTGCTTGATTTCTTTCGGTTTAATGTAAGCTTATTAGTAAGCTATTATTATCTACCTTTTTTGGAATCTACCAAACAAGAACTTATAAAATGGGATATTTTTTCCCATACCTGCTTTGTTAAAATGTTGTCAAAATGCTAATCCTTCCTACATTTCGCTTTCTCTTTAAAATTTTACCAATTGCCTTGGTCTCTCCCTTCCAGCAACTAGCATAGATTATATCAAAATTTATTTGGAGTCATAAGCCCCCAAGGAAACACTTTAAATTACTGACCTGGGTTAAAGACTTAGGTGGCCTGGGTGCCCCGAAGCCTCAGTAGTACTGGTCTCTGGCAGGCCTACTTTTAGGCTGCTTGTGCTGAATAGCATCTAAATGCTAGGTCTCCATGGAGCATTTTTTGCCCGGAATTTTTCTTCAGTGTCCTGGACTTATCAGAAACTATCAGAATCTCACTGACTTCACAAATATTGGTCAATGGTGAGAAACTTATCCTTGTGATCTGTCTACTTTTGGACCAGCCTTCTATTACCAAATAACTCACAGTAAGAATTTGGGTGACAAGGATTAAGAAGAATAAAAAAAAAGGTATATAACTCAGATCCAGGTAAAAATAACAATTGGGGAGCCGAGGGGTGGAGCCAAGCGGAGCAAAAATGCTTGCCTGAAGCTCTGCTCTCTGAGAGAAAGATAAAGCCGAATAACGGCGAGTGTTCGCCAAACACCCACACATAAAATTTATAAATTTGTGCCCACAGCACTCCTGTATTCGTGAGTCTCGGCCCCAGTGTTGCTGGACAGAGTATAGGTCCCAATTCTACAAAACAGCGCCGCCTCACAGCACAACCAAAACAGCGCTGCAGTAGTCTGCCTCAGGTACCTCCAGCGGAGATGATATCAACTTAAAGGCATATACTGTCACACAGACTGCACCATATGATTCTGAAGTACACTGTTAGTATTTGGAAGATACACTTCAGAACGAAATTACCTTACCAGTTACACTGAAACAAATAGAAAAAATGCTTCAAAGAGCATTGAAAAGCACCTCTGACCATATTACTATTAGCCTTACCAAGGAAATAAGAGAGCTGGGTCAGCGCTTATCCACACTTGAGTAGATGATTCAGAAATTAACAATGTAGAATGCTATAATGAAATTGACAACCTTAAAGCGGTGTTTCACCTAAAAAAAATTTTTTAAAAAGTCAGCAGCTAAAAAAAAAGTAGCTGCTGACTTTTATTAAGTAAACTTACCCTCCCAGGGCACCCGCGATGTTGGTCGTGGAAGCCGAGATGTCCCTCGGCGATCCGGTTCCAGCACCGCCATCCTCAGTAAGGGAAATGGGCAGCGAGCGCTGCCAGTTTCCAACTGCGCATGCGCGAGTCGGCGCGCGGCCTACTGCGCATGCGCGAGTTGAATTTGTGAATGGGGAACGCGATGTGTTGTGGGACATAGTTCCTATAACACACCGCGCCCCATTCACTAGAAGGCTCCGAGGAACAGGAAGAGGCAGATTAGGACGATCTGCCTAGCAACAGCCATTTCTGGTACGTAAAAAAATATATATATTTTTTTTTTCATTTTAAATTTGTATTAACATTTTTATTAAGTTTTGTTTTTCAGGGTGGCCCTCCACTTTAAAGGGGAAAATGCAACATTACAGACAAGATTGGAAGACTACAAAAATCATGCTAGACACTCTAATTTGCATATTAGAGATATTCCTTAAACTGTAATCGACTTACAAGCTACAATGACATCACTTTTTTAAGAACTACAACCAGCCATCCCGATAGACCGTCTGGAAATTGACAGGGTTCATAGAGCTCTAACACCAATCCTTACTGTCTATTTCACATTTTGCATCTAATTAATTATTGTATATTTAGACACACTCGGTTATGATAATGTGAAAATTAGCTATTTTTTCCATTTTCATAACTTTATACTTCTAGGATGCATTCTTCATCTATCTCTTGATTAATTAGACAGCTAAACTTTCTAAAGTTCTTAATAAAAGATATTGTAACAACTGCTTTACTCCAGATCCAAGATAAATGGCTTAATGGTCAAAACCCACTTCACACTACAATCTACTTCTAAATTTTTCAGCAAACTGTACTCACAGGTCTACACAGCCTCAGCTTCAACTAAACAACGAGGCATACTTATTGCATTTCACTGCAATAACCCATTTACATTATTAAAGAAGATTAACCACTACAATACAGGGCACTTTCGCCCCCTTCCTTGCCAGACCAATTTTCAGCTTTCAGCGCTCTCGCAATTTTAATGACAATTGCGCGGTCATGCAATGCTGTACCCAAATGAAATTTTTATCATTTTGTTCACACAAATAGAGCTTTAGTTTGGTGGTATTTATTCACGACTCTGTTTTTAATTTTTTGCGATATAAGCGAAAAAATAGCGGAAATTTTGAAAAAAAAACAATATTTTCTACTTTCTTTTTTAAACGAAATCCAATAAAATTAAATTTTGTCATAAATTTAAGCCAAAATGTATTCTGCTACATGTTTTTAGTAAAAAAAATTCCGTTAAGTGTATAATAATTGGTTCGCGTGATCACGGACATATGTACGCAAATGATCATGTACAGATGTGTGCAGGTGATCACGGACATATGTGTGCAGATAATCATTGGCACATGTGATTTTACTGGGACATATGTGGGGGACATGTGTTTTTATTATTTGGGGACATGTGTTTTTATTTGGGGACATTTGTGTTTTGGGGACATTTGTGTTTTGGGGACATGTGTGGGGACATGTGTTTTTACTGTGTTGGTGACACTAGACTGGTGATCAGTGAGTAAAAAAACAGCTAATACTCACTGATCACCAGCCGGCTGCAGCGATTAGCTCTCCTCTCCTCAGCGACGACTTCCGTGTGAGGAGAGGAGAGCCGATTGCCTAGCAACCGGCTGTTTGCTTACATCACATGACGGCTGTGATTGGATACGGCCATCATGTGATCAGGAGGGCCAATCACAGAGCCCCCCTGCCGATCCGAGATGCGCCGTGTCCGGGTGACAGGAGCGCATCGGGATTGCGCCGCTGCGCGGGCACACGCACGCGATCCCCATACTTCTGATGGACGTTCGGGAACGTCCGATCAGAAGTAGGCGGCTCCCACCCGGCCGTATATATACAGTGGCCGGGTGGGAAGTAGTTAAAGACCCGGAAGGGCTATATCTAATTCTAACAGGATATTTGCATGATACTGCCATAACAGTAATTTCATATTAAGCCCCCAACAAAAGTCCTACTTCGTTTCCTCTCTCAACTTTTATAGGTAATTGAATTACATAACATAGGAACGTTACTTTTATGTGGAGATTCAAATCTAACTCTCTTTCCCTTTCTAGACAAATCACCTATATCTCAATCAAATGTCCCTAAAAGACACTATTTTTTACAACTTATTACAAAGCAAAATTTAGGACTCCTGGCGTGAACTGAATCCAACTAAAAGATAATTCACCCATTATTCGTATCCCCATGACTCATTCTCACAAATAGACCACATATTCCTAACAACAGGTATGGTGCCTGAAATCCTACCATCCAAAATGTTACCAATCCCATGGTCGGATCATAGTGCAATACTTACCACTATAGCCTCTACCATTCCAAAAGCATATGATCCAACTTGGCTTCTTAGGGAATACCTACTTAAAAACCCAACACATAAACTTAATATTGAACTTGCACGGAAAGAATACATTGTATACAACTATACCCCTGATATATCCCCGCTCAATCTGTGGGAAGCTCAAAAAACTGTTTTACGTGGTATATGTATGAGATAAGTGGCTCTATTTAATCGAGAGTGTAGAGAGTTATATAACAAATTAGAAACAAACTTTAACGCTTGCTACATGGCATTTCAATCCAATCCTTCCCCTTTGTTACAATTGCAATTGGATAAGGCTAAACTTGAATTTGACCTGTTTCTCACAGAATCAGCAGATAAAACGATCAATCGACCACTCCACAATTTTTACATGAAAGCTAATAAACCAGAAACTCTACTAGCCTGCATGCTCACATCTCACAACTCTCCCAGTAAACCTTTTTGCCTCAAAATATCTAAAGTTATATACTCCAATAACCCAAGAAAAATACTTCAAAAATGTAAAACACATTTAAACAAATGATATTCTTCTGACACTGAGCTGGATACATCCAAAGCAGATGAGTTTTTTTTCCCACATTTCCCTCCCCCATTATCCACAACACAGATAGAGCTACTAGAGAAACCTGTATCGGTTGAAGAGGTGTCCAGTGCTATCAAAACACTGAAAATAAACAAAAGACCTGGCCCTTATGGATTTTCCGCACTATATTATCATACATATATTGAAACATTATCACCCACCTTAACTGATACATTAAATTCTATACTATCAGGTCACTCATTTAGACAGGAAACATTAACAGCGATTATTTCTATGCTTCGCAATCCAAACTCGGACAATATCATCTGTTCGAACTATCGTCCTATCTCTTTACTAAATGTAGATATTAAAATATTTAGCCAAAATCCTTGCTAAAAGACTTAATACATTAATTGGTAAAATTATACATAAAGACCAAGCATGATTTATCCCTATCCGACAAGCAACTGATAATATTAGACGGGCCACCCTTCTATCACATGCTGCAAAATTACGCTGCATCCTAGCCTGTTTCCTCTCATTAGATATAAAAAAGGCATTTGATTCCATTACATGGTCCTAAATGCACTATATTCTTAGTAAATGGGGATTTGGCCCCCATTTATTACAATGGATCTCAGCACTTTACTGCAAACCTAAAGCGTACATTAAATATGCAGGTTACAAATCTGAAACATTCAACATAGAAAGGGGTACACATCAAGGATGCCCGCTCTCACCTTTATTATTTGCTTTGCTTATTGAGCCTTTAGCTCAAAGAATAAGAGTGGAACCTTCTATAATAGGCATAGAAATGGGAGGTTGTCACCACAAAATATGTTTATTTGGGGATGACATCATTCTATTTTTATCTTCACCTCAAATTTCAGCTCCTAACCTTATGAATATACTAAAAAACTATTCGATCATCTCAGACCTCACGGTTAATACTCAAAAAATCTAAAGCGCGGAACATCTCGTTAACCACTGCAGAAAAATTAATTGTACAAGAATCCTTACCCTTTAAATGAGCTACACATAGCATTCCTTATTTGGGTATCCAGCTCACTGCCAGCCACTTGGATTTATTTTCCGCCAACTATCCTTCTTTACTAAAATTAACTACAAACTTGCTTTTAAAATGGTCATCTATACCGACTTCATGGGTTGGCAACATAAATATAATAAAGATGGTCATACTTCCTAAATTCTTGTACCTTTTCAGAGTTCTTCCAATACACATCCCGGCCTATTTTCTTAGAATAATACAACACAAATTTGTAAAATTAACTTGGGGGGAACTCAAACCACGAATATCTAGAGAAACCTTATTCCTTCCCAAAATTCATGGTGGCCTAGGATTGCCAAACATTTTGTTATATTATAAAGTCGCTCAACTAGCACAATCCATAAAATATCACTCCAAAACTGAGATTCCCTGTGGGTTACCATCGAAGCAATAGATTGTGACCCTGTCTCCATACACAATATTTTATGGTTATGTCCCATAGATCGTAAAACTTTAAAAACCCCAATCACTAAACATTCTCTAGCTATCTGGGATAGACTCAAAATCTCTCATGATCTGCAATCCAAACATAATCCACTTCTATCTTTTCTCAAAAACCCAGCTTTCTATCCAGCATGGACTTATCCCAGATCTTTTTGTGCATGGTCCAAAGCAGGTATAACATGTTTACATCACAAGATACTTGTCCCTTCCCAGTCTTTTGGGCTCCCCCAATCAGAAATATTTTTTTACCTTCAAATTAAGAACTTTTGTATTCTTTTCCTAAGCATTGACGACTCTGTAGATGATTTTACTAAGTTTGAAAATATATGCATGAAAGACCCTCATGCCAGAGGTCTCATATCAACAATATACTCCACATTGCTTGTTAATTTAGATGTTATATTACCATCTTATGTGGTGAAATGGGAAAAAAGATCTTGATCGAACTATAGATGGAAAAGAATGATCTGCAATCTGGTCCAATATCAAATCTTTTTTCTCCTAATGTGACATATGTTGAAACCACCTACAAGGTACTCTCACGCTGGTATTTGGTTCCTGCTACAATAGCTAAATTCAGGTATCTGTTTTTGCAGCTGTTCAGGAACATGTGGTGGAATTGTTCTATTATAAAAAAATTCTGGAAAAAGTTTTTTTACTCACTTCAGTAATGTTTGAAATAACAATAATAACAGATACAGAAATTGCCCTTTTAAATATAAAACCTGATTATATGACTCGTAAACAATTCAAGCTATTCTCACAACTTATGATGGCCGCGAAACAGACAAAAACTAAAGCATGGAACTCCCTTACTAAAGATAGCAGAAACCAAGCACAGAATGAATCGGGCATTGTTGCATGCAAACATGGAAGCCCTAGATAAAGAAAATCTGAAAGTATATAAAGGTCTATGGAAACCATGGATCACACATTGTTTACCTATAAACTTTGACCACCAGGTACTACAGTCATGGTAACTAACATTTTTCTATGCAACAATTATAAAACTATAAGAATAGATTATGCCTCTGCAACACCCCTCTGCCCTCTAACCCCCCCCACCCTCCCCCCACACACACACACACACCTTTCCTTACCCTTATTTTCTTTCTTTCTTTTTTCTTCTCTTCCTTATTTCTCTCTTATTATCATTTCATAAGGTACCTAACAGCAACAGGTGATATTGAATATATTTAAAATATCACAGTCAGTAGTTTGATACATATACTTTTATCAAATGTTTAACACACATAAAAACTCAGACACAAATAGACCTAATTTTATTTCATTAACTAATAATGATCCTCTAAATATTAATGTAAGCTAATATTGAAACAGTCTGAAAACTCTGTATCATTTTGATAAAAAGGGAACTTATCTAACATTAATTTTACCATCTGTGTGTTATAGTAATACAATGCCGTAAACCTGCTTCTTTACTTTACATGTAACTACTAAAATACATTTAATTGATACATTATACTTTTTACCATATGTTGATCTTTCAATAAAAACCTTTAAATGAGAAAAATAACAATTGGGCAGTAGGAATCCCAGCTATCTATGAACATACTCATTCTGGCTATTTTGATATGCCTCATATTCTTTCACTTATAGTATCATAAAAGAGGAACTACTATTTCTCACCTGTTGTTGAAGCTAGAAATAGCATTTTTTTTCAGTTTTAGGGCATGTAGCTACTGAATACTGGGTGAAGAATAAAATACAATTTTTTATATTTTTACTATTTACTACTATTTTTTATATTTTTACTTTTTATATTTATAAATTAGCAATAACAGAAAGTTTAAACCAATGGATATAAATAAAATATATGCACTATACTTATTTATATAAATATATTGGGTGCCTGTATCAAGCTACTGTGGTGCTATGTGTTCTGTTACTGATGTTGGTAGCAAAGGTAGGGGAGGATTACTACTTTAGGGTGTTTAGAAGGGTCGCATCTTATGATCATTGTCAAACTGGATAATGGAATTGCAAAAATACATTCCTCTGCCCATACTTGCTTTATTAAATATTTCAGTTTTTTAATAGGTATCAGCAAACACCTGTTGATCCTGTCATTCCCTATGTGTTTCTTCACCATCATGATTAAGGCAAGAACCTGAAGCAGATCCATACTGCCATAATAAGTTTGCCAACCCGTGTCATGAATATTTCATGCATGCAGTCCTGCCCAGCCTTGCTCATTTTGATTGACAGCTTGCTGTCTAATGTACTAGCACCCGCAGACAGCAGGGGAGCCACTAGAACAACTCCTACCCTTCTCCAGAGTAGTATGAAGAGAGTAAAAATGGTCATGTGGTTACAGGATTAAAAAGTTTTTAAGGTATTTAAAGGTATTTTATTTTTTTGTGGGCAATATGGAGTTTTACAATTTTGCTATTCAAATTATGTGATGGCTTGCTTTTGATTTACATACATTCTATTTTTAAACATGATACCTAGCCAGTCGGCCAGCTTTTTCAGGTTTGTAACTTCATAATGTGTTGGTTTATCTTCTCTTTTGAAAACCTTCAAAAATTCCCTTGTGTTGTAAATCTACTTCAAGACTATTCAGCTACCCGGTGGTGACCCCTTTGTTTAATATCTGATATGCTTTTCAATCAGGAAACAAGCATGAAGCTACACAGTAGTCATTCTACAGCTTAATATTGATTGTCAGACTGAAAAGAGGTGAGCTGTATGTGGTTTTTGTCATCACCCTAAACAACAAACTATGGAAGTATTTTAAAATGCTATAGCTAGTGCTGAGTATTTCTGCAGTCAATTGACAACAGCAGATATTGATTCTCCAGCAGTTCAGTCCTTCAAAGCAGCACTTTATTGCAGTTGTTGATGTATGAATCATTCATGTGCAGAAAAGACAAGAGCCAGTACCAAGCTTCTATTAACAAACTTGTAGCTGATGTATTAACAAACTTGTAGCTGATGTACATTTTGGTAGAGAGATAATTAGCAATAACAAAAGCTGCCAAAGTTTTTCAAAGCCTTTTCATAGGCCAATTATTATAAGATAATTTTCAGCTGACTGTAAAACAATCTATTATTGGAAGAGAAGAAATCTTCTGGCTTTTAAAAGAGTAAATATAATTAAATGGGTATCAGAGGTAGGTAAGTAAGACATTACTACTACTTGAGAAATTATTAAAGTAATATTAAACCCACACGCAAACATTTATTATAATGCAGCTTACCAATTCTTAGATGTGGTGGCTGCATTAACTTTCTTTTTTAGGCTTTCTTTCTTTTATTTTCACCTGTAATCCTGCCAGTAATTATGTTGCTTTTCAATAGAACAAGCTGTCCTTCAGATGTAGCAGAGTGTTGAGACAAACCATTTACCACTGACAGGGGTGCTTACAATGGTCAGATTTTATTTAATTATGTAAAACCTTTGTCTGAAAATGAACAAAACTGTTTGCTGAAACTACCTAAAAAGTATTAGCTGGAGTTTGGCTTTAATGTAGGAGGTGTGTTACTGGCCAGCATACCTGGTAAAAACAGAGGGGAAAAGGCCTAAAAAATGCAAACAAATTCAGCCACCACATCTAATGATTGGAAAGCTGCAAAATATTACATTTTTGGATGTGGGTTTAATACCACTTTAGGTTGAGTAATGCAATAGATATATTGTGAGAGTGTAGTTTTCCTATGGTAGTTTGATTATTTATACAGTCAAAAATATTGGCATACCTGCATTTCTGTCAGATAATGTACCACTTTGCCCAGAAAATTGCTGCAATTACAAATGTTTAGGCATTCTCATGTTTATTTCTTTTGTTTGTATTGGTATGACACAAAAAAGTGGAGAAACAAAACGCCAAATCTGACACATTCTGCACAAAACTTCAAAAATGGACTGGACAAAATTATTGGCACCTTCTCAAAATTGTAAAAAAATAATTGCATTCCAAGATTTTTATGCTCCAGAGATCTTAATGTTCCTGTGTCCACTGTGCGCAACATTGTCAAGTAGTTTACAGCCCATGGCACTGTAGCTAATCTCCATGGATGAAAGAGAAAATTTGATCAAAGAGTTTGCCAAAATTTACCTGAGGAAGCCAAAATCCTTTCAGGAGAATGTGCTGTGCACAGCTTTTTAGTAAAGCCCATCATTCTACTGTTTTCAGAAAAAAAGAAATGAGGCCTTTAAAGAAAAGAATACAGTCCCTACAGTCAAACATGGTGAAGGTTCACTGATGTTTTGGGGTTGGTTTGCTGATTCAGGCACTGGATGTCTTAACCATGTGCATGGCATTATGAAATATGAAGACTACCAAAGAATTCTGGGGTGCAATGTAGGGCCCAGTGTCAGAAAGTTGGATCACTGTCAGAGGTCATGGGTCTTACAGCAAGACAATGACCCAAAGCACACGTCAAAAAGCACCTTGAAATAGTTTAAAGTGATTGTAAAGTCTTGTTTAAAAAAAAAAAAAAAACAAACATGTTACAATTACCTGCTCTGTTGCAGTGAATTTGCACAGAGCAGCCCAGATCCTCCTCTTCTGGGGTGCTTCTAGCCCCTCCCTCCTAACGAGTGCCCCCACAGCCCAGCAGCTTTCTATGGGGGCACCCGAGCCAAGCTGAAGCTCTGTGTCCATTCATACGAGCAACTGTCCTTCGGCCCGTCCCCTCTCTCCCCTGATTGGCTAATTGACTTTGATTGCCAGCCACGGGAGCCAATGGCGCAGTGGCTGTGCCCCAGCCAATCAAGAGGAGAGTCCCGGATGGCGGAGGGAATTGTGGACATCGCTGGATAGAGATGGGTCTCAGGGTAAGTATTAGGGTGTGCTGGGGAGCCTGCTACACACAGAAGGTTTTTTTATCTTAATGCATAGAGGGCATTAAGATAAAAAACCTTCTGCCTTTACAAGTCTGTTAAAACAAAGTGCTGGAGAGTACTGAACTGACCAGCAATGAGTTCAGATCTAAATTCCATAGAGCACCTGTGGAGAGATCTCAAAACAGTAGTTGGGAAAGGGAACCCTTGCAATCTGAGAGACCTGGAGCAGTTGACAAAAGAAGAGTGCTCCAAAAGAAGAAAGAAGAGAGGTGTAAGAAGACAAAAGAAGAGAGGTGTAATGCCACGTACACACGGTCGGAATTCTCGTCGGAAAAAGCTCTGATGGTTTTCCTGTCGGAATTCCGATGGAATTTCGCTCAAACTGTCTTGCCTACACATGGTCACACCAAATTCCGCCGGTCAATAACACCACGCTAGGGATGAGCCGAACACCCCCGGGTTCGGTTCGAACCAGAACCTTCGAACCGACTGAAAGTTTGCGCGAATTTTCGAACCCTATACGTTATAATGGACGCGAACGTTCGAAATCAAAAGTGCTAATTACAACGGCCAATATGCATGTTAATGTCATAAAACAGGTTTGGGGACCCGGGTCCTGCCCCAGGGGACATATATCAATGCAAAAAAAACTTTTAAAAACTAACGTTTTTTCGGGAGCAGTCATTTTAATGATGCATAAAGTGAAAAAAAAGTGAAATTTTCCTTTAAATATGGTACCTGGGGGTGTCTAAAGTATGCCTGTGAAGTGGCATGTGTTTCCCGTGTTTAGAACTGTCCTTGCACAAAATGACATTTGTAAAGGAAAAAAAGAAGACATTTAAAAACACTTGCGGCTTTAATGGCATGTCTTGTCCTGGCCGCCATATGGCTGAAAATCCTTGAGAAAAATGGCATGGCTACCCCATCACCCCCCCCCCCCCCCCCAGCCCCTTTGGGTCTTGTATGGATATTAAGGGGGACCCAAAATAAAACCCTATACCTACAACCCTATATACTCTGAACAGCAGTATATAGGTGGTGCAAACAAGACACGGACTGTAGGTTTGTTCTTAAGTAGAATCTGAACAGGTACATTATGAAGTGTAGCTCCATCCCAAAAAAATCTATTTTTAAGCTTTTTGGAGAACATAGGGAGGGGTTATCACCCCTGTAACATTTGCTGTCTTTGCACATCTGTTCAGAACATGTCACCTCACTTTCCGTCCCAATGACAAATGTTTTTGGAAAAGTGGGGTTTGAATTGAAACAAGGATTGGTGATAAAGCATCAGTAGAGAGGAGATACCTTTTTCCCAAATTAAATCTAACAGCATAGAATTTCCCTTCCTAGGGGTAGATTTCCTCTCACTTCCTGTTTTCTCTTTCCGTTTGCAAGTAGGAGTCGTTTGTAAGTTGGATGTTTGAAAGTAGGGGCCTGGCGTATATACTCTGCAGAAATTTGCCCTATTAGATGTTGGTGTAGCCACAAGACTGGTGGGCACAGGAATGGGCCCTGCTGTGAGTTATTAGATCAAGATTTGTAATTGCATGCACCTGTTGAACAGGGCAGAAAAATTGGGCCTTTGGTGGTGGTGGTGGTGGTGGTGGTGGTGGGTGGACGGTGTTGCCACAAGACTGTAAGCCCTCACAGTTACTCTTGGTGGGTGCAGGAATGGGCCCTGCTGTGAGTTATTAGATCAAGATTTGTAATTGCATGCACCTGTTGAACAGGGCAGAAAAATTGGGCCTTTGGCGGTGGTGGTGGACGGTGTTGCCACAAGACTGTAGGCCCTCATAGTTACTCTTGGTGGGCGCAGGAATGGGCCCTGCTGTGAACTATTAGATCAAGATTTGTAATTACACGCCCCTGTTAAACAGGGGCTGAAAAATTGTGCCTTAGACATTGGTGCTGGTGCCACAACACTGCAACCCCTCACAGATACTGTACTCTTAGCACAGCAATGAGACCTGTTGCAAAGCATTGCCTAAAAATTGTAATTACACGCCCCAACAGGGGTTGAAAAATTGTGCCTTAGGCACTGGTGCCACAACACTGCAACCCCTCACAGATACTGTACTTGGAGCACAGCAGTCACACGTGTTGCGAAGCATTTTTTTTAAAAAAATTGTAATTACACGCCCCTGTTAAACAGGGGCTGAAAAATTGTGCCTTAGGCACTGGTGCTGGTGCTGGTGCCACAACACTGCAACCCCTCACAGATACTGTACTTGGAGCACAGCAGTCACACGTGTTGCGAAGCATTTTTTTTAAAAAATTGTAATTACACGCCCCTGTTAAACAGGGGCTGAAAAATTGTGCCTTAGGCACTGGTGCTGGTGCCACAACACTGCAACCCCTCACAGATACTGTACTTGGAGCACAGCAGTCACACGTGTTGCGAAGCATTTTTTTAAAAAATTGTAATTACACGCCCCTGTTAAACAGGGGCTGAAAAATTGTGCCTTAGGCACTGGTGCTGGTGCCACAACACTGCAACCCCTCACAGATACTGTACTTGGAGCACAGCAGTCACACGTGTTGCAAAGCATTTTTTTAAAACATTTTAATTACACGCCCCTGTTAAACAGGGGCTGAAAAATTGTGCCTTAGGCACTGGTGCTGGTGCCACAACACTGCAACTCCAAACAGATACTGTACTTGGAGCACAGCAGTCACACGTGTTGCGAAGCATTTTTTAAAAAAATTGTAAGTACACGCCCCTGTTATACAGGGGCTGAAAAATTGTGCCTTAGGCACTGGTGTGGTGGCATGGATCATTGAGGAGGAGGAAGAGGATAGTCAGTGAACATAAGAGGACAGTCACTCAGCATCAGCATAGGCAGTCTTGAAGGGATGTGACATTATAAATTATTCCGTTATATCCGCTTCAGGTGCCTGGTAGCTGGTGGTGATCCAAGACTGATTCATTTTGATGAAGGTCAGTCGATCAACCGAGTCGGTGGACAGGCGCACCCTATGATCGGTGACAAATCCTCCAGCAGCACTGAATGTGCGTTCGGAAAGAACGCTGGAGGCAGGACAGGCCAGTAGCTCAATTGCATACTGTGCAAGCTCTGGCCAGTGATCCATCCTCAGGACCCAGTAAGCCAGAGGATTTTCGGTGGGAAAGGTGTCCAAGTCTGACCTTGCCCCAAGGTATTCCTGCACCATGTATATCAGACGCTGGCGATGGTTGCTGGAACCGATCATACCTTGGGGCTGCGGACTAAAAAATTGTCTGAACGCATCGGTCAGACGTCCACCTTCCCCACGGCTCCTTCTACTACTGAACGAAGCCTCAGCAACTCGTCGTCCAGGACCAGGAGTTTGTAACCTCCCAGTTTCTGGGAACGCATTGCACAGACCTTTCTGCAAGGCCTCCCTGAGATGTCTCATCCTCTGCTCCCTCTGCGACGGCAAGATAAGGTCCGCAACCTTACCCTTGTACCGTGGATCAAGGAGAGTGGCCAGCCAGTAATGGTCCCTCTCCTTGATCCGAAGAACACGAGGATCCTTCCGCAGGCTTTTCAGGATCAGGGAGGCCATGCAGCGTAGGTTTGCTGAGGCATTCGGTCCGGAGTCTTCTGGGTCACTGAGGATGACATGATCGCCAGCCACCTCCTCCCAGCCACGTACAAGTCCACTGGTTTGTTGGGACTGTACATCATCCCTAAAAGACTTCTGCTGCTGATGCTGAGTGCCAGGCTCCACCTCCATGCTCACACAATCCTCCTCCTCCTCCTCCTCATCCTCATCATCTTCCTGTGTGATGGGTGGGACAGAAGGAACACTGTCCGGATAAAGGGGGCCTTGAGAGGCAAGGAAGTCCTCCTCTTCCTGCCTCTGTTCTGCCTCAAGTGCCCTGTCCATTATCCCACGCAGCGTATGCTCCAACAGGTGGACAAGAGGTACAGTGTCACTGATGCATGCACTGTCACTGCTCACCATCCTCGTGGCCTCCTCAAATGGTGAGAGGACAGTGCATGCATCCCTGATCATGCTCCACTGACGTGGGGAAAAAAAACAAGCTCCCCTGACCCTGTCCTGGTGCCGTAGTCGCAAAGGTACTCATTGATGGCCCTCTGCTGCGTGTGCAGTCGCTGCAGCATGGCCAACGTTGAGTTCCACCTGGTGGGCATGTCACATATTAGGCGGTTCTTGGGCAGGTTCAGCTCCTTTTGCAGCTCAGTCAGCCGAGCACTGGCATTATAAGATCGGCGGAAATGCACACAGACTTTCCTGGCCTGCCTCAGGACATCCTGTAAGCCTGGGAACCTGCCCAAGAACCGCTGCACCACCAGGTTGAGGACGTGAGCCATACAGGGCACATGGGTGAGCTGCCCCTGTCGCAGGGCGGAGAGGAGGTTGGTGCCATTGTCAGAAACGACCATTCCTGGCTTAAGCTGGCGTGGCGTCAACCACCTCTCGGCCTGCCCCTGCAGAGCTGCCAGAACCTCTGGCCCAGTGTGGCTCCTGTCCCCCAAACACACCAGCGCAAGCACGGCATGGCATCTTTTTGCCTGCGTACTTGCGTAGCCCCTTGTACGCCTACGGAGCACCGCTGGTTCCGAGGACAGAGCACTGGAGGAAGAAGAAGAGGAGGGGGTGGAGGAGGGAGGTGTGTCACAACCAGTAGCAGTAGTAGCATTTTGGAGGCGTGGTGGCGGAACAACCTCCAACACTACTGCACCTTGTCCTGCATCCCTCCCAGCTGCCAATAGAGTGACCCAATGGGCCGTGAAAGAAAGGTAACGTCCCTGTCCATGCCTGCTGGACCATGAGTCAGCGGTAATATGCACCTTACCGCTGACCGCCCTGTCCAGCGAGGCATGGGCATTGCCTTCCACATGCCGGTAGAGAGACGGAATCGCCTTCCGTGAGAAAAAGTGGCGTTTGGGAACCTGCCACTGAGGAACCGCACATTGAACAAACTCACGGAAGGGGGCCGAGTCTACCAACTGAAAAGGCAGCAGTTGAAGTGCTAGCAATTTAGCCAAGCTAGCATTCAACCGCTGGGCATGTGGATGGCTGGGAGTGTACTTCTTTCGACGGTCCAGCAGCTGGGGCAGGGAAATTTGCCTGCTACTATCGGACGTCGGTGTACTGCAATTACTTGGTTGTGACACACCTAATTCTACACCTTCAGTCCTCTCACAGCAGCTTTCAGAGAGGACTGAAGATGTAGTGGGGATGGAGATCCCAGCTGATGAGGAGCAAGGAGAGGTCCGCTTAGTTCTTTGGTGTGGGTCTTTTATGTGTGCCTGCCAACGAGCTGCATGGCAGGTCGACATATGTCTGGTCATGCTTGTGGTGCCCAAGCGGCTGATGTTTTGGCCACACGAGATACGCTTGAGACAAATATTGCAAATAGCAGTGGTGCGATCTGATGCACTTGTCTCAAAAAAGGCCCACACCAAAGAACTTTTCTGATAACGTGCAGAGGCAGCACCCTGCACAGGCGGAGCTCTGCGGTGTTGTACAGTTGCTGTGCTGGCCTCTAGCTGGCCTCCAGGGGGCATCCTGCCTCGTTGGACATGTGACGCCGCATCCTCCTCCTCCTCGTCCTCCTCCTCATCCTCTCTCCCTCCAGGCACCCACGTGGCGTCAGTGACCTCATCATCCCCTCCCTCTTCACCACTAGAGCAAACCTGGCAGTAAGCTGCAGCTGGTGGAACAGTACTGCCAGATTGCTGTCCTTCAGCATCCCCTCTCTCTGCGTGCACACTACTGACTTCCTCAAGCTGGGTATCATCATCCGAGCCTTCGAATCGTTGGGCATCCTCCTGGAGCATGTACCCAACACTGTGCTCAAAGAGTTCGGGGAACTCCTCAGGAGGACATGGTGGGTCTAGGGAAGGGGTGGCTGATGATGCCATTGAGTACGCGTTGGCAGCTGCTCTGCCAGTACCCTGAGCCTGGGTGAGAGAGGATGAGGAGGATGAGGAGGGCTTGGTCATCCATTCTACCAAGCCTTCAGCATGATGCGGCTCCACATGTCCAGCTGCCAAAAACAAAGACGCGCGTGTCCCATGGTCACGTGCTAATGACGATGCACGACCACGTCCACGGCCACGGCCACGTCCACTAGAAACAGAGCCTGCCTGCCCTGTGTTCTTGGCTCTGCACGCTCTGCCTCCCCTTGGCGGTCTTCCAGCCATTGTAGTCGGTAGTCCTGTGGGTGCTGCTGAGAAGAAAATATAGGAGCTCTGTGTGATGCCACTAACACACTAGAAGTCCTATGGGTGCTTCTGCAAAGAAAATATAGGAGCTCTGTGTGATGCCACTAACACACTAGAAGTCCTGTGGGTGCTGCTGAGAAGAAAATATAGGAGCTCTGTGTGATGCCACTAACACACTAGAAGTCCTATGGGTGCTTCTGCAAAGAAAATATAGGAGCTCTGTGTGATGCCACTAACACACTAGAAGTCCTGTGGGTGCTGCTGAGAAGAAAATATAGGAGCTCTGTGTGATGCCACTCACACACTAGAAGTCCTATGGGTGCTTCTGCAAAGAAAATATAGGAGCTCTGTGTGATGCCACTAACACAATAGAAGTCCTGTGGGTGCTGCTGAGAAGAGAATATAGGAGCTCTGTGTGATGCCACTAACACACTAGAAGTCCTATGGGTGCTTCTGCAAAGAAAATATAGGAGCTCTGTGTGATGCCACTAACACACTAGAAGTCCTGTGGGTGCTGCTGAGAAGAAAATATAGGAGCTCTGTGTGATGCCACTAACACACTAGAAGTCCTATGGGTGCTTCTTCAAAGAAAATATAGGAGCTCTGTGTGATGCCACTAACACACTAGAAGTCCTGTGGGTGCTGCTGAGAAGAAAATATAGGAGCTCTGTGTGATGCCACTAACACACTAGAAGTCCTGTGGGTGCTGCTGAGAAGAAAATATAGGAGCTCTGTGTGATGCCACTAACACACTAGAAGTCCTGTGGGTGCTGCTGAGAAGAAAATATAGGAGCTCTGTGTGATGCCACTAACACACTAGAAGTCCTATGGGTGCTTCTGCATAGAAAATATAGGAGCTTTGTGTGATGCCACTAACACACTAGAAGTCCTATGGGTGCTTCTGCAAAGAAAATATAGGAGCTCTGTGTGATGCCACTAACACACTAGAAGTCCTATGGGTGCTTCTGCAAAGAAAATATAGGAGCTCTGTGTGATGCCACTAACACACTAGAAGTCCTATGGGTGCTTCTGCAAAGAAAATATAGGAGCTCTGTGTGATGCCACTAGCACACTAGAAGTCCTGTGGGTGCTGCTGAGAAGAAAATATAGGAGCTCTGTGTGATGCCACTAACACACTAGAAGTCCTATGGGTGCTTCTGCAAAGAAAATATTGGAGCTCTGTGTGATGCCACTAACACACTAGAAGTCCTGTGGGTGCTGCTGAGAAGAAAATATAGGAGCTCTGTGTGATGCCACTAACACACTAGAAGTCCTATGGGTGCTTCTGCAAAGAAAATATAGGAGCTCTGTGTGATGCCACTAACACACTAGAAGTCCTGTGGGTGCTGCTGAGATGAAAATATAGGAGCTCGGGGGGGGGGCGTGGCTTGGCGCGCAGCGTGCATGGACGCTGACTAGGAGAGCTCCGGCAGATCGGGAGGCCCACAGCTGAAATACGGCCGTTCTCCGGGTTGACTATGCCCACATATAATAAGAAGGGGATACACAATCGTTCCCTCAGATCCTCTGGGACACCAAAGGGGAAATTATCAGCAGCAAGGCTCAGCAAATTCCGATACAGCGGCGAGCACAACACATCCAAGATGGCGCCGCCGTACGGGACACGAGGAGGAGAGGACAAGGAAGACGATGAGATCTCCCTACCTGCATCTGAGGACTCCTCCAGAGGTAATGCTGCACATGATATGCCCCTAACTTACTCAACAATGACAGAGATAGCAGCAGACATTAAAAATTCATTCTCGGCGGCCATCACCGACCTGAAAACTGAACTCCTCAGACTCACTGAGCAGATGGCGGTAAACGAGCGAGCGGGGAAAAGGAGAGACAGGGCCTTAGTGAGATTGGATGATATCACCGATTCCCACTCACTACACATGCTAGAGATGAACCGCCAAATAGAAGATTTGGATAATAGGGGGAGGCGCCATAATATCAGGGTGAGGGGGATCCCTGAATCGATCACCCCTGAGCAGATCAAACCCACCCTGTCCTCCATTTTTAACGGTCTCCTAGAACGGCCTGCAGACTCCCCCATTGAATATGATAGAGCGCACAGGGCCCTCAAACCCAAAGCACCCGACGATAACCCACCGAGAGACATTATTTGCTGTCTGCCAAACTACCCCTTAAAAGAGGAAATCCTCCAAAAGGCAAGACTGAATAATCAAGTGACATTTAATGGTATAAATGTTCAACTTTTCCAAGATCTCTCCCCAATTACGTTAAAAAATAGGAGAGCACTGAGACCACTCTTAGAAGTATTGAAGGAAAAAAGAATCCCCTACAGGTGGAAATTTCCCTTCGCTCTCCAGGCTGCCTACAATGGTAAACAATACATGCTCAGAGTCCCGGACGACTTGCAGAAATTTTGTGAAAGCCTGCAGATAGCTCCAATCGACCTACATGAGTGGTATGCAGAATACAAACTGCCACCGTATGTAAACAACATGCCCTCCTCTTCAGGACCCTCACCTGCAAAATCCCCTTACCATCAGGGAAAGATCAGGGGACACACCAGCAAACATAATCATAGCTCTCCCTTTGGCAAGGGAGCCAGGATGTGATTAACCTTTTAGCCTGACATGACACTCAAGGATAGGCAGAATGACTTTTCAAACCTGTCTAACCTCTGGAAAACCCACAGGAACCAAAACCCACATCCCAGGTTAAGGCAATAGTTTTGTACTTTCTCCTCACCCGATATCCTTTACATTATACCCGAAGGGTTATTACTCAACAGAAGATCTTTATTTGATCATCTAAACTTCAAACATAGAAGGCTTCTAGAAATTACAACTCCCTGCAATTTACACTTACGCCCACTAGATGGCAGTAGAGCACTTGGAATGGAAAGAGCAGCAGATCTTCAGTGACCACAGACCACAGTGACCACAGACCAAGATTGCTCTAAATCCCTTAAAAATGCATCCCACACCGCGCAGAATCAGCCAGGGACAACAATCAAGGGAAGGAACACCCAATAAAATAGAATGTACCTAAAAGCGAACAGCTTAGCCTGGAACTTTAACACCACAACAAGGAAGATAGCGAACAGGGATGCTGACGGACAAAAGAAGACTCTGGAAACTAAAATGTTTTTTATTCTTTTTTTTTTTTTTTTTTTTTTTTTGGATGTTTTTGATTGCACACTGAGGAACACGCACATCTGTTGGTTAGGTGACCTCTACAACCCAGAGGATATACCACAAGGGCCCTAACTGTAGTCCAAGCTCAGGCTACATAAAATGTAATATTCTTTTCTGCTTATTTTCTTCCACATCTTGCCTTATAGCCGTGACGCGCTAGTTAACCTCCGCCTCAACTCCACACAGCCAATAGCCGGAGGGCGCCCATCTGTGAGTATGGTCCACTGGAACGCAGGTCAGTACAAGATCCTACCATATACATTTAGACCTCACCTACATATGGAACACACATTCTTGAGGCAATGACTTACGAGACCTGCAAGAGCCTTATCCTGCAGTCACATCTACAGAGGCTGAAACCACAGAACGGCTTACATTATTGCACTTATTTTTTCCGGTCTCCCATCTTCAAAGTCTCAACCAGGACACACACTCTGCAGAAGCCTTTAAACAGGACTCCTCTATACCCGGCAATGGACAACTGTCTGAAACTAATAAGCAGAAAGTCAGAGACACTCCTCAACTTTTTTTTTTTTTTTTTTTTTTTGTCGCTCATCTCTCTTAACACACATATCGCACTGATGAACAATGATGTGCTTATCTAAATGCGCAACCCCAGTCAGGTTGACTAAGTAAGCGGATGGACAGTAAGTCCTATCCCAACACAGAATGGGACTGCATTAAGCTAGCTAAACCCAATATAGGATAGTTACTGGCTCATGCAAAGCTGTTCAGTTTACACGTATACTCTTCTTCCTCTGTGGTTAAAGTTATGCCTTTGATATCCCAGGTCAGCTGGCCATTTGAGATCACTGCGAACTGTCACACCGCTGGGTCAGATGAGTGGCAGACCCATCGCTGGGACACGAAGCAAGGATCCTATTGCATGATAATCTGCCTTCAACTGCTCAAGAACATCACAGCCACCCTTGTGATAAGAGCGGTGACCATACCCACTAGGATGTGACACAGAGACACACTAAGGAATAACTTTAAAGATGTAACATGTTACATATATAATTACTATAGACTGGTTAATGGTTTATACAAGGCTATATACTGTCTTTTTATAATTCTCTTCTGTTGGGACCAAAGCCATACTCTCAGCATCCCTGGTCAGACAAACCAGCATGATCGCTGCAAAGCGCCACACCGCTGAGCCTGGCGATTGGCAGGCCCTTCGTTAGGACATGTAGCCAAAGGTTTACCATATGTTATAAAAGCCCTAGAATGCTTAATCACAAATCCCCTCCCCATAGTTAACTATAAGGATACACCTGGTTATACTGATGCTTATGTTTTTGTATATCCGAATTCCGGACCCTAAACTAACTGTTCTACCTATCACTAGGCCTAAGACACTTCTCAATAGGCCTCTCAACTGGGCCTCCCCGATATGCCCAGAACTCAAAGAAACTCCTACAAACAGACCCACCCTTTTTTTACACTCACGGGTACGCCTCCCACTAACCCCCCAGAGTCAATCGGCGTTACCTAAGAACGCCATCTTCGATTCAGAACCAAGCAACCGGCTTGACTGAATCAGGACTCACCACAAACCCACCCTATTCCCCTAATACCCATCCCCTCCAACCCAACCCCCACCCAGAATAAAAGAAGCAAACCCCCTTACTTAACACACCACCTCTGCACCACTCCCCTCCCCCCCCCCTTTTTTTTTTTTTTTTTTCTGTTCTTGTCTGACCACACGACAATGTCTTACTCATTCCTAGGGAAAAATCCAACACTGGTATCACACAATATCAATGGTCTTAACATACCAGAAAAGAGATCTAAACTCCTCAAGGAACTCAAAGTAGCGAACCCACTACTGGTATACCTACAAGAAACACATTTCAAGGGACAAAATATACCCAGAATCACCAATAACCTATACACCAAAGCATACCATGCAACAAACCCACAAGCTAAAACAAAAGGTGTAACAATTCTCATAAATAAAAACGCCCCCTTTGAACTGACAAGCCAACTCATAGACCCAGAAGGTCGGTACATTTTTTTAAAAGGTTATTGGGAAGGCTCCCCCATAACTCTAGCGAACGTGTATTTCCCAAACAAGGCCCATATCACTTTCTGTAACACGATAATCAATGAACTTAAATGGTTTGCTGAAGGTTGTATTGTCCTAGGTGGAGACTTTAATATACCACTATCACCACTCCTAGACACCTCAACCGGACACACCCACGTATCTTACAAAATCCTGAAACGTATCAAACTTCTATTACACTCACTCACCCTAGTAGACTCATGGAGGACAACACATCCCGCTGACAAGGACTTCTCCTATTATTCACCCCCTCATAAACGCTATTCGAGAATCGACCTGATCTTTGTAACCCAACGTGACCTGGCCAGCATTGTAAGGGCAGACATAGGCATTATCACGATATCAGACCATGCACCCACAGCCATCACCCTAAAAACTAACCAGACCAAACGCCCCTCTTTTAACTGGAGACTAAATGCCTCTCTGCTCACTGACCAAAACATCCATGACGACATACATGAATCAATCATCAATTACTTTAGAACCAACGTCGACTCAGATACGAACCCCCTCAATAACTGGGAGGCACACAAGAGCGTTATTAGGGGGGAGTTCATCAAATGGGGAGCCAGAAAGAAAAAAGAAAAGACTAAAATTATCTCAGATCTAACAAATAGGATAGCTCATCTGGAAACACTACACAAACAATCCCTCACAGCCTTAACAGCTGCTGAACTTACCCAATGCAGAAAGGAGTTACTGCAAGTCTTACAACTCCAAACACAAAAAGCTCTGTTCTTCCGAAAAAAAGTTTTCTATGAACAAGGGGACAAAAGTGGTAAACAGCTGGCTAGAGCTCTGAGGGATGCCACATTGGCCAATCACATACACGCTATCCGAAACAAGACAGGCACCCTAGAACATAACTCTGAAAAAATAGCAAAATTATTTCATGAATTCTACTCTAAACTTTACAACCTACCCACACAACATAAACCAGCACATGTGCATCTCAACAAGGAAGACCTGATTAAAGCCTTTTTGGAAAACAGCAATCTACCCACCCTACCCACCTTGGATACAGACACCTTGAACACCCCCATAACTCTAGCTGAAATTCAAGACGCGATCAGACAGTTAAAAACAGGGAAGAGCCCAGGACCAGACGGACTAACTTCCCAATACTACAAGACGTTCCTACCCTTACTCTCCAAACCATTACTCACCGCCTTCAACTATTTAGCCTCCCACAAAAATGACTCAGACTCCCTACTCATGGCCCACATAGCAATCATTCCCAAACCTGACAAGGACCATACCGACTGTGCGAATTTCAGACCGATATCACTCCTCAATATAGACGTTAAATTATTAGCAAAAATCCTAGCTAACAGACTAAAACCCCTACTATCCCAAATCATCGGCCCTGAACAGGTAGGCTTTATGCCGGGCAGAGAAGCGAGAGATAATATCACAAAGACCCTGAACCTGATACACTACGCACACCAACAAAAGCTCGAAGGCCTTCTAGTCTCAACAGACGCGGAGAAGGCCTTCGACAGGGTCTCATGGGAGTACATGTTTGCGACCTGCACACATATAGGTCTCCACGGCAATATGATGAACTGGATCAAAGTCCTTTATCAAAAGCCACAAGCCAGAGTCAAAATTAATAACACCCTATCTGACCCAATTCATATACATAATGGTACGAGACAAGGCTGCCCCCTCTCCCCTCTACTCTTCATCCTCTCCCTAGAACCACTCATCAGAACGATAAATCAGTCACCAGACATAAAGGGCTTTAACATACTCAAGAGAGAATACAAGACAGCCGCATATGCGGACGACCTCCTTTTTTTCATCACACAACCGCATACTTCACTTCCAATCCTTTTAGACATATTCGCAACATATGGTTACATCTCCAACTTTAAGGTAAACCAATCAAAATCTGAGGCTCTAAATCTAAATATACCGCCAGACAAGCTCAACCCACTCAAAGGGAATTTCAAATTTAAATGGGAACATGTCTCCCTTAAATACCTAGGAATTAAACTGACGCCTCAAATTGACGGTCTATATAAAACCAACTTCACTGCCCTACTGAATGACATATCCAAAGATCTGCAAAGATGGTCCCCGAAACAGTTCTCATGGTTTGGAAGAGCTTCAATCCTGAAGATGACAATCCTCCCCAGACTGCTATATTTCTTTAACGCACTACCCATAGACATACCCAACACCTTTTTCTCAAAATTACTCTCCATCCAAAGAAGCTTCCTATGGTCCAATAAGAAACCCAGGATTGATTTTGGTACCTTAACCAGGCCCAAAGATCAAGGAGGCATAGGTCTTCCCGACTTCAAAAAATATTATCAGGCCTCACACATTTCCAGGGTTATTGACTGGCACTGCCATAGCCACACAAAAGATTGGGTAAACCTTGAACTACCTCAAAACAAAATACATCTACATTTCTACCCATGGACTACACATTCCAGACACAACAAAGATATCACCCACCCACTTGTTGCAAACACTATCAAAATCTGGCACACAATTGCCACAAAACATGAACTAGCGTCCATCCCAGGCCCGCTGACTCCGTTGACCAACAATCCAGACTTCCCAACAGGTCGGGTATACTCCTCACTCCCACCCACAGGACAACTTTCCAAACTCTTGGCCATACACTGCATGACCGGCAATACGGTCAAATCCCTAGAAACACTCAAAATGGAATATGGAGACTTTTTCCCGAACTTCTGGTTCTATATACAAGTGAAGGACTTCCTCCTAAATAGCAAACATCGTTCCTCATACTCCCAGAGACTCACACACCTAGAAGATATATGCCTCAAAGGCTCGCAAACAACCAACACAACCTCTCTTGCCTATAAATGGCTATCCAACCCACCAAAACAAAGTAGGAATAAACATAAGGAAAGATGGGAGAATGAACTTGGGGTCATAATCGCCAGGGCACAGTGGGATAAAGCATGTATTTTTGCACATAAATGCTCGCTCAGCACGAAATACCAAGAAATTTCATACAAACGCCTCACACAATGGTACATAACACCAGTCAAGACCAAAAAGTGGTCACCCCAGTCCTCAGATGTGTGCTGGTGATGTAACAACGATACAGGTACCTTCTTGCATCTCTGGTGGGAATGTCCCCCAGTCCTTGACTACTGGAACCAAATTATTAGGTGGATTAAGCACATTACAGACACGAAAATCATCCTAGACGCTGCTGCATGTCTATTGCACATTAATGCGTTCTCAATCAGAAAATATAAAAGGTCCTTAACCAGGCACCTCCTTACAGCAGCCAAAAGCCTAATACCTTTGCACTGGAAAACCACTCGCACCCCCACAGTCAAGGACTGGTTGGACAGGACCAACTACATATATAAAATGGAAGAAATTCTTGCAATGAAAAAAGAAGATTGCTCTAACTTTTCATCGCAATGGCAACCCTGGTTAGTCTTCACACTATCAACAGAATACACTAATTTATCCTCCTAAACCCCCGTATCGACAGGTCACGAATGACAATAACTGTAAACCACGTAATACCAGTTAACAAGAAGACCAGCCCCTGGTCAAATCGCTAATTATATCCCCCCCCCCTTATTACCCCCCTTTTTTTTTTTTTTCTCTCCCCACACAGACCCCCCCTACCCCGCCTCCACATCACCATGTTAACATTAATTGTTCATTGAACCCTCCAATGTTAATTTTACAGTGTACAATGCAAAATATCAGTACTGTTCTGCCTCTTGTAGAGACAATTGAATGTCTCTTAACTTGAATGTAATCTGCCTCTATACTGTTACATGTTAATTTTACTGTTTGCAATTTTATCTAAATAAAAACCTTTTTGATTGTGAAAATATAGGAGCTCTGTGTGATGCCACTAACACACTAGAAGTCCTGTGGGTGCTGCTGAGAAGAAAATATAGGAGCTCTGTGTGATGCCACTAACACACTAGAAGTCCTGTGGGTGCTGCTGAGAAGAAAATATAGGAGCTCTGTGTGATGCCACTAACACACTAGAAGTCCTATGGGTGCTTCTGCAAAGAAAATATAGGAGCTCTGTGTGATGCCACTAACACACTAGAAGTCCTGTGGGTGCTGCTGAGAAGAAAATATAGGAGCTCTGTGTGATGCCACTAACACACTAGAAGTCCTATGGGTGCTTCTGCAAAGAAAATATAGGAGCTCTGTGTGATGCCACTAACACACTAGAAGTCCTGTGGGTGCTGCTGAAAAGAAAATATAGGAGCTCTGTGTGATGCCACTAACACACTAGAAGTCCTGTGGGTGCTGCTGAGAAGAAAATATAGGAGCTCTGTGTGATGCCACTAACACACTAGAAGTCCTGTGGGTGCTGCTGAGAAGAAAATATAGGAGCTCTGTGTGATGCCACTAACACACTAGAAGTCCTATGGGTGCTTATGAAAAGAAAATATAGGAGCTCTGTGTGATGCCACTAACACACTAGAAGTCCTGTGGGTGCTGCTGAGAAGAAAATATAGGAGCTCTGTGTGATGCCACTAACACACTAGAAGTCCTGTGGGTGCTGCTGAGAAGAAAATATAGGAGCTCTGTGTGATGCCACTAACACACTAGAAGTCCTATGGGTGCTTCTGCAAAGAAAATATAGGAGCTCTGTGTGATGCCACTAGCACACTAGAAGTCCTGTGGGTGCTGCTGAGAAGAAAATATAGGAGCTCTGTGTGATGCCACTAACACACTAGAAGTCCTATGGGTGCTTCTGCAAAGAAAATATAGGAGCTCTGTGTGATGCCACTAACACACTAGAAGTCCTATGGGTGCTTCTGCAAAGAAAATATAGGAGCTCTGTGTGATGCCACTAACACACTAGGAGTCCTGTGGGTGCTGCTGAGAAGAAAATATAGGAGCTCTGTGTGATGCCACTAACACACTAGAAGTCCTATGGGTGCTTCTGCAAAGAAAATATAGGAGCTCTGTGTGATGCCACTAACACACTAGAAGTCCTGTGGGTGCTGCTGAGAAGAAAATATAGGAGCTCTGTGTGATGCCACTAACACACTACAAGTCCTATGGGTGCTTCTGCAAAGAAAATATAGGAGCTCTGTGTGATGCCACTAACACACTAGAAGTCCTGTGGGTGCTGCTGAGAAGAAAATATATAGGAGCTCTGTGTGATGCCACTAACACACTAGAAGTCCTGTGGGTGCTGCTGAGAAGAAAATATAGGAGCTCTGTGTGATGCCACTAACACACTAGAAGTCCTATGGGTGCTTCTGCAAAGAAAATATAGGAGCTCTGTGTGATGCCACTAACACACTAGAAGTCCTGTGGGTGCTGCTGAGAAGAAAATATAGGAGCTCTGTGTGATGCCACTAACACACTAGAAGTCCTATGGGTGCTTCTGCAAAGAAAATATAGGAGTTCTGTGTGATGCCACTAACACACTAGAAGTCCTGTGGGTGCTGCTGAAAAGAAAATATAGGAGCTCTGTGTGATGCCACTAACACACTAGAAGTCCTGTGGGTGCTGCTGAGAAGAAAATATAGGAGCTCTGTGTGATGCCACTAACAAACTAGAAGTCCTATGGGTGCTTCTGCAAAGAAAATATAGGAGCTCTGTGTGATGCCACTAACACACTAGAAGTCCTGTGGGTGCTGCTGAGAAGAAGAAAATATAGGAGCTCTGTGTGATGCCACTAACACACTAGAAGTCCTATGGGTGCTTCTGCAAAGAAAATATTGGAGCTCTGTGTGATGGGACTAACACACTACAAGTCCTATGGGTGCTTCTGGGAAGAAAATATAGGAGCTCTGTGTGATGCCACTAACACACTAGAAGTCCTGTGGGTGCTGCTGAGAAGAAAATATAGGAGCTCTGTGTGATGCCACTAACACACTAGAAGTCCTATGGGTGCTTCTGCAAAGAAAATATAGGAGCTCTGTGTGATGCCACTAACACACAATTGAATATAGGAGCTCTGTGTGATGGGACTAACACACAATTGAAGTCCTATGGGTGCTTCTGGGAAGAAAATATAGGAGCTCTGTGTGATGGCACTAACACACAATTGAAGTCCTATGGGTGCTTCTGGGAAGAAAATATAGGAGCTCTGTGTGATGGGACTAACACAGTACAAGTCCTATGGGTGCTTCTGGGAAGAAAATATAGGAGCTCTGTGCGATGCCACTAACACACAATTGAAGTCCTATGGGTGCTTCTGGGAAGAAAATATAGGAGCTCTGTGTGATGGGACTAACACACTACAAGTCCTATGGGTGCTTCTGGGAAGAAAATATAGGAGCTCTGTGTGATGGGACTAACACACTACAAGTCCCATGGGTGCTTCTGGGAAGAAAATATAGGAGCTCTGTGTGATGGCACTAACACACAATTGAAGTCCTATGGGTGCTTCTGGGAAGAAAATATAGGAGCTCTGTGTGATGGGACTAACACACTACAAGTCCTATGGGTGCTTCTGGGAAGAAAATATAGGAGCTCTGTGTGATGGGACTAACACACTACAAGTCCTATGGGTGCTTCTGGGAAGAAAATATAGGAGCTCTGTGTGATGGGACTAACACACTACAAGTCCTATGGGTGCTTCTGGGAAGAAAATATAAGAACTCTGTGTGATGGGACTAACACACTACAAGTCCTATGGGTGCTTCTGGGAAGAAAATATAGGAGCTCTGTGTAATGGGACTAACACACTACAAGTCCTATGGGTGCTTCTGGGAAGAAAATATAGGAACTCTGTGTGATGGGACTAACACACTACAAGTCCTATGGGTGCTTCTGGGAAGAAAATATAGGAGCTCTGTGTGATGGGACTAACACGCTACAAGTACTATGGGTGCTTCTGGGAAGAAAATATAGGAGCTCTGTGTGATGGGACTAACACACTACAAGTCCTATGGGTGCTTCTGGGAAGAAAATATAGGAACTCTGTGTGATGGGACTAACACACTACAAGTCCTATGGGTGCTTCTGGGAAGAAAATATAGGAGCTCTGTGTGATGGGACTAACACACTACAAGTCCTATGGGTGCTTCTGGGAAGAAAATATAGGAACTCTGTGTGATGGGACTAACACACTACAAGTCCTATGGGTGCTTCTGGGAAGAAAATATAGGAGCTCTGTGTGATGGGACTAACACACTACAAGTCCTATGGGTGCTTCTGGGAAGAAAATATAGGAACTCTGTGTGATGGGACTAACACACTACAAGTCCTATGGGTGCTTCTGGGAAGAAAATATAGGAGCTCTGTGTGATGGGACTAACACACTACAAGTCCTATGGGTGCTTCTGGGAAGAAAATATAGGAACTCTGTGTGATGGGACTAACACACTACAAGTCCTATGGGTGCTTCTGGGAAGAAAATATAGGAGCTCTGTGTGATGGGACTAACACACTACAAGTCCTATGGGTGCTTCTGGGAAGAAAATATAGGAACTCTGTGTGATGGGACTAACACACTACAAGTCCTATGGGTGCTTCTGGGAAGAAAATATAGGAGCTCTGTGTGATGGGACTAACACACTACAAGTCCTATGGGTGCTTCTGGGAAGAAAATATAGGAGCTCTGTGTGATGGCACTAACACACTACAAGTCCTATGGGTGCTTCTGGGAAGAAAATATAGGAACTCTGTGTGATGGGACTAACACACTACAAGTCCTATGGGTGCTTCTGGGAAGAAAATATAGGAGCTCTGTGTGATGGGACTAACACACTACAAGTCCTATGGGTGCTTCTGGGAAGAAAATATAGGAACTCTGTGTGATGGGTCTAACACACTACAAGTCCTATGGGTGCTTCTGGGAAGAAAATATAGGAACTCTGTGTGATGGGACTAACACACTACAAGTCCTATGGGTGCTTCTGGGAAGAAAATATAGGAACTCTGTGTGATGGCACTAACACAGTACAAGTCCTATAGGTGCTTCTGGGAAGAAAATATAGGAACTCTGTGTGATGGGTCTAACACACTACAAGTCCTATGGGTGCTTCTGGGAAGAAAATATAGGAGCTCTGTGTGATGGGACTAACACACTACAAGTCCTATGGGTGCTTCTGGGAAGAAAATATAGGAACTCTGTGTGATGGCACTAACACACTACAAGTCCTATGGGTGCTTCTGGGAAGAAAATATAGGAGCTCTGTGTGATGGCACTAACACACAATTGAAGTCCTATGGGTGCTTCTGGGAAGAAAATATAGGAGCTCTGTGTGATGGGACTAACACACTACAAGTCCTATGGGTGCTTCTGGGAAGAAAATATAGGAACTCTGTGTGATGGGACTAACACACTACAAGTCCTATGGGTGCTTCTGGGAAGAAAATATAGGAGCTCTGTGTGATGGGACTAACACACTACAAGTCCTATGGGTGCTTCTGGGAAGAAAATATAGGAGCTCTGTGTGATGGGACTAACACACTACAAGTCCTATGGGTGCTTCTGGGAAGAAAATATAGGAGCTCTGTGTGATGGGACTAACACACTACAAGTCCTATGGGTGCTTCTGGGAAGAAAATATAGGACTCTGTGTGATGGGACTAACACACTACAAGTCCTATGGGTGCTTCTGGGAAGAAAATATAGGAGCTCTGTGTGATGGGACTAACACACTACAAGTCCTATGGGTGCTTCTGGGAAGAAAATATAGGAACTCTGTGTGATGGGACTAACACACTACAAGTCCTATGGGTGCTTCTGGGAAGAAAATATAGGAGCTCTGTGTGATGGGACTAACACACTACAAGTCCTATGGGTGCTTCTGGGAAGAAAATATAGGAGCTCTGTGTGATGGCACTAACACACTACAAGTCCTATGGGTGCTTCTGGGTGCTTCTGGGAAGAAAATATAGGAGCTCTGTGTGATGGGACTAACACACACTACAAGTCCTATGGGTGCTTCTGGGAAGAAAATATAGGAACTCTGTGTGATGGGACTAACACACTACAAGTCCTATGGGTGCTTCTGGGAAGAAAATATAGGAGCTCTGTGTGATGGGACTAACACACTACAAGTCCTATGGGTGCTTCTGGGAAGAAAATATAGGAACTCTGTGTGATGGGACTAACACACTACAAGTCCTATGGGTGCTTCTGGGAAGAAAATATAGGAGCTCTGTGTGATGGGACTAACACACTACAAGTCCTATGGGTGCTTCTGGGAAGAAAATATAGGAGCTCTGTGTGATGGGACTAACACACTACAAGTCCTATGGGTGCTTCTGGGAAGAAAATATAGGAACTCTGTGTGATGGGACTAACACACTACAAGTCCTATGGGTGCTTCTGGGAAGAAAATATAGGAGCTCTGTGTGATGGGACTAACACACTACAAGTCCTATGGGTGCTTCTGGGAAGAAAATATAGGAACTCTGTGTGATGGGTCTAACACACTACAAGTCCTATGGGTGCTTCTGGGAAGAAAATATAGGAGCTCTGTGTGATGGGACTAACACACTACAAGTCCTATGGGTGCTTCTGGGAAGAAAATATAGGAACTCTGTGTGATGCCACTAACACAGTACAAGTCCTATAGGTGCTTCTGGGAAGAAAATATAGGAGCTCTGTGTGATGGCACTAACACACAATTGAAGTCCTATGGGTGCTTCTGGGAAGAAAATATAGGAGCTCTGTGTGATGCCACTAACACACTACAAGTCCTATGGGTGCTTCTGGGAAGAAAATATAGGAACTCTGTGTGATGGGACTAACACACTACAAGTCCTATGGGTGCTTCTGGGAAGAAAATATAAGAACTCTGTGTGATGGGACTAACACACTACAAGTCCTATGGGTGCTTCTGGGAAGAAAATATAGGAGCTCTGTGTAATGGGACTAACACACTACAAGTCCTATGGGTGCTTCTGGGAAGAAAATATAGGAACTCTGTGTGATGGGACTAACACACTACAAGTCCTATGGGTGCTTCTGGGAAGAAAATATAGGAGCTCTGTGTGATGGGACTAACACGCTACAAGTACTATGGGTGCTTCTGGGAAGAAAATATAGGAGCTCTGTGTGATGGGACTAACACACTACAAGTCCTATGGGTGCTTCTGGGAAGAAAATATAGGAACTCTGTGTGATGGGACTAACACACTACAAGTCCTATGGGTGCTTCTGGGAAGAAAATATAGGAGCTCTGTGTGATGGGACTAACACACTACAAGTCCTATGGGTGCTTCTGGGAAGAAAATATAGGAACTCTGTGTGATGGGTCTAACACACTACAAGTCCTATGGGTGCTTCTGGGAAGAAAATATAGGAGCTCTGTGTGATGGGACTAACACACTACAAGTCCTATGGGTGCTTCTGGGAAGAAAATATAGGAACTCTGTGTGATGCCACTAACACAGTACAAGTCCTATAGGTGCTTCTGGGAAGAAAATATAGGAGCTCTGTGTGATGGCACTAACACACAATTGAAGTCCTATGGGTGCTTCTGGGAAGAAAATATAGGAGCTCTGTGTGATGCCACTAACACACTAGAAGTCCTATGGGTGCTTCTGGGAAGAAAATATAGGAACTCTGTGTGATGGGACTAACACACTACAAGTCCTATGGGTGCTTCTGGGAAGAAAATATAGGAGCTCTGTGTGATGGGACTAACACACTACAAGTCCTATGGGTGCTTCTGGGAAGAAAATATAGGAACTCTGTGTGATGGGTCTAACACACTACAAGTCCTATGGGTGCTTCTGGGAAGAAAATATAGGAGCTCTGTGTGATGGGACTAACACACTACAAGTCCTATGGGTGCTTCTGGGAAGAAAATATAGGAACTCTGTGTGATGCCACTAACACAGTACAAGTCCTATAGGTGCTTCTGGGAAGAAAATATAGGAGCTCTGTGTGATGGCACTAACACACAATTGAAGTCCTATGGGTGCTTCTGGGAAGAAAATATAGGAGCTCTGTGTGATAGGACTAACACACTACAAGTCCTATGGGTGCTTCTGGGAAGAAAATATAGGAGCTCTGTGTGATGGGACTAACACACTACAAGTCCTATGGGTGCTTCTGGGAAGAAAATATAGGAGCTCTGTGTGATGGCACTAACACACAATTGAAGTCCTATGGGTGCTTCTGGGAAGAAAATATAGGAGCTCTGTGTGATGGGACAAACACACTACAAGTCCTATGGGTGCTTCTGGGAAGAAAATATAGGAGCTCTGTGTGATGGGACTAACACACTACAAGTCCTATGGGTGCTTCTGGGAAGAAAATATAGGAGCTCTGTGTGATGGGACTAACACACTACAAGTCCTATGGGTGCTTCTGGGAAGAAAATATAGGAACTCTGTGTGATGGGACTAACACACTACAAGTGCTATGGGTGCTTCTGGGAAGAAAATATAGGAGCTCTGTGTGATGGGACTAACACACTACAAGTCCTATGGGTGCTTCTGGGAAGAAAATATAGGAACTCTGTGTGATGGGACTAACACACTACAAGTCCTATGGGTGCTTCTGGGAAGAAAATATAGGAGCTCTGTGTGATGGGACTAACACACTACAAGTCCTATGGGTGCTTCTGGGAAGAAAATATAGGAACTCTGTGTGATGCCACTAACACAGTACAAGTCCTATGGGTGCTTCTGGGAAGAAAATATAGGAACTCTGTGTGATGCCACTAACACAGTACAAGTCCTATGGGTGCTTCTGGGAAGACAATATAGGAACTCTGTGTGATGCCACTAACACAGTACAAGTCCTATGGGTGCTTCTGGGAAGAAAATATAGGAACTCTGTGTGATGCCACTAACACAGTACAAGTCCTATGAGTGCTTCTGGGAAGACAATATAGGAACTCTGTGTGATGCCACTAACAAAGTACAAGTCCTATGGGTGCTTCTGGGAAGAAAATATAGGAGCTCTGTGTGATGGGACTAACACAGTACAAGTCCTATGGGTGCTTCTGGGAAGAAAATATAGGAACTCTGTGTGATGCCACTAACACAGTACAAGTCCTATGGGTGCTTCTGGGAAGAAAATATAGGAACTCTGTGTGATGCCACTAACACAGTACAAGTCCTATGGGTGCTTCTGGGAAGAAAATATAGGAGCTCTGTGTGATGGCACTAACACAGTACAAGTCCTATGGGTGCTTCTGGGAAGAAAATATAGGAACTCTGTGTGATGCCACTAACACAGTACAAGTCCTATGGGTGCTTCTGGGAAGAAAATATAGGAACTCTGTGTGATGCCACTAACACAGTACAAGTCCTATGGGTGCTTCTGGGAAGAAAATATAGGAACTCTGTGTGATGCCACTAACACAGTACAAGTCCTATGGGTGCTTCTGGGAAGACAATATAGGAACTCTGTGTGATGCCACTAACACAGTACAAGTCCTATGGGTGCTTCTGGGAAGAAAATATAGGAGCTCTGTTTGCTGCCACTAACACACTAGAAGTCCTATGGGTGCTTTTGGGGTGCAGTGCTGTACTAACAGCACTGCGGTTGGTACTACTGAAATACTGTACTAACAGTAAGACACGTACCAGACTAACCCTCAGCAGCACCTAAAAACACACTAACCAGCAGCAGCAATGGACGATCAATGACAGGTAGCAATGGTTTAGCAAATAAATAGCCAATGGTTTAGCAAAGTAGAGCAAATCTTTCTATATGAATCTAGCAAAGAGTGACACAGAATCAGCCTGATCTCTCCTAAAGCCGGAACTCATGTGACCGGCGCCGACGGCGTGGCGGCCTTTTAAATGAGGGGGCGTGTACTAAAGCCCCTGAGCTGTAATTGGCTACAGGCGTCCTGCCTGTAGCCAATTATGGCTCTCCGAGTTTCCGGCGCTGTGATTGGCCAAGCATGCGGGGTCACAGTGCATGCTTGGCCAATCATCAGCCAGCAATGCACTGCGCCGGCCGCGCCGGCCGCAATGCATTGCGGGGCCGCTCGCATCACACGAATGTGATGCGAGTGGCCAAAATAGTTCTGGGCTCGCCGAGCGAGCGAACACCCGGTGCTCGATGCGAACATGGGTTCGCATCGAGCACCGGGCCCATCCCTACACCACACCTTAAAAAACATTTGACTGCACTGTAAAAGGGAAGTTTAATGCTTCTGAGCATGCGTTGAATTGTTTCCGAGCATGCTCTGGAATTTTGCGTGTCGGAATTGCAAACACACGATCGGAAAATCCGATAGAAAGGTTTTCAGTCGGAAAAATTAAGAACAGGTTCTCAATCCAAAGTCCATCGGAAATTCCGACAGAAAAAGACCGATGGGCATACACACGGTCGGAAAATCTGATGAAAAGCTCCCATCAGACTGTTTACATCGGAAATTCCGACCATGTGTACGCGGCATAAGAAGACAAAAGAGAAGAGGTGTAAGAAACTCTTTAATGGTTAAAGGAAGCAATTGATTTCAGTTATTTTTTCCAAGGGGTGTGCTACCAAATATTAAAAATTGAGGGTGCCAATACTTTTGCCCAGTCCATTTTTGGAATTTTGTGTGAAATGTGTCAGATTTTGCTTCTACCAAGCTTCTATTAACAAACTTGTAGCTGATGTACTTACTGTAATCTGTACATTTTGGTAGAGAGATAATTGGCAATAACAAAAGCTGCCAAAGTTTTGCCATGCCTTTCATAGACCAATTATTATAAGATCATTTTCAGGTGACTGCAAAAAAATCTATTCTTGGAAGAGAAGATGGAAAAAAATGAAATGGGTATCAGAGGTAGGTAAGCAAGATAACCAATTAATGGAGATAAAGATGTGGACCAGACAGAGATAAAATACATTTTTGTATCCTCATAATGGCACCATCCCATAGAAAAACTTGTCAGACCACAACATAACCCCTGTAGGAGGACCATCCTCTGCAAAGGAGAAAGGGGGGGTGCTCACCATTCACATGGAAGGGGACTTTTTGAATGTACCAATAAATCAGGGAAGAAACAGAACATAAATTATAAAAAAAAATACTTTATTGTATCACATTAAAAAATAAAGTGGCATTCAGAAAAAATCATGTATTAAAAAAACCAAAAGAGTGTTGAACAATCGGAATTTAGATTGATTTATTGATATTGTAAGCATGTGGAATCAACGCGTTTCACTATAATAGCTTCCTCAGGATTTCCGCTTAGTGATGGACACTGCAGCAATAAAGAAACATTTGACAAAAAATGAAAAATGAAAATGCTAAGAAAAAATATATATCTACAGTGAAAAACAGCAGGAGGCCTAGCAACCATCATTCCAAATACAGATAGCCATCACAAGAACTTGCCCATAAAGATTAGACTATCACAAACTGTCAAGGAGACCTGGACGGTACTATCATAGAGCCCACCTTAGTTTGTCAGTAAAGAGATGTGTAGTCTTAGAGAATCAGATCAAGCTTGAACTTCCAAAGTATAAGATAGAAGCAATATAAGTATTGCAGAAAAAATTATATACAAGCCTGCAACACAAGTGACAAGGTTCAGCTTCAAAAAGCATAAACAGCCATAGATCATTTAGCGCCACAGATCTAAATATATATATATATATATATATATATATATATATATATATATATATATACACACACAGTGTCAGGTCACCTGAGTCCAAGTGACAGGTGCACTCCATAGGAGTCAGGAGTGCACCGCTAAGGTAGTGGACCCTAGGACTGACTGCTGCGGATTGAACTCTGGGAGGTTCAGGAAGCAGGTCTACTGGAGCATCAACACAGATCCCACAGGGAGCTACAGCATAGATTCCCCAGGGCGCAGAGTCTAAGAGCCAGCAGATGTTCACCAGAGCCTCTAGTGGTGAGGATGGACTGCAGTCTGGCTCCAGGTCGCGGCCCCCAGGGTCTCACAGCTCACGCTAAGGGTAGACTACAGGAGAAAGAGGAAGGAAGCAGCAGGCTGGAACAGCAAGGATAGTAAAGGGATAAGCCAAGGTCGGGGCGACTAGTAGACAAGGATAAACATAGAACACGCCAAAGGTCAGGGTCACAAGCAGACAGGGATAGTCAAGAACAGGCCAAGATCGGTAACTGGAATCAGACGTAGGAGACACAGCAAGTAGCACACGAAAGCTAAACACACAATGGTTGATCAGCCAGGTTGGCTTGCAATGCACAGGTTAATATAGTGTTCCTAATTAGAGGCTGAGGTGGAGCTATACTGAGGGAAGGGTATATAAGCAGTCAGGTGAGGGTGGCTGGCCTCTAAAGATGAATACATGGAGGAGAGGTAAGCTGACAGAGAAAGATTACTGCATAACCATGACAGTACCCCCCCTCTTACGAGGCCTCCCCCGCCTGGGCCCAGGCTTAAAGGGAAACTCAAGATGAAACCTCCTCAACAGATGAGGCACAAAGATCTCAGATGCAGTGATCCAAGACCTGTCCTCAGGACCAAAGCCTTTCCAACGTACGAGGTACTGAAGAATGCCTCTACGGTGCCAGGAATCCATAACTTGACTAACCTCGTACTTTAGATTATCTTCAGAGACAGAAACCAAGGTAGGGAGAGGACGAGAGGACTTATTGAGGATTAAACACTTCTTAGGAATGGGTAAGGGCATGAGAAGACCATCAGACTGGGCAGAGGTCAGTGGATCCCTGAGACCAGGTTGGTTAGAAGGTGACGTGTCACAAGAGACAAGCTGGATAGCTTAAACACAAGCAGAATGCAGAGTCCAGAAAGAAAGGTTAAAAACACCACCTGGCCAAATGAGGCAGTCTATCCAAAGGATGGATTGAGCCTCTTAGACAAGTTTGAATGGACGTAGTAATAGGGTGAGGCCAGGTTACAGAAGGTTCTGAATAGGAAAAAGGCGGAAGCTCACTGGGCATGGGCTGGCATAACTGGTGCAAAGGCCGACAGAATAGCATTGCCAGGTGTAGCGACTACCTCAATCGCATTGCAGGGCGTAGCGGCTGTGGAACTTGCGGGCAAGTTAACCTGGTTGTGCGTCCAAGGGAATTTAGGGACAGGCAAGGGTAAATGGTTATGCAAACTGGAGAAAATGATCGGCTCAGGTTCACAGGTGATCTCCTCATCCAGAGTGCCACATGACCTAGAGAGGGCCTCGGCCCGACTATTGCATGACAAATCCCAGAAATCGCTATATACAGCGGGAAGAGCAGAAAATACTGGAATGGTGGCAACAGGAAGTTTCTCTTTTGGGAAAACCTTGAGTAGGCAGGAAGAGGAACAGGAGGAACCCCAAGCCAGGATCTGTCCAGCAGTCCCGTCAACGTGTGGAGAATGGAGCCGCAACCAAGGATGATAAGAGATTAAGCCTTAGGTAAGACAAGGATATCCACACCTGGTAGAGTGTCCCTACCGACATCTTAACAGGGAGAGTCTGGAAGCTGATAGGGCCCCCTGGGAGAACAGTGCCATCAATCGCCAAGACCACCAATGATGTTGTGAGGGGCAAAAGGGTAAGCCTCATGGAAGATGCAGTTCCCCAGTCCATGAAATTGCAGGCGGCTCCAGAATCCACATAGGCCGAGACCGAATGTGAGGAAGCGCCGACATGAAGGAACACAAAAAGGAGAAGACGAGAAGGTGAAGGTGATATTTCAGGGTCCAATACTCCACTTTCCAGATGTATTAGCCCCGAGCGTTTTTCCGGACGAAGAGAGCAAGTGTCACGAAAATTACCTTTGACCCCACAACAGAGGCACAGGCCCAGAGTGCTGCGCCTAGTAGACATGTGCACACTGAAATATTTAGTTTCGGAATTTCGTTTTCGTCCGAAAAATACATTTATTTAGTTACTCCCGAAATTTGTTTTTATTTATTTCGTTTTTCGTTAAAAATTGAATTCATACGAAAATCCAAATGAATTAAGGTCGAATCTGTCATTGAAGGCTTATGGTGTCTGTCGAATGTTCAAAGATGATTCGACGGAGCAGCTAAACTGTATGACTCTGTATAGTTTAGCTGCAATTCCAGCAGCAATCTTTTCTCTCTACGCCAAATCTTTCCTCTCTACGTCGAATCTTTCCTCTCTGTGTTGAATCTTTCCTCTCTACGTCAAATCTTTCCTCTCTACGTCAAATTATTCCTATCTACGTCGAATCTTTCCTCTCTATGTAGAATAATCTTGGACTAATAGAGTTAAGGTTAGGCACATTCGACCACAGGTTCGATGGACACAGATTGTTATTGTCAGCATCATGTTGAATCTCCTATCTATATCGAACTGTTGTCACAACAAAAAAAATGAAAATAAAGCATTTGTTTATGTTGGATCTTTCGTTTTTCGGATTCTGCACTTTCGTTATCATTTATTAAAACGATAACGAAAATAGCTGAAATTCGGACGAAAATGCATTCGGACGAAAACTAAGGCACATGTCTAGCGCCTAGCGCATTCTTCGTGAGATAACTTGGTCTGGCCCAGCTGCATAGGTACCTCAGCAGGCAGGAGGTGCTCCTCGGGACGAAGAGAGGGGACAGAGAACTCAGGCTGCCTAAAGAACGGGGAGTGCTGCCGTCTTTTTTCCAGAGTCCTCTCTTGAAAGTGAATATCGATCTGGTTACACAAGGTGATGACACCATCCAGATCAGCAGGAATAGCTCTTCCCCCTAATTCATCCTTCACTCTATCAGAGTGGCCATGTAAAAAGGTTGCAACTAGGGATGGGCCTGGTGCTCGATGCGAACCTATGTTCGCATCGAGCACGGAGCGTTCGCTCGCTCGGCGAGCCCAGAACTATTTTGGCCGCTCGCATCACATTCGTGTGATGTGAGCGGCCCCGCAATGCATTGCGGCCGGTGCGGCCGGCGCAGTGCATTGCTGGCTGATGATTGGCCAAGCATGCACTGTGACCCCGCATGCTTGGCCAATCACAGCGCCGGAAACTCGGAGAGCCATAATTGGCTACAGGCAGGACGCCTGTAGCCAATTACAGCTCAGGGGCTTTAGTACACGCCCCACCATTTAAAAGGCCGCCACGCCGTCGGCGCCTGTCACATGAGTTCCGGCTTTAGGAGAGATCAGGCTGATTCTGTGTCTTTGCTAGATTCATTCATATAGAAAGATTTGCTCTACTTTGCTAAACCATTGGCTATTTATTTGCTAAACCATTGCTACCTGTCATTGATCGTCCATTGCTGCTGGTTAGTGTGTTTTTAGCTGCTGCTGGGGATTAGTCTGGTGCGTGTTTTACTGTTAGTACAGTATTTCAGTAGTACCAACCGCAGTGCTGTTAGCACAGCATTGCACCCCAAAAGCACCCATAGGACTTCTAGTGTGTTAGTGGCAGCAAACAGAGCTCCTATATTTTCTTCCCAGAAGCACCCATAGGACTTCTACTGTGTTAGTGACATCACACAGAGTTCCTATATTTTCTTCCCAGAAGCACCCATAGGACTTGTACTGTGTTAGTGGCATCACACAGAGTTCCTATATTTTCTTCCCAGAAGCACCCATAGGACTTGTACTGTGCTAGTGGCATCACACAGAGTTCCTATATTTTCTTCCCAGAAGCACCCATAGGACTTCTAGTGTGTTAGTGGCATCACACAGAGTTCCTATATTTTCTTCCCAGAAGCACCCATAGGACTTGTACTGTGTTAGTGGCATCACACAGAGTTCCTATATTTTCTTCCCAGAAGCACCCATAGGACTTCTAGTGTGTTAGTGGCATCACACAGAGCTCCCATATTTTCTTCCCAGAAGCACCCATAGGACTTGTACTGTGTTAGTGGCATCACACAGAGTTCCGATATTTTCTTCCCAGAAGCACCCATAGGACTTCTAGTGTGTTAGTGGCATCACACAGAGCTCCCATATTTTCTTCCCAGAAGCACCCATAGGACTTCTAGTGTGTTAGTGGCATCACAAAGAGCTCCCATATTTTCTTCCCAGAAGCACCCATAGGACTTCTACTGTGTTAGTTGCATCACACAGAGTTCCTATATTTTCTTCCCAGGAGCACCCATAGGACTTCTAGTGTGTTAGTGGCATCACACAGAGCTCCCATATTTTCTTCCCAGAAGAACCCATAGGACTTCTAGTGTGTTAGTGGCATCACACAGAGTTCCTATATTTTCTTCCCAGAAGCACCCATAGGACTTCTACTGTGTTAGTGGCATCACACAGAGTTCCTATATTTTCTTCCCAGAAGCACCCATAGGACTTCTAGTGTGTTAGTGGCATCACACAGAGTTCCTATATTTTCTTCCCAGAAGCACCCATAGGACTTCTACTGTGTTAGTGGCATCACACAGAGTTCCTATATTTTCTTCCCAGAAGCACCATAGGACTTCTACTGTGTGTCAGAGGTACTCACCCGGGCCGATATGCTGAGAGCTGCTCCCCTTGCGACTAAGCGCACGATGCCTCTGGAGTGGGTACAGAGGACACCGGGCTCAAAGATGCACGGGTTGCCAGCAGGAGTGTAGCAGGTGGTGTGCAGTAGCGTCGTAGACCAGGAGAGGCTGAAGCTGCACTGGGAGTAGACACCTGGCAGGGTTGTGATCAGGTAGAGGTTGCAGAGGTACCAACACGTATACTGAAGGAGGACCCTCGGGAGCATCAGAGAACTGCAAGTCCTGAACACTGAGCGGGAGATAGTCCAGCAAGCAGGCCGAGGGTCAAACACAGGCAACCAGGCAGTAGAAGTATCCAAAGGCAAGCCGGGGGTCAAACACAGGTAAGTAACTCAGAGAATGTCCAGGAGGCAAGCCGGGGGTCAAGCACAGGTAATCAAGCAGTAGAGGTGTCCAGAAGGCAAGCCAGGGGTCAAACACAGGTAAGTAACTCAGAGAATGTCCAGTAGGCAAGCCGGGGGTCAAGCACAGGTAATCAGGCAGTAGAGGTGTCCAAAAGGCAAGCCGAGGGTCAAACACAGGTAAGTAACTCAGAGGAAGTCCAGTAGGCAGGCCGAGGGTCAAACACAGGTAATCAGGCAGAGAGGTATCCAGGAAGCAAGCCAGAGGTCAAACACAGGTAAGTAACTCACGGAAGGACCGGTAGACAGGTCGAGGGTCAAGCACAGGTAATCAAGCAGTAGAGGAATCCAGGAAGCAAGCCAGGGGTTCAAACACAGGTAGTAGTGGTAGCGGTAGTCAGGAGGATTCCGGGTCGGCACTGGTAGTCAGGTAGATGCAGGGTACAGGGTACAGGATACAGGATACAGGATACAAGATACTGGACTGGAGACAGGACTCAGAAGAGACAACAAACCAGCAATTTGGAAGCGGACAGGGAAGGCCTTTTATAGGCCAGGTAACTGGTCAGGTGGGATACCCGGACGAGTGCGCATGCGCACTCGTCTTCCGTCAGCGCCGCGCACAGTGGTGAGGCGTACTGGCTGGGTTGTGACAGATACCCGAGAGCCGCGGACCCGCGCATGCGCACCTGTTACCCGGCGTACCTGTAAACCTCGTTGCGCCGCTCTACCGCGCGTGCGCAGCCCTGGAACCCGGCGGAGAGACCTGGTATTTCCCTGACACTGTGTTAGTGGCATCACACAGAGTTCCTATATTTTCTTCCCAGAAGCACCCATAGGACTTCTACTGTGTTAGTGGCATCACACAGAGTTCCTATATTTTCTTCCAGAAGCACCCATAGGACTTGTACTGTGTTAGTGGCATCACACAGAGTTCCTATATTTTCTTCCCAGAAGCACCCATAGGACTTGTACTGTGTTAGTGGCATCACACAGAGTTCCTATATTTTCTTCCCAGAAGCACCCATAGGACTTGTACTGTGTTAGTGGCATCACACAGAGTTCCTATATTTTCTTCCCAGAAGCACCCATAGGACTTCTAGTGTGTTAGTGGCATCACACAGAGCTCCCATATTTTCTTCCCAGAAGCACCCATAGGACTTGTACTGTGTTAGTGGCATCACACAGAGTTCCTATATTTTCTTCCCAGAAGCACCCATAGGACTTCTAGTGTGTTAGTGGCATCACACAGAGCTCCCATATTTTCTTCCCAGAAGCACCCATAGGACTTCTAGTGTGTTAGTGGCATCACACAGAGCTCCCATATTTTCTTCCCAGAAGCACCCATAGGACTTCTACTGTGTTAGTGGCATCACACAGAGTTCCTATATTTTCTTCCCAGAAGCACCCATAGGACTTCTACTGTGTTAGTGGCATCACACATAGTTCCTAAATTTTCTTCCCAGAAGCATCCATAGGACTTGTACTGTGTTAGTGGCATCACACAGAGTTCCTATATTTTCTTCCCAGAAGCAACCATAGGACTTGTACTGTGTTAGTGGCATCACACAGAGTTCCTATATTTTCTTCCCAGAAGCACCCATAGGACTTCTACTGTGTTAGTGGCATCACACAGAGCTCCTATATTTTCTTCCCAGAAGCACCCATAGGACTTCAATTGTGTGTTAGTGGCATCACACAGAGCTCCTATATTTTCTTCTCAGCAGCACCCACAGGACTTCTAGTGAGTTAGTGGCATCACACAGAGCTCCTATATTTTCTTTGCAGAAGCACCCATAGGACTTCTAGTGTGTTAGTGGCATCACACAGAGCTCCTATATTTTCTTCTCAGCAGCACCCACAGGACTTCTAGTGTGTTAGTGGTATCACACAGAGCTCCTATATTTTCTTCTCAGCAGCACCCACAGGACTTCTAGTGTGTTAGTGGCATCACACAGAGCTCCTATATTTTCTTTGCAGAAGCACCCATAGGACTTCTAGTGTGTTAGTGGCATCACACAGAGCTCCTATATTTTCTTCTCAGCAGCACCCACAGGACTTCTAGTGTGTTAGTGGCATCACAAAGAGCTCCTATATTTTCTTCCCAGAAGCACCCATAGGACTTCTAGTGTGTTAGTGGCATCACAGAGAGCTCCTATATTTTCTTCTCAGCAGCACCCACAGGACTTCTAGTGTGTTAGTGGCATCACACAGAGCTCCTATATTTTCTTCCCAGAAGCACCCATAGGACTTCTAGTGTGTTTAGTGGCATCACACAGAGCTCCTATATTTTCTTCCCAGAAGCACCCATAGGACTTCAATTGTGTGTTAGTGGCATCACACAGAGCTCCTTTATTTTCTTTGCAGAAGCACCCATAGGACTTCTAGTGTGTTAGTGGCATCACACAGAGCTCCTATATTTTCTTCTCAGCAGCACCCACAGGACTTCTAGTGTGTTAGTGGCATCACACAGAGCTCCTATATTTTCTTTTCAGAAGCACCCATAGGACTTCTAGTGTGTTAGTGGCATCACACAGAGCTCCTATATTTTCTTCTTAGCAGCACCCACAGGACTTCTAGTGTGTTAGTGGCATCACACAGAGCTCCTATATTTTCTTTGCAGAAGCACCCACAGGACTTCTAGTGTGTTAGTGGCATCACACAGAGCTCCTATATTTTCTTCCCAGAAGCACCCATAGGACTTCTAGTGTGCTAGTGGCATCACACAGAGCTCCTATATTTTCTTCTCAGCAGCACCCACAGGACTTCTAGTGTGTTAGTGGCATCACACAGAGCTCCTATATTTTCTTCTCAGCAGCACCCACAGGACTTCTAGTGTGTTAGTGGCATCACAAAGAGCTCCTATATTTTCTTCCCAGAAGCACCCATAGGACTTCTAGTGTGTTAGTGGCATCACACAGAGCTCCTATATTTTCTTCTCAGCAGCACCCACAGGACTTCTAGTGTGTTAGTGGCATCACACAGAGCTCCTATATTTTCTTTGCAGAAGCACCCATAGGACTTCTAGTGTGTTAGTGGCATCACACAGAGCTCCTATATTTTCTTCTCAGCAGCACCCACAGGACTTCTAGTGTGTTAGTGGCATCACACAGAGCTCCCATATTTTCTTTGCAGAAGCACCCACAGGACTAGGGATGGGCCCGGTGCTCGATGCGAACCCATGTTCGCATCGAGCACCGGGTGTTCGCTCGCTCGGCGAGCAAAGAACTATTTTGGCCGCTCGCATCACGTTCGTGTGATGCGAGCGGCCCCGCAATGCATTGCAGCCGGCGCGGCCGGCGCAGTGCATTGCTGGCTGATGATTGGCCAAGCATGCACTGTGACCCCGCATGCTTGGCCAATCACAGCGCCGGAAACTCGAAGAGCCATAATTGGCTACAGGCAGGACGCCTGTAGCCAATTACAGCTCAGGGGCTTTAGTACACGCCCCCCCCCTATAAAAGGCCGCCACGCCGTCTGCGCCGGTCACATGCTGTTCCGGCGTAGATAGAGCAGGATCGTTCTGTGTCACTCTGCTGGATTTAGTTAGAGAGATTTACTTAGAGAGATTGAGTTAGATAGATTCATTTAGAAAGATTGATTTAGAAAGAGGGGCTTGTAGTGTGTTCGTGGCAGGCAGGCACTGGCAGCAAACAGAGCTCCTGTATTTTGTTCCAGAAGCACCTATAGGACTTGTAGTGTGTTCGTGGCAGGCAGGCAGAGCTCCTATATTTTGTTCCCAGAAGCACCTATAGGACTTGTAGTGTGTTCGTGGCAGGCAGGCAGAGCTCCTATATTTTGTTCCCAGAAGCACCTATAGGACTTGTAGTGTGTTCGTGGCAGGCAGGCAGAGCTCCTATATTTTGTTCCCAGAAGCACCTATAGGACTTGTAGTGTGTTCGTGGCAGGCAGGCAGAGCTCCTATATTTTGTTCCCAGAAGCACCTATAGGACTTGTAGTGTGTTCGTGGCAGGCAGGCAGAGCTCCTATATTTTGTTCCCAGAAGCACCTATAGGACTTGAAGTGTGTTAGTCCCATGACACAGAGCTATATTTTGTTCCCAGAAGCACCTATAGGACTTGAAGTGTGTTAGTCCCATCACACAGAGATCATATATTTTGTTCCCAGAGGCACCTATAGGACTTGAAGTGTGTTAGTCCCATCACACAGACCTACATTTTCTTCCCAGAAGCACCTATAGGACTTGTAGTGTGTTAGTCCCATCACACAGAGATCATATATTTTGTTCCCAGAGGCACCTATAGGACTTGAAGTGTGTTAGTCCCATCACACAGACCTATATTTTCTTCCCAGAAGCACCTATAGGACTTGAAGTGTGTTAGTCCCATCACACAGAGATCATATATTTTGTTCCCAGAAGCACCTATAGGACTTGAAGTGTGTTAGTCCCATCACACAGAGATCATATATTTTGTTCCCAGAAGCACCTATAGGACTTGAAGTGTGTTAGTCCCATCACACAGACCTATATTTTCTTCCCAGAAGCACCCATAGGACTTGAAGTGTGTTAGTCCCATCACACAGAGATCATATATTTTGTTCCCAGAAGCACCTATAGGACTTGAAGTGTGTTAGTCCCATCACACAGACCTATATTTTCTTCCCAGAAGCACCCATAGGACTTGAAGTGTGTTAGTCCCATCACACAGAGATCATATATTTTGTTCCCAGAAGCACCTATAGGACTTGAAGTGTGTTAGTCCCATCACACAGACCTATATTTTCTTCCCAGAAGCACCTATAGGACTTGAAGTGTGTTAGTCCCATCACACAGAGATCATATATTTTGTTCCCAGAGGCACCTATAGGACTTGAAGTGTGTTAGTCCCATCACACAGACCTACATTTTCTTCCCAGAAGCACCTATAGGACTTGAAGTGTGTTAGTCCCATCACACAGAGATCATATATTTTGTTCCCAGAAGCACCTATAGGACTTGAAGTGTGTTAGTCCCATCACACAGACCTATATTTTCTTCCCAGAAGCACCCATAGGACTTGAAGTGTGTTAGTCCCATCACACAGAGATCATATATTTTGTTCCCAGAAGCACCTATAGGACTTGAAGTGTGTTAGTCCCATCACACAGACCTATATTTTCTTCCCAGAAGCACCTATAGGACTTGAAGTGTGTTAGTCCCATCACACAGAGATCATATATTTTGTTCCCAGAAGCACCTATAGGACTTGAAGTGTGTTAGTCCCATCACACAGACCTATATTTTCTTCCCAGAAGCACCCATAGGACTTGAAGTGTGTTAGTCCCATCACACAGAGATCATATATTTTGTTCCCAGAAGCACCTATAGGACTTGAAGTGTTTTAGTCCCATCACACAGACCTATATTTTCTTCCCAGAAGCACCTATAGGACTTGAAGTGTGTTAGTCCCATCACACAGAGATCATATATTTTGTTCCCAGAGGCACCTATAGGACTTGAAGTGTGTTAGTCCCATCACACATACCTACATTTTCTTCCCAGAAGCACCTATAGGACTTGAAGTGTGTTAGTCCCATCACACAGAGATCATATATTTTGTTCCCAGAAGCACCTATAGGACTTGAAGTGTGTTAGTCCCATCACACAGAGATCATATATTTTGTTCCCAGAAGCACCTATAGGACTTGAAGTGTGTTAGTCCCATCACACAGACCTATATTTTCTTCCCAGAAGCACCTATAGGACTTGAAGTGTGTTAGTCCCATCACACAGAGATCATATATTTTGTTCCCAGAAGCACCTATAGGACTTGAAGTGTGTTAGTCCCATCACACAGACCTATATTTTCTTCCCAGAAGCACCCATAGGACTTGAAGTGTGTTAGTCCCATCACACAGAGATCATATGTTTTGTTCCCAGAAGCACCTATAGGACTTGAAGTGTGTTAGTCCCATCACACAGACCTATATTTTCTTCCCAGAAGCACCCATAGGACTTGAAGTGTGTTAGTCCCATCACACAGAGATCATATATTTTGTTCCCAGAAGCACCTATAGGACTTGAAATGTGTTAGTCCCATCACACAGACCTACATTTTCTTCCCAGAAGCACCTATAGGACTTGAAGTGTGTTAGTCCCATCACACAGAGATCATATATTTCGTTCCCAGAAGCACCTATAGGACTTGAAGTGTGTTAGTCCCATCACACAGACCTATATTTTCTTCCCAGAAGCACCTATAGGACTTGAAGTGTGTTAGTCCCATCACACAGACCTATATTTTCTTCCCAGAAGCACCCATAGGACTTGAAGTGTGTTAGTCCCATCACACAGAGATCATATATTTTGTTCCCAGAAGCACCTATAGGACATGAAGTGTGTTAGTCCCATCACACAGACCTATATTTTCTTCCCAGAAGCACCTATAGGACTTGAAGTGTGTTAGTCCATCACACAGAGATCATATATTTTGTTCCCAGAGGCACATATAGGACTTGAAGTGTGTTAGTCCCATCACACAGACCTACATTTTCTTCCCAGAAGCACCTATAGGACTTGAAGTGTGTTAGTCCCATCACACAGAGATCATATATTTTGTTCCCAGAAGCACCTATAGGACTTGAAGTGTGTTAGTCCCATCACACAGACCTATATTTTCTTCCCAGAAGCACCCATAGGACTTGAAGTGTGTTAGTCCCATCACACAGAGATCCTATATTTTGTTCCCAGAAGCACCTATAGGACTTGAAGTGTGTTAGTCCCATCACACAGACCTATATTTTCTTCCCAGAAGCACCTATAGGACTTGAAGTGTGTTAGTCCCATCACACAGACCTATATTTTCTTCCCAGAAGCACCCATAGGACTTGAAGTGTGTTAGTCCCATCACACAGAGATCATATATTTTGTTCCCAGAAGCACCTATAGGACTTGAAGTGTGTTAGTCCCATCACACAGACCTATATTTTCTTCCCAGAAGCACCTATAGGACTTGAAGTGTGTTAGTCCCATCACACAGAGATCATATATTTTGTTCCCAGAAGCACCTATAGGACTTGAAGTGTGTTAGTCCCATCACACAGACCTATATTTTCTTCCCAGAAGCACCTATAGGACTTGAAGTGTGTTAGTCCCATCACACAGAGATCATATATTTTGTTCCCAGAAGCACCTATAGGACTTGAAGTGTGTTAGTCCCATCACACAGAGATCCTCTATTTTCTTTGCAGAAGCACCCATAGGACTTCTAGTGTGTTAGTGGCATCACACAGAGCTCCTATATTTTCTTCTCAGCAGCACCCACAGGAATTCTAGTGGCATCACACAGAGCTCCTATATTTTCTTTGCAGAAGCACCCACAGGACTTCTAGTGTGTTAGTGGCATCACACAGAGCTCCTATATTTTCTTCTCAGCAGCACCCACAGGACTTCTAGTGTGTTAGTGGCATCACACAGAGCTCCTCTATTTTCTTTGCAGAAGCACCCATAGGACTTCTAGTGTGTTAGTGGCATCACACAGAGCTCCTATATTTTCTTCTCAGCAGCACCCACAGGACTTCTAGTGGCATCACACAGAGCTCCTATATTTTCTTTGCAGAAGCACCCATAGGACTTCTAGTGTGTTAGTGGCATCACACAGAGCTCCTATATTTTCTTCCCAGCAGCACCCACAGGACTTCTAGTGTGTTAGTGGCATCACACAGAGCTCCTCTATTTTCTTTGCAGAAGCACCCATAGGACTTCTAGTGTGTTAGTGGCATCACACAGAGCTCCTATATTTTCTTCTCAGCAGCACCCACAGGACTTCTAGTGTGTTAGTGGCATCACACAGAGCTCCTCTATTTTCTTTGCAGAAGCACCCATAGGACTTCTAGTGTGTTAGTGGCATCACACAGAGCTCCTATATTTTCTTCTCAGCAGCACCCCACAGGACTTCTAGTGTGTTAGTGGCATCACACAGAGCTCCTCTATTTTCTTTGCAGAAGCACCCATAGGACTTCTAGTGTGTTAGTGGCATCACACAGAGCTCCTATATTTTCTTCTCAGCAGCACCCACAGGACTTCTAGTGTGTTAGTGGCATCACACAGAGCTCCTCTATTTTCTTTGCAGAAGCACCCATAGGACTTCTAGTGTGTTAGTGGCATCACACAGAGCTCCTATATTTTCTTCTCAGCAGCACCCACAGGACTTCTAGTGTGTTAGTGGCATCACACAGAGCTCCTCTATTTTCTTTGCAGAAGCACCCATAGGACTTCTAGTGTGTTAGTGGCATCACACAGAGCTCCTATATATTCTTCTCAGCAGCACCCACAGGACTACCGACTACAATGGCTGGAAGACCGCCAAGGGGAGGCAGAGCGTGCAGAGCCAAGAACACAGGGCAGGCAGGCTCTGTTTCTAGTGGACGTGGCCGTGGCCGTGGACGTGGTCGTGCATCGTCATCAGCACGTGGCCATGGGACACGCGCGTCTTTGTTTTCGGCAGCTGGACATGTGGAGCCGCATCATGCTGAAGGCTTGGTAGAATGGATGACCAAGCCCTCCTCATCCTCCTCATCCTCTCTCACCCAGGCTCAGGGTACTGGCAGAGCAGCTGCCAATGCGTACTCAATGGCATCATCAGCCACCCCTTCCCTAGACCCACCATGTCCTCCTGAGGAGTCCCCCGAACTCTTTGAGCACAGTGTTGGGTACATGCTCCAGGAGGATGCCCAACGATTCGAAGGCTCGGATGATGATACCCAGCTTGAGGAATCTGGCAGTACTGTTCCACCAGCTGCAGCTTACTGCCAGGTTTGCTCTAGTGGTGAAGAGGGAGGGGATGATGAGGTCACTGACTCCACGTGGGTGCCTGAAGGGAGAGAGGATGAGGAGGAGGACGAGGAGGAGGAGGATGCGGCGTCACATGTCCAACGAGGCAGGATGCCCCCTGGAGGCCAGGTAGAGGCCAGCACAGCAACTGTACAACACCGCAGAGCTCCGCCTGTGCAGGGCGCTGCCTCTGCACGTTATCAGAAAAGTTCTTTGGTGTGGGCCTTTTTTGAGACGAGTGCATCAGATCGCACCACTGCTATTTGCAATATTTGTCTCAAGCGTATCTCGCGTGGCCAAAACATCAGCCGCTTGGGCACCACAAGCATGACCAGACATATGTCGACCTGCCATGCAGCTCGTTGGCAGGCACACATAAAAGACCCACACCAAAGAACTAAGCGGACCTCTCCTTGCTCCTCATCAGCTGGGATCTCCATCCCCACTACACCTTCAGTCCTCTCTGAAAGCTGCTCTGAGAGGACTGAAGGTGTAGAATTAGGTGTGTCACAACCAAGTACTTGCAGTACACCAACGTCCGATTGCAGCAGGCAAATTTCCCTGCCCCAGCTGCTGGACCGTAGAAAGAAGTACACTCCCAGCCATCCACATGCCCAGCGGTTGAATGCTAGCTTGGCTAAATTGCTAGCACTTCAACTGCTGCCTTTTCAGTTGGTAGACTCGGCCCCCTTCCGTGAGTTTGTTCAATGTGCGGTTCCTCAGTGGCAGGTTCCCAAATGCCACTTTTTCTCACGGAAGGCGATTCCGTCTCTCTACCGCATGTGGAAGGCAATGTCCATGCCTCGCTGGACAGGGCGGTCAGCGGTAAGGTGCATATTACCGCTGACTCATGGTCCAGCAGGCATGGACAGGGACGGTACCTTTCTTTCACGGCCCATTGGGTCACTCTATTGGCAGCTGGGAGGGATGCAGGACAAGGTGCAGTAGTGTTGGAGGTTGTTCCGCCACCACGCCTCCAAAACGCTACTACTGCTACTGGTTGTGACACACCTCTCTCCTCCACCCCCTCCTCTTCTTCTTCCTCCAGTGCTCTGTCCTTGGAACCAGCGGTGCTCCGTAGGCGTACAAGGGGCTACGCAAGTACGCAGGCAAAAAGATGCCATGCCGTGCTTGCGCTGGTGTGTTTGGGGGACAGGAGCCACACTGGGCCAGAGGTTCTGGCAGCTCTGCAGGGGCAGGCCGAGAGGTGGTTGACGCCACGTCAGCTTAAGCCAGGAATGGTCGTTTCTGACAATGGCACCAACCTCCTCTCCGCCCTGCGACAGGGGCAGCTCACCCATGTGCCCTGCATGGCTCACGTCCTCAACCTGGTGGTGCAGCGGTTCTTGGGCAGGTTCCCAGGCTTACAGGATGTCCTGAGGCAGGCCAGGAAAGTCTGTGTGCATTTCCGCCGATCTTATAATGCCAGTGCTCGGCTGACTGAGCTGCAAAAGGAGCTGAAACTGCCCAAGAACCGCCTAATATGTGACATGCCCACCAGGTGGAACTCAACGTTGGCCATGCTGCAGTGACTGCACACGCAGCAGAGGGCCATCAATGAGTACCTTTGCGACTATGGCACCAGGACAGGGTCAGGGGAGCTTGTTTTTTTTTTCCCCACGTCAGTGGAGCATGATCAGGGATGCATGCACTGTCCTCTCACCATTTGAGGAGGCCACGAGGATGGTGAGCAGTGACAGTGCATGCATCAGTGACACTGTCCCTCTTGTCCACCTGTTGGAGCATACGCTGCGTGGGATAATGGACAGGGCACTTGAGGCAGAACAGAGGCAGGAAGAGGAGGACTTCCTTGCCTCTCAAGGCCCCCTTTATCCGGACAGTGTTCCTTCTGTCCCACCCATCACACAGGAAGAGGATGAGGAGGGAGGAGGGAGGAGGAGGAGGAGGATTGTGTGAGCATGGAGGTGGAGCCTGGCACTCAGCATCAGCAGCAGCAGTCTTTTAGGGATGATGTACAGTCCCAACAAACCAGTGGACTTGTACGTGGCTGGGAGGAGGTGGCTGGCGATCATGTCATCCTCAGTGACCCAGAAGACTCCGGACCGAATGCCTCAGCTAACCTACGCTGCATGGCCTCCCTGATCCTGCAAAGCCTGCGGAAGGATCCTCGTGTTCTTCGGATCAAGGAGAGGGACCATTACTGGCTGGCCACTCTCCTTGATCCGCGGTACAAGGGTAAGGTTGCGGACCTTATCTTGCCGTCGCAGAGGGAGCAGAGGATGAGACATCTCAGGGAGGCCTTGCAGAAAGGTCTGTGCAACGCGTTCCCAGAAACTGGGAGGTTACAAACTCCTGGTCCTGGGCGACGAGTTGCTGAGGCTTCGGTCAGTAGCAGAAGGAGTGGTGGGGAAGGTGGACGTCTGACCGATGCGTTCAGACAATTTTTTAGTCCGCAGCCCCAAGGTATGATCGGTTCCAGCAACCATCGCCAGCGTCTGATATACATGGTGCAGGAATACCTTGGGGCAAGGTCAGACTTGGACACCTTTCCCACCGAAAATCCTCTGGCTTACTGGGTCCTGAGGATGGATCACTGGCCAGAGCTTGCACAGTATGCAATTGAGCTACTGGCCTGTCCTGCCTCCAGCGTTCTTTCCGAACGCACATTCAGTGCTGCTGGAGGATTTGTCACCGATCATAGGGTGCGCCTGTCCACCGCCTCGGTTGATCGACTGACCTTCATCAAAATGAATCAGTCTTGGATCACCACCAGCTACCAGGCACCTGAGGCGGATATAACCGAATAATTTTTAATGTCACATCCCTTCAAGACTGCCTATGCTGATGCTGAGTGACTGTCCTCTTATGTTCACTGACTATCCTCTTCCTCCTCCTCAATGATCCATGCCACCACACCAGTGCCTAAGGCACAATTTTTCAGCCCCTGTTTAACAGGGGCGTGTACTTACAATTTTTTAAAAAAATGCTTCGCAACACGTGTGACTGCTGTGCCCCAAGTACAGTATCTGTGAGGGGTTGCAGTGTTGTGGCACCAGCACCAGTGCCTAAGGCACAATTTTTCAGCCCCTGTTTAACAGGGGCGTGTACTTACAATTTTTTAAAAAAATGCTTCGCAACACGTGTGACTGCTGTGCTCCAAGTACAGTATCTGTGAGGGGTTGCAGTGTTGTGGCACCAGCACCAGTGCCTAAGGCACAATTTTTCAGCCCCTGTTTAACAGGGGCGGGTAATTACAAATCTTGATCTAATAGTTCACAGCAGGGCCCATTCCTGCGCCCACCAAGAGTAACTATGAGGGCCTACAGTCTTGTGGCAACACCGTCCACCACCACCGCCAAAGGCCCAATTTTTCTGCCCTGTTCATCAGGTGCTTGCAATTACAAATCTTGATCTAATAACTCACAGCAGGGCCCATTCCTGCACCCACCAAGAGTAACTGTGAGAGCTTACAGTCTTGTGGCAACACCGTCCACCACCACCGCCAAAGGCCCAATTTTTCTGCCCTGTTCATCAGGTGCTTGCAATTACAAATCTTGATCTAATAACACACAGCAGGGCCCATTCCTGCGCCCACCAAGAGTAACTGTGAGAGCTTACAGTCTTGTGGCAACACCGTCCACCACCACCGCCAAAGGCCCAATTTTTCTGCCCTGTTCATCAGTTGCTTGCAATTACAAATCTTGATCTATTAACTCACAGCAGGGCCCATTCCTGTGCCCACCAGTCTTGTGGCTACACCAACATCTAATAGGGCAAATTTCTGCAGAGTATATACGCCAGGCCCCTACTTTCAAACATCCAACTTACAAACGACTCCTACTTGCAAATGGAAAGAGAAAACAGGAAGTGAGAGGAAATCTACCCCTAGGAAGGGAAATTCTATCCTGTTAGATTTAATTTGGGAAAAAGGTATCTCCTCTCTACTGATACTTTATCACCAATCCTTGTTTCAATTAAAACCCCACTTTTTCCAAAAACATTTGTCATTGGGACGGAAAGTGAGGTGACATGTTCTGAACAGATGTGCAAAGACAGCAAATGTTACAGGGGTGATAACCCCTCCCTATGTTCTCCAAAAGGCTTAAAAATAGATTTTTTTGGGATGGAGCTACACTTCATAATGTACCTGTTAAGATTCTACTTAAGAACAAACCTAAAGCCGCAAGTGGTTTTAAATGGCTTCTTTTTTTCCTTTACAAATGTCATTTTGTGCAAGGACAGTTCTAAACACGGGAAACACATGCCACTTCACAGGCATACTTTAGACACCCCCCAGGTACCATATTTAAAGGAAAATTTCACTTTTTTTTTTTTCACTTTATGCATCATTAAAATGACTGCTCCCGAAAAAACGTTAGTTTTTAAAAGTTCTTTTTGCATTGATATATGTCCCCTGGGGCAGGACCCGGGTCCCCAAACCTGTTTTATGACATTAACATGCATATTGGCCGTTGTAATTAGCACTTTTGATTTCGAACGTTCGCGTCCATTATAACGTATAGGGTTCGAAAATTCGCGCGAACTTTCGGTCCGTTCGAAGGTTCTGGTGCGAACCGAACCCGGGGGTGTTCGGCTCATCCCTACACAGGACTTCTAGTGTGTTAGTGGCATCACACAGAGCTCCTATATTTTCTTCCCAGAAGCACCCATAGGACTTCTAGTGTGTTAGTGGCATCACACAGAGCTCCTATATTTTCTTCTCAGCAGCACCCACAGGACTTCTAGTGTGTTAGTGGCATCACACAGAGCTCCTATATTTTCTTCTCAGCAGCACCCACAGGACTTCTAGTGTGTTAGTGGCATCTCACAGAGCTCCTATATTTTCTTTGCAGAAGCACCCATAGGACTTCTAGTGTGTTAGTGGCATCACACAGAGCTCCTATATTTTCTTTGCAGAAGCACCCATAGGACTTCTAGTGTGTTAGTGGCATCACACAGAGCTCCCATATTTTCTTCCCAGAAGCACCCATAGGACTTCTAGTGTGTTAGTGGCATCACACAGAGCTCCTATATTTTCTTCTCAGCAGCACCCACAGGACTTCTAGTGTGTTAGTGGTATCACACAGAGCTCCTATATTTTCTTCTCAGCAGCACCCACAGGACTTCTAGTGTGTTAGTGGCATCACACAGAGCTTCTATATTTTCTTTGCAGAAGCACCCATAGGACTTCTAGTGTGTTAGTGGCATCACACAGAGCTCCTATATTTTCTTCTCAGCAGCACCCACAGGACTTCTAGTGTGTTAGTGGCATCACACAGAGCTCCTATATTTTCTTTGCAGAAGCACCCATAGGACTTCTAGTGTGTTAGTGGCATCACACAGAGCTCCTATATTTTCTTCTCAGCAGCACCCACAGGACTTCTAGTGTGTTAGTGGCATCACACAGAGCTCCTATATTTTCTTCCCAGAAGCACCCATAGGACTTCTAGTGTGTTAGTGGCATCACACAGAGCTCCTATATTTTCTTCCCAGAAGCACCCATAGGACTTCAATTGTGTGTTAGTGGCATCACACAGAGCTCCTATATTTTCTTTGCAGAAGCACCCATAGGACTTCTAGTGTGTTAGTGGCATCACACAGAGCTCCTATATTTTCTTCTCAGCAGCACCCACAGGACTTCTAGTGTGTTAGTGGCATCACACAGAGCTCCTATATTTTCTTTGCAGAAGCACCCATAGGACTTCTAGTGTGTTAGTGGCATCACACAGAGCTCCTATATTTTCTTCTCAGCAGCACCCACAGGACTTCTAGTGTGTTAGTGGCATCACACATAGCTCCTATATTTTCTTCCCAGAAGCACCCATAGGACTTCTAGTGTGTTAGTGGCATCACACAGAGCTCCCATATTTTCTTCTCAGCAGCACCCATAGGACTTCTAGTGTGTTAGTGGCATCACACAGAGCTCCTATATTTTCTTCTCAGCAGCACCCACAGGACTTCTAGTGTGTTTGTGGCATCACACAGAGCTCCTATATTTTCTTCTCAGCAGCACCCACAGGACTTCTAGTGTGTTAGTGGCATCACACAGAGCTCCTATATTTTCTTTGCAGAAGCACCCATAGGACTTCTAATGTGTTAGTGGCATCACACAGAGCTCCTATATTTTCTTCTCAGCAGCACCCACAGGACTTCTAGTGTGTTAGTGGCATCACACAGAGCTCCTATATTTTCTTTGCAGAAGCACCCATAGGACTTCTAGTGTGTTAGTGGCATCACACAGAGCTCCTATATTTTCTTCTCAGCAGCACCCACAGGACTACCGACTACAATGGCTGGAAGACCGCCAAGGGGAGGCAGAGCGTGCAGAGGCAAGAACACAGGGCAGGCAGGCTCTGTTTCTAGTGGATGTGGCCGTGGACGTGGACGTGGTCGTGCATCGTCATCAGCACGCGTCCATGGGACACGCGCGTCTTTGTTTTCGGCAACTGGACATGTGGAGCCGCATCATGCTGAAGGCTTGGTAGAATGGATGACCAAGCCCTCCTCATCCTCCTCATCCTCTCTCACCTAGGCTCAGGGTACTGGCAGAGCACCTGCCAACGCGTACTCAATGGCATCATCAGCCACCCCTTCCCTAGACCCACCATGTCCTCCTGAGGAGTCCCCCGAACTCTTTGAGCACAGTGTTGGGTACATGCTCCAGGAGGATGCCCAACGATTCGAAGGCTCGGATGATGATACCCAGCTTGAGGAAGTCAGTAGTGTGCGCGCAGAGAGAGGGGATGCTGAAGGACAGCAATCTGGCAGTACTGTTCCACCAGCTGCAGCTTACTGCCAGGTTTGCTCTAGTGGTGAAGAGGGAGGGGATGATGAGGTCACTGACTCCACGTGGGTGCCTGAAGGGAGAGAGGATGAGGAGGATGCGGCGTCACATGTCCAACAAGGCAGGATGCCCCCTGGAGGCCAGGTAGAGGCCAGCACAGCAACTGTACAACACTGCAGAGCTCCGCCTGTGCAGGGCGCTGCCTCTGCACGTTATCAGAAAAGTTCTTTGGTGTGGGCCTTTTTTGAGACGAGTGCATCAGATCGCACCACTGCTATTTGCAATATTTGTCTCAAGCGTATCTCGCGTGGCCAAAACATCAGCCGCTTGGGCACCACAAGCATGAGCAGACATATGTCGACCTGCCATGCAGCTCGTTGGCAAGCACACATAAAAGACCCACACCAAAGAACTAAGCGGACCTCTCCTTGCTCCTCATCAGCTGTGATCTTCATCCCCACTACATCTTCAGTCCTCTCTGAAAGCTGCTCTGAGAGGACTGAAGGTGTAGAATTAGGTGTGTCACAACCAAGTACTTGCAGTACACCGACGTCCGATTGTAGCAGGCAAATTTCCCTGCCCCAGCTGCTGGACCATCGAAAGAAGTACACTCCCAGCCATCCACATGCCCAGCGGTTGAATGCTAGCTTGGCTAAATTGCTAGCACTTCAACTGCTGCCTTTTCAGTTGGTAGACTCGGCCCCCTTCCGTGAGTTTGTTCAATGTGCGGTTCCTCAGTGGCAGGTTCCCAAACGCCACTTTTTCTCACGGAAGGCGATTCCGTCTCTCTACCGGCATGTGGAAGGCAATGTCCATGCCTCGCTGGACAGGGCGGTCAGCGGTAAGGTTCATATTACCGCTGACTCATGGTCCAGCAGGCATGGACAGGGACGTTACCGTTCTTTCACGGCCCATTGGGTCACTCTATTGGCAGCTGGGAGGGATGCAGGACAAGGTGCAGTAGTGTTGGAGGTTGTTCCGCCACCACGCCTCCAAAATGCTACTACTGCTACTGGTTGTGACACACCTCTCTCCTCCACCCCCTCCTCTTCTTCTTCCTCCAGTGCTCTGTCCTCGGAACCAGCGGTGCTCCGTAGGCGTACAAGGGGCTACGCAAGTATGCAGGCAAAAAGATGCCATGCCGTGCTTGCGCTGGTGTGTTTGGGGGACAGGAGCCACACTGGGCCAGAGGTTCTGGCAGCTCTGCAGGGGCAGGCCGAGAGGTGGTTGATGCCACGCCAGCTTAAGCCAGGAATGGTCGTTTCTGACAATGGCACCAACCTCCTCTCTGCCCTGCGACAGGGGCAGCTCACCCATGTGCCCTGTATGGCTCACGTCCTCAACCTGGTGGTGCAGCGGTTCTTGGGCAGGTTCCCAGGCTTACAGGATGTCCTGAGGCAGGCCAGGAAAGTCTGTGTGCATTTCCGCCGATCTTATAATGCCAGTGCTCGGCTGACTGAGCTGCAAAAGGAGCTGAACCTGCCCAAGAACCGCCTAATATGTGACATGCCCACCAGGTGGAACTCAACGTTGGCCATGCTGCAGCGACTGCACACGCAGCAGAGGGCCATCAATGAGTACCTTTGCGACTACGGCACCAGGACAGGGTCAGGGGAGCTTGGTTTTTTTTCCCCACGTCAGTGGAGCATGATCAGGGATGCATGCACTGTCCTCTCACCATTTGAGGAGGCCACGAGGATGGTGAGCAGTGACAGTGCATGCATCAGTGACACTGTACCTCTTGTCCACCTGTTGGAGCATACGCTGCGTGGGATAATGGACAGGGCACTTGAGGCAGAACAGAGGCAGGAAGAGGAGGACTTCCTTGCCTCTCAAGGCCCCCTTTATCTGGACAGTGTTCCTTCTGTCCCACCCATCACACAGGAAGAGGATGAGGATGAGGAGGAGGAGGAGGAGGAGGAGGATTGTGTGAGCATGGAGGTGGAACCTGGCACTCAGCATCAGCAGCAGCAGTCTTTTAGGGATGATGTACAGTCCCAACAAACCAGTGGACTTGTACGTGGCTGGGAGGAGGTGGCTGGCGATCATGTCATCCTCAGTGACCCAGAAGACTCCGGACGGAATGCCTCAGCTAACCTACGCTGCATGGCCTCCCTGATCCTGCAAAGCCTGTGGAAGGATCCTCGTGTTCTTCGGATCAAGGAGAGGGACCATTACTGGCTGGCCACTCTCCTTGATCCACGGTACAAGGGTAAGGTTGCGGACCTTATCTTGCCGTCGCAGAGGGAGCAGAGGATGAGACATCTCAGGGAGGCCTTGCAGAAAGGTCTGTGCAACGCGTTCCCAGAAACTGGGAGGTTACAAACTCCTGGTCCTGGACGACGAGTTGCTGAGGCTTCGGTCAGTAGCAGAAGGAGCGGTGGGGAAGGTGGACGTCTGACCGATGCGTTCAGACAATTTTTTAGTCCGCAGCCCCAAGGTATGATCGGTTCCAGCAACCATCGCCAGCGTCTGATATACATGGTGCAGGAATACCTTGGGGCAAGGTCAGACTTGGACACCTTTCCCACCGAAAATCCTCTGGCTTACTGGGTCCTGAGGATGGATCACTGGCCAGAGCTTGCACAGTATGCAATTGAGCTACTGGCCTGTCCTGCCTCCAGCGTTCTTTCCGAACGCACATTCAGTGCTGCTGGAGGATTTGTCACCAATCATAGGGTGCGCCTGTCCACCGACTCGGTTGATCGACTGACCTTCATCAAAATGAATCAGTCTTGGATCACCACCAGCTACCAGGCACCTGAAGCGGATATAACGGAATAATTTATAATGTCACATCCCTTCAAGACTGCCTATGCTGATGCTGAGTGACTGTCCTGTTATGTTCACTGACTATCCTCTTCCTCCTCCTCAATGATCCATGCCACCACACCAGTGCCTAAGGCACAATTTTTCACCCCCTGTATAACAGGGGCATGTACTTACAATTTTTTAAAAAAATGCTTCGCAACACGTGTGACTGCTGTGCTCCAAGTACAGTATCTGTGAGGGGTTGCAGTGTTGTGGCACCAGCACCAATGCCTAAGGCACAATTTTTCAGCCCATGTTTAACAGGGGCGTGTAATTACAATTTTTTTTAAAAATGCTTCGCAACAGGTGTGTGCAATTACAATTTTTTTTAAAAACAGTGTGTGTGAGGGGTTGCAGTGTTGTGGCACCAGCAACAGCACAATTTTTCAGCCCCTGTGGGGCGTGTAATTACAATTTTTTTTAAAAATGCTGTGCTCCAAGTACAGTATCTGTGAGGGGTTGCAGTGTTGTGGCACCAGCACCAGTGCCTAAGGCAAATTTTTCAGCCCCTGTTGGGGCGTGTAATTACAATTTTTAGGCAATGCTTTGCAACAGGTCTCATTGCTGTGCTAAGAGTACAGTGTCTGTGAGGGGTTGCAGTGTTGTGGCACCAGCACCAATGCCTAAGGCACAATTTTTCAGCCCCTGTTTAACAGGGGCGTGTAATTACAATTTTTTTTAAAAAATGCTTCGCAACAGGTGTGACTGCTGTGCTCCAAGTACAGTATCTGTGAGGGGTTGCAGTGTTGTGGCACCAGCACCAGTGCCTAAGGCACAATTTTTCAGCCCCTGTTGGGGCGTGTAATTACAATTTTTAGGCAATGCTTTGCAACAGGTCTCATTGCTGTGCTAAGAGTACAGTGTCTGTGAGGGGTTGCAGTGTTGTGGCACCAGCACCAATGCCTAAGGCACAATTTTTCAGCCCCTGTTTAACAGGGGCGTGTAATTACAATTTTTTAAAAAATGCTTCGCAACAGGTGTGACTGCTGTGCTCCAAGTACAGTATCTGTGAGGGGTTGCAGTGTTGTGGCACCAGTGCCTAAGGCACAATTTTTCAGCCCCTGTTGGGGCGTGTAATTACAATTTTTAGGCAATGCTTTGCAACAGGTCTCATTGCTGTGCTAAGAGTACAGTATCTGTGAGGGGTTGCAGTGTTGTGGCACCAGCACCAGTGCCTAAGGCACAATTTTTCAGCCCCTGTTGGGGCGTGTAATTACAATTTTTAGGCAATGCTTTGCAACAGGTCTCATTGCTGTGCTAAGAGTACAGTGTCTGTGAGGGGTTGCAGTGTTGTGGCACCAGCACCAATGCCTAAGGCACAATTTTTCAGCCCCTGTTTAACAGGGGCGTGTAATTACAATTTTTTTTTAAAAATGCTTCGCAACAGGTGTGACTGCTGTGCTCCAAGTACAGTATCTGTGAGGGGTTGCAGTGTTGTGGCACCAGCACCAGTGCCTAAGGCACAATTTTTCAGCCCCTGTTGGGGCGTGTAATTACAATTTTTAGGCAATGCTTTGCAACAGGTCTCATTGCTGTGCTAAGAGTACAGTGTCTGTGAGGGGTTGCAGTGTTGTGGCACCAGCACCAATGCCTAAGGCACAATTTTTCAGCCCCTGTTTAACAGGGGCGTGTAATTACAATTTTTTAAAAAAATGCTTCGCAACAGGTGTGACTGCTGTGCTCCAAGTACAGTATCTGTGAGGGGTTGCAGTGTTGTGGCACCAGCACCAGTGCCTAAGGCACAATTTTTCAGCCCCTATTGGGGCGTGTAATTACAATTTTTAGGCAATGCTTTGCAACAGGTCTCATTGCTGTGCTAAGAGTACAGTGTCTGTGAGGGGTTGCAGTGTTATGGCACCAGCACCAATGCCTAAGGCACAATTTTTCAGCCCCTGTTTAACAGGGGCGTGTAATTACAATTTTTTAAAAAGATGCTTCGCAACAGGTGTGACTGCTGTGCTCCAAGTACAGTATCTGTGAGGGGTTGCAGTGTTGTGGCACCAGTGCCTAAGGCACAATTTTTCAGCCCCTGTTGGGGCGTGTAATTACAATTTTTAGGCAATGCTTTGCAACAGGTCTCATTGCTGTGCTAAGAGTACAGTATCTGTGAGGGGTTGCAGTGTTGTGGCACCAGCACCAATGCCTAAGGCACAATTTTTCAGCCCCTGTTTAACAGGGGCGTGTAATTACAAATCTTGATCTAATAGTTCACAGCAGGGCCCATTCCTGCGCCCACCAAGAGTAACTATGAGGGCCTACAGTCTTGTGGCAACACCGTCCACCACCACCGCCAAAGGCCCAATTTTTCTGCCCTGTTCAACAGGTGCATGCAATTACAAATCTTGATCTAATAACTCACAGCAGGGCCCATTCCTGCGCCCACCAAGAGTAACTGTGAGGGCTTACAGTCTTAATGTGTAATTACAATTTTTTTAAAAAATGCTTCGCAACAGGTGTGACTGCTGTGCTCCAAGTACAGTATCTGTGAGGGGTTGCAGTGTTGTGGCACCAGCACCAGTGCCTAAGGCACAATTTTTCAGCCCCTGTTGGGGCGTGTAATTACATGTTTTATGACTTTAACATGCATATTGGCCGTTGTAATTAGCACTTTTGATTTCGAACGTTCGCGTCCATTATAACGTATAGGGTTCGAAAATTCGCGCAAACTTTCGGTCGGTTCGAAGGTTCTGGTGCGAACCGAACCCGGGTGTGTTCGGCTCATCCCTAGTTGCAACTAAGGCCTCATTATTCCAGCTCAGTTCAGCAGTCAAAATACGATAATGAAGAGCGTACTGTCCCACGGAAGCAGACTGTTGACGCAGACATAAAAGGGCGCTGGCCGCTGAGGAGACACGACCCGGTTCTCAATCTTTGGCACTAAAATAGTATGGGGCCTGGTGCAGTTGAACAGGTGCATACTTGCAAACTTCAGAATAATGTGCATTTAATCTGCAGGAGCTTACTTTTAGGTTGAAGCAGGAAAAGGCTGCATATGTGCTAAACTAGTAAAAACTAGTATGGGGCCAAGTGCAGTTGGGCAGGTGCAGGATAGTATACATGCTTGCAAACTTGTTGCCTAAATGCATGCTTGAATAAACACATGTTTTGCATAGATGTTTCACACATACATACGGCATTAGCACATGTTTGGAAGACCATGGGCATTGGTGCACTTGAAGGAGTTGTCTACAGAATAGCATGGATTGGGTCTGTAGGAGCTTAGTTTTGGGCTCCCTATTCACACTTGTGCGATTTGAACGTTGAGCATAATGCGGTTTTTCAGCGACATGAAGCAGTGCCTGTGTAATCTTGAGGTCCATGGACCTCAAGTTGCACCAAGGTCGGACCAGAGTGGTTCATCAGGGGCTGCTTTGAGGTTGCTGCAACTTGAAGTCGCACGGATGTGAAGGGTACTCATTGGAAATAATGGGGTCCGACTTGTCAGGGACCTTGCAGTCCCAAGTCGCAGGACGGGTCGCACACATGGTGTGGAAGAGGTCTAAGGCTGTTGAAGCAGCATAGAGGCTGCATTGGATGCCTATGTACTTGGCTAATCTTGACTATAACTAGTATGGGCCCAAGTGCAGCATAGTATACGTGCTTGCTTACTTGCATAAAACACAAGCCTGCATAGGCACACATTCGCAGAGGGCCCCATCCCGTGGCCCCCGCACCCAACAAGGCTGGCTGCAACGGCGTGTTTGCATGGACGCATGTTTCGTAAATGCAGGTTTTTATAAGCATATGTTGGATAGACGTGTGGGCATAAGTGTGTATTCATGTTGCATATATATATGTGTTTGCGTGAATGCATGTTTGCATAAACACATGGTGCATAGACACGTTTGCTTAGATGCGTGTTGCGTAATATATGTTGCATAAACATGTTTCATAAACGCATGCTTGCTCATTCCATGAATGCAAGTCTCCATGGGCACGTATTGCATAAGTTCATGTTTGCATGGACAGGCGCTTCATGTTTTTGCCTAAACGCATATTTGCTTAAGCACATACCTACATGCATTCATAAACGCATGCCTCCATAAATGCATATTGCTTAAACGCAAGCTGGCATGTTTTCATTTGTACTGCATACATATATATGCTTAGTTTGAACTGAATACATATGTGCTTAGTTGCATTAAACTGTATGCAAATGTGCTTATTTACATTAAACTGTATACATACGTGCTTATTTACATTAAACTGTATACATGGGGGGCGTGACCGGAAGCGAAGGAGGAAAGACGCACCTTTGTGGAGCTCCGCTGGGCCTTCTAAAATCCACAGCCATCCACTGCAGGGTCTTTCCTAGGAGACCTCCTGGACACCCATCCTTACTACCGGGCTCACCCGGTGCAGATAGACACCAATATCAGGTGCCTAGGACGGCTCTACACCCCGTTATTCGGCCCCCGGCCAGCTCCATCCACGGACACACCGCCGCCATCTTGCGGCCTGCACAGCCTGCACGGCCTGTCTCCTCATCCTCCGCACTTGCATGCAGCGCTCTGCAGGGCTCCTCTGGGCACACTTCCAACAGCCTTCTCAGCCAGGGAGAACGACACACAGACTAATAGACAGGCGTTGGAGACAGATTGAAGCTCCAGGGATACAGGTGAGCGACGGTGGCCATCTTGCTACACCTCAGGCCCACTATTTGCCTCCCCATCCCTCCTGCTCCAGACCTCGTTTGCAGACAATACCTGGCAGGGTAAGAGCACATTCATAGCGGCTGTAGGCTGCTGGCTCCCAGAGGGAGAACTGTGACCCAGGCGGAACGCCCCCCCCCCCCCCCCCTCCATCCGGCGGCCATTTTAGGACAGGCCGTGGCTTCGGCCTACTCGGCGGCCATCTTACTACACCCAGAGTCCAGGCCTACTCCTGTCCCCAACCCCATAGACGCTGGCCAGCTTCCTAACAGCCTTCATCCTGCTAAACTGCCAAGACCTCCTTACACATAACAGGCCCCCCCTGTGTGTTCTATACATTGCAGATGCCACTACAGGGGGCACGTGCGGGGTGCCCTATGATGGAGACCATGTAACTCCTCCACTCTGATCCCTGCCGCCTTCCACCTCTCCCGCACAGCGAACGACTGTTACATCGAACCCTGGAGACGTCGCAATTGACCATTACCTTGTCCAGGCACCTCATGGTGAAATACGGGCCGAAGCAACCTCGGGGAGAGGTAAGAGACACGCCTCGGATCTTTACAACCACCCCATCAGCAGAAATGTCAGCTCCCATAACAGTAGACATACTGGACGATAAACTACAAGCTCTCCTGCAAGATTTGACCAGCAATGTCTCTAAAGAGATGGGGAAGCTTGCACACGAACTGCGGGGGGAGATCGCTCAAATAGGTGAACGCACCAATGTCTTAGAAACTAAATTTGATGACTTGATACAATATGTTTTAGAAGAAGACAACACTGGTTTAAAACAATCTATCTCCCAGCTTCAGTCCCAAGAAGAAGATTTGGAGAACAGGGAACGTCGACAAAATCGGCGTATTAGAGGTGTCCGTGAAGCCATAGGTGACAGAGAGATCCGACCATACCTACTAAGCCTCTATAACATCATGGCTCCTCTGATTCCGGATATAGACTGGAGACTAGATAGAGCACACAGGTCACTGGCTCCTAAACCCCCTGCAGGAACAAACACCAGGGACATTATAGTACGCTTTCATTATTACGACAGCAAAGAAGCCCTGGTCATGGCGACTCAAAATAAATCTGTAAATAAAGCTGGAATTCAAGGGGGCTAAAATACAAATCTTTAGCGACTTGTCTCCTATAACCCTTGCTAAACGTCGCAGCTTTCGCCCGGTGACCATGCACCTGCAAAACCATCATCTCACATATCGCTGGGGATTCCCCTTTCGCTTGTCTGCCTCGAAGGATGGTGTCCAATATTCTATGAGGGACCTTCAGGAAAGTGAAGTGTTCATACGCAATCTTGGTCTTCCACCGCTGCCAGAGGAAGACCCTGCGCCGCTCCCGACAACACCTAGACCCACATCCATTCCAGGCCGGATTTGGACCCCTGCCCGTCAGAAACCACAGAGAGCCTACTCTACACCCCAGCGACACCCCTTTCCCAAGCTCCCACCTTGAGAGATGTATCTCCTGCAGCTTGTTCAATCTGGCTTCGGCCCCTGTTCCACCAAGTTTCCCCTAATTTGGGGCGTTTACACCCATGCACATGGGATGTCTTTTTTGTAGACTATGGTTCAATTTTTCTATTATTTTCAAATTTAATCGGAAGACGGCGGGGATCACTCCAGATGAGCTGGAGCTCCTCGTGTACCTCTTTTTGTTTCACGGCCTAGGCTGTGGACTCCTGGGTGTTTTTTACCCCCCAGGCTATATTTTTTCTTGTTTTTATAGGTCCTTTTTTGACCTATTTCCCACTTTTTGTTTGTCTTGTTTACAACTTTTTTCTTCAACATTTCTCACTAATGTTAAAGTACTATTGCATGCTTTTTTTTCCACAGGATACACCATGGAATTCTTTGCTCATTTTGTCTGTACATGTACTCATGGATATTGTTTTCTTTTTATGGTTACTATAGCCTGACCACACTTCATAGTGATGGCTCTACGGTTCTTACTTATAATGTGAATGGTTTGAACTCTGTTCATAAGCGCTGGTTAGCCTTGAAGGAGTTCAAATCTTCAGCTGCTCACGTAATCTTAGTCCAGGAGACACATTTCCGCTGGGGGGAAACCCTTAAATTTGGTGCTAAAAACTTTCCAGTCTCATTTATGGCATCTGATCCCTCAGGCAAATCAGGGGTTGCCTTATTGATTAGGAAATCCTGCCTCTTAAGGATAAAATCCTCATTCACAGACCCTCGGGTAGATATATTCTCCTGGACTGCGATTATCTCTCACGCTCTTTCACTCTGATCAATGTTTATGTCCCCAACTCAGGTCAAATTACATTTCTCACTGAAGTACTTGGGAATCTCAGCAAATATGCTCAGCCCTTTATGATTGTAGGGGGAAATTTCAATATGACCTTATCCCGTAAAAGAGACAGACGCACACTATTCTCTTCCACCCCTTCAGCTAAAATAGAACGTCAATCAACCTCATTCCGTAAACTCATTAGATCTCACAATTTACTGGATATCTGGAGAATCAAAAACCCCATGCATAAACAATTTTCTTTCTTCTCCCCCCCACATAAGATGTTCTCCAGATTGGACAATCTTTTCGTCACGGCCCCCTTACTAACATCCTCTGTAGCCTCAGAAATAAATCCTATAACTTGGTCGGACCATGCCTCTGTCCAACTTGATCTTACACTTTCCTCATCCACACCTAGAACCTGCCATTGGAGACTTAATGATTCTCTCCTACATAACCCTATCACTGAAACTCAATTGTCTCAAAATTTAACCAAATTCTTCCAATTGAATGACAAATCTGTGGCGGATGTATCCACCTTATGGGAGGCTCATAAAGCTTACTTTAGAGGCCTATGTATCTCAGCTGGCTCCCGCTTAAAGAGGGACTCGGCAGCTTAGAGACTTGATATTCTCTCACAGTTACGAAAAGCAGAAGGTTTGCTTTTGGCCTCCCCTACGGTGGCACGTCTGAACACAGTCACCTCTTTACGCGAACAGTTAAAATCTATCGATATGAACAAATGCTCCAAGTCCTTACTCTGGGCAAAACAGAAATTCTATGAATTCGCTAACAAGCCCCATAGGATGCTAGTGAATAAGCTCAAACCACGCCCATTCCATTCCTATCCCGAATTTCTCATCCAGGTGGATGGAACCCCAACTCACTACCCACTAACAATGTCCAAAGTCTTTGGAACATTTTATAAAAAGCTATATAACTGCCTAGACACAGATCCCAAACACCTATTTTCCCAGGATGAATTTAACACCTTTTGCGACCCTTTGAAATTGCCCAAATTGTCACCATCTCAAGCAGCTACCCTTAACGCTGCTATCACACCAGAAGAATTAGCTGCAGTAGTTAAAGAACTGCCTTTGCATAAGTCCCCAGGACCGGATGGTTTACACTATCTTTATTATAAAACATTTCTCCCAATTCTAAGCCCACATTTATTAAACCTTTTTTCCTCCCTGCAGAAGGGTATTATCCCTCACCCTCAATTTCTACATGCTCATATTACAGTTCTCCCGAAACCTGGAAAACCCCCATCACTACCAGATAACTACAGGCCCATAGCCCTACTCAATTCAGATTATAAAATCTTTACAAAAATCGTAGCTAATAGATTTTCCTCTATAATACCCAACCTCATTCATAGTGATTAAGTAGGCTTTGTCTCAGGTAGACGGGCAGGCGACAACACCAGACGCACCATTGATCTGATAGATTTACTCGACAAAACATCCCGCTCTGCCCTTATCTTGAGCTTAGATGCGCAGAAAGCGTTTGACAGACTCGGCTGGCCTTACATGTTTGCCACACTTACGCGCTTTGAGTTCTCAGGTTCCTTTATGTCAACTCTCCAGGCCTTATACTCCCGCCCCACTTCCCAGGTACAACTGGCATCTTTTGTATCCCCACCCTTAACACATAGCAATGGCACCAGACAAGGGTGTCCCCTCTCCCCCTTATTGTTTATATTATGCCTTGAACCCCTAGCTGCAGCCATCCGCGAGCACCCGGATATAAGTGGAGTCTCTCTGAGACAGAGGGAGTACAAATTGTCCCTTTCGCAGACGATATACCACTCACTTTAACAAAACCACATATTTCGCTCCCCAACCTCCACGCTTTATTAGATACATTCAGTAAACTCTCAGGTTATAAAGTTAATACGGCAAAGATGGAAGCTCTCCCTATCCACATTCCCCCCACGCTTCTTACCACCCTACAACACAACTTCCCCTACCATTGGTGCTCTGTGTCCCTTAAATACCTAGGCATTCACCTAACGGCATCTTATCACACTTTGTACCAAGCTAACTTCCCCTCCTTAATTTCAGAAACACATGGCCTATTCCGTAAATGGGCGGATTGCCCTCTGTCTCTTCTGGGCAGGATAAATGTCCTCAAGATGGCCATACTTCCAAAATTCTTGTATCTTTTTGAAACATTGCCAATTGTGCTCCCGATGTCACAACTTCAAAATATCCAACGGGCCTTCACTAAATTTATTTGGGGCAACAAAGCGCACAGGATTGCTAGCTCAGTGGTATTCGCTCCCCGCTCCCAAGGAGGGTTGGGAGCACCCGCTATTAGTAAATACTACTTTGCTACCCATCTCACAGTGACCGTTTCATGGTCATCGCGCTTTGCAACAAGTAGATGGTTGGAATTGGAAATAAGTGTTACTAGCCCTGTACATCTTTGTTCAATGCTCTGGTCCAACCTGACCTCTTCCATATCTCAGCTCAGACATATATGCCTAGGACCAATGCTGTTTACTCTTTCTTTCTGGAAAAAATGTAACAAGAGGTTCTCTCTCTCTTCTCCATGCCCACCTCTCTTGAACATTATTTTCAAGAGAGGTGGTCTTTTTTATTTGTTTAGCAAAAAATAAAAAAAGCAGAGGTGATCAAATACCACCAAAAGAAAGCTCTATTTGTGGGGAACAAAATGATAAAAAATGTGTTTGGGTACAGTGCAGAATGACCGCGCAATTGTCATTTAAGCAGCGACAGCGCTGAAAGCTGAAAATTGGCTTGGGCAGGAAGGGGGTGTAAGTGCCCTGTATTGAGGTTGTTAAAAGCGATTGAGCGGCTGTATAGCCACTCAGATCTTTTTTACAACAAGAGTATCAGAATTATGGCTGTAGCTGAAGCCATTAACCTGGTATAACCACTTCAACTCAAGACCGTATATATACAGCCTAATAACAGGAAGTGGTTAAATTAATAAAACTTGCTGGATTATGAAAATCTTTGGTATTGGACCATCTTTATTTGCATCCCAAATTTACTGCATTTGAGTAGGCAGAGGTCCATGAGGGAAGTGTATTTTATTCAGCAGGCTACCTTTAATTAAACTATGGTAAATGAGTTGGGCTACATTCATTGCTTACCTGACATGGCAGTGAGTCCATTTCTCCAAATTACAACAAGAATTTGGAAGGGCAAAGTGGTCTGCTTGGGCCTGTTCATGGACTGCTGAGGCATAGTAACCTGGATGAGTGTGTAGTGAAAGACTTTCTGATTTGCTCATACCTCTTACTTTAGGTGCCAGTTGTTGTGTTGAAATTAAGTTGCAAATGATATACCTACCTTTTGTAGAATAATGTGGAGAGATCTGATTGTTCATTGTTTGTTCAGGGTGAGGTCTGCCCAAAGCTTCATGTATTCTGGAGATTTTGAAAATTGACTGATCCATCTGAGAAAGTAGAGAGGGGAATACATTTAGTGGAGCTTCTTGAACAACTGTTATATTTTGTGGCATCTAACAGCAGAGTCATGGACTGATAACTCAGGGTAATTAATAAAAAAGTAGTGTAAGATCTTATAAGTTTTTTTTTTTTTTTTTTATCAGATAAAGGAATTGACTACATACCAATTAATTTCATGAAAATAGAAAGGCATACCTTAGATAATTTGTCAGCACAACAGGATGTTATCATCAACCTGGCTGACAAAAGGATTGATGGTTGTTATGGATGTAAAGCAGTATACAGACATATGCAGAGGTATACAGACAATTATCAGATACATCTACATACTGCTCTTTACCAAGTGATCCTACTAACACAATACAACAGGAGATTAAACAGGTCACTACACAGTTGTATAAGCATGAGACAAAGAATTTCCTCTTGATTGCAAAAACAAAATTAAAAACCTTAATCACACAGGTAATAAATATGTTACCCAAGATTCATAAGGACCCAATGAGACTCCCAAGGAGACCAATACTAGTACATAATTTTTTTTTGTTTATGATCAAACATATAAATGTGGTGCCTGGATCCACACTGGTCACTTAGTATATAGCCAGTTTGTACACATCAACTGAGCATTAACTAGGTCTAGGGGCATCCAAATTGTTGTTACAGTGCTCCCAATAATTTTCTTCACCTGAATTTAAGTCTATTTTGCAATTGGTACTGTACTAAAGAACAGATTTTTATGTTTAAGTATCGATACTTCCCACAGGTAAGGGGTGCAGTGATGGGTTAACATGTTGTCCAGACTTGTGTGAATGCTTTCATGAACATGATAGAGGTAGATCATATATTTGATCTTTTATTCAGAAATGATTGCTTGTGTTGGTATTGTTTTATTGACATAATCAGTGTGAAATGGTGGGTGACATGCAATCCATGGAACAATGTATTTGTACATCTGAATACAATACACCCAGATCTGCATTTCATTTGTGCAGATAACCAAGAATCTAAGTCTATTTAGTTCTTGGATATCCACATTTATGTGGAGGGAAACAGCATACAAAATGATATAAGTCCACTAATTGTATCAACTGCTTTACTATCAAATGTTTCATCCTCCAGGAGTGTTTAGATTCATATCGAGAAGTCAGCTTAACCACTTCAATACAGGACATTTATACACCCTTCCTGCCCAGACCAATTTTTAGCTTTCAGCGCTCTCACACTTTGTATGACAATTACTCAGTCATACTACACTGTACCCAAACAACATTTTTATAATTTTTTTTCTCACTTTTGGTGGTATTTAATCACCTCTGGGATTTTTATTTTTTGCAATGTAAGCGAAAAATAGAGAACATTTTGGAAAAAAAAAACACTTTTTTTTGTTTCTATTGTAAAATTGTGCAAATCAGTAATTTTTCTTCAAAAATTTTGGCCAAAGTGTATACTGCTACATATCTTTGGTAAAAATAACCCAAATTAGTGTGTATTATTTGGTCTCTGTGAAAGTTATAGAGTCTACAAGCATGGTGCAAATCATTGAAAATTGATCACACCTGATGTACTGGCCTATCTCATTTCTTGAAACCCTAACAAGCGAGGAAAGTAAGAATAACCCCCAAATGACCCCTTTTTGGAAAGCAGACATTCCAAAGTTTTAGGATTTAGTAAGAGGTATGGTGAGTTTTTTGAAGTTGTATTTTTTCCCGCAATTCTTGGGAAAATTACGAATTTTTTTTTTACACAAAATTGTCATAATAACAAGTTATTTCTCTCACATAGCACATGCATACTTGCAATGACACCCCAAAATACATTGTGCTACTCCTCCTGAGTATAGAAATACCACATGTGTGAGACTTTTACACAGCCTGGCCACATACAGAGGTCCAACATCCAAGTAGCACCTCCAGGCGTTCTACGAGCATACATTGCACATCTCATTTGATGACAACCTATCACATTTTTGAAGGCCCTGGAGCACCAGGTCAATGGAAATGCCCACAAAATGACCCCATTTTGAAAAGCTAACACCCCAACGTGTAATCTATGAGGCATACTGAGTCTTTTGAATGGTTCATTTCTTTCCAGAAAAGGAAAAAAATTGAAACTGCATTCATTTTACACAAAGTTGTCCATTTATAAGATATTTCCAACACATAGCATGTACATAGCAAAAATTACATCCCAAAATAGATTCTGCTACTCCTCCTAGACTTTTACATAGCCTGGCCACATACAGAGGCCCAACATCCAAGTAGCACGCGTTCTAGGAGCATAAATTACACACATAAATTCCTGCCAACCTATCACATTGTTGAAGACCCTTCATATTTCTTACACATAGCATGTACTGTACATACCAATTACAAACCAAAATACATTCTGCTGAGCAAAGAGGAGCGCGTCGGTCCAGGCAGCAGGCAGAAATGCAGACAGCGACAGCAAAACAGGCAGAAGGCAGGAATACTGTCCATAGTCAGTACAGGTAGAGATGTTGTCAGCACAGCCAAAGCATTGGTCCAGGTAGCAGGCAGGGATGTGGTCCGCAGCAGCAAAAGGATCATCCATGCAGCAGGCAGGAATACTGTCCATAGTTAGTACAGGCATAAATATGGTCAGCACAGCCAAAGTATTTGTCCAGGGAGCAGGCAGGACCATCAAGCTTAGGGCATTGGTCAGGAAAGAATGGGGACAGGGGTAGAGGCTTCTCCCACCCAAATCTCTTTGAAGCCTCCAGGGAACCAGATCCTGTTCTGGGAACACACAGAAAACCAAAAACATTTTTTTCTCAGCTCAGAACACTATTCTGGAGCCCTCACATATGTGAGACCCCTGTGTAGCAGGGTAAAAGATCAGTCCAAGGGGCAGGCAAAAACTTGGTCAACTGGCCGAGGTCAGTGCAGGTAAAAGGCAGAAATAGATGGTAGGCAGAGGCATAGTCGATAATCCAGAGTCAGTTCACGTGAAAGGCAGAAACATGGCGGATAAACAATGCAGACGGCAAGCAGAGGCATAGTGGATAAACATGCCAGGGTCAGTTTACATGGAAGGCAATGATATGGTTGGTTGAGGCATCAGGGAAATATTCAGGACAGAAATTGAAATTGGGGAAATGGGGCTAATAGTTTACAAGAGCGTGATAGTGAATATAAACAGTGAGAAACTGCGCCAATAGCTGACTACAATGCTACACCAAAAGTTTGTATAAATGAATGAAAACATAAATGATAAACAAAAGGGTGCAAAGATCTATAAATCACACACCATAACGTGAATATAATAATATTAATACACCATAAATGAAAGTGTTAGCACAGTCCAGCACATGTGACCACCAGGCATATAATAAAGAGAATCCTTTAAATGGAACTTTTCCAAGCCACATGCGATTCTGATCGACTGTTTCCAGATATCAATCAGACTCCACTTCAATCATAAATGTAAAACAGATCTTCCAATTAATACACTCTAATACAGCTCCTTCCATAGAAATCTGTGAATTTGGGCTCCCCAAGAATGAGCCACAGAAAGGCAATATAATGTGATATTATCAGGAGAGCGGCGTCGGACGGACGGCCCGCTCTCTAGTGCGCATGCGCGGGGGCTCGGCGCTCCGGCGCATGCGCACTCGCGGCTCGGCGGTCCGGCGCCGGCGCATGCGCACTAGCGCCCACCTGGCGGCGGTGACGCGCTATTAGCGTCACTCAGGCGCCTATTTAAAGCGCCCTGACGCACAGGCACCTTGCTGGTCTGTCTCTCCAGCTAAGTGCCTGTGCGTCCTGTGTTCTGAAGCTCCCTGACCTTATACTTACTGTTGCCAACCCGGATTGCCTGACTTCTCCCACCATCTCCTGTGTTTGACCCCCTGGCTTGCCTACGGACTTCCTGCTTATCTCCTGTGTTTGACCCCCTGGCTTGCCTACGGACTTCCTGCTTATCTCCTGTGTTTGACCCCCTGGCTTGCCTACGGACTTCCTTGATATCTCCTGTGTTTGACCCCCTGGCTTGCCTTACGGACTTCCTTGATATCTCCTGTGTTTGACCCCCTGGCTTGCCTTACGGACTTCCTTGTTATCTCCTGTGTTTGACCCCCTGGCCTGCCCTACGGACTTTGCTGACGCCTCCTGTAAGGGGTCCTCTATTTGCCTGCTGAAGCCTCCTGTGGTTGACCCTCTGGCTCGTCCACCTGACCTCTACCGGATTCCCCAGTGTCAGCACCCCAGCCGGGCGTTTGGTCCTTGCCTCCCTATCCTGCCATCTGCCAGCCACCTGGGCCAGGTCTCCATCACCTCCAGGTGCCCCGCCAGTGTCTGCTTACATATCGGAGGTGACCTGTGCCTCCTGGTGCCGTTCGCTCCCTGTTCCATCTCCAGGGGCTTTCTGCGCCGGGTCGCAAGGGTGAACCGCTCTCGGCATCTCGGCCTCGGTAAGTACAGTTCTGACAGTACAGACCAGCCATGTCCGAGGTCGACAGAGCGTGTTCTCCCCTTGAGATCCTGTGCCAGCAGATGGCAGCACTTACTGAGGCTGTCCAAAAGCTGCAAGTGGGGTACACTCAAATAGACAGCCGCTTGCAACAACTGACAGGGCCGTCTCCCCCCACAGCGGGTAACCTTGCCGCACCCAGTGGGCTTCCCCCATCTGCAGCACCTACGAACCCCACAGTAGTCATGGCCACTCCGGAACCCAGGGTCCCTATACCGGAACGATTCACGGGTGATCGCAAAAAATTCAGAGCATTCAAGAACGCCTGCTCCCTGTACCTAGCCCTCCAACCCAGAACCTTCTCTTCCGAAGTGGTGAAAGTGGGGTTCATTATTTCTCTGCTGGCTGAAGAACCCCAGGCCTGGGCCCATAGCCTAATGGAGCAAAGGAGCCCTATACTGAACGCTGTGGATACCTTCTTTGAAAGCATGGGCCAGCTCTACGATGACCCTCAAAAGGGGGCCACAGCTGAGACCACCCTACATAACCTTTCTCAAGGCCGGAGGCCGGTTGAGGACTATACAGCGGAATTCCGAAAATGGTCAGCCGACACCGGCTGGAATGAGCCAGCCCTCAAGTACCAATTCCGCCAAGGACTATCTGACACCCTTAAGGACGAGCTTGCCCGGATTGACGTCCCGGACGCCTTAGAAGATCTCATACAAGCCGTCACCAAAATCGACCGGCGCTTACGGGAACGTCGCGCTGAACGCTTTCAGTCCTCTCGCCCCAGTTGGATGCTACCCAAACCAGGTCCTGGTCCTGCCCAATCCTCCTTTCACGCTCCACCTGGGAACACCTCCGGAGTCGAGCCCATGCAGCTAGGTCTTGTCCGCGCTCCTCTGACCCCAGAAGAGCGTTTACGTAGGCGACAAGGCAACTTGTGCCTTTACTGCGGAAGCCCCGGTCACTTCCTTCGGTCCTGCCCCATAAGACCCAGTAAGTTCTCACATATCCCTAATTTCAGCCTCCAAGTCTCCAGATTCTCTCAAACTTACATTGTCCTTTTATCTCCCTACAGTTGACAGAAAGGGCGGTCCGCCTCCCGGCCATAATTGATTCCGGGGCCTGCAGCTGCTTCTTGGATTCTGCCCTTGCTGCCAGGCTTCAGCTTCCCCTTGTCCCCAAGAAGCAATGCCTACAGGTTCACCTAGCCGATGGTTCCCTGCCCCGTTCCGGCTTAATTACTCACGAGTCTGGCCTCATCCCGGTTACCACCGATTCGGGTCATCAAGAGCTCCTTTGTCTGGATGTTATCCCTTCTCCCATGTTCCCCATCATCTTGGGGCTCCCCTGGCTACAAACGCATGAACCCCTCATTAACTGGCGGACGAAGGAGGTCTCCTTCCCCTCTCACTACTGTACCCAGAACTGCCTTGCTCTCCGCCCTGCTACTTGTTCAGCTCTAGTACCAGTGCCCGAGCACCTAGAACACGTCCCACCAGTCTACCTCGAGTTCAAGGACGTCTTTGACAAACAGCAGGCCGACTGCCTACCACCTCACCGGCCCTACGATTGCCCCATAGACCTCTTACCTGGGGCCGCGGTCCCTTTCGGCCGTATCTTTCCCCTATCTGAAACCGAGTTGAAGACTCTTAAGGCCTACATCGACGAAAACTTAGCCAAGGGATTCATCCGTCCCTCCTCTTCACCGGCTGGTGCTGGTATTTTCTTTGTCGAAAAAAAAGATGGCTCACTGAGGCCCTGCATCGAGATTAACAAGATCACCATTAAAAATCGGTACCCGCTTACTCTCATTCCTGAATTGTTCCAACGTTTCCGGTCAGCACGGGTCTTCTCCAAACTTGACCTCCGTGGGGCTTACAACCTTATAAGGATCAGAGCGGGTGATGAGTGGAAGACCGCCTTTAGATCGAGATTCGGGCACTACGAGTACCTAGTTATGCCATTTGGACTTTGCAATGCCCCGGCCACGTTCCAGCATCTGGTCAACGATATATTCCGTAGGAACCTAGATGACTTCTTAGTGGTCTATCTCGATGACATTCTCATCTTCTCCGCCACTCCCGAGCTCCACCAGACACACGTCAGACTGGTCCTCACCATCCTTAGGCAACACAAGCTCTACCTCAAAGCTGAAAAGTGTGAGTTTGAGAAGACCACCGTACAATTCTTGGGATTTATCATTTCCACCCACGGAGTCGCAATGGACCCACAAAAAGTTCAAGCCATTCAAGACTGGCCGGCCCCCAAGGACAAGAAGGGAGTCCAGAGGTTCATTGGGTTTGCCAACTTTTACAGACGCTTCATCATTGGTTTCTCCTCCATTGTAGCTCCAATCACTCAGTTAACCCACCAACATAATCAGTTCCGTTGGTCCCCTGAGGCCCAGGCGGCCTTTACCCAGTTAAAGACCCTGTTCTCATCTGCTCCAATCCTACGGCATCCGGATCCCGGACTACCCTTCGTGCTGGAGGTAGATGCCTCTGAGACAGCTCTCGGTGCTATCCTCTCTCAGCGGCAGGGCGCTAAGGCCCTCCTTCACCCAGTAGCCTTTGCTTCTCGGAAATTGAGCCCTCCAGAGAGGAACTATGATGTGGGAGACAGGGAGCTGCTGGCTATTAAATTTGCCCTTGAAGAATGGCGGTATCTCTTAGAAGGGGCGTCTCACCCTGTCATGGTCTGGACCGACCATAGGAACCTGGAATATTTGAGAACAGCCAAACGCCTTCGGCCCAGGCAGGCCAGGTGGGCCCTCTTCTTCTCAAGGTTTAACTTCCTTATTGCATACCGACCGGGTTCCAAGAATGGGAAGGCAGATGCGCTCTCCCGCATGTTTCTAGACACCCCTCGGGAAACGGAACCTAGCACCATTTTATCCCCCCAGAACTTTTGCCTAATTACGGAAGTGGATCTCGTAACTGCCATCAAGTCAGCTACCAGGCGCTGTCCGGTGCCCACCGACCTCTCCCTGGTTGAACATAACGACCTACTTTGGTCCAAGGAAAAAATTTTTGTTCCTCAAGAGACAAGGTCATTGGTTCTCAAAACCTTCCACGACCACAAACTGGCAGGCCACTTCGGGTCCACGAAGACTACTGAACTCGTCTCCCGTTCGTTCTGGTGGCCGGGTTGGAGACGAGATTGCAAGGACTATGTTGCCTCCTGTATTACGTGCCAGCGCAGTAAGGGCCCAAAGGCCAAGTCTTGGGGGCTGTTAAGACCTCTACCTATCCCTGAACGTCCATGGGCAGAGATTTCCATGGATTTCATTGTAGAGTTACCCCCTTCAAAGGAATTCACCACCATCTTTGTTGTCATCGACCGGCTCTCTAAGATGGCCCACTTCATACCTTTGGTGGGTACTCCTTCTGCTTCCACCACGGCTGATGTGTTTTTTAAGGAAATTGTAAGGCTGCACGGGGTACCTAAAAGCATCACCTCAGACAGAGGCACGCAGTTCACGTCAAGATTCTGGAAAGAGTTGTGCAAATCCTTGGAAATTAAGGTCTGCCTCTCTTCCGCGTATCACCCCCAAAGCAACGGGCAGACAGAGAGGACCAACCAGACCCTAGAACAATACCTCCGATGCTTCTGCTCTGACTCTCAAAGCGACTGGTCAACCTTGTTGCCGTACGCTGAGTTTGCATACAACAACTCCATCCACTCCGCCACCCAACAGACACCTTTCTGGGCAAACTTCGGCTTCCATCCCTCATTTCTCCCTGCATCACCCCCGGAAACCTCAGTCCCGGCAGCCCAGGACCGGGTGAATTCTCTTCAAAGCAACTTTCAAAAACTTCAGGAACTAATGCAAAAGGCCCAGGAGGGGTACAGTAAATACTACAACAAGGGGAGGAAGGTGAATCCGGTTTTCGAGGTCGGCGAGAAGGTTTGGCTGTCTTCCTCCAATTTGAAGTTACCTGTTCCTTCCCACAAATTGGGGCCGAAGTTCATCGGCCCATTCAAGATAAAAAGGGTCGTGAACCCTGTGGCCTTTGAACTCGAGCTTCCCCAGAGCTATAGGATTCATCCGGTCTTCCACGCCTCCTTACTGAAACCCATTACTCCCAGTCCTTTCCCTGGCAGGGAAGTACCACCGCCACCACCTATCCTAGTTGAGGGCGAAAGGGAGTTTGAGGTGGAGGAAATCTTGAACTGCAGGAAGATGGGCAGACAGCTTCAGTACCTAATTAGGTGGAAGGGTTACCCCCCTGAGGACAATTCGTGGGAACCTTCTAGGAACCTGCACGCCCCACTCTTAATTCGGGCCTTTCACCAAGCTCACCCAGAACTGATGGCCAGCTTGGGTGTCCAGAGGCCACCCCTCGGGGGGGGGGCACTATCAGGAGAGCGGCGTCGGACGGACGGCCCGCTCTCTAGTGCGCATGCGCGGGGGCTCGGCGCTCCGGCGCATGCGCACTCGCGGCTCGGCGGTCCGGCGCCGGCGCATGCGCACTAGCGCCCACCTGGCGGCGGTGACGCGCTATTAGCGTCACTCGGGCGCCTATTTAAAGCGCCCTGACGCACAGGCACCTTGCTGGTCTGTCTCTCCAGCTAAGTGCCTGTGCGTCCTGTGTTCTGAAGCTCCCTGACCTTATACTTACTGTTGCCAACCCGGATTGCCTGACTTCTCCCACCATCTCCTGTGTTTGACCCCCTGGCTTGCCTACGGACTTCCTGCTTATCTCCTGTGTTTGACCCCCTGGCTTGCCTACGGACTTCCTGCTTATCTCCTGTGTTTGACCCCCTGGCTTGCCTACGGACTTCCTTGATATCTCCTGTGTTTGACCCCCTGGCTTGCCTTACGGACTTCCTTGATATCTCCTGTGTTTGACCCCCTGGCTTGCCTTACGGACTTCCTTGTTATCTCCTGTGTTTGACCCCCTGGCCTGCCCTATGGACTTTGCTGACGCCTCCTGTAAGGGGTCCTCTATTTGCCTGCTGAAGCCTCCTGTGGTTGACCCTCTGGCTCGTCCACCTGACCTCTACCGGATTCCCCAGTGTCAGCACCCCAGCCGGGCGTTTGGTCCTTGCCTCCCTATCCTGCCATCTGCCAGCCACCTGGGCCAGGTCTCCATCACCTCCAGGTGCCCCGCCAGTGTCTGCTTACATATCGGAGGTGACCTGTGCCTCCTGGTGCCGTTCGCTCCCTGTTCCATCTCCAGGGGCTTTCTGCGCCGGGTCGCAAGGGTGAACCGCTCTCGGCATCTCGGCCTCGGTAAGTACAGTTCTGACAGATATGCATACGTAAGGCACAAGTAGATGGAAGCACTGCTGTAGGATGAGGCAGGTGGCCGGTCTGTCACTCAGTGGTGATACAGGAGGCGCGGCGTGCGTCTCAGCTGGAATATGAAAGAGGAGAGCTTCTGTATTTAGACGAGACACAGCCTTAAATTAAGGCTGTGTCTTGTCTAAATACAGGAGATTACTGCTACAGCCGGCCTGTGAAATGGACCAGGGATTCGTCCACAGAGATGTTCTTCTCAGGGATACACATTTCGGCAAACCTCCTGGAGAAAAAAATCTATTAGGGAGCAAATGTTATATCATTTATTTGAGTCTGGGTGATTTTGGGGGGGGGGGGGGCACTGTGCATTATTATTGAAATGCAGGAAGTGCATTATAATTTCATATCGGGACCTGGACATGACAGATGAAAAAAATGGCATATGGTGGATAGGGTAGGTCGACCACTATTTATGCACTTAATTTATTTTGTAAGGCCCATGTTGAGCATTAGGCCTAAAAACAATTTAAGCTCCTCCACCATTAAGGGTCTCCATTCAAAAGGGCGGGCATAGTTTGAGCTGGGGTTGTTTTGAATGAATTGTTGGGCAAAAAGATTGGTTTGGTACACGATGCCTTGAACTAATTAGTCCGGAAAAAAAAGAAAAAAATCAATTTCAGAAAAACCTTCTTTGTTGACTTGCACACCTGGCTGTGCTGTGAAAGAGGGGATTGTGACTGACCCTGTGCTAGAAGGCAGCCACAATGGGTTTACCAAGGCATCTGGAAGCTGGATTTGGGTCCTAATTCTTTGACGTGCAATTCCTGCACTTGTACTGGGTCTCTCCTCTTGGGGTCTAGCGCCGTTGGCACTGCTGGTAGCTACCTGGTGTTCAGACCGTCTTCTTTTTGGACGGACTACTTTCTCCTCCGATTCGCATTCTGATGTGCTGTCTCATATTCTGAACCAGAATCGGAATCAGAACTGGGCGGTGAGAGCTCCCCGTTGCTCTCATCAGTCAGACTCAGAATTTGATATGCCTCTTCTGGAGTGTATACCTTTCTGGACATAGTGGCTGTATGAGGGGATGGGATCATGGGACAGGTACTCAGACGGGATGGATGGATGACAGGTACTCTGACGGGATGGATGGCGGGTACTCTGGTGGCGGGTACTCTGGTGGTGGGTAATCTGGTGGCAGGTACTCTGGTAGTGGGTAATCTGTTGACAGGTACTCTGGTGGCAGGTAATCTGGTTAAAGGTACTCTGGTGATAGGTACTCTGATGGCGGGTACTCTGGTGACAGGTACTCTGATGGCGGGTACTCTGGTGACAGATACTCTGATGGTGGGTACTGTGATGAGAGTAGTATATATACTGTAGTATAAACTGTACAATATGTAACTCACTGTTAGCTGATCTTCTCCTCACACTGGATCGGTTTGTGAAGAGAAGAACCCAGCTACAGCCGTTACACTGCTGTTTGTTGACATTTGTGACCATTGAAATAGAATAGTGCAGCGCAAAAAGTAAATAAATAAATAAATAAGAAAATCACAAACAGTCCCAGAAACTGTGTCAATATTTAAAAGTTCAAAGAAAGTGCATGTGCAGAAGCAGACACTCAAAAAAACTTCCAGTGGAGTGATGGCAAAATCCAGGTAATACAATGCTCAATGTGAGTGATCCCTTCACCATAAATAGGGTGACCTCTCACCTCCCTGCTTCGACCTACAATAGGTCACAAAAGCAGTATGCAGCAGTAATGACAGTGGAATCCAGCAATCAAGGTCTCATCTCAACGCAGGGAAAAACCATGTCCAAACAGTGGCCAGCATATATGTAAAAATAAAAGAGACTATCTAGTGCTCTCTGTATGTAAAATGAAATTTATTTACACAAATAACAGGAAAACCACTCACATTTCAAAGCACACAGTTCTGAGTGCTGGCGCTGTGTGTGTATCAAAACCAAAGATGGCCGCGGGTGACGTCACTCCTGCTCCCTGACCCCCGTACACGTTATGTCCAAGGCGGGACTTCTTCAGCGTGGGGCAGGCTGTGACCGGCTGTGATTGGACACAGCCGGTCAGTGGTAAAGAGACAATTTCATTGACTCTTTAACCTGATCGGGGCTGGGCTTTTTCCAAGGGAAAAGCCCCACCCTGATCGCCGCACTACGTGCCCCTGGGGGGGCACTTCGCTCTGCGCAGTGACCGGCTGTGATTGAATACTATAAATATCCCTCCAAAAATATATAAAAAAACAATTTTTTCCTCAGTTTAGGCCAATATGTATTCTTGTACATATTTTTGATAAAAAAAAAATCACAATAAGTGTATATTGATTGGTTTGCGCAAAAGTTATGGCGTCTACAAAATAGGGGGATAGTTTTATGGTATTTTTTATTTTTTTTATTAGTAATGGCGGCGATCTGCGATTTTTATCAGGAATGCGACATAATGGCGGACACATCGGACAATTTTGACACTATTTTGGGACCATTGTCATTTATACAGCGATCAGGGCTATAATAATGCATTGATTACTGTGTAAATGACACTGGCAGTGAAGGGGTTAACCACTAGGGGGCGATGAAGGGGTTAAGTGTGTCCTAGGGAGTGATTCTAGCTGTGGGGGGATGGACTTCAAGTCACATGACAGCGAACACCACTCCCAATGACTAAGAACGGTAATCTCTGTCATGACACTAGCCAGAACGGGGAAGTGCCTTGTTTAAATAGGCCCTTCCCCATTCTGAGGCTCTGTGGAATCGAGTCCGCCGGTCCCGCGTGCACGGATACTCTGTGTCACATGTGCGCCTGCTGTCCCTGGCTCTTAATGGGGAAGTACAGGTATGCCCATTTCCCCACCACTGCCTGTGTGCCGATGTATATTGGCGTGCAGCGGTTGGCAAGTGGTTAATGATGCTTAAAGCAAAACAATAAAAATAAAAAAAAATCTTTAAATATAGTGCCTGGGATGTCCTCTTAGTCTTCCTGTAAAGTGGCACATATGTACAGTGTATAGAACCTGCTGCAGCAAAACTGACATGTATAAAGAGAATAAAACTACATTTAAACAGATTTTCCCTGCAAGCTTTCTTTATTTTGTAAACAAAGGTTGGGGAGCCAGTCTGTATGATGGGGCCACGTTTTAGTGAACAAGATTAGAGATTTTCTCTTTGTCAGACTTTGAATGGAATTAACAAAGGTTTGCACCACAGTAAGCATGCCTTATGTGAAGAAGCCAAATTATACAACACTTAGGCTAAGATTAACAATTTATTTTAGATAAAGTCTGGTGTCTTTTTTGCAGACTGGATAGAAGTTACAGGTGCAGAAAAATTGGGCTTTAGGTGTTGGTGCCTTCACACAGTAACGCTATAGAGGTACGCTGTAAAAAATGTCAATTATATGCAGGTGTGGAAAAATTGGTCCTTGGGTGTTAATTGTGCCCAGAAAAAATATATACCAAAAAATGACTTCAAGAAAAAAACAACACCCGCAAAGCTAGCCAGCCTAGATAGTCTTGCAGAGATCCCAGATCCCAAACACATTTAATCAGCAACATCAACATCAGGGACTTGATAGCTGCTGCTTATCCAGGATTGATTCACTTTGACAAATGTCAGCCGGTCATTGGAGTCTGTGGACAGACACACTCTTTTATCTGTCACAAAACCTCCATCAGCACTGAATGCCGTTTGGAAAGCACACTGAATGCAGGGCAGCCCACCAGCTCAATTGCATACTGGGGAAGTTCTGGCCAGTGGTCTATTCTCATGCCCCAGTAACCCAGTGGATTGTCTACTGGAAATCTCTCCATGTCTGTTTTCGCCCCTAGAAAATCTTCCACCATATGATGCAAATGCTACCGATGGGATCTTGAAGCTGACAGCCCTGGGTGCTGAGGACTAAAACATTTTTTAAAATGCATCACTTAGGTGGCCCCTTTCTCCACTGCTCCTCTTTTGACCAACAGAAGCCTCAAAAATACCTTTTCCATGAGACTGTAACCTACCAGAGTCTGGAAAGGTGTTACATAAACTCCTCTTTAAGGTGTCCTCAAGATATTTTATCCTGTGCTCCCTCTGCAAGAACAGGAGAAGTTCCGAGACATTGCCCTTATAACGGTTGTCAAGGAGGGTTGACAACCAATAATGATCCTTCTCCTTGATGCCATAAATTTTCTGGACCTTTTGCAGGCTTTGAAGAATAAGGAAACCCATGCACTGCAAGTTTGTTGAGGCATGAGAAGCAGTCCTCTGGGTCACTGAGGATTACACTATCTGGAACTGCCTCCTTCCAGCCATGTACTACTCCCAAGGTTTTTGGGGACTGAAAACCTTCTCTTAAAGATTTACGTATATCATCCTCTGCTTCAATGCCTCCAGAATCCTCCTCCTCCCTCTCCTCTTGTGTGTTCTGTGGCATCGCAAGAATGGTGTCTGCATAAAGTGGGCATTGAGAGGAAAGGAAGCCCTCCTGCTGCTCTGCCTCAAGTGGCCTGTCCATAATGCCATGCAGAGCATGCTCCACAAGAGGGATAGTGTCACTGATGCATTCATTGTCATGGCTCACCATCCTTGTCGCCTCCTCAAATGGTGATAGTACAGTGCATGAATCCTTAATCAGCAGCCATTCACGTGGGGAAAAAAAGCAGAGCTCCTCTGAGCCTGTCCTTGTGCCATACTCACACAGGTGCTTGTTGATGGCCCTCTGCTGCATGTGCAGCTATTGCAGCATTGACAAAGTTGAGTTCCAGCTGGTGGGCATTTAACAAATCAGGCGGTTTATGGGCAGGTGGAATTCACGCGGAATTTCAGCCAACTAAACACTGGCTGTGAATGACCGCCTGAAATGGCTACAGACTCTTCTGGCCTGCCTAAGAAGATCTTGCAACTCTGGGTACCTACAAAATAAATGTATATGATTCCGTGCAAGGAAAAATACCGGCAAAAAAACTGAAATAAAAAAAGAAAAAGAATCAGAACAGCTGCCTCTACTAATTACACCCACCTGGGTGGGGTAAGCATATGTGAAAGTAGATGTGGCACTGCTCATGTGATTCATACAATATAATTATAAAATAATAAAAATAATTATAAAATTAAAATAAAATTATAAAATAAAATGTGTAGTCTCTATAAAGTGAAATTTTGTAGAGACTACACATTTTATTTTATAATTATATTGTATGAATCGCATGAGCAGCCCCACATCTACTTTCACTTTCTTTCACAACTCTGGGTACCTGTTTAAGAAACTCTGCACCACCAAATTTAGGACATGTGCCAGGCATGGTACATGTGTCAACTTTCTCTGTCGAATGCAGACATTATTGCACACCACCATTCCTGGCTCAAGATGCTGTGGTGTTAACCACCTCCCTTAGACAGACCAGCTAAGGCACTGCATGGCATCTTTTATCCTGACTCTTTGAATAGCCCCTTAGGGTGTACTGGTGGTTGATAGGACAATTCAGCAGAGGAGGAGGGGTGGAGCTGACAGATCTTGCATCATCACCACCAGCTGTATGGAGACATGGGGGCAACACAAGTTCCATAACTGAACCCTGTCCTGCATCCTTCCTAGTTGTAAGCAGAGTTACCCAGTGTGCTGTGAACAAAATATATCATTCCTGACCATGCTTTCTGGACCACGTGTCAGCAGTAATGCCTCTTGGCTGCTTCTCTGAATAATGCTCTCCATGCCTAACCTGTCAGTTTAGGTGGACACCCATGTCTTGTTAGGTTTGCAGTTTTGCCATCCTCTTTTCAATTTCGGATGATGGATTGAACAGTGCTTGGTGAGATGTTCAAAGCTTGGGATATTTTTTTTAAACCTAAACCTGCTTTAAACTTCTCCACAACTTTAATCCTGACCTGTGTGGTGTGTTCCTTGACCTTCATGATGCTGTTTGTTCACCAAGGTTCTCTAAAAAACCTCCTGAGAGTTTCACAGAACAGCTGTATTTTATACTGAGATTAAATTACACACAGGGGGACTTTATTTACTAATTAGGTGACTTCTGAAGGCAATTGGATCCACTAGCTTTTAGTTATGGGTATCAGAGTAAAGGGGGCTGAATACACAGGGGACATTAAAGCGGAACTCCAGAATTTTGGCTCACGCATAGAAACAATTGAATCACACCTAGACATTACTATATCCAGAACAAACCAAAACACGGAACGCATCCAGGATCTCCAAGACCAGCTTAAAACGGTGATATCTAAGATCGATGACCTAGAGAAAATAGAGGTATAACTTCAGAATTAGGGGGCTCCCAGAGACTGTAACGGATGTCCACGCAGAGGTTTGTTCTCTCATCCAAGATCTCATACCTGACATACCCATCCACAGATAGAGCACTGGCCCCCTCAATCAGACAGATTACCGAGAGATGTGGTGAAACCTCATCACTATGCGGTCAAAGAAGAGGTAATGCAGCAGGCTCGCTCGACCACACAATTAAAAATCCATGATCACCCCATTCAAGTATTTGCAGACCTCTCCCCATCAACTATCCAAAGAAGGAATGAAAACAGCGCTAGCAAATATGAAAATAACATACAAACGTGAAAATAAGTGAAGAATCGTGTCCAAAAATGCAATATCTGACAATAATTATCATTTAAATGAGTCCAACATAAATAAGTGCATACAGTGTGTCCTCCTTCTTAGACCACACTCACCAAACAGGCAAACTTTTCAGTCCAAAAAATCTGGCAAATTAGTAAACTGATGATGTGGGAAAGTTCCAATAGGGACATTGAGTACACAATGGATCACAGGGGAATTTGCATGTTCCACCGGTAAAAAAGAGAGAAAATTGTATGGTGAAGTACTGTAAAGCTCAGTTGAATTTGCGCGCTAGTCGCTACTTACAGGATCAGATGAGAAAGCAAACTTTCAGACTTCCGCGATCGCTGCTCGAATAGCGTGCGCTCCACGGAGGCAGGAAATGGCGTCACTGGTTAAGCCTTAGGCCGGAAATTATGTTGATGCGTTTCGCCCCTCTTCCAGGGCGTTATCAAAGACATCCGGCCAACGGAAGATGGTATTTATACTGATTTTAGAAGAAAACTCCACCTAAAAAAGGTGGAACTAATGGGCCAACCATGGTCAGAGGAAAAAGACTCACTTTAAATCCTGCATCATCATCATGTTGGTTTGCATTGGATAAAACTTTATGTAACAAAAAGAGCAAGAGGACAAAAACAGACGTCCTTCCTCTTAGATTTTTAAAATTTAAAACATGAAACATTGTTAAAAATATAAAATCAATATATAAAATCAATTATATAAAAAATCTTTGTGTACATATAAATAAAAACATTATAATGGAATTAGGAACTTGATTTACACAAATTATGAAGAGCCTGAAAATATTTGTTAACAATCCAATCATGTCAGGAATATTAAAATAAATATTAAAATAAAAATAAAAATAAATAAAAATAAATAAAATATAAAAAAATAAAATTAAAATAAAAATAAAACTGAAAATAAAAATAAAAAAAATAAAATAACAATAAAAATGAAATAAAGACAAAAAATATACCAAAAATGATGGATGGATAAAAAATGTTTTACCAATTAGAAAGAAAGCAATTTAAATCCAAATCAATGTTGATACCATGGGGACTTAAAGTGCACAATCTATGGATTCATTGTGTCTCATTCTGAGAGATAGATCTTTTGAGATTAGAACCTCTCCAGTGTTCTTCCACTCTGTCTATCCCACAGAACGCGAGGACACTAGGATCTCACCCATTAAACAACCTGAAATGCTATGAAGTTTATAGCCCTTCTTGATCCTATTCACATGTTCCCTCAACCTTACCCCTAATTGTCTGGTGGTTCGCCCCACATACTGGAGCCCACATGGACAAGACAGCAAGTAGGTCACGTGTGTGGTCCCACATGTGATGAATTTTTTGATCTCAAATGTCCTCCCTGTGAGAAGTGAATTGAACTGTGTGGTTTTTCTTTTCCTAAATCTGGAGGTCCTACACATCATACATCTGCCACACCTATAGAAACCTGTCTGGTTCAAAAAGGTGAATAACTTTTTAGGGGGATTCACAACATTATGCGCCAATTGTAGTCTCAAAGTAGGTGGCTTAGTGTAGATAAATTTAGGCTGAATAGGCCGCACTTTTTTTTAGCTCTTTGTCTTCCAGCAAAAGAGACCAATGATTTTTTTATAATTTTTTTGTACTCTCTGTGCTGTCGTTTGTAACCAGTCAGAAAAGCTATACCAAAATCCTGTTGTTTTTTAGACTTCTTCTTAAACAAATCCTCTCTGTCCATCTCCCCAATCATCTCCTTAGTCCGTTTCAGATCTTCCAAATTGTACCCTTTATCATGAAAATGTTCTAAGATCAAATCAGACTGCATATTATAATCCACCTTTTTGTTGCAATTTCTTCTGACCCTGAGCATTTGGCTCTTGGGAATACCACCCAACCATCTCGGATGGTGACAACTACTGAGTGGAATATAGCCATTCCTGTCCACATCTTTAAAAAAAGTATGTGTGAACTATTTATTTCCTTCCTTGAATATTGTTAGATCCAAGAAATTCACCTCTTGGCAACTAAAAGTTTCTGAAAAAGAGATGCACCCATTTTATGCAAAAATTTACAAAAGAATCTTGCGATCCTGCCCATATTATTAGGATATCGTCTATATATCATTTATATAATCTCAATTCCAGAACATTCATGTTTTAAATAGCCTCATTCTCCCAAAAACTCATAAAGAGGTTAGCCACTGATGGGGCATACTTAGCCCCCATAGCGACGCCCCTCTTTTGTCTGTAGAACTCTTTTTCATGCCAGAAAAAATTACGGCTTATTGCCAGATCTAAAGCTTGTAAGATAAATTCCCTCTGTTTTTGTTTGATGTTAATACGCCCCGAAGCCCAATCAACAGCCTGGAGAGCATGTGGCTGCTGAATGTTGGTGTATAGGGAATCAACATCAATGCTTGCTAGAATACAGTCATCATCCACAGTCATTGGGCAAATTAACTCAATCAAATCTTTGCTATCTTTAAGATAAGCAGGGCATTTGATAGTGAGTGGTTGTAAGTAGTCTAAATATTTGCCAATTCTTGAAAACAGCGATTCAATTCAACTGATTATCGGTCGCCCCGGAGGTTTTAATGGATTTTTATGTAATTTTGGTAACTGGTATATCACAGGGACTCTTGGAGCATCTGGGATCAAATAGCTTGCTTCCTTTTTCTTCAAACTGCCATCTACTGTTGCTGTCTTTATTAAACTCTTCAATTTGTCTTTGAATTTCTTGGTGGGATTTCCTTTTAATTTTTCATATGTTTCTTGGTCCTCCACCAACCTATTCAGCTCTTCAAGGTAATCGGTTTTGTTGAGTATCACTGCTCCTCCTCCTCCCTTGTCAGCTGATCTAATCACTATGTTTTTATTCTTCTCCAACAGCTCCAAACCATTCTCCAGATATTTTTTCCGCCTATTAGGTCATATAGCAAGTCTATCCAGATCTTGCTCAACCAAGGACTTGAAAGCTCCAACAAAGTGATTGTTGGCAATTTGGGGATTAAAAATTGAATTATTTTTGAGAGAGCTATGCAGATACTCCTCTAAAGGTGAATCAGCTGATGGGTTATTTTTAGCATAGAATTTTTTAATATAATTTTTTCTAATACATTTGTTCAAGTTCCTATCCATAGCAAATTTTAGACCGAGATCCCTTTTTTTCAATTCGTCTTTTGAAAAAGTAGCATCACTAAGATTAAAAATTCCCTCCATTAGGTTTCTCTTTTTTGTTTGCCTTTTGCCTCCTCTGCATCCTCTAATTCTTCTCTTCTTTCTCCTTCTCCAGGCAATTGGAATGCAGCGGGATACCAAGGTATCCACTCCTCCTTCCTGTTCGATGGGCTGGGTTTTTTTCCCCGACCTCTGGGGGTTGCTCCTCCTCTTCCCCTTGACGGTGGTGGTCCCCCAGAGCCTCTCCTCTGAAAATCCCCTCTTGAGCTGTTGGGATACCATCCACAACCCCTATTTAAAGAGGGCCATGGCCAGATTGATTCGATGGCCAGGACTGCCCACCATAACCATCCCCTCTATGATCATGTCCTCTCTGATTGGGAGGGGGAAAATAACCAGATTGGCTTTGTGACCATGAATGCCCGCCAAAATGTCCCCCTCTATTATCATAATCCCTCTGGTTATAAGATCCTCTGTTGGAGGGATAAACATGATCATAAAAAAGGGGTTCAAACCGGTTATGAGTAGGGACCCTATACTGGGGTGCCGTGGGATAATGATAATCCCTATTTTGTTGATAGCCTCTCTCATGATCTTTTTGGGAACCATCACATTTCCTCACAGGGGATTTTGTGACACTTTCAACAACTTCTGCTGGGGTTCTAGAGGTGGTATTAGGTGCCTCAACCACCTATTGCCATTTATAGACTGTATTAGTTTTATAATCATTAGAATCCCTCAAATTATTAAAAAAAAATTATTTTCGGTATCCTTATCTAATTTGTCTACAAAATCTTGGAGCTGTTTTAATTTATCTTTGTGCTCCCCATATGTAAGTAGGGGACCAAATTTAGATTTTTTTCTCTTTTCTTCCTATTAGCATTCCTAATGGATGATGACTGTATTCTAGCAAGTGTTGATGTTGATTCCCTATACACCAACATTCAGCAGCCACATGCTCTCCAGGCTGTTGATTGGGCTTTGGGGAGTATTAACATCAAACAAAAACAGAGGGAATTTATCTTACAAGCTTTAGATCTGGCAATGAGCCATCATTTTTTCTGGCATGAAAAAGAGTTCTACAGACAAAAGAGGGGCGTCGCTATGGGGGCTAAGTATGTCCCATCAGTGGCTAACCTCTTTATGAGTTTTTGGGAGAACGAGGCTATTTACAACATGAAAGTTCCAGAATTGAGATTATATAAACGATATATAGACAACATCATAATAATATGGGCAGGATCGCAAGATTCTTTTTGTAATTTTTTGCATAAAATGGGTGATAACCTGTACGGCATCTCTTTTTCGGAAACTTTTAGTTGCCAAGAGGTGAATTTCTTGGATCTAACAATATTCAAGGAAGGAAATAAATTGATTACACATACTTTTTTTTAAAGATGTGGACAGGAATGGCTATATTCTACTCACTAGTTGTCACCATCCGAGATGGTTGGGTGGTATTCCCAAGAGCCAAATGCTCAGGGTCAGAAGAAATTGCAACAAAAAGGTGGATTATAATATGCAGTCTGATTTGATCTTAGAACATTTTCATGATAAAGGGTACAATTTGGAAGATCTGAAACAGACTAAGGAGATGATTGGGGAGATGGACAGAGAGGATTTGTTTAAGAAGAAGTCTAAAAAACAACAGGATTTGAACTTCAACTTCAATTGAGCCTCACAGTACTTCACCATACAATTTTTTACCGGTGGAACATGAGAAAACCCCTGTGATCCAGTGAGTACCCAATGTCCCTATTGGAACTTCCCACATCATCAGTTTACTAATTTGCCTGATTTTTTGGACTGAAAAGTTTGCCTGTTTGGTGAGTGTGGTCTAAGAAGGGGGACACACTGTATGCACTTTATTTATGTTGGACTCATTTAAATGATAATTATTGTCAGATATTGCAGTTTTTGACATGAGTCTTCACTTATTTTCACATGTTTGGTTATTGACATGAGTTTTTATTTACTTCCATATGTATATTATTTTCATATTTGCTAGCGCTGTTTTCATTGGTTCATCAATTTTTGAAGTTTTAGCGCTTTATTTAGCAGCAGTTGCAATAATTCACATTTATTCAATTTTTTTATTTCACCTTACCACTCCAGTGCCAGTTTTGTGTTTTATATATCCAAAGAAGGAGATCACTTAAACCGCTCCTCTCAGTGCTATCACAAAAGGTCATAAAATACTGGTGGCTATTCCCCTTAAATCTTAAATTCACCTACAAGAACAAATTTTATACATTTTCCAAATTTACAGAGGGAGAGATGCTTCTCCACCACCTGGGTCTCATCACTCGGAATCTGTCTACTCCACAATCTGGAACCAAAGTGGTATCCTCTAAACGACTGATGCCCACTAGCCCACCTTATTCAGCTTGACAGAAACCCAAACCCAAGAGGTTTAAGGACTCTGAACCTATCTGAAAGAACTGTGCCCACCCAGGAATCCATTAGGTTAAAAAACACATGGTTCACCCGAGACCTAACTTTTTGAATGACCTACATACGGTCTCCCCGAGACTCTTGAGCCTCTCCCCTTTTTTGTCAGGTTTGTTTGTTGGTGTGTTGCGGGTTTGGGCCTTAACTGGCGCACCCATTTACCCTGTTACTATAGTACAATATAATTCCCCCTGAGGTCTGGACATTTTGTTAATGAACAACCCTTGTTTGGTTTAATCTAGTGATCATTATCTAAATGGGATGTATATTAACTCCAGTAAGAGGTCGGTCCAGTCCACCCTAGTCAGTACTTGCCACGCATTGAACACTCCTCAGAGCCTCAGTACTCAGCCTCAGTACTACTACAGTGCCAGGCTACGAGGCCTTGGGCATGCGTTCAGTGGGATTAGGACCCACCAGGAAGCTTCCCAGGAGGGGGGGCTACCACATTGATTGAGAAGCGGGGCCTGACTATTTCAGGCAACTAGACAATCCTTGGAACCTACGCAAACCTTATAAGGATTCAATGCTGATTTTACTCAGCTTATATTCACTTCCGTATCTAACACCCTGTTATTCCCATAGCCCCAACCCATTGCCTTCGGTAAACTACCCTTTACTCGATTCCTCGATTCCCCATTCCACTAAGTCCATGGGGCCCAATGGGGCTGTATTTGCCCAATCGGGTTTTGCCTTCATCAAGCAGTTGATGTTAAAATCTATTGGTTTTGCTGTTATTTTATATTGAAACAGTTATATTCTACTCTTTATATTAAATCATGATATAAGAGCGCCGCAGTCGGAGCAGTTGAGTTGTGCCTTCACCTGACTAGGAGCAATGGTTCACCCCAAGACCCTGGACAGGAGTGCTTCTTCTCTAGCAGAGGATGACCCAACTGAAGTGACAGATGGATTACTGGGACCCTGTCCCTTCCCCCCTCTAGAGATAGCTAAATTTTGTTTCCATTGCCCTTTGACCCCTCCTTCGCTTGCTTACTCTTAGATGTTCTACTGGAAGCTCTTGCATTCTCCTCCTACTTGATCAAAGACACAGGCAACCAGGTATACCATATGTATCTCTCTACAGAGGTTGGAAGGTAAGTGACAATATATCGCTTGAGCCCTCCTTCTACGAGCTCCATGGCTGATGATGAAAGACCACCTCCCATGCTGCGAATACAGTAGTTTGCCATAACACACAGGGACTAAATTCTCAGATTAAGCAATGAAAATGTTTTCAATATTACCATAATCAAGATAGATGTGCTCCAGGAAACACACTTTCCTAGCACGTACAACCCTAATTTCATCCACCCTAAATACCCTACCTTCTTCTTAGCTAACGCAGAGGATAAAACTAGAGGCCTGGAAATACTCTTCTCACACCAGTGCAAATTCACACTTAAGTCAAAACATAAGGATCCCGATGGTAGGTTTATCCTAGTCAAGGGAATTTTGGACGACCAACTCTACTACTCCTTTTTTTTTTTTTTTTTGGTTCCACCTCAGCGAACATTAAAGAGACTTTTATTCAACTTAACGTTCATTTTCGTCTCTTTCTTTAAGTCACATCATTTGTGGTGTTTATCTTTTCATTTATAAATTTATTGCATATAATTTTCGATCTCTCCCTTACCCTCCCTTACCCTGTTATCTGCCCTTCTATGCGAATTTATTTATCGTGTAATCTCCTCCACATATCTCCACGTATCTTTGAATTCCTTCCATGCTGTCCATTTATCCCTCTCTTCTCCCCCCATTTCTCTTTCCTCCCCATTCTCATCTATATTTTCTAGATTTTGTATCTTACTCATTTGGAATATTAAATCCCTAATGCTGGGGCTTTCTGCTTCCCTCCACTTTTTTGGAATGAGGCTTTTTGCAACGTTTACGAAAAGTGGGTATCAATGAATTTTTGTATTGCTTGACGGGAAGGTCTGTCCCGTGAAACAAACATGTCCATGGATCATCCGCTATTTCCACCCCTATAACTTCCTTTATAAGCTGGCGAACTTCCTTCCAATATTTCTTAATGACGGGACACTCCCACCAAATGTGGGCTGTAGTTCCTAGTTGTTTGCATCCACGCCAGCACTCTGACGACTGATCTGTTACAAATCGGCTGGTTTTGTCTGGTGTCATATACCATCTTGCGAGGCATTTGTAATTTGTCTCTATCATCCTATTTTCTACCACCGAACTGTGTAGTAATTTTAAAATTTTCTTCACTTTCTGAGCACTGCACCGTGTCCCTAGATCATTTTCCCATTTTTTGATGTAAGGCGGATCCTCCAAGTCGTCGCCCTCTGATTGAATTTTGTATATCCGCCCTATCTACTACTCCTTTGTAGCGTATTACGCACCTAATGGAGGCCAGGCAAAATTCTTTAATAGTATGTTACAGAAATTGGGGCCATTGATCGAGGGCACTGCTATATTTGGGGGAGACTCCAACATGGCTTTTGACTCGGGACTTGACAAAAAGCACCCGCCAGGTGCACAAACAATCCGTCCTCCCAAACAAAGCCTCCGCATAGCTAGGACCATCCATCAATATGGCCTAACAGATATATGGAGAGAACTCAATCCCCAAACAAGAGATTTTACTCACTTTTCCCAGCTGCATCAATCCTCTAGAATTGATTATATTTTTATATCATCGACACACATACCCTTAGCTCACAAATCTTCCATCAGAGATATCGTATGGTCGGACCACTCTCTAGTATTTCTCCTATTACAGAGACTTTGAGGCCGAAAAGGAAACAGTCATTGGAGGCTTAATGAATCAATCCTTAGTGACCCAGTGCGAACTATTGAAATTGAGAGAGCCATCAATTAATATTTCCTTCTTAATGACACTGAAGTTGTAATTCCAGAAACTCTTCGGGCAGCTCAAAAGGCTACCATCAGAGATAAACACATCCAGATCTCTTCTCAAATCCGCCGAGCCCAAAGGATGGATATAGATAGACTAGAACAGGAATTCCTAACTATTAGCTAGCAGCATAAGAAAGATCTTAAATCTATACCAGCGACTAAGTTAGATGATGCCAGAGTAGTATTAAATCTCGCTTTCACCTCAAGGGCAGAAAAGAGTTTGAGATGGAGTGGGGCCCGTTTTTATCAAATGAGAGACAAGATGGACTCAATGCTAGCGATACCTTACATACGGCTCGGGACACATAATCCACCAAAAAATTATGGGTAACTTCCACGATTTTTATAAAAACCTCTATAAAGGAGGTACACAGGAAGACCGACCCGGCCTCAAAACTTTCTTAGACTCTTTGTCCATTCCCAAATTGGAAGAATGACATATAAATAAAGTAGAAGCCCCAATTACTGTTGAGGATGTGAACTTAGTCATTAAAAACCTGAAAAGGGGATCGGCCCCTGGACCAGATGGCTTCTCAAACCCTTACTACAAAACGTTTGCATCCAGCCTAGCCCCATACTTAGCACGTTTTTTCAACGCCTTGGGCAAAGGGGCCATGTTGGAAAGCTCACTCAACTCAGCCTTTAATAAAGTACTCCCAAAACCAGGGAAAGACCCGGGAGAGGTTAGCAACTATAAACCCATCTCACTGATTAATAATGACCTGAAGATTCTAACCAAGGTCTGGCAGACAGAGTTCCCTCCTTCATAAGCCTATATGTGCATAAAGACCAAGTAGGTTTCATCCTGGGCAGACAAGGTCCAGATCAGATCAGACGGGCAATAGACATTATTTCGCTGTTGAGATTAGACATGTGCATTCATTTTCATCCGAATGCATTTCCGTCCGAATTTCGGGTATTTTCGTTATCGTTTTAACAAACGTTAATGAATGCGCAGAATCCGTAAACCGAAAGATCCGACATAAACAAATGCTTTATTTACAGTTTGATATAGATAGGAGATTCGACATGACACTCACAATAGAGATCTGTGTCCATCGAACCTGTGGTCGAATGTGCCTAACCATAGCTCTATTAGTTAAGGATTCTACTACATAGAGAGAAAAGATTCGACATAGAGAGAAAAGATTCAACATTATAGAGACAATAGCAAAAAAGGTTGAATGTGCCTAACCTAACTCTATTAGTCCAAGCTTATTCGACATAGAGAGAAAAGATTTGACATGAAGATTAGACGAAGCAGTCGCCGCAAGCGGACATTTATGGCCAAATGCTCCGCCCATAGACTATAGAAGAATTCTAATGTTGGTTGACTAGTAATAATAATTAATACATATAATTATTACTAGTGTCATACAACATTAGAATTCTACTATAGCTTGTAAGCGGAACATTCTACTGGAAATGTACGATTGCGGCGTCGTACAGTTTAGCTGCTCCGTCAAATCTTCTTGGAACATTCAACAGACACCATAAGCCTTCAATGACAGATTGGACCTTAATAATTTCAGATTTTTGGACAAATGCATTTTTTAACGAAATAAATAAAAACAAATTTCGGGAGTAACTAAATAAATGCATTTTTTGGACGAAAATGAAATTCCGAAACAAAATATTTCAGTGTGCACATGTCTAGTTGAGATTGGGTTGGGATAGTGGGCAACCACAAGAAGGACTTGTATTATCTATAGACTTACAAAAATCCTTTGACTCCATTTCCTGGCCTTATCTATTCAATATTTAAATAGCATGAACATCAGGGCATTTCAGTGGTGGCTGGACAAAGGGTTGTACAGAATTGGGCACTTCTTTAATTCCACAGGACCGCTCACCCTAAACAACTGCATCAAGACACTTGAAATGCCACCGACCAAACAATTTAGATATCATCAGATCTCTCACTTCCTACATTCTATTTGGAAATCCAAACCCTTACTGCCCAATATCATTCTGTATGTGCGGCCAGAATATGGAGCAGAGAGGAGGGATTACAGCGACATATGAGTCACTGTCAAAAACACAATCTAAAACAAGCTATATGCGAGCCTGTGAAAAAGATCTCAAACAAGAATGGAACTTGGATGTCTGGCACAACACAATATCATGGTCAAATGGCATACTTAACACATCTCTCATGGAGGCAGATCTAAAAGTCCTGACAAGGTGGTACCTCGTCCTAACTAGACTAGCAAAATTTTACCCATCGACCTCGTCTCTGTGTTTCACAGGATGCACACAAACAGGCTCAATGCTACATATACAGTATGGTGGGAATGCCTAAAAATAAGAGGGCTTTGGAACAGGATTTTACAATAATCAGAAAGGCTACAGACTTATCCATTCCTAAGTCCCCTAACATAGCTTTACTAAACTTCCCAATGGAGAAAACACTGAAAAACAAAAGGAGACTTATTAATTTCATCCTATTGGGAGCTAAATTGACAGTAGCAAAAGCATGGAAACAGACAACAGTCTCCAGTACCCTGGCAAAACAAAAAAATCTCATGGATCATGGCCCAGGAAAAGATGGTCAGTATCCTACAAGATACAGCCAAGAAGTTTGAGGCCACCTGGGCTGACTACATGCACATATCCCTGTCAACCACTGAAATCTGAGTCAAAACTAGCCAAATGGGCTCTCCAGTAGAACATCTCTCTATTCTTCTAGTCTATCCACTCCTTCTCTGAATCTCTAATTCCTTTTTCTCCTCCCCTCTTTTCTCCTTTCTATCTACACCCCCTTTTTTCCCTTCAATTAATGGAAGGTTACTAAGTGTAGCATTAAACAATCCCACTATGTGAAGTGGGATAACCCATTACAGAGCAAAACTAGGTAGTGACTAGTGAGCAAGACCGTTCTCAAAACCACTAGGGAACAAAATGTAAAGAACGGAGTAAGGCTACCTTTGTCTAATTTTATCCCCCAAGGCAAAGTCTACAGTAATTACTTTCAATCTACTGTTCGTTCTCAAATCTGATTATCGCCAAAGTCTTAAAAAGACAATGAAACCACTCGACATGTTACATTATTTGTATCCTATTTGTTCCAAGATGGAATTAAGCTCATATATATCTTTATGCACTGTAATGCCCCATACACATGGTCAGACATTCCGATCACAAAATCCATCAGATTTTTTACCGACGGATTTTGGCCGAAACTTGTCTTGCATACACATGGCCGCACAAAGTTGTCAGAAAATCTGATCGTTCCGAATGAGGTGACGTACAAAACATACAACGGGACTATGAAGAGGCCAGTAGCCAATAGCTTTCGTCCCCAAATTTATTCTGAGCATGCGTGGCACTTTGTGCATCGGAATTCTCTACACACGATCGGAAAAAGTCCGATCAGATTTTGTTGTCAGAAAAATTTGGGTCCTGCTCTCAAAATTTCTCAGTCGGAAATTCAGACGGAAAAAGTCCGCTAGAGCCCACACATGATCGGATTTTCCGGCAACATAATCCGATCAGACATTTTTCATCTAATTTCTAGATATGGGAGCCGTCAAAAAATTTGTTTTGTTTTGTTTCGTTCCGTTCTGTTTCGTATAAAAAAAAAATTGTAATTCGTAATTCGTGTACGAAATTTAATTTGGATTCGTACGAAATACGAATTTCGTACAAATCGTTACGAATCGCTAATATTGTTACGAATCTTTCCGAATCGTTACGAATATCGACACTCTACGAATAATAACGAATTATCCGAAAACGTATTAACGTTACATAACACAAGTCTATTGTTCACCAATCACTTATTTACAAATACGAAATTTCGTATTTCGTACTTCCTGAGTGATTGGTGAACAATAGACAATAGACTTGTGTTATGTAACGTTAATACGCTTTCGGATAATTCGTTATTATTCGTAGAGTGTCGATATTCGTTATACTGAATCTCGAATGCATTGGAATCATTCCTTATATCCGTTATAATTTCTTTCATATTAGTTGAAATTCGTCATTTGGTAGTTTGGATTCGGATAATTTGGATCCGAAATTCGTAAACGAAATTTCGTATTTCGTACAGAATTCGTATTCGTAAAAATTCGTAATTCGGATTCGTACGAATGTCACACATGTCTACTAATTTCCGACCGTGTGTATGGGGCATTATTGTATACCAGTATCCTTCATTTTGCTTTGATACCGTTTGTATATTATGCAACTTTAATAAAAAATCTAATGAAATTAAAAAAAAAAAGAGGTTAACTGATATTGCTAAAAATTGTTGATTATGTTCTAATGGCAGATTTACAGTTCCATAATGTTCTGGTTGATTGCAGGTCATTTAATGGTGCCATATTTGAGTGGTTCTTCAGATCAATGCAATTTCATCTTGTTGTAGAAAACACAGTGGTTGGTAATCTAACAAATCTTAATTTCTTTAACAAGGGAATTTGCCTTTGGTACGTTTAACTTTCATCTCCATCAGGTATCCTCATGATAGTTTTCTAGATGCCACTACACCCAATATGATTTTTTTTATTTTTTTTATATACACCTATATATTTCAGGCTCTTCTGTATGCTAGCCACCTTCTTAACACTGACCAGGCTCATTATACTGTTTATGAAGTATCTACCGCAGTTAAAATCAGTGTGTTATTTTCCACAATGTAATTTATATGTGCTGTTATATGTGTCGTTCTTCTGTGTGTAGGTTGTGCCATTATTACAAAGTGTTTCAAAATATTGTATCAATTTGTATTAGTTTATTCCACCTTCCCAACGTGCTGGTTTAGCACAATACATAGTCCATACAAAAACAAAGCACAAAAGCTGTTCAATCATTTTAATACACATTGATCTAAAGTGACTGAAAGGTCCTAATCTGATTTATTTTGACAAATGATGTTAAACTTACTGACATTTGAAAAACAATTTTGTAGTGCTAAATCCTAAGAAAATGTGAGTCTTCTTGTGACCAGTGAAAATACTGTGATTGCGGCTAAACTTACAATGATTATAACCTTCCAAGTTTTAAATATTTTTTACCTTTTTTCCCTGCAGAAAAATGTAAAGTCAGCAGTTACAAATACTGCTGACTTTTAATATATGGACACTTACCTGTCAAGGGAGCCCCTGTTAAGATCGGCTGTCAGGTGCAGCTACCGCCATTCCTGGTAAGGGAACCCGACAGTGAAGCCTTTCGGCTTCACAGCAGGTTCCCTACTACACATCCGTGAAGCTTGCTGCACTTTCTAATTGGTCTGGCGGTGGAGGAAGGTGGTCAAAAACAGGTACCCGTTCCCCTCTCCCACCTGAAAGGTGCCAAATGTGGCACCGGAGGGGGGTGGGGAGATGGATAAGCGAAAGTCCCACTTTTGAGTGGAACTCCGCTTTAAGGTAAAAAAACATTTTACAGCTTCCTGTCCTTGCCCACCTCCCTAACCACTTCCCGTCCACCCCATAGCAGCTTTACTGCTACAGGGTGGCCCCCCTGTGCAGAATCACATATATATGTGATTCTGCACTTCTGCCTGCAGGGTCGCACGCACGCTGCCAGCGGGCCACTTCTGCTGTGAACATTCACAGCAGAAGCCGATCTGCGGTAATACACACAGAATGGGGATCTGCCTATGTAAACAAGGCAGATAGCCATTATGACAGGGGGGAAGGGATGAATTCTGTGTTCCTGCAAAGCAGGGACTAGAATCCATTACTTCCTCTAGTAAAAGAATCACATACTGTACACATAAACACTGGCTAGGCACACAGTTATCCCTTTGATCACCCTAGATGTTTAACCCCTTCCCAGCCAGTGTCATTAGTACAGTGACAGTGCATATTTTTAGCACTGATCACTTTATTAGTGTCACTGGTTCCCGCAAAGTGGCAAAAGTGGCAGTTAGTGTCCGATTGGCCGCAGCAATATTGCAGACCCGCTATAAGTCACTGATCGCCGCCATTACTAGTATAGCTGCCATTATTAGTATAAAAGTAAATGAATAAAAAATACTAAAAAGGAATCCCATAGTTTGTAGATGCTATAATATTTGTAAACCAATCAATATGCGCTTATTGGGATTTTTTTTTACCAGAAACATGTAGTAGAACATATATAGTCCTAAATTTTTTAAGACATTTGACTTTTTACATTTTTTTATTGGATGTGTTTAACAGCAGAAAGTAAAAAATGATGTATTTTTTTTTCAAAATTGTCAGTCTTTTTTGTTTATAGCGCGAAAAATACCACCAAAAGAAAGTTCTATTTGTGGGGAAAAAAATAATATAAATTTTATTTGGGTACAGTCTTGCACGACCGTGTATTCGTCAGTTAAAATAACGCAGTGCCGTATTGCAAAAAATGGCTTGGTCAATAAGGGGGTAAATTTTCCAGTGTTCAAGCAGCTAAATACTTGCCTTTACAGGTACATGAACTTTAACCGCTTCTGGACACGGACCCCCCCCCCCCCCGCCCCCCCACGTACATGTACTGTGGCAGGGCAGGCTTTTAGCGCGAAACCATGTACCTGTACATCTTTTTGATTTACAGGTCTGGGACATGCATATGCGCCACTGGCGACCCACTGCTGCTATGATTGGACACAGCAGGAGCCAATCAGCAGGTTCGGCAGACTGGATGTTCGCCGGCACCTGGCGATCATTCCCAAGGCAGCAGAACGCCAGTCTGCCTATGTAAACAAGGACAACAGCAGATCGCCGTTCTGTCAGAGGGGAAAATGGAGATCTTGTGTTTCTGCTAAGCAGGAACACTGATCTCTGTCTTCCCCCAGCCAAAGCATCCTCCACACAGCAAGAATTTAACCCTTTGATAGTACAGTGAAAGTGCATTTTTTTTAGCACTGATCACTGTATTACTGTCACTGGTCCCCAAAAAGTGTCACTAATGCCGCGTACACACAATCGGAAATTCGGCCAGCAAAAGACAGATGAGAGCTTTTGGTTGGACAATGTGACCGTGTGTATGCTCCATCGGACTTTTGCTGGCCAAATTCCCGCCAGCAAAAGATTGAGATCAGGTTCTCAATTTTTCGGTCTGAAAAAGTTTTGATCGGAAATTCCAATCGTCTGTACCAATTCCGACGCGCAAAATTCCTACGCATGCTCGAAAACTATTTGAAGCATGCTCGGAAGCATTGAACTTAATTTTCTCGGCTCAACGTATTGTTCTACGTCACTGCGTTCTTGACGGTCGAAAGTTCAGCAAACTTTTGTGTGACCATGTGTATGGAAGCCAAGCTTTAGCGGAATTCCGTCGGAAAAAACATCCAAGATTTGACGGAAAATCCGCTCATGTGTACGCAGCATTAGTGTCAGATTTGTCTGCCGCAATGTCGCAGTCCTAAAAATCTCTGATCGCTACCATTACTAGTAAAGAATATAAAAATTCCATAAACATATCCCATAGTTTCTAGACGCTATAACTTTTGCTCAAACCAATCAATCTATATATGATTATTTGGATTTTTTTTACCAAAAACATGTAGCAGAATACATATTGGACTAAATTGATAAAGAAAATGGAAAATTGTATCAAATACTTACCGTAATTTTCCTTTCCTGACGCCAAACCATGGCAGCATACTAGTGATAGAGCTCCGCCTCTTGACCACTCCCTCAGGACCAGTGAATAGCATAAATATAAGGCCTAGTTAGGCCCCACCCCATTCTCTGTAATTATCTACATACCGAAATGTATAAGGGTGGGACCATATTCTGCCATGGTTTGGTATTACGGTAAGTATTTGATACAATTTTCCATTTTCCTGGCGCCAACATGGCAGCATACTAGTGATAAATAACTAGCTGACAGGGTGGGATCTACTTGTCAAACCAATCTTCTAATTAGGATGAGACAGAGGACTGAATAGTCCTTCCTACAAAGTCCCCTGATGACAAGGCCCCCGGGTCTATTCCGTCAAGTTTGAGTAGGAATGTTGGAGCGACCGTGTACCCCTGTACAGATGGACACCATAGATTCTCTTGAATGTGTTGCCTATGAGGCTTTAACCGCTCTGGCGCCGCTGACGGAGGCTCGTGACCTCTATCCTATACACAACCAAGCCTGCTAGGATCCAGGCAGTAACCTCTTTCCCTTGATGATTCCCAACTGGAATGACAAAAGGTTTATTTAGATGACCTGAAAGGGAAAATTGTGGAGAGATACTCCTTTAAAGTTTTAAAAACGAACAGTACGTGTGACTTTCCTGTGTGATGTTCTGGAAAGTTAGGCAATGTCCAGCTGTCTGTTAAATAGCAGTCTGTTACTACGTTTGATGCAGAATGATCTACAAGATTCAACTCTACTCTTTCTGGAAAGAAAGGTATATATTATATATAATTTTTTCTTTATTTTATTTATTTTTTTTTTTTATTTTTTTACTTTGAAGCTCCAAGAGCTTGAATCTCTGATAACCTTTTGCTTAAAGTTCTTGCGATTGATACTGCTTTGTAAGTGATGGCTAAATGGATAAACGGATACGAGATCCAGCAACTGCAATAGATCTTTTCTTCCTTGGTGACCAACTCCTCGCGACTGCCCTCAAAAGTTGTGCAAACTGAAGGATTCTTGGTCCTTTCAAATGTGTTATTGCCAATATAGCCCACACTCGTGAGCTATGTGAGGATAGGCTAAGGCCTGGAGGAAGAATACAACAGCTGACACTGGAAGGGCAGTAGGATCAATGTCTCGCCCTACCAAGAAAAAAAGCAAACTTATTCCAGAATTAGATCTAGATGTTGTAAGTAGAATGTCTTCTCACACACAACAAAAGTAGAGATCACTCTGGAGTGAAACTGGAGCAACTGGAGTTGCCCATCCTCCATCTTTAGTGCCCCTGCTTGCAGCCCCAGTCTGCGCATGTTATAGAGGGGAAATGTCTTCTGTATCCTGAAATGAATGGCCAGGGAAAACCTAGGGCCTCCTGGTCAATATGGAGAACTGGCTATGACAACTATGTTCTCCCTTGACAGCCTCAAGGGAAATCTCATTTATGGGAAATGTTGGGGAAAATATATAGGTTAGATTGCAGACCCAGGGAGAGACCAGAGCATCTGCCCCTTGCGCCTTGGAGGAGGCCTGAGGAGGTCTGTCTGTGGTAGGCCCAACCTGTGGGCCAGCTGAGAGAAGACCGTGGATGTAGACCCAGGGGTGGGGCAAGGGTTTTTGACACCCTAGGCAAAACCTACTTTTTTCACCACCATTGGCTCCACCCCCTTTACACTGTCCATGTGACAGAAGGCGGCGCTATACAGAAAGTATCGGATCTGCTTCCTCTAGCGCGGGCTCCAGTGCTGCGCCTCTAATTACACTACCGGTCAGACTTAGTTAGTTGCATTATGCAGCCTGCAGAGCATGCAGACACGGAGGGAAACCAGTGGCCGAGCGCCCCTAGGCAGCAGTGTGCCCTAGGCAGCTGCCTAGTTTGCCTAGTGGTAGCACCGGCCCTGTGTAGACCCACTCGTGCTCTGGGAAGCTTGTATTCGTTCAAAAGAAAAATATGCTGGGAGGTAAACTGCTTCCTGAAATTTTGCTGGTGATCTTCTGCTCCAGGTGTTATGGGTTTCACCTCTCCCAATAGCATATTGCTGCGAGTTTCATACTGGAGCTGAATATAGGCGACTGCTGCCCTGTTGCTAAACTGCAGGGAGATTGGTCCTCCTTGACTCTGTGTAGTGAGGCCAAAGTGCTTAAAAGGGCTGTTTGAACCCCCAGCGCATTCAAGATTATCCTCCTTGGCTGGGAAGCTCTGATTGCCTTGACCGAAAGTCCCTCACAATGCATCTTCCCGGCTGTCTTGCAGACATGATTTGTAGCAATTCTCCAGTCTAAAAGGTCCTAACGGACCGAGACATCCTCAAGGTCTTTCCATCACCGCTGAGCGCTACTCATACTGAGTAACACTTATTAACTGTGTTCTATCCTGTTTCCTCCCTCGCACTAAGAATTCTAGATGAAATTTGCGCAGGTGCCCATGCACCCCAGGAATCATCTATATGCATGATGACGTTGTGCCCAGATGACTGAGGCACTGAGAAGCCATCAAACAAGCGGAAGTATTCATCCTCAGAAATCTATTCCTGACTATCACCACTTCCTCTAATTGAAATAAAACAGAGGAACTAGCAGAGCACCCCCGGGTACACCAACCATTGGGATGGAGAAAGTTGGCTTTGCTTTCCCTCTAAGGTGTGAGGATAGGATAGGCATCCTGACGATACAGCAACAGCCTCAAGCCATGTAGTTATACTGTTTAATGGACTCCGTCTTAAAGAACTCAAAGAGGGCCCCACAGGGTTCAACCTCTTCTGATCTGCAACTGGACACTAACCAACATCTCCTGCGAACTCCAAACAGGATTGGGTAGAAAGCGTGCAAACCCTCTTGAGTCTGAGGTGTCTGTAAGCAATGTAGCAGTCCACCCGCTGTTGTGGTGGACTTGGCAGCTTTGTGGAAGAGAGGAGCATTGAGGAATCTCCCGAACTGACCATGAGTGTCTGATACCTAAATCCAACATGCCGTCCAGAAACCAGTGAAGCGTGCCTTCTAGGTCTTACCTTAAGAGTCTGGGCATGCACCTGTGTGACTGGCTCACTTATCCCCCCAGAAGTCTGCACCAAGACACAAGCCAGACCCTCGGTATCCACTGTGACAAAAATCTAATTTTTGGCAAGACACTTCCAATAGGAAAACATATCTAAAGGGATGCAGACCCTGACACTCTCCTCAGAGTCCTGCAGGTGCAGCAGCTGGTTGATAATTATTAAACCATTCCCATTAGACTCACCCAGCACATGGGCTGGTTATTGCTGGTCTGCCGGCATCTGCAGATGCTACAGTATGTAGGAGCAGGTTGACAATTAGCTTTGAGATCCAGTTTCGAGATCCTGTTTATACGGGCATTTTTCTCAAACCCCTTCATTCTTCCCCACTTGTTTCTAGGGAGCAATACGCAGCCCAGGGTCTCAACCATATGGCCTCCCTAGCCGCCAAAGTGCCAGGGTGCTCTTTCAGTGGCTATACAAGCAACTAGGAGGGACTTCCTGGTCAGCCTCCATATTTTGAATAGCAGACTGCTGCATCTGTAATAAATGTAACAATGACCCAGGCCCCCTTCAGTCCAATGAGAACCTCCAGAGCCATGAGTTGTCAACATCCCTCCACATAGAGTGGGTTGTAAGGCATAGTAGGTGCAGAGCATGTCTTTGGATGGTGTTGAGAAACCCACACAGGGAGAAGAAATAAACATCAAAACAAATATTAGCATGTTGGGGAATTGAGCCAGCAACCCCAGTGCTACTAGACAGAATTGTCACCCACTTAGCCAGCAGGCAGCCTCTGCAAAGTAGATTCATGGGCACCAGACACCTGTGCCACCTGTCCAGAATTCACCCGGACAGTTCTGATTTTGAATCATGCGTCAGGGTTTCAGTCCACCTGAGACCCGGACATATTACCCAGACCTGGCTGTGGCTCCCCAAGTAACCGACATAGTCATATACAAAACTGTTGCTGTTGTAGGTGGCTGTTTGGCCTCACTGAAAGGTGATGATGTCAGCAAGGGAAATTTGGCCACACCCACTAGAGCGCTCTGTGCATTACATTACTACTCTCCTTGGGGCACCCAAATGTGTCCGTGCAACGCCAACGCGGCAGACTCCCAGACTACTACAGGACAGCCACGCAGGGAAAAGAATCCAGCAAGATGCCACATCTGCACGTGAACAAGTACCCTGTCTCCTATGGCAACAGTCTCCAATACAAGTGTAACAGTTGCTCCAGGTAATTAAGGCAAGTCCAAAACAGAATCTTGTGCCAATCTTATCAATAATAAAGACATTTGGCATTACCTGTTAGCTGCATACTTCTCCAGGCAGTGTCTACTCACCAGCCTTCTGGGCATAGATACTGCGCCACAGGCCCTGCAGGAATCTTGCTGGGGCGCTGGCTCTGGGGAAGAGGAGCAAAGACGTCTTTCTTGGAGCTCTTCTCCTGAAGAGGAGCGCCATCCGGGCTATGCTCCTCTGAAGAACGTCCGCCTTGCCTTGGCCCGGCCATCTTGAGAGCGTGGGCGTGCGGGGCTGAAGCAAATCAAAGCCAATCCGCATGAGAGGGCACTCTTTTTCCTGAAAACTTACCAATATGGTGGTCCCCACCCTAGTTGTTGAGGGTCTTGAGCGGTAACTGACTCTTTATCTGTGGAGAAATGGGACGGCCAGCTGAGGTGAGGATAGCTGAAAAGTGTAGATATAGGGGAAAGGATTCCACTTTCCTTTTTTTTTTTTTATCTACATATACTTACATATGTACACATATACAAACATACCCACACACACACATACATACCTACACACATATACTGCAGAGGGTCAGTCTGGGGCGGGTTAGGAAAGGGTTAATTAAAGAGGGTAGGAACTTCTCCTTCAGCCCTGCTTACTGTCAGCTGAGCTGAAAATGTGAGAGGAGTTGTGTGTTTGGAGAGAGAGAGACACAAAGCAGCATTCAGTGTAAGGATTCATTTGCTAGGGTGAGTAAAACTATATAAAAAAACTGTATCTCAGACTAGAGCCATGTACTTTGTCTATATATCAGCCTGTTGGTTAAAAAGACTGAACCTTTCCTATCTCTGCACCTGTGTGACAAGACAAGCCTGTCTTTTTCTTCTGTTTGTTTTGCTGAATAAAGCCATTTTTATTTTACTGAACTGTCTGAACTGGCCTTTCACCCCTCTGATCCCCTACAATACATACATGTATTTACATACACCCCCACACATATGCATACCCACACATCCACATACAATTTTTTTTTTTTTTTAACGTGTATATACATATACACACACCCATATCACATATAGATACATACATACCTATACACACACATGCAACACCTGCAGAGGACAGCAGGGAATGGAAAAGGTAATGAAGGACATGAAGGAGACACAAGGGGCTAAGAGAGAGATAAAGCATAGCTGGCCCCCCATATTCCACAAGTGCTGCAGTTATCAATTTTAAAAGCAGATTTCGTTCCTAAAGAGGAAACACTGCAGGGGCCCCAATAAGACCCACAGAAGGGGTTCCCAGGCTGTTTAGCGCATGTTAGCAGCCTGAGCGCTGGGACTTCACTGGTGTGTTGAGGTATGAGGAAAAAAAGAAGAATGGGGTGGGGCCTAACTAGGCCTTATATTTATGCTATTCACTGGTCCTGAGGGAGTGGTCAAGAGGTGGAGCTCTATCACTAGTATGCTGCCATGTTGGCGTCAGGAAATGTGATTTTTTTTTTACATTTTTTTATTGGAGATGTTTTATAGCAGAAAGTAAAAATATATATATATATATATATATTTTTTTAAATTGTCAGCCTTTTTAGATTATAAATAAAAAATAAAAACTGCAGTGTTGATCAAATACCACTAAAAGAAAGCTTTATTTGTGGGGGGAAAAATACATAAATTTTATTTGGCTACAACGTCACACGAACACGCAATTGTCAGTTAAAGTAATGCAGTGCCGTTTTGCAAACAACGGCCTGGTCATGAATGGGGTAAACTTTCCAGAGCTGAAAAGGTTAATGACATCCCAGTCATAGTCCGTAGGGTTCATAGTTACATAATTAGTCAGGTTGAAAAAAAGTCCATCTAGTTCAACCAATTAAAAAAAAAAAAAAATCATACAATCCCATATACAGTACACATTCCTTCACCCACAGTTGATCCAGAGGAAGGCGAAAAACCCCAGCAAAGCATGATCCGATTTTCTATAGCAGAGGAAAAAATCCTTTCTGATCCCCCAAGATGTCAGTACCCAGTTATATTACATCTAGGAAAGAATCCAGTCCTTTTTTTAAACAATCTACTGAGCTGGCCAGAACCACCTTTGGAGGGAGTCTATTCAACATTTTCACAGTTCTTACTGTGAAGAAACCTTTCCGTATTTGAAGATTAAATATTTTTTTCCTCAAGACGTAAAGAGTGCCCCTTGTCCTCTGTGATGACCTTAAAGTGAATAACTCAACACCAAGTTTGCTATATGGACCACCTATGTATTTGTACATGTAGATCATATCCCCCTTAATCTCCTCTTCCCAAGAGAGAACAAATTCAGTTCCTCATAGCTGAGCTCCACCATGCCTCTTATCAGTTTCGTCGCCCTTCTCTGCACTTTCTCCAGTTCCCCGGATATCTTTTTTGAGAACTGGTGCCCAGAATTGAACTGCATATTCCAGATGAGGTCTTACTAATGATTTGTACTGGGGAAAAATGACATCTCTCTCTCTCCATACCTCTCCTAATAGAAAAAAAGGGCTTTGCTTGTTTTGGAAACTGCAGCTTGGCATTGCATGCTATAATTGAGCTTATTATTAAGATTATTATTGAGCTACCAAAACCCCAGATCTCCACTATGGATTCTCACAATTGTACTCACCCTAGTATGTATGATGCATGCAAATTCCTAGCCCCCAAGTACATAACTTTACATTTATCAACAATAAATCTCATTTGCCACACAGTTGCCCAATGAAACAGTGCATTAAGGTCGGCTTGTAAGTTGGAGATATCATGTAAGGACGTTATTCCACTGCATAGCTTGGTGTCATCTGAAAACCCAGAAATGGTACTTTTAATCCCAGACCCTATATAATTTAAAAATATATTAACAAGTAAGGGTCCCAACATGTAACCTTGGGGTACATCATTGATAATCTTAGACCATTCAGAGTAAGAATCATTAACCACTAGTCTCTGATTTCGTTTTTTTAGCCAGTTTTCTATCCATTTACAAACTAATCTTTCCAAGCCTGTAAACTTTACCTTATCCATTAGCAATGTGTGGGGAACTGTGTCAAAAGCTTTTGCAAAATCCAAGTATACCACGTCCACCGCCACCCCTCTGTCCAAGGTTTTACTTACCTCTTCATAAAAACAAATCAGGTTTGTTTGACAACTTCTGTCTTTCATGAGAATAAACAGGGGGAGAGTGAGACCACAAGCCTCTGGGACTTTTTAAAGCGGTGTCAAGGTCTAAATAGTGGTAATAAACAGTGGCGATGTAAATAAAATAAAGATTTTTATTTCCACATTAGGACAAGTAAAGACAAAAGGACAAAAATAATATATCCATACACTACAGACATATGAGTTAAATCAGACAAAATATGTGTAGAGCGCTACCATACTCGACATGTTTCACTCTTTGGAGTTTCTTCAGGAGATTCAAAGGTATAGCTTATGAATATTCTGAAATAACAAAATAGCATGAAAATGCATCCATTTTAAAAGTACAGTATAAGTGTACATAGTTGAATAATTAATCAAATTGGCTCAGTGTGAACATTAAGAACCAAGCAAATGAATATTGATGTAATTTTAAACACTCTCTCTAAATAGAGTAAGGGCAAAGGACCTTTCAAAATGGCCGCTATCGCGCCGCTATTGCGGCACGTTTGTGACGTAATGCCTCGGCGACGTGGCCCGTCGCCCACGCATGCGCAATACATGCCTCACAGGGTGTCCTCCATTGAACGGCGCCGCTTATGCGCCCGCGACCCGGCGGTGATCTCAGACGCCGCCGGGTCGGAGAGCCACTGCCATCACTCCCTGTCAGGAGCCTAAAGAAGGAGGAAGTTGGCGGTTAAACCGTCTATCCTCCTGCGCTGACCCCGCTACCGTGAGACTTCAAAGGGGTAAGATTCTTTATTTCCTTCACAAGCTTTCCTTAGCCAACATTGTTTTATTTCAGTCACTTTCTTGGTGACTTTACAATACAAACGTATCCCCATATTTTTTCTCTAGATAAATTCTATCTCAATTTTTGGACACTATGCAGCAGTAACTACCACTGTGTACTATATCTGCACTTCGGAACCTAGATGTTCAGTAACCAGAGTGTATTGCACACTCTTTTCATCTCCCTTCAGTTTCCATACAATTAACCTGCTCAGGTAATTCACTTAACACTATGCATTCCTTGATGATTATGTCTAGCTCTCAGAGCACCAATTCATCGGCCCTACATTACATTACCCTTTTTAAACTACTTCATTGTATTTTCTAGTGTTCCTCTCTGCAAGCGACTCTATGCGTTTGGCCTCCTAGGATTGAACTGCCTCATGCCTAAACTTGTTTTTAATAAAAAACCGACATCTTTTTGTCCAACTTTATCCACATTACCCAAGCATATGTGGTAAGACCAGCCTGTCCAGTTTTACCACTTCCTCTGCTTTCTATGCCCCATGTTATTGTGAATGTTTAAAATTACTTCAATATTCATTTGCTTGGTTCTTAATGTTCACACTGAGCCAATTTGATTAATTATTCAACTATGTACACTTATACTGTACTTTTAAAATGGATGCATTTTCATGCTATTTTGTTATTTCAGCATATTCATGAGCTATACCTTTGAATCTCCTGAAGAAACTCCAAAGAGTGAAACATGTCGAGTATGGTAGCGCTCTACACATATTTTGTCTGATTTAACTCATATGTCTGTAGTGTATGGATATAGTATTTGTGTCCTTTTGTCTTTACTTGTCCTAATGTGGAAATAAAAATCTTTATTTTGTTTACATCGCCACTGTTTATTACCACTATTTAGACCTTGATACCGCTTTAAAAAGTCCAAGAGGCTTGTGGTCTCACTCTCCCCCTGTTTATTCTTATTAAATTATTTGGGATTTTGGTATCTCTAGTTCAACTACTTCATCTTGCACTTTATATTCTGTCTTTCATGAATCCATGCTGTCTGTTGCTTAAAATATTTTTTCCAGCAAGAACGCATCTATGTGGTCTTTTATTAAATTCTCCAGTATCTTCCTGACTGTAGAAGTTAAACTTGACTGGCCTGCATAGAGCCCTGATCTCAACCCTATAGAACACCTTTGGGATGAATTATGCCCCGTACACACGGTCGGAAATTCCGACCACAAAATCTGTCAGATTTTTTCCGACTGATTTTGTCCGACACTGGTGTTGCATACACACGGTCGGACAAAGTTGTCGGAAAATCCGATCATCCTGAACGTGGTGACGTTCATTGCGTACGATGGGACTACGTAGAGGCTAGTAGCCAATAGCTTTGGTCTTGTAATGTGATCTGAGCATGCGCAGCACTTTGTCCGTCGGAATTCGCTACACACGATTGGAAAAAGTCCGAAAGGACTTTGTTGTCGGAAAATTTAAGAGCAGGATCTTAAACTTTTTCCGTCGGAAATTCCGACAGAAAAAGTCAGATGGAGCCCACACACGGTCAGAATTTCCGACAACATGGTCCGATAGGACATTTTCCATCGGAAAATCCGACCATGTGTACTGGGCATTAGAGTGGAGACAGCGAGCCCGGCCTTCTGATCCAACATCAGTGTCTGACCTCACAAATGCACTTCTGGAAGAATGGTTAAACATTCCCATAGACACACTCCTACACCTTGTTGATAGCCTTCCCAGAAGAGTTGAAGCTGTTATAGCTGCAAAGGGTGTGCCAACTCAATATTGAACCCTATGGACTAAGACTGGGATGCCATTAAAGTTCATGTGCATGTAAATAAAGGCATCCCAATACTTTTGACAATATAGTGTATACATGCATTTGATAATCTCCATAATCTATTTGGCAATCTGTTTGGCATGAACCCAATTTTCCTCACATGGAGTAAAATCTTTTATATATTTATGAGGGATCGTGCTTCCAAATTTAGCATTTTATGGCATACCTTAAAAATAACTAACGGAAATTCTCTTTTACGGATTGACTGACTTATCAACCATTTGTTTTTTAAATATCAGTCTAAAAGCAAAACCCAATTAGTTTATTAAATAAAAAATGTAGTTTTATACAATTTTTGGATACAACTATCCATACTCCTGTAGAGGCAATCACAGAGAATGGGTAACCAAAATCCCTGATGGGTAGAAATGGCTCAGCTGTGACTGCACTTACTAATGAGGCACAGGCTGGCATATTTTGTTCTAGGTTTGCAGAGAAACAATACCATACAGTGGAAAGCTAGATTCTTTGTCAGCTCAAACTTGATTTTATAGCTAAGTCTAAAATGTTTTAAAGATATAACTCATATACCCTGTTTCATTACTAGCTTTAATACTAATCAAAAACATCCCTGATAACACTGGCCTATTCTCATGGAGGACTCTACTCTGAAGACTATTCTAACACATCTAAAACTACACACTTAGAGCCGGTTCATACCAGGGCGACTCAGGATCCGACTTCAGGTCGCCACGAGACGCCCCAAGTCGCGCTGTAATGTTAGTCTATGGAGCTGTTATAATGTACACTACAGAAGTCGCTCCGACTTCAAAAAAGGTTCCTGTACTACTTCTATCCGACTTCTAGGCGACTTGTACCCATTGATTTCAATGGAAGTCGCCTCCAAGTCGGATCTCCATCTATATTGATGCGACAGTGTCGCCTTGAGGGGGAACTCCACGCCAAATTTTAAATAAAAAACGGCATGGGTTCCCCCTCCAGGAGCATACCAGGCCCTTAGGTCTGGTATGGATTTTAAGGGGAACCCCCTACGCCGAAAAAACGGCATGGGGGTCCCCCCCAAAATCCATACCAGACCCTTATCCGAGCACGCAGCCTGGCCGGTCAGGAAAGGGGGTGGGGACGAGCGAGTGCCCCCCCCTCCTGAACCGTACCAGGCCACGTGCCCTCAACATTGGGAGTGGGTGCTTTGGGGAAGGGGGCACCCTGCGACCCCCACCCCAAAGCACCTTGTCCCCATGTTGATGAGGACAAGGGCCTCTTCCCGACAACCCTGGCCGTTGGTTGTCGGGGTCTGCGGGCAGGGGCTTATCGGAATCCGGGAGCCCCTCTTTTACCAGCGGAGGAGCCCGGTCTCCTCCGTCCTTCCCTCTTCTCTCTTCTTTATTCTTCCAATGTTGACACAACGCTCTCTCCTGCTGTAATGCCGTGTGAGCGGTGCGCGATGACTTATATAGGAATGGGGCGGGGTCACCGGGTGATGTCACACGGTGGTCCCACCCTTATGACGTCTGGTCCCGAGGCATGCTGGGACTGTGGCATCATACGGGGCGGGGCCACTGTGTGACATCACCCGGTGACCCCGTCCCATTCCTATATAAGTCATCGCGCGCCGCTCACACGGCATTACAGCGGGAGAGAGCGTCGTGTCAACATCGGAAGAAGTCAAGTAAAAAAAAAAAAAGACATTGTCTCCAACAGTATTAAAATAAGTTCTTCAACATTCTCTGTACTATCTTCTGCAGACAGCTTTTGATACACACCTAGGTGTCTTTGATGTGTATCCATAAGCCATAACATATTTGCCACTGGATCCAGAGACCTGAGTACCCCTTGATCCATGAAAGATTCATGAACTCTTCAGTTTGTACTACATATGATTAGTTGCTCATACAACATTTAGAATGTAGTGTGTATCATTAAGAATCAACAAAGAATCAACAAACACTAGTCATAAATTCAAAAAGTACTCATTGGATCCCAGCATCTCTTCTTACTCCTATTCCCCGTCGTGTGTACACATATATACAGCCTCACAGAAGCGGGTCCTCTGAAAAAATAGACCAGAGTTTCATCCAGGTCAGTAGCAGAGTTAGGGTCAAGGGTTTAGGTCAAAAATCAGTCTGCAGTGTCAGTATGTTTTAGGTAGGACTAAAAAGCAAAGATTGTTTCTGGGCCCTACTATGGGTACAAACAGCAAATAACATACACATATACACTCACTGGGCACTTTATTAGGTACACCTGTTCAATTGCTTGGTAACACAAATTGCTAATCAGCCAAGCACATGGCAGCAACTCATGCATTTAGGCATCTAGATGTGGTGAAGATGACTTGCTGAAGTTCAAACAGAGCATCAGAATGGGAAAGAAATTGGATTTAAGTGACTTTGTTTCAAATAATTTGTATTGGCTTTAATAAAACACACAAACATTGATCTACGTGGTCAGGGAAAATATTGTCTAAAACATTGTAAATATGCCTTAATAGCCTCTGTCACATCATAACTGTTTAAAGAATAAGATAGCACATGAATGTAGACCATTTTCCATCACTTCATGACGTTATCTCAAGGTAAAGGCAGAGATTTAAGTGACTCTAAACATGGCATGGTTTTTGGTGCCAGATGGGCTAGTCTGAGTATTTTTAAAAACAGCTGATCAACTGGGATTTTCATGCTCAACCATCTCTATGGTTTACAGAGAATGGCCCGAAAAAGAGAAAATATCCAATGAGCAGTTGTGTGGATGAAAGGTCAGAGGAGAATGTGCACACTGGTTTAAGATGATAGAAAAGCAACAGTAACTCAAATAACCACTCGTTACAACCAAGGTATGCAGATTACCATCTCTGAAAGCACAACACATTGAACCTTGAAGCAGATGGGCTACAGCAGCAGAAGACTACAAATAAATGTGACTGGCAGGGAAGGGGTTAACCACTAGGGGGCGCTGAAGGGGTTAACATGTTCCCTGGGAGTGATTCTAACTGTAGGGGGAAGGGATTGACAAGGGGAGGAGACCGATCAGTGTTTCTCTGTATTGAGAAAACACCATTGGTCTCCTCTCCTCTGACAGGACCATGGATCTGTGTGTTTACATACACAGATCCATGGTCCTGCTGTGTTACCGGGCAATCGCGGGTGCCCGGCGGACATCGCGGCCGCCGGGCACGCACACCGAGTCCCCAGTAACATGGCGGGCGCGCGCGCGTCCCGCGCCCCCTGGTGGGCCAAAAAGGCATATGACGCCCTCCTGCCACAAGAGCTGCGCCGCCTGGCCGTCAATAGACAGTCGGCGCTCAGCAAGCAGTTAAAGATCCTGGTAAATTTCTATCATTGTACCATAGAGAGTATTCTCCTCCACTGTGCTACAGTGGGGTATGCCAGATGCATGGTAGAGAAAAAGAAAATCTGTCCCTATAGAAACAACAGCACAGCAGATTACAGGTACTGAAATTCTAAACCTGGACACTGTACATTTTGTCAACTAAAGAAAAGGATTAGCAGCAACTAGAAAGATCCAACTCACCCAAAATAGAGTGTGCTTATTGCAATTCCATCAGGAAAAAGATAAAGAACAATCAAGACTCATACAAACAGATTGAAATATAGTTTCTTTCCCAGAACTGTACTATTCATTACTTCATAATATACAAACTCCCAAGAATGCTACTGCTCCTTAGTATTTTATATGTAAATATTGTATTAGTGTTTTTCTTTCCTACTTGTATAATATTTGCATTACTTTTAATACATTTGTGTCATTTGCATGGGTTATTGCTTACATTTTATTGGCATGTAATGTCCATATTTTTGTATGTTGGTGCATATATCTGTATGTGTAACTAAATCAAAAATGTATGGTGGCAGGAATATTAAAGGGCAAAAATACACACACATGATTATAAAAAATAACTACTTTATTAAACATATATTAAGCTAAAAACACATAGAAAACACAGGCTTATAGTTGAGATGTGAACAATAACCAAAGGCCTTAAAAAGAGCCAGTTAACTATATAATACAGAATCCCTTAATATAGCATAGGCTGGGGAATAGGTTATAGTCCAGATAATGTAGTTCCAATGTCCAACGCGTTTTGAGACTGAAGCTCCTCTTCAAGAACAGTCCCGGGAACCTTGACAATCAAAAATATCAATTAATAATACAGATATCAATGTGAAACATAAAAACATTATGTTTATCACTTACAACAGGAGTGTCAAGAATCACATGTAAGGAGAAATTCATAAAAACACATATTGTGTGATATGCATGTGATTAATCAAGCCAACTGTAAGGGAGGGCTGACGGGCAGGTCCAGGCGATGCCAACAAAGATCCATGGGAGCTGCTGTAGCAAACAATATCTTCAGCAACAGGGACCAAATGACAAAAAAAAAAAACCTTTTTCATTGCAAACAAATAAAAAGGAGAAAAATGTACCTGTTGCCATTCATATAGGAGACCGATCCACACAAGCATCCAACATAAGGTATCAGCCATGCGGCCGGGTGTGTACCCTTAAATACAAAAGACACAGGAAGAGGAAGAAAGGTTCACCATAGAGAAACCAACAAGCTTGGCCCTGATACACTGGACCAGTTGGTAACCACAGCTCAGAATGGTGGCTAACAGCACTGCCATGTGAGTTCCTCACCCGAACAAACTTGTGTTTTATTACAAACAAAATAAAAGAAGGGAAAAACATACCTGCTGCCAATCATATGGGAGACCCATCTGGCCGCATGTCCGCGCAGTAACCTTAAGTTTATGTGTGGATAAGTATATGCATGTATTTATAGCTGCTGTCAGAGAGTTAAAAATGTTATTGTTTACAATACAATGATGATAAATAGCTTTTTGTGCATGGCCTTTAGCATTAATAGCAAATACAAACTTAAAGGTGAATTCCAGACAGATAATAAAAACACTCAGCTCTGAATGTATTAATACACCATTCCTGCCAACTTTTAGCGCTGTCACACCTGTAACATTCCATACTTCTCCTGGATCCCTCTCCTATTTTATCCATACACAAAAAATCTCCTTAATTCACCACCATGCTCCCTAATTATTATATACATATATCTCTCTGATCTCTTAAATTGTACCCAGTCTTTCCAAATGGCTTCAAGCTTATCTAGAGAGTCTTCACATGTATGCATTATCTCTTCAACTTTATATATATATAATTAACTTTTGTGGCCCATTCCCCCGATACTAGGTATTTTTCGAGTCTTTTGGTGGTATTTAGTCACCACTGGGTTTTTTATTTTTTGCTAAATAAACAAAAAAAAAAAAAAGACTGAAAAAAACGAATTTTTCTTTGTTTCTGTTATAAAAGTTTGCAAATAAAAAAATGTTCTTCATAAACGTAGCCCAAAATGTATTCTGCTACATATCTTTGGTGAAAATAACCCAAATCAGTGTATATTATTTAGTCTGTAGGAAAGTTATAGCGTTCACAAACTATGAACTCGAGTATAAGCTGAGATTTTCAGCCCTTTTTTTAGGCTGAAAGTGTCCCCCTTGGCTTATGCTCGAGTCGCTGCCGCCTTCCTACCTGATCAGTGTGTCTCGCAGACAGGCGGCAGCCATTCCAGTGTTCAAAAGCCGAGCCTCCTCATCTGTGATAGGCGGAACACTCAATTTTCCAGCAGTCAGTGTTCCGCCTATCACGGAAATCCTCTCATCCTCATCCGTGGTATGAAGATGAGCGGATGTCCATGATAGGCGGAACAATGACTCCTGGGAAATTGAGTGTTCCGCCTATAACAGATGAGGAGAAGGCACGGCTTTTGAATACTGGAATGGCCGCCATCTGTTTTGATATGACACGCTGATCGGGGCGAAACACACGGAGCTGCAGATTGGTACAGAGCTGCAAAATGGCACACGGAGCAGCAGAGGGCACAGATCTGCAAAATGGCACACAGAGCTGCAGATGGGCACAGAGCTGCAGATGGGCACAGAGCTGCAGAAGGGCACAGAGCTGCAGAAGGGCACAGAGCTGCAGATGGGCACATGGAAACATGCACAGGATACAGGTAGGCTGCAATGGACACAGAGAGGTACACAGGGAGGTACACAGGACACAGGGAGACATGCAGCTGCAGATGGGCATTGTTGACCCTCTTTTCCACTTACCAGTAGCTGCTGCGTTTCTCACCCTCGGCTTATACATGGGTCAATACGTTTTTCCCAGTTTTTTTTGTGGTAAATTAGGGGCCTCGGCTTATATTCAGGTCGACCTATACTCGAGTATATACGGTATATATCTGAAAATTGATTCATCCCTGATGTACTGACAGATTCTCTAATTTGTTAAGGCCCTAAAATGTCAGGACAGTAGACTAACCCCCAAATGACCCCTTTTTTTAGAAAGTAGGCAGTCCGTGCTATTTAGTAAGAGGCATGGTGGGTTTTTGGAAGTTAGAAAATAAAGAAATAAAAAAAGAAAATTACATTTTTTTTTTTAATACTGTCACCAGTGCAGTTCAGCATCATCATATAACTGGTGTGGTGGGGATTAGGGACACTGACTGGTGACAGTTTTTTTTTTTTTAACACAATGTGGCCAGAGCAATATAATATTAAAATAGTAACATTGTACTACTCTGGGGAAGTAATCAGGATTTTTTTTCACACATTATGTTTGCTTATAACAGTGAATTACATTACTATAAGCAAGAATTTTACTGAATAAAACTGAATTATTCAGTTTGTTTTGTTGTGATTAGCTGTGATTGGTCAAAGCTAATCACATGGTACAGATAGACTGCAATTGGCCCTGTCTGTACCATGCTCATATCCCTATCATAAAGTGATAGAGATATGAGCTCATCTCTGCACTGCTTCTCCTTTCCTTTAACTGCAGAAGAGAAATAAAGCAGGTCTGCTCCCTTGCCATACAGGGATCGCTAAAACACCAAATATTTGGCAGGCAAAACATCTCCCTGATATGCATTTTATGTTTGTATTTAACTGCTTACCTTAACCACTTTGCGCCTGTGCTATAGCTGAAAGACAGCTACAGCATGGTGCTCAATTGCCGGGAGGGGGTCCCTGGACGTCCTCCTGTTTACATTGACCCTTCGCCACCACAGGCACGTGGCAGGGGGAAATCTGTGTTGGCCGTATCCCTTGGCCAATCACAGCGGCCATTTAGCACTCGATCGGAGTGTCCAATGAGAGATGATCTCATATGTAAACATATGAGATCATCTCTCATTGCCGGCTCTCCCTCCTCACACAGAGAGGAGGGAGGGAGAGCTTCCGTGCTGCAGTGGGAGTGAAAAAAATCTGTTACACTAACAATACAGTGCCATCTGTCCCCATCGCACAGAGCTGCAGATGGGCACATGGAAACATGCACAGGATACAGGTAGGCTGCAATGGACACAGAGAGGTACACAGGGAGGTACACAGGACACAGGGAGACATGCAGCTGCAGATGGGCATTGTTGACCCTCTTTTCCACTTACCAGTAGCTGCTGCGTTTCTCACCCTCGGCTTATACATGGGTCAATACGTTTTCCCAGTTTTTTTTGTGGTAAATTAGGGGCCTCGGCTTATATTCAGGTCGACCTATACTCGAGTATATACGGTATATATCTGAAAATTGATTCATCCCTGATGTACTGACAGATATTCTAATTTGTTAAGGCCCTAAAATGTCAGGACAGTAGACTAACCCCCAAATGACCCCTTTTTTTAGAAAGTAGGCAGTCCATGCTATTTAGTAAGAGGCATGGTGGGTTTTTGGAAGTTAGAAAATAAAGAAATAAAAAAAGAAAATTACATTTTTTTTTTTAATACTGTCACCAGTGCAGTTCAGCATCATCATATAACTGGTGTGGTGGGGATTAGGGACACTGACTGGTGACAGTTTTTTTTTTTTTTAACACAATGTGGCCAGAGCAATATAATATTAAAATAGTAACATTGTACTACTCTGGGGAAGTAATCAGGATTTTTTTTTCACACATTATGTTTGCTTATAACAGTGAATTACATTACTATAAGCAAGAATTTTACTGAATAAAACTGAATTATTCAGTTTGTTTTGTTGTGATTAGCTGTGATTGGTCAAAGCTAATCACATGGTACAGATAGACTGCAATTGGCCCTGTCTGTACCATGCTCATATCCCTATCATAAAGTGATAGAGATATGAGCTCATCTCTGCACTGCTTCTCCTTTCCTTTAACTGCAGAAGAGAAATAAAGCAGGTCTGCTCCCTTGCCATACAGGGATCGCTAAAATACCAAATATTTGGCAGGCAAAACATCTCCCTGATATGCATTTTATGTTTGTATTTAACTGCTTACCTTAACCACTTTGCGCCTGTGCTATAGCTGAAAGACAGCTACAGCATGGTGCTCAATTGCCGGGAGGGGGTCCCTGGACGTCCTCCTGTTTACATTGACCCTTCGCCACCACAGGCACGTGGCAGGGGGAAATCTGTGTTGGCAGTATCCCTTGGCCAATCACAGCGGCCATTTAGCACTCGATCGGAGTGTCCAATGAGAGATGATCTCATATGTAAACATATGAGATCATCTCTCATTGCCGGCTCTCCCTCCTCACACAGAGAGGAGGGAGGGAGAGCTTCCGTGCTGCAGTGGGAGTGAAAAAAATCTGTTACACTAACAATACAGTGCCATCTGTCCCCATCGCCATCTGTCCCCAGTGCCACCTGTCAGTGCCATTTGTCCCCAGTGCCACCTGTCAGTGCCATTTGTCCCCAGTGCCACCTATCAGTGCCACCTGCCAACAGTGGCACCTGTCCCCAGTGCCACCTGTCAGTGTCACGTGTCAACAGCGCCACGTATCAGTGCCATCTGTCATCAGTGCCACCTGTCAGTGTCACTAGCCATCTGTTATCAGTGTCACGTGTCATCAGTGCCACATATTAGTGCCACCTGTCATCAGTGCCACGTATTAGTGCCATCTGTCATCAGTGCCACATATTAGTGCCATCTGTCATTAGTGCCACATATTAGTGCCATCTGTCATCAATGTCACATGTCATCAGTGCCACATATTAGTGCATCTGTCATCAGTGCCATGTATTAGTGCAATCTGTCATCAGTGCAACGTGTCACCAGTGCCACATATTAGTGCCATCTGTCATCAGTGCCACATCAGTGTCACGTGCCATCAGTGCCATCCGTCATCAGTGCCACATCAGTGTCACGTGTCATTGTCCTGGTGCTCCAGGGCCTTCAAAAGTGTAATAGGTAGTCAACAAGTTTAATGTGTAATTTATGCTCCTAGAACACGTGATGGAGCTCCCTGCATGTTGGGACTCACTATGTGGCTAGGCTGTGAAAAAGTCCCACACTTGTGGTATCGTAATACTAGTAGTGTAGGAGTAGCGGAGTAGCAGAATGTATTTTGGGGTGTCATTTGTAGTATACACATGCCATGTGAGAGAAATAACCTATTGCAATGACAATTTTGTGAAAAAAAAATCATTTTGCAAAGAATTGTGGGAAAAAATGACAACATCAAAAAACTCACCATGCATCTTACTAAATACCTTGGAATGTCTACTTTCAAAAAAGGGGTAATTTGAGGGGGTATTTGTACTTTCCTGGCTTGTTCAGGTCACAGGAAATGAGATAGACCTGGTACTGGTGTACATCAGGTGTGATCAATTTTTTATGATTTGCAGCACAGCTTGTAGACTTTCTAACTTTCCCAAAGACCAACTCTAATGCCGCGTACACACGATCGGAATTTCCGACAACAAATGTTTGATGGGAGCTTGTTGTTGGAATTGTTGTAGGCTCCATCGGACATTTTTTGTCTGAGTTTCCGACAACAAAAATTTGAGAGCTGGTTCTTAAATTTTCCAACAACAAGATTGTCGGAAATTTCGAGCGTGTGTACACAATTCCGATCAAGCAGAACAGCCGCACTGGCTATTGAACTTATTTTTCTCAGCTCGTCGTATGTGTTGTACGTCACCGCGTTTTTGTCGTTCGGAATTTCCAACATTTGTGTGACCGTGTGTATGCAAAACAAGTTTGAGCCAACATCCGTCTGAAATAAATCCAGGATTTTGTTGTCGGAATGTCCGATTGTGTGTACGCGGCATTACAGTCATATTAACCACTTCAATACAGGGTTCTTTCACCCCCTTCCTTTATAGGCCAATGTTCAGCTTTCAGGACTCTCACATTTTAAATGAAAATTGTTTGGTCATGCAACACTGTACCCATATTACAGTGTTTACTTACTTTTCAGACAGATTTAGCTTTCTTTTGGTGTTTTTTTTATTTTTTGCTAAACAAAAAAAAAAGGATTTTTGTTTCTGTTATACAATTTTGTAAATAGGTAATTTTTCTTCTTCACTGATGTGCGCTCATGAGGCTGCACTGATGGGCACTCATAGGCTGCACTGATAGGCTTTTTTGATGGGCACTGATGAGGCTGCATTGATGAACACTGATGAGGCTGCACTAATGGGCACTGATGAGGCAGCACTGATAAGGCAACACTGATGGGGCTACACTGATAATCAGGGCACTGTTGATCAGTGCCCTGATTATCAGTGTACATGTCCCCTGTAACTAGAAAGCCAGTTATCGGCTTTCCATTCCTTAGACACTGACAGCGCTGAGGAAAGGAAATGCTGATAACCAGCATTTGTTTACATGTGATCAGCTGTAATTGGACACAACTGATCACACGATAAAGAGCCTAAGGCCCCTTTCACACTTATACGACTTGTCCCACAATTTGGGACTGCAAAGTAACACGACGTTCCAATGACAGCCATTCATATTAGTACGACTTCAAGTCGTTCTGACTTCAAAGTAGTCCCTGCACTACTTTGGTCCGATTTTGATTCCACTTACACAGGCATTCCTTGAAATTGCGGCAAAATCGCAGCAAAATTGCGGTAAAATCACGCGACTTTGAAGTCGCACAAGTGTGAAAGGGGCCTAAGTCTTTGGCTCTTTATCCTGATCGTGATGTGCTGTGTCCACTAGAAAGCAATTGTAAGTGCAAGACAATTTTCTCAAAACCAAGACGGTTGATGGAAATCCAGAAAGGCTGAGCAGCTTAGGAATATCTTGCGAATACTTCTATAGGAGGAGACCCCTGGAGGTCAAAAATATGGTAACATCAAGTAACATCTAAAGAAACTTATTGTAATTTAGTTTTACTAGTATCGACTGTAAATCAATGTATTTATCCTATAAGAATGGATTTGCATTTTTTATTTTAACAAAAAGTTCCATTATGTGAGTAAGGCCTCATGCACACTCGCTATTTTGCTAGCTATTGTAGACGCCTTTCCACCTGGCAGCAGCAGGCCTAAAAATGCTCGATGCTTGTAAACACGTGAAAAGTGTTTAGGCGCATCAAGTGTTTGGACGTTAATACATTTAATTGGTCAGAATAATAACTTATTCTGGCCATTGAAATTAATTTATTCTCAAGCACTAAACCCACCTAGCATTCATGCAAGTTTACATGCATGTACACACATCAAGTTTTTTTTTATTGGGCCAAAACATGGCTGCTCCTGGATGTACCGGAAGTGGACTATTTTCTGCCCCTAAACACTCTTTCACTAAACTCCTCTAAACGCTTATGTGCGCATGGACACATGATTAACATGTAGGGGTGTTAAGAAAAGAAAAAAAAATCACCAGACGCCCCTAGAAGCAATGTTAAAAAATCCAATGTGAATGAGGCCTAATGCCGCGTACACACGTTCGGACTTTGTCCGCCGGACCTAGTCCGGCGGATTGTCCGCCGGACCTGGTCCGGCGGGACTTCCCCACACACGCCCGGACTTCCGAGCGTGTGACTAGCCCACACACGCCCGGATTTCTCCGGCGGACAAAATCCGCTGGACAAAGTCAGCGGGACTTTTGAAAATGAACGGACTTGCCCACACACGGAGCAGTCCGTTCATTTAGAACGTAACTGCAGGTAGACGGAGCTAGCGAAGGCAGTGAATGCCGCCGCGCTAGCCCCGTCACCTGGCATGGATTTAAAGGGACTCCCCACGCCGAAAAAAAAACGGCGTGGGGGTCCCCCCAAATCCATCTCAGACCCTTATCCGAGCACGCAGCCTGGCAGGCCAGGAAAGGGGTGGGGACGAGCGAGCGCCCCCCCTCCTGAGCCGTACCAGGCCGCGTGCCCTCAACATGGGGGGTGCCCTGGGGAAAGGGGGCCGTGCGGCCCCCCCATCCCAAAGCACCTTGTCCCCATGTTGATGAGGACAAGGGCCTCTTCCCGACAACCCTGGCCGTTGGTTGTCGGGGTCTGCAGGCGGGGGCTTATCGGAATCTGGGAGCCCCCTTTTATAAGGGGGCCCTCAGATCCCGGCCCCCCACCCTATGTGAATGAGTATGGGGTACGATGTACCCCTACCCATTCACCTAAGGTGTAAAATGTAAAGTAAAAAAACACACAATTTTGAAAAAATATTTTATTGCACTGCTCCGGGGGTCTTCTTCCGTCTCCTCCACCATTTACCTAGCTCTTTTACCGAGCGGAGGAGGCCGGCTACCTTCTTCGTCGTCGACGCCGTCGTCTGGGGGCAGGGCACCCCCCATGTTGAGGGCACGCGGCCGGGGTACGGCTCAGGAGGGGGGGGGGGCGCTCGCTCGTCCCCACCCCTTTCCTGGCCTGCCGGGCTGCGTGCTCGAATAAGGGTCTGAGATGTATTTGGGGGGACCCCCACGCCGTTTTTTCCCTTTAAATCCATGCCAGGTGACAGGGCTAACGCGGCGGCATTCACTGCCTTCGCTAGCTCTGTCTACCTGAAGTCACGTGCTAAATGAACGGAATTTCCGATGATCGGAAAGTCCGCTCATTTCAAAAGTCCGGCGGACTAGCCTACTAACGGCGGGATTGTCCGCCGGATTGCCAAGTCCAGCGGACAATTTTAAAACAAAACTTAAAACCTAGTCCGCCGGACTTTTGGCACCAAAAAGTCCGCCGCGCCCACACACGAGGGGATTGTCCGGTGGACTTGAGTCCAGCGGATAATCCCGCGGGATAGTCCCTTCGTGTGTACGCAGCATAATAGTTATTAATAGGCTAATTAGGCAATATCTTTATATTTTGTAGAGCTCATGGGCAGAGCATGATAGAAAGGCCAAAAGGATAATGGAGCACCATCTAAAATGTTTATTCAGTTAAAACTTCAAACGCATGCTGTCCACTCGAGTGGACGTGTGAAGAACAGAAAATGTAAAGAAAAAAAAAATGAAATCAAGTTTTTTCTTTTTATGCCCAAAAAGTGAAAATACGGCAATCCTATAAAAATAGTCCTGTTTAAACCAAATCTTTATATTATTGCAGCAGCGCTTGTGTCCTCATTATCACCAAGGACCATATGGTGAATAAAACATGAACCAAAAAAATGTTGAATGACTATGATCTATGATATGACATGATAAATAGCCCCCACGCAGTAGTCCCTTTTGTGAAATAGTAGCAGCTTCCACCGAACATTTCCACCAGGTAATCACCACGTGCGGTATGGATTCCCCTATGGGGATGCACTCACCAGACCAAAGATTAATAAAAGCCTTTAAATAAGTCAATCCTGTGCCGGCGTTCCTCCACAATCTATCTCCTTTGCAGCAGAATAGCATGATAGCATACCAATTTCCCTCATAGAAAAAAAGGGGTGCAATAGTGTAATACTGTTTTTCAAACACATTGACTTTATTTAGGCATATAACATCCCCCCTTAGTATAAACTGCGTACCATCAATTAATAAACATAAAGCATTAAGTTGTGACTGTGCCTGATACTGTGCTGTCTCCGCCGGAACCGGTATTTTCTCCTGCTTTATAGAACAGTGCTCTATTTCCTGTCTGTTCCCCTTGGAGCGCACGCTGAGGCGCATAAACGTCACTTCCGGTTTGTAGGTCACAGCCCTAACGTTTTGTCACTTCCGGACTTCTTCTGAGGGCGTGACCTACCAACCGGAAAACAGCCCTTATATACGCCCAGGTCATGGATCTCCCCAATCCCGGGACCGAGTCATTTTGATTGATGCGCACTGTGCGCAATCAGAGCACGCCGCCCCGCTGCGCCCTCTGCACTCAATGATGCTGGTTGTAATATCAGATTTAATTGTCAGCATGGCATTATATAACATACGGCCACTATCTACACCCGCACATTATCAGGCAGACAGCCTTACAATATTTATATGGCATTATATATAGCAAATCATCTCTCATATACAATATATCATATACAATTTAAGTGTGCATATTAAATGTGCATATTAGATCGCCCCATTGTTTACATATGGTATCACAGGTATACACATAAAAATCCCTTATGGGCAATAGATGGGGTCCTCAAATCCACAATTAAAGGTATTATTGTACCCATAGATATAACTCTATGCAATAGTCTGTGATCCCACAGCGGCCACTCATTGGGCTATTTATCAGATCATAGTCATTCAACATTTTTTTGGTTCATGTTTTATTCACCGTATGGTCCTTGGTGACAATAAGGACACAAGCGCTGCTGCAATAATATAAAGACTTGGTTTAAATAGGACTATTTTTATAGGATTGCCGTATTTTCATATTTGTAGATCTCAAGCAGCTGCTATCACCAGGAGTGGTGCAATATATTTATATATTTATTTATATTTTATATAGATATACTTATTTATTGATTGTTATCCATTTTAAGAAGTACAGATCCAGACAGCGCGGAGGAGTGTATCTTAGGGGCAGGCATTTTATGGTCACACTCAATTTCTTTTACATATGCCCAAAGAGTAATGAAAACACTGAGAAAAAAATCCATACTGCGACTTTCATAATTCATGCATAAAAGGGATATAGTGTATTTATAAAATTGTGATTGTGAGAATGAACATATCTTTTTGCCATTCTCAAGAACCAAGAGAACTTTACTGAATTATCTGTGATAATAGATCTTCAGCTTTTTACTACTTTTTTTTATTATTGTTTAAGTTTCTAGCAACTTTTTTGGTATACAGTAAGTACTACTGCTTTTTTCATTTACTTTTCTGTTTGGTATGCGTGAGCCTGTTTGAAGAAATGCACTTGGTGAGAAAAACAGTGATGAGCATGTTTAGCCCGTGCAGATAGAAATTAGTGGAGGGGTATAAAGCCACCTGTGGCAGGGGGTTTGTCCGGTTTTTTTTTGTACCCCTGCAAAAAAAAAAAAAATAATACACATCTCACATGGATTGTCAGCTAGCCAGCTACAATTTAGCTGGGTAATCACCTCAGCGGTTGGTGTTCATACAGTGCTTTTCCTGAACTGATGTTTGGGAGAGACATATAAGGCTATATTATGGCTCTGCTGTGACTGGCACGTTTTTTTTTTATGGAACCTTTATGTTCATATTTGAGTTATTCATTGAATTTGTGGAGACTATGATAAATACAAATGTGTCCTCTTTTTACTTTTCATCCAATAGGAAAGGAACACATAGATAATGCAACAATAATCATGCATATTGGGAACTCTTACGTCTCTGTCTGAAATAATATTGCTACTTTGCCATTTATTTAGCCTTACATCCAATACTTTAAATGGCAGATGGATTACTAAGCTTATTACATAAAGTTTGTGTTTCCATGACCTCAATGTGATTGTGCTGTTGTAAGTGGCACTGCATAATTCAGTATAAGTCTATGAATATGCTCTTCTTTAATCAGTATTAACTCCTTTACACTTTTAGCACACAGCGAATTCTCAAACAACAGAATATATTTTCTGTGTTTTTTTTTCAAGTGACAAGCAAGTAAACTGCTGATTTGCAAAGAATAAAAAAATTGTTTAATTGAATGTGAGTGAAATGGTTTATGGGGAGTTTGCTTAGGGTAATCACATAAATGGCATGACATGACAAGTTACTCCTCAAGTCTTACTTTTTCTTGGTAAAATTTGTGCATTGTACTGACAGGTACGTCCCAGTTTCTTGAAACATAATGTAAGCTATGATTAGCCACTTCAGCTCCGGAAAAGGTTTACCCCCATTCATGACCAGGCCATTTTTTGCGATATGGCACTGCGTTATTTTAACTGACAATTGCGTGGTCATGGGACGCTGTACACAAATACAATTTATATCCTTTTTTTTAACCACATATAGAGCTTTCTTTTGGTGGTATTTAATCACCTCGGAAAGTTTTTATTTTTTGCGCTATAAAAAAAAAAAAACACATTTTTGCTTTCTCCTGTAAAACATATCCAATAAAAAAATGTAAATAAATCAAATTTACTCATCAATTTAGGCCAAAATTTATGCTGCTACATATTTTTGGTAAAAAAAAAAAACAAGTGTATACTGATTGTGCAAAAGTTATAGCGTCTACAAACTATGGGATATTTTTTATGGAATTTTTATTTATTTATACAAGTAAAGGTGATGATCAGTGATGTATAGAGGGGCACTAAGTGACACTTTTTTGGGGGCTAGTGACACCAATACAGTGATCAGTCAAAAAATATACACTGTCACTGTACTAATGACACTGGCAGGGAAGAGGTAAACTTCGGGGCGATCAAAGGGTTAAATGTGTTCCTAGGGAGCGCTCTATAACTGTGTGTAGGGTGCTTTTACTGTGGGAAGGGAGAGATTCGTGCTTCTGCTCAGCAGAAACACAGGATCTCTGTCTTCCCTACTAACAGAACGGCGATCTATCTTGTTTACATAGTTCTGTATTTTGGTTCTGCATCTGTCAGGAATGATCGGTGTTCACGCTGTGTCAAATCACAGCGGAAGCAGGTTGCTGGCGGCCTGCGTGTGCGCTAAGTGCAAAATCACGTACCTGTATGTCATTTTGCGCAGTGGAGCCGCCGCCCCACAGTACATGTACAGGGTGTGGTCAGCAAGAGGTTAAAGGAAATCTGTAACAGAAACTTGCTTTTAGAAACTGCCATTGCTTTTATCCATTTGTAAAGTACTATCTACTGTATGTGTCTGTCATGGTGAGCCACTGGTTTCAGTACTCTTTAAAGTACAATATGTAGGATTCCAAAGCTGACTTGCATCCCAAAAATGCTAACATCAGAAGAATTCCAATATAAGCTCAAGAACTGATACTGAAAAAGGTGAGATATAAATTCTCATATGGTTAGGACTATGAGGGGAAAAAATAAATAAAAACAACGAGAGGCACAAACTGAAATACATGTACAAAAATGCAAATAAAACAAAATAAAATAAAATCAAAGAGATCCAGAGTAAAATATAAGGAGTGAATGCACCCTGCCTTCGATTAGATGCAAGAAGCTTTCAATGGGGCTACCTTATGCAGCTAATCACTGTCACTCACATATAATCTCTCATGCAGCGATCTCATGCGACTGACTGGCCCTGGACACAGATTCCTTGCATCTAATCAGAAGCAGCGTGCAATCACAAGTGTGAATGCACCCTATGTCACATATCTATTCACTACAATTGACACCAAGTGACAAAATGTTTTTTTGTAATAATGTTCTGAATTGTTTTAAGGTGTTGAATTTACACAGGATGAACTGAAACATTTATCAGTGGGTTTGATGAATCCTTTGAAAAAATGCATTGTTTTACCATTTGAATTTATTTAAAACACTTGGGTTGTGGAGATATCTGGGGCTGCTCTGACACATCACCTATTACATCTATGGGTATGTACGTTCTGTGTGTGGAGGAAGTAGGAGAAACGTTCTAACGAAGGTAACATTTTAACTTGGGACATCAGTGGCCTATACTGATTTGAGATTGAGGCCTATATTGGGATAAGATTAGGAGAGTTTAGCCTGATATTAGTGTTTTTGTCTTGTATTTTGTCTTGCAGCAAATATGAAACAATTCAAAGACCCTGAATTCATGGGCCAGATACAGGGATATTAGAAATTTGTGGGAGGTTAAAAGCCCCTTATATCGAAATAAAACCGGTTAGAAAGGCATATTGCTTGAGAAACTGCTGCAATTTGCGAAGACGCAGGTCCCAGACGCAGACATCCAGTTTGTGGATACGAAAATTGGTAGCTTCAGAAGCACATATAGGAAGGAGCTTAATAAGGTTAAGGCTTCCATGAAATCAGGACCAGCAGCAAAGGATGTGTATGTATCCAGTCTGTGGTACTACAACAGGATGCAGTTTTCGGAAGACCAGATTGAAGCCAGGGAATCACTTTCTAAACTTCCATCCACCCTTCCTTCAACCCCAACTGAGGCTTACGAGGACCAACCTGGGCCTTCTATCCTGGAAGAAGTTGAGGAGCCCATCTGGAGCCAGGTATAGTATTTTTTTAAATATTTATAGTCCGAAAATTATTGTTGTTAACTAGATGTTATTATTGATAACAAATGAATGATTTAACAAAAAGTGTTTTACATATCAATAGACAGTAGGGGCCAAAAAAGACTGTGACAAGAATGAAAAATGCTGGGGTCAGAATGATAGTCTTTTCTATTTATTAAAATTCAATTTGCAGCAGTCATGAGCTGAAAATTGTGTGTGGTTGATGAACCAGAGAAAGTTGAGTACTGTCCGTGATACTTTTTTTATTTGCACTAACATATAATTTTTCATGGACGAGCTTTCGAGGTGTGTGCCCTTCTTCAAGGTCTAAGCAGTACTGATTCACAAAATTTTTAGCAGAAAGTAAAATGTTAAAAACAAAAGAAAAAAAAGAAAAAATCTCTGAGGGGTGGAAACTCACTCTTTCTCCCCCCCTCAGAGATTTTTTCTTTTTTTTTTCTTTCTCTGTGACTTTCTCTGTCACAATTGCACTAATACGGCTACAATCACTTCAAGTATTGATGAACCAAAAACTAAAAATTATTTCCTATTTTCATACACAGGAAGACCTCAGCCAGGACGAGGCTCTGGAATGTGGCAGACAGGAGGAGGGGGGGGGGGTAAGTGTTAGCCAGGATTTACTCAATAGGGGGTTTAGAGACCACATATTTAGAGGATAGGCCAAGTTGGCCAGTGTGGGGATTAGGGGGCCTAGGGAGTGGGGAGAATATATGTAAGCTGAAAATTGCTGGTTGGTTATGGTTTATTTTTTGTTTAATAAATGTTTATTGAAGAAATACAGAAAGAAATACAAATACAGTCGAAATAAACCGTCAAAACAGACTATGCAATTTTGTGCTAAAGTTGTGGGGGATTACAGAACGCATTTAAGAACGTAATGCTACCAGTGTTAACCCCACGCTAAACTAAAGGACCACTTCCTTATCAATTTGCTTCTAGACCATCAAAGGTAAAAAGAAGCACTTGGTCTTTCCTTCAAAAAGAACAATAAGTGAACACTTAAGGCGGATAAAGTGCACCACCTTGGCACAAGTTATTTAGAGAAATAGCAAGTACAGGAGGAAAGTGCAAAGAAATGCAAGGGTGCAAGAAAGGAAGAAGAGGAGTGGGGGGGGGGGGGTTGGCATGCATGATACACTGTGTGCTAGCTATCTCAAATTATGTTATTCTAAGAGAAGGTGATATACATTCAATCAAACAATAGCCATACGGATTCGGCCTAGGGCGTATGAGGCCTGTCTATAAATGTAAATTTGGGTTCAACACAGGTGTGTGATTATCTCCTTATAAGTCGTGGTGTTTTTGAAGTCCGTCCATTGGGACCAAGTCAGGTTGTGATGTTCAGAGGTGTCCTTGTCTCGGTGAGTGATTTCTTCCATAAGGGCGACTTCAGAAATTTTTCGAAACCACGTTTTCATTGATGGAATCTCCGGCTGGCCCCACTGTGCAGGTATTAATGACTTGGCTGTGTTGAGTAGGTACGGACTATAGAACGCTTGTATTTGCCGATCGGTTCCTTGGTAGCGTGGAAAAGGATAATCCACGGGTCAGAGGGGAGGAGGACATTGGAGATCTGCTGTATTATTTGGATAACCTTGTCCCAATAAGGGCGAATTAGTGGGCACGACCACCATACAGTGGTGTGAAAAAGTGTTTGCCCCCTTCCTCATTTCCTGTTCCTTTGCATGTTTGTCACACTTAAGTGTTTCGGAACATCAAACCAATTTAAACAATAGTCAAGGACAACACAAGTAAACACAAAATGCAATTTGTAAATGAAGGTGTTTATTATTAAAGGTGAAAAAAAAAATCCAAACCATCATGGCCCTGTGTGAAAAAGTGATTGCCCCCTAAACCTAATAACTGGTTGGGCCACCCTTAGCAGCAACAACTGCAACCAAGCGTTTGCGATAACGTGCAATGAGGCTTTTACAGCGTCCTGGAGGAATTTTGGCCCACTCATCTTTGCAGAATTGTCCTAATTCAGTTACATTAGAGGGTTTTCGAGCATGAACGGCCTTTTTAAGGTCATACCACAACATCTCAATAGGATTCAGGTCAGGACTTTGGCTAGGCCACTCCAAAGTCTTCATTTTGTTTTTCTTCAGCCATTCGGTGGTGGACTTGCTGGTGTGTTTAGGATCATTGTCCTGCTGCAGAACCCAAGTTCGTTTCAGCTTGAGTACACGAACAGATGGTCGGACATTCTCCTTCAGGATCTCTTGGTAGACAGCAGAATTCAAAGTTCCTTTTATCACGGCAATTCTTCCAGGTCCTGAAGCAGCAAAACAGCCCCAGACCATCACACTACCACCACCATATTTTACTGTTGGTATAATGTTCTTTTTCTGAAATGCAGTGTTCCTTCTACGCCAGATATACTTGGACACACACCTTCCAAAGAGTTCCACTTTTGTCTCATCGGTCCACAGAATGTTGTCCCAAAAGTCTTGGGGATCATCAAGATGTGTTGTGGAGAAATTGAGACGAGCTTTGATGTTCTTTTTGCTCAGCAGTGGTTTTCTCCTTGGAACTCTGCCATGCAGGCCATTTTTGCCCAGTCTTTTCCTGATGGTGGAGGCATGAACGCTGACCTTAACTGAGGCAAGTGAGGCCTGCAGTTCCTTGGACGTTGTTGTGGGGTCTTTTGTGACCTCTTGGATGAGTCGTCGCTACGCTCTTGGGGTAATTTTGGGCGGCCGGCCACTCCTGGGAAGGTTCACCACTGTTCCATGTCTTCGCCATTTGTGGATAATGGCTCTCACTGTGGTTCGCTGGATTCCCAAAGCTTTGGAAATGGCTTTATAACCTTTTCCAGACTGATAGATCTCAATTACTTTCTTTCTCAATTGTTCCTGATTTTCTTTGGGTCTCGGCATGATGTGTAGCTTTTAAGGATCTTCTGGTGGACCTTACTGTGTCAAGCAGCTCCTATTTAAGTGATGCCTTGATTGTGAACAGGTGTGGCAATAATCAGGCCTGGGTGTGGCTAGAGAAATTGAACTCAGGTGTGGACAACCACAGTTATAGTATGTTTTAACAAGGGGGGCAATCACTTTTTCACAGAGGGCCATGATGGTTTGGATTTTTTTTCACCTTTAATAATAAACACCTTCATTTACAAATTGCATTTTGTGTTTACTTGTGTTGTCCTTGACTATTGTTTAAATTGGTTTGATGTTCCGAAACACTTAAGTGTGACAAACATGCAAAGGAACAGGAAATGAGGAAGGGGGCAAACACTTTTTCACACCACTGTATGTGTGCGTGGGTTGCTTTGTTCCCACAATTCCTCCAACACAACGGGGAATTAGCTGGGAACATCCGATGGAGCTTTGATGGGGTATAGTGCCATCTAGTGAGCAGTTTGTAGTTGACCTCTGTCATTTTTGATGCTAATGAAGAGATGTGAGTCAGTTGTAGTACTTTATCCTTTTGGCTGTGTGGAAGGCAGGAGTCCAGATCTGCCTCCCACCTGGCGAGGAAGGGAGGATGTTTGTCATCCTGGAGCTTAATGAGTGCTTTGTAAAAAAGTGAGATACAGTGATCGGGCGGATCTGTAGGGTATAGTACTTCCTCGATACCATTTAAGTCTTGTAACCCTCTTAGAGGCTGCGGAAGAGATCCGAGGAAGTGTTGCAGTTGGTTGAACCTCCATTTATCCAGGTAAACAGGTGGCTTGGGGCCAAGGATATCTCTTAGGGGTTTGGGAGTGTTGGCCTGAAGAACATGATGTAGTAACAGGGGTTTGCCTGGGGACCAAGTCTGGAATCCCGGATCAAGTTGACCAGGGAGGAAAAAGGCATTGCCTAGAAGCGGTAGTAATGGTGAAGTGTATGACCATGAAAACTTCCTATGTAGAGAGTCCCAAATATCCAGGGTGGAGGTGGTCAACGAGGAGGTAGTTGGGGCGAGGTGCCTGTATGGGCGTGGGAGCCAAGGAGAGACTGCTAGGTCTGTGCGGCATAGAGCGTTTTCCAGACTCACCCATAGTTTAGAGTTAGCGGCATACTTCCATTCTGAGACCCTGGACAGGACTACAGCGTTATAATATGCTTTAAAATTTGGGAGAGCCAGTCCCCCAGAACCCTTGGAGCGAAAAACCACGTCCTTGGATACTCTAGGGTGGCTGTTCCTCCAAATAAAGCGGGAGATCATGGTCTGCAATATAGAGAAGAACCCTATGGGAACACCCAACGGAATCATTTGGAAGTAGAACAGCACTCTGGGGAGGATATTCATCTTAACTATGCTCACTTTGCCCAGCCAGGAATGTGCTAACGTGTTCCACTTTGTGAGGTCATTCCTAATGTTGTTCAGTAAAGGAATGTAGTTATGTTTAAAGAGGGATTGGATGTTGGGTGTGAGATATATTCCCAAATACTTCATACTTCGGTGTACCCATCTAAATGGGAAGAGGGGTTTTAGTCATTCTGCTTCCCTGCTGGGTAAGTTAATATTCAAAATCTCGGACTTCGATAAATTAATTTTAAAGTTAGATATTGTCTGAAAGGTGGAGAAGGCCGTCATTAGGTTAGGGAGTGAGATGTGGGGTTGTTGAGTGAAAAATAAAATATTGTCTGCGTATGCTGCGTATTTATGGGTGTTATTGCCTACTTGAATCCCGTGGATATTTGCGTTACGCCTTACAGTAGCTAGAAAGGGTTCTAGGGTGAGAGCGAATAGGAGGGGTGAAAGGGGGCAACCCTGTCTAGTCCCATTAAATAATTGAAATGAGTCGCTTAGGGTACCATTTATGCGAATTTGGGCTGTGGGACAGGAATAGAGGGATGTTATGCGATGGAACATTTTTGGCCCCAATCCGAAATGGCGTAGGGTCATTTTTAGGTAGTCCCAATCCACCCTATCGAACGCCTTTTCAGCGTCTGTGGAGATGAGTAGGGTGGACTGGGCTGACCTTTGGGCATATTGAATTAGGGATATTGCTCTGAGAGAGTTATCTTTGGCTTCTCTATGTGGCATGAAGCCCGTTTGGTCCGTGGAGACCCAACTGGATATAAGGGGGAGTAATCTATTGGCCATGACTTTAGAGTATAGTTTAATGTCAACATTTAACAGGGAAATTGGCCTGTAGCTGCTGCATTGGGTAGGGTCTTTTCCCGATTTGGGAATGACCGTAATGTGGGCTGTAAGGGATTCTGGGCGGAGTCCCGAGGACTGTGAGATAGAATTGGCATATGCCGTAAGGCGAGGTAGGAGAATCTCGCTGAATGTTTTATAATATAGTATAGTGTAGCCATCAGGGCCCGGCGCTTTACCTGTCGGAGATGACTTCAAAGCTGTCTGAAATTCTTCAACCGAAAGCTCGGACTCCAGCTCCCCGAGGGCTACAGAAGACAGTTTTGGCAAATTGGCTTCCCTTAGATATGTGAGCATGAGGCGCCGCCTTTCTTTCACAGCCAGGGGTGGCGAGTCGCATTGTACATTATATAGGTCTGCGTAATATTCCCTAAAGGCCTTCGCTATGTGTGGGGTCGCGTGTACTAAGTTTCCATCAGGTAGTTTTATTTTCGGTATATACGATCTAGTCTGTGTTTCTTTAAGGGATCTCGCTAATTGTCTACCAGGCTTGTTCCCCCATTCATATAGTTTTTGTGAATAACGTTGACATTTTCTAGTAGTGTCTAAATTCAAGAGGTTTTTCAGCTCTTCCCGTTTCAACGTAAGAGCCTTTAGGTGTATTGTATGCAGGGTAAGTTTATGCTGTTTGTCGAGATCTGCTATCTCTTGCAAGACCTGTTCGAGTTGTTGACCATGCTCCCTTTTTTTCCTTGCCCCTAGTTCAATAAAACGACCTCTCATGGTAGCCTTGTGAGCTTCCCAGACTACTGCTGGTGAGGTCTCCGATGGCTTATTGTCTTTGAAATATTGCGATAGCTGTGTAGATAACATAGTAACTTCAACTTCATTAGTTAGGAGAGTGTCATTGAGTTTCCAGTTGTAGGAGCGGCGGGCCAAGGTGGGCATGGTCAAGGTAATCGAGACAGGTGCATGGTCTGATAATGTCGCAGTGCCTATATTTGCGGATTGTAGTTGCGGGAGATGGTAGTGATCTATGAAAATGTTATCTATGCGGGAGTATGACTGATGTGTTTTTGAAAAATGAGAGAAATCTTTATCTTTGGGGTGAAGTATACGCCATGCGTCTACTAATTGTTTTTCTGTTAACCTTTTTTTAACGTAAGCTAGGCGTTTAAAGGGGATGTGAGAGCGTCCCAGGGAGGTGTCCAACACGGGATCTAAGGGCATATTTATATCTCCCGCAAGTATAACCAGACCCTCAGCAAAATCAGTCAACTTGGTGAGTATTTGGGAGAAGAAGGTAGGCTGGTTGTGGTTCGGAGAGTAAATGTTTGCCAATGTACAGTGGGTGTTGCCCAGAAAGCCCTTTAAGAACAAGAAGCGACCATGATCATCCGCTTGCATGGCTACAAGTCGAAAGGGAACGTCTCTACCAAAGCCTATGGCAACCCCTTTAGCTTTATTTGTATCTGAAAGGCTATAGTACCATTGAGGGAAGTAAGGCGAGGTCAATTTGACCTGTGTAGTGTGAGTTAAATGCGTTTCCTGAAGAAATGCAATGGAGGTGGCTGTCTTCCAAAGTTCACGCGTGATCTGATGCCTTTTGGCTGCAACATTCAACCCCCGAACGTTGTAGGAGGTGACTTTAATTGTGGCCATCATGTCGGTAGGACGTATCCCTTAGGCCTAAAATGCCATGCATGCCAACCAGGAGGGGGGGGACAGAGGTGAAGAAAGATGTGACAGTATGAAAAAGAGTAGAGAAAATAATAGAGGGAAACAATCAGATTTACAATAACAACAAAGATGTCCAACTGGACACATGTGGGAAATCTTAGCATGTCACGCAGAATTCTGCGGTGATCCCTGTGGGGGGAGAGAGAGCGGACCTCCGTCCACAGCTCCAAAGGGAGCATGGACCGAAAGAGTCGAAGGCTGCCCGCTCTCACCCACCCCAGAAGGAAATGTGGGAAGGGGGGCGTACCGTACAGAAGGTACATGGGAGCAGTGTGCTCCACCCGCATCCAGCAATATTGCACATAACAAGAGAGCAAATATTTTGCTCCATAAGTAAACAATATTAATAAAACTCGTTCAACCAGAATACTTTAACTGATAAGACACAAAGTATGAAACATTATGAATGGCAGGGATACTCAACCAACAGTAGGAAGTCCTTATGGGGGGGTCGTCCACTGGAGTCCCGATGCATTACAGAAGGCAGTCCGTATCCAGATATGTAGTCATGAACAGGTGGATAGTCTCTGCCAGTGGACATTCCTCCTTATGAGCGCTTCTAGATAGTAGAGTGTCTGCAACAATCTAAACATAGAGAGGGCGAGAAATGACTAAACTAAAAAAAAAAAGGAAGCTAAAAAAAAAGAGAGGGGGAAAGCAGAGAGCGCAGCCCTAAGGCCAGACCGCTCGGTTCTCAGCCGTGCTGCTGTGTGGAGCCCGACACAGATGAGCGCCTTTTCTTTGTGGGCGATTTTTGCCAATGAGAATCTTGAATGTGAGAAAACTTAGGGACCGGGCCGTGCCATCCGGGCAGGTCCACTGGAGGTAAATTAAGATCCTTTAGGAATTGTGGCAGTTCTTCTGGGAATCTGAGGGTATGAGAGCGGCCATTTTTGGTGGCAATAAGGCAGGCCGGGAAACCCCACCTGTAAATGATCCCATTGGAGCGCAAATGCTCCAAAAGAGGCTTGAGAGCCCTGCGTCGGTCGAGTGTTTCTTTAGATACGTCAGAGAAGATGTTTAGGATCGCTCCGTCAAAGTCAATGTTGGGGGTGTTCCTCAACTTGGCCGTGATGGCATTTTTGTCTGAGTAGTGAAGTCGGCATATGACATCCCTAGGTTGTTCGGTGTTGGTACTGCGGGGCCTAAGCGCACGGTGAACCCGGTCGAATTGCAGCGGGTCAGTGGGTGGTTTTCCCAATACTGTGTTAAAGATACCGCGTATTGACGGCTCTAGGTCGTTATCGCCAGTTGCCTCAGGAAGACCTCTAATACGCAGGTTGTTTCTGCGGTTTCTATTCTCGAGGTCTTCGAGTTTGTATAGCGAGGCGCGGTGGGCAAAGGCTAGCTGTGTGACAGTTTCCTGTAGCTCTCTTATGGCCGTTGCATGCGAGTCCTGCCTCTGTTCTGTGACTTCGACTCTGTCTAGGATGTGTGCCATATCCGCTCTCACCTCGTAATTTCCTTTTTTATAGATTTTTCTAGGCCGCGGAACATTCCTGCTAGCTTTTTTTTAATGCCGCTCATTAGGGATGACATTTCAGAGCCCGTGGGGGACCCAGGGTCTTCCATGAGGTCTGAACAATAAGATGATGCAGGCAAACTTTCCCTCATGGAAGCAGCTATTGAAACCGGGGATGCGCTGTGCCTCGAGGGCCTGGAATGGGTGCTGCTTGCGCTGGGGCCTGTTCTGCTAGTAGCCAGGAATTTTTGAATAGAGCCGGTAACAGCCTGATTTATTGACGTACCCTTGCAGGATTTCTTTGCGATTACAGAGCGTGTTTTCGGTGTCTTTGCTGGCATAGCTGGAGCTTGGGGCCGGATGCCGGGTGGAGCACCCCTTATTCACATTAGTTTAACAGCATGTGTATGTTAGAGAGTGGGATTTACAGTGTTGTGCGTCCCTGGTTCGTGCAGACTTGCTGTGGCCAGGTGGCATGTAGTGGTGAAGGATAAGAGGGGGAGTTTCACCCAGTGTCTTGGCTGTTTGTTCTTTTTTTTGTTTTGTGACTATTTTCAGGTTGCTGCGATATATACAGGCTTAGATGGGTGTATATGGAGCACCAAGATGGCCGCCGTGATCCAGGGGCAGCCAGGTAGCCTAATTATGCCAGCAAGATGCCTCAGTTTTTAACACCTTAAGTGCCACTTCAGTGCCAGGGCTATGGTGGGCCAGGTATGAGGGGGAGTATGCCCTGAGCAGAGCGGTGGATGCAGGAGTAGGAAGCGCTGGGTGTAGCAAGATGGCCGACGGAAGGTAGGCCGGAGCCGGGGGCTCTATTAGCCTTGCCGACCGCCGTTCGTTGTACCACACTGCTTTGGCCCGGTGTCTCTTCTAGCTAGATGGCAGCACGGGGGACCGCTGGTGGGATCAGGGGCAGATGCTTTCAAGGGGGGGGTTCGAGTGCGTGTCTAGGGGCCGATGGCCGGTACTCACTGCGTCCCTGGAGGTATTGGAGCCTGGGTTTGCAGGCCTGAGAGGAGGCGCTTGGCTGTTTAGGAGCGTAGCCTGATGGGGGCGGCTTTCCGATGGCAGGTATCGTCCTCAAATGTCCTCCGGTGCTGCAGCAGATGGTCGGTCAAGGTATAGTGGTGTGGTGGGGCCGGGATGGATGTAGGAGAGGGCCGTCAGGCTCGCCGGGTCTGTAGGCCACAAGATGGCGTTGGGCGCCTCGTGTGCGGGGTCTGCTATGAAGCAGAGAACGGTCTTGTGTTGCTGTGAATCCCCAAATATCGTGCCCACAGGGTAGGGTGAGATGTCCTGCAGGCTCCCTGGGGTGGATGGAGCTTTAGAGGGGTATTTTTAGCCAAGTGGTTATGGTTTATAATGAGGGGAGGAGGGGGTAGGAGAAGGGTGTTTTGTCCCAAAGGTAGGATAGGGATATTTGCTTTGGTTGGGGCATTATAGGCTGATCTGAAATGGAAATATGGGGCAGTGATGTGGGAAAATTGGATATATTATGTGATGTGTATCATTAAATAGAGGGGAAGGGAGTCGGTGGTAATAAATGAGTATAAAGTATAGATGCTGCCATGATTGATGTTAATATAAAGGGACTTCCTGGAGGGGAGGTAGTGCTCTACCTACCCTGTGCTCGCTAGCCACCCCCCGGTCCCAACACCTACGGGGAACTGAGTACCCTTAGGTAGGTGTTGGGGAATCTTGTCGGATATTCCCCATAGAGGATCTCTCTTCTTTTTTTTTTTTTTTTGGTGCGTCCCCCCTGTCACAGAGAAAATGGAGGGATTACGTGTCACATCACTAAACACTAGAGGACTCAATATTCCTGAAAAACGTAAAATGCTATTAAACAATTTAAAACATTTTAAAACTGATATTGGCATGGTACAAGAAACACATTTGAAGATGGGAACCTTTCCCTATCGATTTCTTTTTATTACCATAACAAATTCTGGACAGCATACTCTAGGTGTGGCTGGACCGGAGTCTTGTAGAGCGGGAGAATTATCGTTTTATCTCTGGAGTTGATCCCATTTTGAATGCATGCCAATATTCTGTTTGCTTTCTTAGCAGCAGCTTGGCATTGCATGCCATTGCTGAGCCAATCATCTACTAGGACCCCAGGTCCTTTCCCATCCTAGACTTCCTAGACATCCCACTAGTGTATAGATTGCATTCATATTTTTGCCACCCAAATGCATTATTTTAAAATTTTCTACATTAAACCTCATTTGCCATGTCGTTGCCCACCCCATTAATTTGTTCAGATCTTTTTGCAAGGTTTCCACATCCTGTGGAAAAGTTATTGCCCTGCACAGCTTGGTATTGTCCATAAATACAGAGATTGAACTGTTTACCCCATCCTCCTGGTCGTTTATGAACAAATTAAATATATTTGGTCCAAGCACAGACCCCTGGGGGACCCTACTACCCACCCCTGACCATTCTGAGTACTCCCCATTTATCACCACCCTCTGAACCCGCTATTGTAGCCAGTTTTCAATCCATGTACTCACCCCTATGGTCCATGCCAACGGACCTTATTTTGTACAGTTAACTTTTTATGGGGAATTGTGTCAAATGCTTTTGAAAAATCCAGACCTATGGACCTTCCTTTATCTAGATGGCAACTCACCGTAGAAAGTTAATAGATTGGTCTTCTTTGGATGAGGCCAATCCTCATACAGAACAGGCTCAATCAGCATGTGGACTGGGAACATTTTAGTGGATGGGGCATCATGGAGGTGATTGTGGGCAGATACTTTCACAGAAATAAGCCAAAGATAAGCCAAAAATTATCTTAAACTGGCTATACACCAATTTATATTCGTCCAGTTCAGCAGGAAATGGCAGAATTTTAATCAGTGTGTAGCTGTCCCTGCTCAACAGAACAAAGATTGTTTTATTGAGTTTTGTTAAGCAGACAAGCTGGACAACTTCTTGATCTGCTGCTGTTCAGTGTATTCTGACATTGGTGGGTCCTGCTGTCAGAATATAATGTCTCGTGGGGGGGGGGGGGGAGGTTCCTCCAATCATCTTGCTTGTTAGCTAGCTGGCTACAGGCTAAACAATTAACTGGGTATGGCCACCATTCATTTCTAAAGTAACAGGTCCTTTGGGGAAAAAATGAAAGAAAGAACGAAATTTAATGCATTCCTGTAGTGACTTTCTGGGTAGACAGCGTGTATATATGGCTTGTAGCATCTTGCTTGTTATGGTTGTATATGTGGTTTGTAGCAGTACCTATAACAGTGCTTGAGGAAGTGCTTGTTTTGGCTGTATATGTGGCATGTAACAGTGCTTGTTATGACTGTATATTTATCTTGTAACAGTATTTGCTATGGCTCTGAATGTAACTTGTAACAATGATTGTAATAGGGCTTGTGGTAGTGGTTTTAACAATGCTACTTGTTTAAGAAATGTGCAGGAGATTTGGCATGAGTTAATTAAAGCGGAGTTCCACCCTAAAGTGGAACTTCCGCTTATCGAATTCCCCCTCAGGTGCCACAATTGGCACCTTTCAGGGGGGAGGGGGGTGCAGATACCTGTATAATACAGGTATCTGCACCCACTTCTGGGAGATATCCGTAGCTGTCCCGCCCATACCTGCAGATGCCCCGTTGTGTCTTGGGAAACACAGTTCCCAGGACACAACGGGGACAAATAGAGACACGCAGCGCGACTCGCGCATGCGCAGTAGGGAACCGGGCAGTGAAGATGTTGCGTCTTCACTTCCTGATTCCCTGACAGAGGATGGCGGCGGGGCAGCTGAGAGACGAGTTGTCGCTCGTCACATTCTGCCGACACCGCTGGAACAGGTAAGTGTCCATTTATTAAAAGTCAGCAGCTGCAGTATTTGTAGCTGCTGACTTTTAATATTTTTGGTGCGGGTGGAGCTCAGCTTTAAGATAGTGAAGATAAATCAACTGCCTTAAAAAAGCATGAGCTTTGCACAAGAAATGTTCCTCAGCTGGATGTCCTAATTGTTTTCAGCTTTTGAAATTTGTGACTAAATAAAGAAGAGTGAGTGACATGAATGCTTTTGATTTTTTTAGATTCATGCAGTGTCTTAGCTGGTGTAGAGAATTTTAGCGACTCCATACTGGACACTCTTGGGCAAGCAGACTCAGGCTGCTCTAACACTAAACAAAAAGTGTACTACTAGTCTCTTTTAATTTTTCAGAAATTACTGTAACAGGCACCTGCTCCTCTTGCGCTGTGTCTGGCTCAAGGGAAAAGTCAAAGAGAGTCTGGAAGTGGTTGAAAGGGCCCCTGTTGTCTAGGGCCTCAACAAGGTCAGGAAGTCTGCCTGTGAACTCTAACTTTGTGGCAGAAATTTCCTCCCAGGAAAGTAGAAATTATTATTATGATTATTATTATACCCCAAAGGGGGATATAAATATGCCACCATGGGATGAATGTTTTGAAGGCTTTCCACCCTTGCTGCACTACTTATGAAGCAAGAATAAAGGGGGAATTAACTCCTTTCTGGTTTTGCACTCCATGATGGGCGTACCCCCACAGGGGTCTTCAGGGACAGGGCTCTGCACTGGGCAGACCACGAGCCTGGACCTTTAAAATTATGTGTCAAGGAGAGTTGCCACAGCAGAATCCAGTGCAAAAGAAAATTAAAGGCCAGCGCCTTTAAAGGCCAGAGAAAACCTCCACTTCTAGGTGCACCATCTATGGACATCAGCAAAAAAGGGAAAGTTGGCTGTCAGTGGGAGGGGTTATATCGGGATATGTCCATACAGCCTTTATTTTTTGTCATTATCCATTCACCTGATGATAGCTGTATAAAACCCTTTTCATTATGATTCAAAGAAGGCTATGTCCTGTAATGTATGATCAGAGCTAACAGAGTAGGTATATAATTTGCTGAAAAAGAAAAATGCCATATAATGGAGCAGAAAATTGGGCGGTGCCTGGGCCTGGGCGGTTCCACCCCCGCCCCTGGTGAAGTCCATCACGGGGGTGTCCTATAGCGCAGAAGAGAGAGGAGAGCCGCCGCCTGGTTGATTACAGCCCCGGGAACATAACAGCTTTCATTTCAATAGCTGTGTGTTCCCCGCCGTGCGCCATCACATACAGCCCCTCCCCCTTGTCCGGGGAACTTTGATAGACAGATCACCCGTCCCAGGATTGGATGGGTGATCTGTCTATCAAAGTTCCCCGGACAAGAGGGAGGGGCTGTATGTGACTGCGCGGCGGGGAACACACAGCTATTGAAATGAAAGCTGTTATGTTCCCAGCGATGTAATCAACAAGGTGGCGGCGGCTCTCCTCTCTCTTCCCATGCACAGGCTGGCTGCACTGGGGACACAGGCTGGCTGCACTGGGGACACAGGCTGGCTGCACTGGGGACACAGGCTGGCTGCAGTGGGGACACAGGCTGGCTGCAGTGGGGACACAAGCTGGCTGCACTGAGGACACAGGCAGGCTGCATCTGATGGGCACTGGTGAGGCTGCATGGATCTCTTGTATCACGTCTGCAGTCTCTGACCATCTCCTCTACCATGCCTGCAGTCTCTGACCATCTCCTGTACCATGTCCCCAGTCTATGACCATCTCCTGTACCATGTCCCCAGTCTCTGACCATCTCCTGTACCATGTCCCCAGTATCTGACCATCTCCTGTACCATGTCCCCAGTCTCTGACCATCTCATGTACCATTTCCCCAGTCCCTGACCATCTCCTGTACCATGTCTCCAGTCTCTGATCATCTTCTGTATAAAAATATTTTTTTTTTAATAATTTTCGATATCGGTCATTTTCGGTATCGTTCTTTGGTTTTCCACCTAGTGTATTTTTAATTTTCGGTATCGGTTTCGGCACCAAAAAAAAACATTCGGTGCACCCCTATCAGTAAAGCTGACCTTCATTACTGCCAGTTTACTAATCTGCAAACTGGTGGTAATTTCTTAGTAGTTAGAACTACTTGAATTTGGTGCAGAGATCAGTAACATTACAGAAACTGATGCAAATGCTTTCCTAAATGCTTGCTCAGGTACTTCTAACAGGAAAATACTGCCAGAAAAGTGTTGTTAATACTTTATTGAATTCCCCAGAGTATGTTTGGAGAAATCATAGGTCCTTTGACATAGGAGACAAAGTATTAGAACATAGGCAGGGAAAAGACAGGAAAGACACTGAAACAAATGATTTAGGAACAAGGGCAAAACTATTAGAAAACAGGATTAGAAGAAGAATTGCACCCAAACTGATAAACACCAGATCAAGGAAACAGTAATAAAAGGCGAAAAGACACAGTTATGAAAGAAACACATGATTACAGCCCCGGGAACATAACAGCTTTCATTTCAATAGCTGTGTGTTCCCCGCCGTGCGCCGTCACATACAGCCCCTCCCCTTGTCCGGGGAACTTTAAAAGACAGATCACCCGTCCCAGGATTGGATGGGTGATCTGTCTATCAAAGTTCCCCGGACAAGAGGGAGGGGCTGTATGTGACTGCGCGGCGGGGAACACACAGCTATTGAAATGAAAGCTGTTATGTTCCCAGCGATGTAATCAACAAGGTGGCGGCGGCTCTCCTCTCTCTTCCCATGCACAGGCTGGCTGCACTGGGGACACAGGCTGGCTGCACTGGGGACACAGGCTGGCTGCACTGGGGACACAGGCTGGCTGCAGTGGGGACACACGCTGGCTGCAGTGGGGACACAAGCTGGCTGCACTGAGGACACAGGCAGGCTGCATCTGATGGGCACTGGTGAGGCTGCATGGATCTCTTGTATCATGTCTGCAGTCTCTGACCATCTCCTCTACCATGCCTGCAGTCTCTGACCCTCTCCTGTACCATGTCCCCAGTCTATGACCATCTCCTGTACCATGTCCCCAGTCTCTGACCATCTCTTGTACCATGTCCCCAGTATCTGACCATCTCCTGTACCATGTCCCCAGTCTCTGACCATCTCATGTACCATTTCCCCAGTCCCTGACCATCTCCTGTACCATGTCTCCAGTCTCTGATCATCTTCTGTATAAAAATATATTTTTTTTAATAATTTTCGATATCGGTCATTTTCGGTATCGTTCTTTGGTTTTCCACCTAGTGTATTTTTAATTTTCGGTATCGGTTTCGGCACCAAAAAAAAAACATTCGGTGCACCCCTATCAGTAAAGCTGACCTTCATTACTGCCAGTTTACTAATCTGCAAACTGGTGGTAATTTCTTAGTAGTTAGAACTACTTGAATTTGGTGCAGAGATCAGTAACATTACAGAAACTGATGCAAATGCTTTCCTAAATGCTTGCTCAGGTACTTCTAACAGGAAAATACTGCCAGAAAAGTGTTGTTAATACTTTATTGAATTCCCCAGAGTATGTTTGGAGAAATCATAGGTCCTTTGACATAGGAGACAAAGTATTAGAACATAGGCAGGGAAAAGACAGGAAAGACACTGAAACAAATGATTTAGGAACAAGGGCAAAACTATTAGAAAACAGGATTAGAAGAAGAATTGCACCCAAACTGATAAACACCAGATCAAGGAAACAGTAATAAAAGGCGAAAAGACACAGTTATGAAAGAAACACAGGTTGGGAATGAATAGGGACTGCAAAATATTCAAAGAATGGGAAAAGTGTTTAAAAACCCTTTGAGAAATTGAACAAACCAGGTACAGGTAAAGAAAGGATGGCATGAACAGGAAAAAAGTTTGCAAGACCCCATAGAAAAACACACAGGATCAACAGCGCTCAACAATAGCTGCCATCTGTAAAAGTTGCCCAAGAGGTACCACAAACCAGCCTAGGTATTGTGGTAATGTGATGTAAAATTGGTAACACAGAGGATGGTAAAAGGCACACAAACAATGTAAAAATAAACGCTGAAATCTAGATCAGAATCAGATCAGAACTAAATAGAGATCCCCTGTTCTGAGAGAAAAAGAAAAACACAACACAGGCTTTCCATCGTGTAGTAAGGGGTAAAAACATAAATATTTATTTGAGTATATTTGAATAGGTTAAAATGTTCTAACAATGGACATTCCCATGCTCTGTGGGTGCATTTTAACCTATTCTAATATTCATCTATGTTTTTATCAAAGAAATGATGGAGGCACAGGCTGAAAACAGACATAATATAAAAAAAAAAAAAGTAAAAGTGCTATTGAAGACTGTGATTTATTTATTTTTAATTCAGCCAAAGACCACTAACTTACATGACTAATAACAATCTAGGCTGTGTAGGGATATGTTCCCTAAGGTCAACTTTAATTCTGTACTTATTTTTCAGATTTGCTGTAGTGCACTGCTTTCTCCAGTATGGTGTGTTCATGGGCTTTCTATGATCACTCACCTACCAGATTTTGTTGAGAGAACAAGAGGGCCAAGTAAGAGTTGCAGGATGGGGTGGCCTTGCATGTTTGTTGACTAGTCAATCATTGGTGGGATTGTTTTCAATGGCATGGGCCCAGATTTACCAAACATCCTGAGCAGGTGTTTGAAAGGGGGTTTGGAGTCCTGGGCTGGAGCGACATGCCCCAAGGGCCCCAGCCTTCTGGGGCCACCGTGAGCTATCCAATACTTGAAGAAGTCCTCACCCATCTAATCTTGCTGCTCAAATGGATAACTTAGGGGATAGTGAAATAAGACATGAACCCCCATGGGTCCGATACCTCACACAGGTTGATCCAGTAGCTAAAGAGATATCGCTGGAGACAAGGGCTCTTGAACCACCACTAGTCTGATTCTGCAGTCCCTACATTGTACAAAGAAAACACAGGAATCCTAGGTGTATTGGATTCTACTTCAATCTGGTGTCTACAGAAGACTG